>CM038147.1:481109132-481709132 GCA_021437245.1 Aegilops speltoides
GAGGTATCTCATGACAGTTCATTGAGCTGGACGAAGATCGGCGCTTAACGATTAAGCTCGAGGAGACCTGCGATGTTCATACGGACGCAACGCATTTACAATAGTTTTTTCATAATTAAACACGACTTCAACTATTTTAACGTGTATTTTTCATCTTTTCCAATTCGACTAGCTTATCCCATGCTTTGCAAGACGCTATGTCTTGGAGAGGATGGGTTTTGAAGACCATGAAAATTTCGAAACCAAAAAAATTATCCTAAGTACCAAACATGGTGTGGATTTTCAAGAAAAGTTGTACAATGCTCAGAGTGTAACCCATTTTGGTTGCAAAAATTGGGATGCATTTTGCAAGATGTATGGTCTTGATGAGGGCATGCTTGTCACCATGGATCTTGGTGATCCTACAATCGAGCAAGAGACACCTTCGATTTGGGTCTTTGTGGATACACCTCCAGTTTTTCCCTCATGTGAGCTAAACATAGTTATTAAGTAATTTATATTGTTTATTTCAAAATATAATGTTGACAACTTATCTCCATTGACAGCTTATTTTCATTCTTCAAAGAATGTGCGGAAGATGGTAGATGAACGTACTATCTCAAGGCTCAATTAACTTATCGAGAAAATCATCCGGTCGGATTTTGTACGATCTTGAGAATTACAATATCTACAATCAAACTCCTCAACATTATGGTCAATATGTGCCACTAGTGCACGTGTTGAACTACGGTAACTACCATGGAGATACCTGGTAAGATTATTTTTACTATTACAACATCTGCATCTTTTTGCACACTTCTAAAACTAGTACATCATTGCTAACTACAAAGTTATTATTATGTTTTTCAACAGATAATCCCGAATGATTGTGTGCCTCATCCGATGTATACGCGTGGTAGCCTTCATGTTTTGAACATACGACCAGGTCGTCCTCTGAATCTCAACTGTCCATACCGGTTTCTAAAAGAAGTGGAGACATAACAATCAAAGAATGGAAAAAATGTATGGACGATCGTAAGGAGCTTCTTGGAAGCAATAAGCGTGAAAGGCAAGAATTGGAGACAGGATGATCGCCATTCTTCATAATGGAGAGTCGTGGTCTATATTGTTTTATGCTATTTTACCTTAAGGGTGTTTAGGTCCTACCGACATCGATGATCATGTGCTAAGAACAATTATGTAGGGTTGGGTTCGATGACTATATATGAGGATGATGATCGTATGACTTATTATTAATAACGAGTAGAAGTTGTATGATGATGCATAATTAGTAGGACTTGTTATTATATATATATGATGATGTAATGATGCAAAGCATGCATGAGCATGTTATATCTGCGGGTGCAATGAACATAGCAAAGCGTTGATAAACAAAGCATGCATGATGTATGATGCATAACGTGTACAATGTGTAGTATCGTAAAATACCAAAGAAACGAAAAAGAATTAAAATGGAAACACAAAATTAAATGAAAAAGAAATCATAAAACTAAAACCCACTAAACCTTATAGTACGGTTGGTGTTACCAACCGTACTAAAGGGCTCGAGCCCCGGAGCTGGCTCGTGCCACGCTGGTTGCCCTTTAGCACCGGCTCGTCTTTGAACCGATACTAAGGGGGCCTTTAGTGACCATAATTTAGTGCGGTTATGTAACCGCACTAAAAACTTTTACTGAACGGTGCTATTGCCCGGTTCTGCACTAGTGTAGGGTGTTGCAATGCGTTCATGATTCACTTATAGTGGGTTGCGTGAGTGACTAAAACACAAACCCGAGTAAGGGGATTGTTGCGTATGGGATAAAAGGGGACTTGATACTTTAATGTTATGGTTGGGTTTTACCTTAATGAATCTTTAGTAGTTGTGGATGCTTGCTAGAGTTCCAATCATAAGTGCATATGATCCAAGTAGAGAAAGTATGTTAGCTTATGCCTCTCCCTCAAATAAAATTGCAATAGTGATTACCGGTCTAGTTATCGATTGCCTTGGACAAATAACTTTCTCGTAACAAAAAGCTCTCTACTAATACTTACTTTATTGCTTCTTTATCTAAACAGCCCCTAGCTTTTATTTAAGTGCTCTTTATTATCTTGCAAACCTATCCTGTCACACCTACAAAGTACTTCTAGTTTCATACTTGTTCTAGGTAAAGCGAACGTCAAGCGTGCGTAGAGTCGTATCAGTGGCCGATAGGACTTGAGAGAGTATTTGTTCTACCTTTATCTCCTTGTTGGGTTCGACACTCTTACTTATCGAAAGAGGCTACAACTATCCCGTATACTTGCGGCTCATCAAACACTAACCGGGGGCTCGTAGCTAGCTTCCCCAGTTTAAAACTCCTATGACTAAGTGAAAGTTATAAAGCCCGCATATCTGATTGCCTCATTTCCGCTAACACAACCGCCTTCGGGCACCGAGACATCGGCTAAGGGTTGTTTTGTTATTGCGGAAACACCCTGTGTAGCATTTACAAGGGGGTGGAAGCTAACGATGGGCCACTTTCAACTGATAAACGGTCGCGACGGAGTCAAAATAAACATATCATCGGTGTTTGTATTTAATATACGAGGACTGCCTTCCGTAATCATCGTTATAAAGCCATAAATATGCATCAATTTGACTTAATATTTTGGCCAAGCTGGGTTGCCTGGCTCTTGTGCTTACCCCTACGTTCCCGATTGTTCGGCTAGGCGGTAAAGGGAGAACCTTTATGATTGTTACTACCGGGTCATCCGAGTTAGTACCTCAAACTGGGTGAAGCCGAAAGCTAGCGATCTTAAAGGATATAATTGGTCGGCAACGACGAAAGTGAAAATTTAGGTTCGCTAAAGGCCACATAGTTCGGGAACTTTCCCCAAACTAAATCCTCAATATTTTGCTCCCACATTGATCGGAGCTGAGGTTTCATCATCATGCTTGGCATGACGACCCAAATAAAGGAACCGCTAGCGGGATTATTTTCTTTGGAAGACGTTTCTTATGTTTAATAGCAATATAGCATATCTCTCCGCATACCTTTGTTTATAAAACCGTATGTCTGGATTTCCTTGTTTGTTGTAAATCTTTGCCCTCATCAAGGCTTTATAAAGTGGGACAAACACTCTCGGGCTATTGGCCAAGGAGGTTGAAGCTGATGGTCGGTCAACAAAGCTTTGTACAATGCGGATCTGAGCATTAATGATGTAAAGTACTTGGGTACATAGAATCATTACACATTAATTGTGAGCAAAAATCAATTTTTTCGCGGCCAATCTTTTAAAGAGTCAATGGCACGGTCTCTTTGAGACACCCGAGCAGCTGACATAATGCTCTCATAGTTCCTTATTGGCATTGATTTCCTATCTATTAAGCCCCTTGAGGCCTACCTTGGCGAGCTCAGCTTTCGTTAGCTCTAACACCTTTATGAGATCTTTATTCTCTTTCTGAGAAGTTTGTGTTAAACACAACAAAATTTTCTGTCAAACGGATATCGATCCTTAATTCGGCCACCCGTGCCCACATTAAGGCTCGGGGGCTACTGGGCTTCGCGCTCATTATTTATAAATATTAAAGGGGCACATCAATTCTCTGATCTGGTGTTGCCACCCGACCAGTGGCTCGGGGGCTACTGCATTGCCTATTCAGAAAATTCAAAATGCTCAGTGTTCGGCATGACTGAACTATGGACAAGCGCATCTTCGGACAACAATAAGTACCATGGGACTTATCCGGCATCAAGCTAATATATCATGGTGACTTCTCACGACCCTCTCTCAGGGGCCCATCCGCCGATCAATATTACCTCTAATATATTACAATGCGTTTCTATTCCTACGCATGTTGCCGAGCTAGGAGTTGATCCTCAGGCCGATTTCGCGAATCGACCTGAGTCTCAGGGGCTACTAGGATCAGCGGCTTCATGTTTTCCTTCAGGTTTATCTTGGGTTTTAGACCGACACACACCTTGAGGGCTGCTCATTATATATCTCGGCAGAGAATAAATTGCACCAATTAAGAAAAATATATCTGCAAAAAATCAGCCCAAGCCTGAGGTGGTTCATCACCTCGGAAGCAGTCCGGCATAAAGCTCAGATACAAATGGCTGGCTCCGTAAAGGGCACTTCCGGCTTTAAGCTCGGTCGAACTCATTCAACTTTTTACTAAGGTGATCTATGACACCTCGGATACAGTTCGGCGTTGGAGCTCGGATACAGTCCGTCGTTGGAGCTTGGATGCAGTTCGGCGTTGGAGCTTGACTGCAAAAAGACACCTCGAATGCAGTCTGGCATGGGAGCTCGGACGCAAGAGGACACCGCTGCACGGGAACAACTTTAAACCCGAGGTGTGGTGTAAAAAATAACAAGGCATTGATAAAGGCCGAAAACTTAAAGGTCTTCTCGGATGCCCGACGTGTGCATTCTACGGATTCAGCTCGGCAATCCCCAATTAAAGATGTGAAAGATTTGTTGAACCAGTTTTCAAGACCGGCGTCCGAAGATGAAGAACAGTTCGGAAGACCCGAGGAGCGTCCCCAACTTGAAGACCGGATCAGGGGGCTACTTACGTGTCATGGACTAGGGGGTACTCACCACGTCGTCTCCCGACCAGCTAGATCAGGCTGAGGACCCCCACGGCGGTTCATTCAGGGGCCACTTCGGGCAGCCCATGTCGCATACAAGGAGGTTTCCACAAGACTTGGCGCCCAAGCCAAGGACTCTCCTAAACCCTAGGCCTCCGGTGCATATATAAACTGAGGTTAGGCTAGACAATCTCATATTCATTACTACAATCTCGTAGTAGATACATGTACTCTGTACTACACCCCATATGAATACAATCAAAAGCAGCATGTAGGGTATTATCTCTTCGAGAGAGCCCGAAGCTGGGTAAAATCACGTGTCCATGTTACCATGGCTCCAAGACGCTTAGCTTAGGACCCCTACTACGAGATATGCCAGATATAGAACCGACACCTTCCCCCCCTTCCTTCTTTAGGGGTGGAGGAGATGGCAGGGGGGCGGCGGATGCCCTACCTTGGGAGCCATCCTTTCCTTTCTATAGGGCCGGCGGCCAGGAGGTGGGTGCGCCAACCCCCTTGTGGGCCGGTGTGCTCCCTCCCTTGGCCCGTTCGGACCAATAACTCCCCGAGGCTTCCCAGAACCCCTTCCGGTGATCCAATAAATATTCAGTGCATTTCAAAACTATTCCAAAACCCGAATACCTTCATCCTATATATCAATCTTTACCCCTGGACCATTTTGGAGCTCCTCATCATGTCCGTGATCTCATCGGGGACTCCGAACAACATTCAGTCACCAACATACATAACTCATATAATACTATATCGTCAACGAACGTTAAGCGTGGGGACCCTACGAGTTCGAGAATGATATAGACATGACCGAGACGCTTCTCCGGCCAATAACCAATAGCGGACCTGGATGCCCATATTGGTTCCTACATATTCTACGAAGCCTTTATCGGTCGAACCTTTATGACAACATACACAATTCCCTTTGTCTGTCGGTATGTTACTTGCCCGAGATTCGACCGTTGGTATCTCCATACCTAGTTCAATCTTGTTATCGACAAGTCTCTTTACTCGTTTTGTAATACATTATCTTGTAACTAACTCCTTAGTCATTTTGTTTGCAAGCTTCTTGTGATGCTGTATTACCGAGAGGGCCAAGAGATATCTCTCCGTCATACGGAGTGACAAATCCCAATCTCGATTTATGCCAACTCAACAAAAACCTCAGAGATACCTGTAGAGCACCTTTATGATCACCCAGTTACGTTTTGACGCTTGATAGCACACACAATATTCCTCTAGTATCCGGGAGTTGCATGATCTCATAGTCGAAGAAATTATGTATTTGACAGTAAGAAAACAGTAGCAAAAACTAAACGATCATATGCTATGCTAATGAATGGGTCTTGTCCATCACATCATTCTCCTAATGATGTGATCCCGTTATTAATGACAACCCATGTCTATGGTCACGAAACCTTGACCATCTTTTAATCGACGAGCTAATCTAGTAGAGGCTTACTAGGGACTTAGTATTTGTCTATGTATTCACACATGTATTTAAGTTTCTGATCAATATAATTATAGCATGAATAATAAACCTTTTATCGTGATTAATGAAATATAACAATGACCACTTTATTATTACCTATAGGGCATATTTCCAACAGGGGTCGCTCTGCTCCGCCAACGTCGGCCGCGACAAGGCAGCCGCGAGGGCTCCGAAAGCCATGTCGGCAGTGACCACAGTGGCACTACGCACTGCGCAACAGGAGGCGAAGCGGCTCCTCCGCGAGCGGTAGGCAGCCGCCGGACAAGGCTGTCGTGGCCCTCTAGTGCAACCTTTTTTATGTAAATTATGTCCGGACTTCAAAGAAATTCACCCGATTTGAATGAATTTCATCCAATTAGTTTGAATTGTTGGCCGGATGCATGCGGGCAGCATTGGATGACGGTCTCCCGCGTCCATGTCATGGGACGGCTCCCCTCGATTGAAAATGCCTTTATTAATTATAATTAATGCTAAATAGCACGTGAGACATGCGCGCTCCATCCTCCGAAAAGTGCAACTGCCACATCCGCGTATGAGAGACGGGGACGGCTGAGGCCCACGGAGCAGTCGCCCCGTTGACGTTTCCATTTCCGCCACTCCACAGTCCACACCGAAAACAGATCCAAATCCCACCACACCAATCCATCCGCCCCCATCTCCATCCCCGTCGCCCGATCCGATCCCTCGCCATGGCACCGTCGTTCTGGGGCCCCGAGTTCCCCCCGCAGCCGGCGGCGGTGTTCGACGACCTCGCGCCCGTGGAGGCGGAGGAGGAGGCGGAGGACGCGTACGAGGACGAGATGGAGGAGGAGGAGGAGGAGGAGGATGAGTACGGCAGCGACGGGGAGGTCGTCCCGATGGACACCGAGGACTCGGGCGAGGAGCTCGTCTACTCCGGCTGCGGCTGCAACATGCTCACCCTGTCCTTCCCGGGCGCTGTTCACATCTTCATGTCTGCCTCCCCTGACAAGGTGTCGCAGGTGGAAGCTGCACTTTCGCTGCAGGGGCGATTGGATCCGGCGGACTCTACGACTGCACCGCCCGCCTCGCGCAACACGCTCACCATGACCTTCCGGGGCGAGGAGTGCAATTTCGACTCTGTAACCCCTGATGAGGTCCATCCCTTGTTCTCTGCAAACTGTTTCTCTGCCTCTTTTTACGCGATTCAGTAGTCTCTCGGACGATGTTGCGAGGTGCTAGTGTATTTGATCGCTGTCGCAGGTGCAAGATGTGCTTTTGTCGCTCGCGGGAAGGGAGCTGATGGTCCATAGGATTGAGCTCATAATGGGGTTCCCGAACTGGAGCTACGAATTCGACTCTGTATCCCCTGATAAGGTCCATCCCTCGACGTCAGCAAATTGTCTTCTCTGCCTGTTTTGCACATGATTTACTACTAGCCTCGAATGATATTGCAAGGTAGTGGTTTCTTTGATTGCTGTCGCAGTTGCAAGCTGTACTTTCGCTGCTGGGGGGAATGGAGCTGACGGTCTATACGGCTGTGCCATGTGCCTTGCACGACCAGCTCACTGAACCCTTGATGTGCTGGATCGACGTGTTGCACCCTGCACTCCCTGATAAGGTCCGTCTCTTGCTGTTTGCAATTAGTATAATTTTGCCTTCTCTGCCTTTTGTACGTGATTCAGTAGCCTTGAATGATATTGCAAGGTGGTAGTGTCTTTGATTGCTGTTGCAGGTGGAAGCTTTACTTTCGGTGCTCGGGGGAAACGAGCTCAACCCAGGCATTGGTGGTGGAGCATCACCATCAATTCCATACAGACTATTTTTACAGTCTATAAACAATGTTTGGTAAGGTTATGTGCTGGATGATTCACATGCGGCAGAGGTTGAATTTACCCTGCTTCAGAGGTTGAATTTCCTACACTGGTGGCACCGTTGATGAGATTTAGGGAGAACCTGAGAAAGCAGGACTTTGTTAAGAAGATCTGTTATACTGCTGTTTGGAAGAAACTTGCACTAAGGTTGGTATAGTTGATTATGTCTCAAATGTTGTCTTGGGGAAAATGTCTGAAATACTTTTAAGTTGTCGTGTTGGAAGTCGCCGAATTTGACAATATACATTGGAATATGCTACATTCCTTATGCGTATTATTTTACCATGATTTTCTTGGGAACATATGCACATCGTAGCTTTTTTCTTAACAAACTCTGTTCAGTATGAAGACTGATTAACTGCCTCTAGTTGTTCTGGTCGCTTGATTAGTGTGTACCATGTCAAACATCACAGTTATGCTGCGATTTTTGTCAGTTGTAATGCTAGTGTGGCACTTCTTTCTTTAGTCATGGTTTCCATCATCACGACATAGATCGCAATATCCTGTGATACTACGTTCTTACCAGAGCCAAATGATTTGTAGCGGATCATATATAGCAATTTATAATTATCAGATTGTGTTACCACATCTGCACAACCATAGCTTTTTTCTTAGAAAACTCTGTTCAGTACTCCCTCCATTTCAAAATGCATATTTGTAAAGTTTGACCAAGTTTATAGAAAAGCATCGACGTCAACAATATGAAAATAGATGTCATGGTGGATGTGATGATGTTGATTTGGTATTGTGGATGTCGATAATTTATTCTTTAAATTTGGTCAAACTTTACAACGTTTAACTTAGGATAAACTAATATGCAATGTATTTTGGAATGGAGGGAGTATGAACATTGATAAATTGCCTCTAGTCGCTTTATTTAGTCCCGTGTCAAGCATTACCAGTATGATGTGATTCTTGTCACTTGCAATATTAGTGTGGCACTCCTTGATTTAGACATGGTTTCCAGGATCAATGTTTTTAAGGCGGTAAGGTGAGGTGAGGCTCTGGGGGCGCATCATCTTTTAAGCGCTAAAGCGTAAGGCAAGGTGACGCCTTAGACACATACATATATAATATATGGTAGCCAATTAGGCGATTTAACAACTAGCATTAACATAAATAAACTGTTACCAATGTCGGATGTAGCTCTCTAAATCGAACATATGGACTGTCAAGCTAGATCTTCCTCACTAAATCTGGCCGGAACCCATGCGTCCAAGCTGGATCGTCGGATGTAGGTCTTCTCCTGGGATCATTGGATAGATCATAAATTCATAAGCATTATCAGCCACAGGATCCATCAGAGCAGGGACACCTGGCTACTGCAGCAACACTGAGAAGGCCCAATCAGCGGTCAAAGAAAAAGAGAGAAGAGACAAATCACTGGAGCAACCAGATCAAGCATGGGGAAGGAGAGAAGTGGTGGTGGGGCTGCTGCCTTGTGGGTGGATAAACAGATTTGGGAGGAAACAGATGCAGAGGAGAAGGAGCAGTTAAGCACATCTAGCTACACTGCTGGTAGAAAGAGATCACTGGGAGAGAGGTGGAAGAAAGAGCAGAGGAGGGCTGGGGAGAAGTGAGATGAGAACGGGAGCCACACCTTGCTGTTGCGCCAGAGGAGAGGGGGGGAGGAGCTGAGCCCAGAGAGAAGAAGGGGCACAGATTGGAGCCGTGGAGGAAGGAACCACTGCCAAAGGTCAAAGAGCAGAGAAGGAATCCCTCTCGCATGGATTGGACGATTCGTTCGATCCTCTCTCCTCCCTCCGCCTTGTACCTGTTCGTGCATGAGCCTTTTTTTTGAGAATTTCGCGTGAGCCATCTTTCACGCGAAAGTTTCCCATGTGGGCAGCTCTTTCTGGTCTGAGAGTAGCCCATGGCGTCCGATCTGGCCCAGGCGGACAATTCAGATGCCCTTTTGTCTAAGGCGGATGCTTTACGAAGCAGTCAAAAGCGAGGTCGATGCCCTGCCATCTGAGGGTGACCTGACACCATAGTGTGGGCGATGCCTTAGGGAAGCTTTTAAAACAATGTTCAGGATCACTGCATTCTTACTAGAGCCAAATGATTTGTAGCGTATCTATTCATTGTCAGAATGCGTTACCATGATTAGGATCGCTCGGTGCACATGAACTATGTGTGGTACCATTTTCTATCCGAACAAAATCTTAGGGTCGGCCATGCTTCGCAAGGGTGGGTTAAGCAAGAGATATACCCTCGAGACCACATGAAACCTCATAAGTACGTCTAGTTCTAGATACTTCGTCATCTATTGCTCTTGTGTAATTAGTTGACCCTTTGAGGCATTGGGCTTCAGTTCTTAGCAAAATCGCATTCGTGCAAGTTTCAAAAATGCGTTGGGCGTAAATTCCTAGTTCTGCCTCTACCTAGAGCCTATACTGCCTGAGCGCACGCCTAGGCACTCTTAAAGACAGTAGTTCTGCTTCTGCCTAGCGTCTAGGAACGCTTATGTGCGCGCCTAGCAGCTATTTTTTGGTTGGGCTGCATTCATTGTACGACACTTTCTCCATCTCTTGAATGAGAAGAATCAATATACCCCCAGAAAGGAATATGTATGAATTAATTTGGATGTTGCATTCTGTAAAACAGTCATTTACATTGCGTTCTGTTAAAACAATTTGTCGTGGTGCATCAGGTTAGAAATTCTTCCCGTTTATTGATTTGGAATTAATCCCTAGCACAGTGTTAGTGATAATATAATTCTACAACAGTATTATGTTTTCCTATAAATCGTGTTAGAAGATATATTTCAGGTATTTTAAGTAATATATAAACAAAATTATAGTTTATAAAAAAATTAATAGTACAATGATACTACAATGTGGTACTGCTGAACAAAAATCGATCTGCCTTGTATGTTGATGCTAATAACCTTTGTTTAGATAAGATTATATTTGCTTGTTGATGCTTCTTGACTAAGTTGCTTCTGACTGATTATGCAAAAACACTATTAATATTTGTCATATTTTACCCTTTATTCATAGGATGCAGCGCAGTAGATGCCAATTTACATCTTCAAGGCCAAAACCTGATAAATCAGCATCAGAGTTGGTAACTCCAGATGGCTCCGCAAATAGGGGATTAGTGGAGGCTCGATGTCTGTCTGCTGCCGAGTAAGGTAATGGAATGTATTATGTTGTTATTTGTTTATATGAATTTAAAGTTTCCAGCAATATTTCTAGATGCTTCAAAAGAGGTTTTGTGTGGGATTTGGCAGCTATGCTTGAATATGTCATTGTGGGTGTGAAAAAAGGAACACAATTTCTAGCAAATACTTAGTGCAGCTGGCTTCTACACATCATAGTGTATAGTACTCCCTCTGTTCCAAAATACTTGTCGTGGTACCAAAACCATGATAAGTATTTTGGAACGGAGGGAGTACCTTTTTTTGTCTAGCTTGTTTTTCCTGGGATATTCAGTTTTGTTTGCTTTGTTAGTTGTGTATATGGACTGGAAGGTAATATCTGATACCTAGCATACATGGACAGATGCTTCTTTCCATATGGTATTGGTATTGTTAGATCTTACCTTTTTGGCTTCTTAAGCATATGGGATTTTATTTGTAAATTGTGGTGATGGCTGTCTTAGAATTCCTTCAGATGCCATCACTGTGGTATTAATGCAAGGACCACTTGCTCCATTGCTGTTTCCATATCCACCATCCAAACTAAAAGCAGATCGAAATCCTAGGGTTACTACCCCCTCCGGGCTATCTCCATCCCCATTGTCCGATCTGATCCTTCGCCATGGCACAGTATGACGGCAAGCTGTACCAGCCTCGCCGGGGCCCCGGGCACCCCCTGCAGCCGGCGGAGGACCCAGAGGCGCACGCCCCGGATGCCGTGATTAACCACCTTGCGGTCACGGCGGCGGAGGTGGAGGTGGAGGCTATGAACGCGTACAAGGAGGAGCATGAGCAGGAGGTGGAGGAGGGCGAGGGGGATGGGCAACATGGGCATGGGGAGCACGGCGGCAAGGTGGAGGTCGTCCAGATGGATGCCGAGGCCGTGGTGGCTGCTGCTGCTATGGCAGCGGCAGTTGTGGTGGCCACACAGTTGGACCTACACAGGGCAATGGTCTCAACAATTATGCCGCACCCTTTTATGTGATGTATAAGCCAAATTATAAAAAAGGGCAGCCCGGTGCATGTAGCTCCCGCTTGTGCAGGGTCTGGGTAAGGGTCCGACCACTTTGGGTCTTCTGTATGCAGCTTTTCCCTGCATTTCTGCAGGAGGCTGTTTCCAGGACTTGAACCCGTGACCATGCCGTGAAAAGGCAACAGCTTTACCACTGCGCCAAGGCTCCCCTTCTATAAGCCAAATTATAGTTCATGAAAAATACAATAGTATCGTGATTTTATGACATGGTACTGCTGACAAAAGAAAACTATTACTACTTACTATTCTGATGCTAACAACCTTTTTTTAGACAAGATTATATTTTGCTTGTTTGTCTAAATTACCTCTGCACGCATTATGCACAAATACAATTAACGGTTTTCAAATTTTCCCTGTATTTATAGGATGCAGCGCAATAGAGAGCAATTTACATCTTCAAGACCAAGACCTGATGAAGCAACATCAGAACTTGGCAACTCCAGATGGCTCCCCAAATAGGGGATCAGTGGAGGGTCGACCTCCGTCGGGTTAAGTATATTTTTCGTCCTCAACTCTTCCAAAAGTTAAGAAATCATCCCTCAACTTCAAAACCACCAAAAGTCAGTCCCTCAACTATGTAAACCGGATACTTTTCGTCCCTAATAACGTTTAAGGTGGTTTTATTGTGACGTGGATCCTGTTTTGACTAAAACGGGCCACGTGGGCTGGTTTTATGGGCACCCGCTGGGTCTCTCTCGCTCGCTTTCGCATTCCGTCGACCCCTTTTCCCATTCACGATCCCTAAATAGAGCGGCGGCGGCGGGCTGTGAGGCGGGGCTAGGGCGGCGGCGGTGGCATGGCCTACCGGTGATTGAGGCGTGGCGGTTGCTGGTTGAGCACGGTGGCTGTGGTGGTGGCTGCTAGGGCACGGCGGCGGCGACCTTGAGCATGACCAGTTCTAGGCGGCTGTGGCGATTTAGGCAGCGGCTGCGGCGGCGATTCCCTCATGGGTGGCGGTGATTGAGCCCCGCGGTTGCTGGTTGAGCACGGTGGCGGCTGCGCTGTGAAATCCAGTTCATCCTTTACTGGGGCGCCACCCTGTGGCGCCGCTTGAGGGGAAGCTATGTGCACGTTTCCATTTTAAAAAATACATAGACTCCTCACCTCCGTCTAGAAACAACATCCCAGAAAAAAATCCTCACTTTCATCTAAAAAAGAAGTAAAAAAATACCGCCGCAGCCTACTAGGGAGTGCCACTTTGCATAACCCTCCATTTAAAAAATACTAGAGGTCCTCACCTCCATCTAAATAAAATACATTAAAAAAATAATCCACACCTTCATCTAGAAAATTCCAAAAGATTTCTCACCGCGGCCAACCAGCTTGTGCCACGTGGCATAGCTGGTTGGCCGCCCTTCACGCGTAGCTTAATGGGTTTAATGGGTTTAATGTTACCTCCGGCCCGGCAAGTTCCCAAGTTGGCGGAAATAAAGGAGCAAAGAAAGTGCCAGCAAAACTACCAGACTAGTGCTTGTTTGCTGCTGTCTGTTCTTATGTCAGACCATGTGAGAATACATGTTTGTCATTGATTCTAAGCTATATTCAGTACTATTTTCCCTTTCCCATTTAGTACAGACTATGTTCAACTAAATTGGGTCGAGACTATGTTCAGACTATTTTCAATTAAATTGGGTTCAGATTATGTTCAACTAAATTCAGTACAATGCTCTGAAATGTCCAAACTATTTTCAGTTATATTCAGATTTTGTTAAGCTATATTCAGTGCAAATACTTTCCTTTTCTCTTGTTCTCACTTGTACACACGCGCACACACACATACTCATGCACAAAGACTTAATTGATGTGGCAGTGAAAACTAGTGCATGTGGCCTGTTTCAGTCAAAACAGGGTCCACATAATAAAACCACCTTTAAGTGTTATGAGGAACGAAAAGTATCCGGTTTAAATAGTCGAGGGACGGAAAGTATCTGGTTTAAATAGTTGAGGGACTGACTTTGGGTGGTTTTGGAGTTGAGGAGCGATTTCTCAACTTTCGAAAGAGTTCGAGGACAAAAAATATACTTACCCCACCTCTCTCTGCTGCTGAGTCCTGAGTAAGTTAATAGTGGCCAATGTACTTTGTTGCTATTGTTTTATATGTATTTTAATTTTCCAGCAAAATTTTAGCCGTGGGATTTGACAGCTATGCGTTCAGCCGTTGAGAATCTTTGCTATGCTTGAAATTAATTGATCTAGTATGTCATAGTAGGTGCCACAAAAGAAACACGATTCTTGCAGTTGGCGTCTACACATCATCATAGTATATTGTTAGCCTTTTCTAGTCTAGCTTGTCTCTTTCCTGGGAAATTCAGTTTTGTTTACTTTGTTAGTTGTGCAAGCAGGATTGATATGGACTGAAGGCATTATCTGATACCTAGCATACATGGAGAGATGCTTCTTTCCATATGGTATTGTTATTGCTAATTCTTACCTTTTTGGTTTCTTAAGCCTCATCCCATATCCAGAAGCCTGAGAACTGTGGTACACAGATTTTAAGGGTGAGTATCAGGAGGGAGTGGCTTGCTCATTAGTAAATTCGGGTGTCCTTGGCACCCTCTTCTCCATGGGAGATGTAAAGTTGTCTTGGTCATGATCATCTTAATAATTTCCTGGGTTCCTAGTTTTTTCTTATTCCTATGAATCAAACACCCAACTTTATAAAATTCATGTGTTTTCTGATTCTTTATTTTGTGCATGCTTTCGTATCCTATTATTTTGTTTCCTGTTCCTATGTTTTTAGAATCCTGTGAACCAAGAGGCCCTTAGTGGGATATGGTTCTGATGTGGTGGTGGCTTTGGTTACCATGTGCCTATGGGAGACCTCATTGGGCGAGGAGAGCTTGGGAAATTTATATCATGTGCCTATTGAAGGCCTCATTTGCCGATGAGTGCTCGGGAAAATGTATACCATATTCAAGAAAGGGCAGAGATCATAGATGGGAGTCGACTCGATACAGACCTGGAAGTTGCTAGACGATCAGGTTCTCTGAAGACATGGCGGGGATGATCCTTACCAGTGTCTACTTGTAAGCTGAGGACACGAAATCTCTCTATATGTTGTGAACATGTTACGATACATCAGTTTGATTTCCCCTCTTGCTGTGGGAGTTAGGACCATATTTGATTTTCTTTCTTGAGCAAGCAGTTAGCAAAAATCTTTTACCGCGTATGGACGGCTTCTTTTGTGTTTCATTACTCATTAACGAGATGAAACTTGTATATAAAAAGGCCACCTGTTTTGAATAAAAAGACAGAATCCTGGTATCTTATATGGAGTTGCCCTGTTCAGTTAGCAGCCTTCTTTCTCTCAAGCATATATGGAAGAAAGAAACCAACCATGGGGAAATATAGCATGGAGTAGATCCATAAGGAGTTGCCTGTTATTCTTCTATAGCTGTTGTTTACATGTATCACATCAATGAAATTTGATAGAAAGCATGGAGTAGCTCCCCTTTGCATGCTGAATAATCTCAAGACAATCAGATTCAATGATCACATTGGAGCATCCCCACTGGTCCATAGCTCCATACCATTCTTCAATGCCAAAGCTTCCGAGTGAACCTACAACGCTCCATACCATTCTTCAATGCCAAAGCTGCTCCATACCATTCTTCAATGCCAAAGCTTTCGAGTGAACCTACAAGTCTACAACGGTGACCACACTCCAAAAGAAAACAGATATGCTTCAATTGTAATCTCTAGATACATCCATTTTTATGCGTTTCTCCGACAAGTATTTCCAGACAGGAGTATTTGGCACGTACAGACTATATTACAATAATAATAAGCACAACAAAGAGGACAATATGTTATTAGACTGACGAACTGATCTGTACTACTCACCAGCAGAAAAAGAAAGAAAGAACTGATCTATACTACAGTACTGTGCTGTGCTGTAGTGTGAATGACACATGGGGACGGGTCCATACAACAGTGGCCGTATCGTAAACTTGGAAAATGTGCGCCATGGCCACCACAACAACAAGGGAAAGGTCAAGCGCGACGAGCGAAGCGGTGGGCGAAGTCGGCTACTGGCGAAGCGGGCGAGGCAGCAAGGCACTATGGCGCGGACGGCGAGGGCGAAGCGCGAGCTCATTGTGGCGCGGGCGGGGCGGTGCGCGTGGGCGGCGAGGCGAAGCGTGAGCTCGCCACGGCGGGCGCGGGGGGCACGGCGAGCAAGCGGCGAGTGACTTACATAAAGCGATCGCGAGCGCGACCAGCACGGGACGGCGAGCGAGCGAAGCGAGGCGGCGTGGCAATGAGGCACGAGCATGGCGCTGGCGAAGTCGGATGCGGCGAGCTCGGCGGGGCACAGCGCGACGCTGGCATGGCGGGCGCGGGGAGGCGAGGACGAGCACGAGCTCGATCGACGGCAGACGAGCGCCATGAAAGCAGGCATGAGCTCAAGGGCGACGGCCTTGCTTGCTAGGCACAGAGGTGGGCGACAGGTGGAGCGAGAGCGCATGACACTGCCAGGGCGGCGGGCGTGCTAGCTAGCTAGCTGGCATGTACAATGGTTGATAAGGTAGTCTTATCTTAAATCTTGCATGTAATTTAGAGATGACAAAAAACATGTCTACAATGGGTCATTTCTTAATCTTATCATCAATAACTAGTTATTCCTAAAAATGTGGTGAGACATATTGTGCTAAGAGATCATCTCTTACCTTCTCTTAATTAAGAGAAGACAAGCCTTCTCTTATGATTTCTCTCTCATCCACCTCATCATTTATCCTACGTGGCATTGCTAAGATAGAACCATTGTACATGCCCTGACATGGCGCGGCGGGCGTGCTAGCTAGCTGGCTAGTCAGCCGATGCCTGTATGAGCCGTTACTAACGAGCATGGCTGCGGGCCGGCGCAGGGGGGCACGCGAACGCGGCCGGAGCGCTGTTACTGGCACGGGCAGGCTAGCCGGACAGTTTAGGATGGGTTGCTGCGTTGCGTGTATGCACGAGAAAAGGACAAACAGCAGACAGGACGGACGTCCGTTCTCCTGCCCCAAACAGACAAAATACGGATGAAATGGAAGTTCGTTCGGGGTCTAGCGTTGGAGTTAGCCTGACTCGATCTTGGCATGGAGAGGGAGCATACGGCGCATGATGCGTCCGCGTTCGCGGTAGGCATCAGCCGATCCTGCTCCTGCAGCACGCGCGGGTGTAAGATGATGTGAGACATACATTAGTGCATCTCCAATGGCAAACTTGTAAATTCCACCCCATGTTCATCCGGGGACACGGATGCGGGGTCACATCCACGCCGGATCTCATCCTGGATCACAACCAGAAAAAGACAAATATGCTTAGTTTTTACATGCCCGAATCCAAAGAATATCGATCTGGCGGTCGTGCATTTACGCCCGGCAATCCCAAAGAAGTCGCTCCCGATCAAGGAGGTGTTGTTCTTTGCCACGTAAGCACCGATATGTCTCCAACGTATCTATAATTTTTGATTATTCCATGCTATTATATTATCAATCTTGGATGTTTTATATACATTTACAAGCAACTTTATATTATTTTTTGGACTAACATATGAACTTAGTGCCGAGTGTCAGTTGCTGTTTTGTGCTTGTTTTTTTACTTTACAGAATACCAGTACCAAACGAAGTTCAAATGCCATGAAACTTTTTGAAGATTTTTTTCTTGTGATAAGAGACCCTGGAAGCTTCTGGAGGCACAAGAAAATGAAAGTGCGGCCCACTAGACACCAGGGCGCGCTAGGGGCCTCTGGCGCGCCCTGGTGGGTAATGGGGGTCCACGGACATCGTTTTGACCTACCTCTGTCTCTATAAATACTCTAAAATCCCCAAACCCTCGGGGGAGTCCACAAAATACTTTTTCCGCAGCAGCAAGTTCCAGAACCACGAGATCTAATATAGAGGCCTTTTCCGGCACTCTATCGGAGGGGGAACCGATCACGGAGGGGGTTCTTCATCATCCTTGCTGCCCCTCCGATGATGTGTGAGTAGTTACCATAGACCTACGGGTCCGTAGTTAGTAGCTAGATGACTTCTTCTATCCTTTTGATCTTCAATAGAATTTTCTCCTCGATGTTCTTGGAGATCTATTTAATGTAATGACTTTTTGTGGTGTGTTTGTTGGGATCCAATGAATTGTAAGTTTATAATCAGATCTATCCATGAATATTATTTGAGTTTTCTCTGAACTCTTTCATGCATGATTGTTATAGCCTCGTATTTCTTCTAGGATTTATTGATTTAGATTGATTTATCTTGCCATTGGAAGAGGTGCTTTGTGATGGGTTCGACCTTGCGGTGCTCAATCTGAGTGACAGAAAGAGACATGACACACATGTATGGTTGCTATTAAGGGTAACAAGATGGGGTTTATTCATACGTGAGTTTATCTTGTCTACATCATGTCATCTTGCTTAAAGCATTACTCCGTTTTTTCATGAACTTAATACACTAGATGCATGCTGGATAGCGGTCGATGTGTGGAGTAATAATAGTAGATGCATGCAGGAGTCGGTCTACTAATATTGGACGTGATGCCTATATACATGATCATTGCCTTGGATATCGTAACAATTATTTTCTTTTCTGTCAATTGCCCAACAGTAATTTGTTTACCCATTGTATGCTATTTTCTTGAGAGAAGCATCTAGTGAAAACTATGGCCCTAGATCTATCTTCTATCATATATCAAAACCAAAAATACCTTGCTGCAATTTTCTTTTCTTTTTTATTTTATATTTTTGCTGGGTCTATTTATTGAAACCTATACAATTTAATCTTTCTCAATACCGTTGAGGGATTGACAACCCCTTTACGCGTTGGTTGCAAGTATTTGTTGTTTGTGTGCAGGTGCTGTTTACATAGTGTTGCTTGGTTCTCCTACTGGGTTGATAACCTTGGTTTCATAACGGAGGGAAATACTTATCTCTATTGTACTGCATCGTCCTCTCATCTTCGGGGAAATCCCAACGCAGATCACAAGTAGCAGAAAGATTACTGGCGCCATTGCCGGGGAGACACAATCAACATCTATCAAGTACCTACACATAAAATTTCATATCCTTGCATTTACTTTATTTGCCATTTGCCTCTCATTTTCATCTCCCCCACTTATAAAAAGCTTTTACAAAAATAAAAATATATTTTCCGTTTGCTTTTTTATTTTTGCCCATTTGCTTGCTTTTATTGTCTTCATGTCATGACTCAAAAACAGAAAAGAAACAAAAATAAAATAAAAGATAAATATGGATCCACTTAAAGTTTTCTACTTGGATCATCTTCGATCCATTTGTGCTCGTGCTGAAACCCTAACTACTTTAGTTGAGGGAAAATCATTAGATGAGCATGCTCATTTTGTGCATCACCATTTGTCTCAAAAGGGGAGACTCTTATGGAGGCAAATAAATTGTTTACTATGCTATGCTTGGAACTATGTGAAATTTATGATTTTACTTGTTGCTCTAAGAACCCTAAAAAACACCTTCCCTATCTATGTGAGTTTAATGACAATGGAATCTTATCTTCTTATGCGAAGGATGTTTATAGTTACTATGATATTGAACAAATTGAAGAATTTGTTGCTTTTAAGGGTGCTGTGAAGTTGCTTCTTTGATTGAAATGTATGATGGTACTCTCTACAAATCTAATTTTTTTTGACATACTTAAATACTGCTATGAAAACTATGCTTCTAATGCCTATGTTAATGAATTTATTGGGAGAATATCTACTACTTTGGAAGAAAATAATGATATGCAGGAATCTATAGATAATTATGATCCCATTGATTTTCTTGAAATATCCCTTTGTGATGAATTTGATGCTTGCTATGCTTGTGGCCAGGATGCCAATATTAATGATGCTTATGGAGACAAACTTGTTATAGTTCCTTATGTTAAACTTGAAATTATTGCTATTGCTCCCATACTTGATAGCTCCTTGAATAAAAACATGATTGCAATAATATTATTACAAATTCTACTAATGACAATTATGCTAATGATATGCAAAGTTACAAGCTTGGGGTTGATAATTTTGTTATGTCTACTACTTATTGCAATGATCATGATTGGGATGATAATGTTTCTTATGATCTTGAAAATTTATTTAAGCCTCATGATGAATATGATATTGATAATGATGTTTGCAATAATATTGAAAGTGGGTTTGAAAGAGTGTCAACTCTAGGTAAAACTATATCCACATATTTGGAGATGTTCAATCTTATATTTTTTTGATAAAAGTGGGCTTGGAGAGGTCATGACTTTATTTGATGATAATCGATCCCACTATTTTGGAAGAGTGTCAACTTTGCATGCATGTGGATCATGTAAAGAATATGTTAGGTGATAGCTATATTGTTGAATATGAATATGATCCCACATGTAATTATTATGAGAGAGGGAAATATGGTTGTAGAAAATTGCATGTTACTAAATTACCTCTCTTCATGTTGAGATTGTCAATGTTTTATTCTTCTTCCTTGCAGATGCTAGTTTTTGCTTGTTTTGATAATTTGTTTGCTTATAAAATGCCTATGCCTAGGAAGTATGTTAGACTTAAATGTAATTTTCACATGCTATATGATGCTCTATTTGTGCTTCAATTCTAGTCTTTCTTGCGAGCATCATTAAAATTATCAATGCCTAGCTAAGAGGCTTTAAAGAAAAGTGCTTGTTGGGAGACAACTCAATACTTTTCTTTTTCTGTTTTTTAATAAATACACAAGTATGCTACTGTTATGATTGTGTTTTAGTGTTTTAGTTAGTGTTTGTGCCGAGTAAAGCCTTTGGGATGATTTGGGTGATAGTTGATTTGATTCTGTGCATTAACAGAAACTTTTACGTCCAGTAGCAGAATTGTTAAAATTCTCTGGAGCCTGATAAAATTCTGAAATTTTTACACATGATTTACATACAAAGTTCCAACGTTGTCCTAAATTTTAAGAATTTTTGGAGTTATAGAAGTATGGTCAATGTTCAGATTACTACAGACTGTTCTGTTTTGACAGATTTTGTTTTAGTTGTATTGTGTGCTTATTTGAGAAATCTATGGATCGTATCGGGGGGGGGGGGGGTATAAGCCATGGTAAAGTTAGAATACAGTAGGTATAATGCAATAAAAAAATATGGATGGGTTGGCAATAGTACTTAAAGTGGTAATTTGCTTTATTATACTAAAGGATCTCACGAAGGTTTTGTTAAGTTTTGTGTGATTGAAGTTTTCAAGTTTTGGGTGAGATCACGATGGATGAAGGAATAAGGAGTGGCAAGAGCCTAAGCTTGGGGATGACCGAGGCACCCCAAGGTAATATTCAAGGACTCCCAAGCAACTAAGCTTGGGGATGCCACGGAAGGCATCCCCTCTTTTTTCTAACGACCATCGGTAATTTTACTTGGAGCTATATTTTTATTCGTCACATATCATGAGCTTTGCTTGGAGCGTCTTGTATTACACGAGTTGTCGGTGTCAAAACCGGCGGATCTCGGGTAGGGGGTCCCGAACTGTGCGTCTAGGCGGATGGTAACAGGAGACAAGGGACACGATGTTTTTACCCAGGTTCGGGCCCTCTCGATGGAGGTAAAACCCTACTCCTGCTTGATTAATATTGATGATATGGGTAGTACAAGAGTAGATCTACCACAAGATCAGAGAGGCTAAACCCTAGAAGCTAGCCTATGGTATGATTGTTGTTCGTCCTACGGACGAAAACCCTCCGATTTATATAGGCACCGAAGAGGGTTAGGGTTACACAGAGTCGGTTACAATAGTAGGAGATCTACATATCCGTATCGCCAAGCTTGCCTTCCACGCCAAGGAAAGTCCCATCCGGACACGGGACGAAGTCTTCAATCTTGTATCTTCATAGTCCAGGAGTCCGGCCAAAGGCTATAGTCCGGCCATCCGGACACCCCTAATCCAGACTCCTCAAGAGCCCTGAACCAGGCTTCAATGACGATGAGTCCGACGCGCATATTGTCTTCGGCATTGCAAGGCGGGTTCCTCCTCCGAATACTTCATAGAAGATTTTGAACACAAGGATAGTGTCCGACTCTGCAAAATAAGTTTCACATACCACCGTAGAGAGAATAATATTTACACAAATTCAATCTGCTGACGTATTCCGCGGCGTGACATCACACCACGGCCAAGCCTTTATTTGAATCGTTTTCTTGTCCCACCTCAAATAGCGTTTAGCGGGCGGTTTCCTTGCACGTCTTGTCAAAGCAGAGATCGTGTCCCCTTATTTCGGGATTCTCATCAATACGGGCGTGGGTAACCCAACCCCACCATTGATTACGGCGTTTGGGAGATAAGCGAGTTTTACCAGGCTGGTGGGGACGCATAGCTTCGTCCGTTCATACAAGGGGATAAGGATCCACCTTTTTACCTACGCCTTCTTCCTCCTTTGCTCATCCATTTCCGCGCACTCGAGCTCCAGCGCCCAAGTCCGCACATCTCGCCTCAACCGTCCCCAGCCATGTCTGGAGTGAGAGGCAAGTGGATGGTCTCGTCCATCACGGAGGGGCACATCAAAAAGCCGCGGAAGGTCGGATACTTGTCCAGCGACATCGCCCATTGGCTCCCCGACAAGGGGCAGCTTATCCCCACCCCCAGGCCCCATGAGAGGGTGGTGTTCCTCACCCACTTCCTCCGCGGACTAGGTTTTCCACTTCACCCATTTGTCCAGGGCTCATGTTCTACTACGGCCTGGATTTCCACGATCCGGCCCAATTTCATCCTCAACATCTCGGCGTTCATCGTCAGGTATGCGAGGCCTTCCTCGCATCCAGCCCCACTTCGGCTTATGGCTGAAGACCTTCAATGTCAAACCGAAGGTAGTGGGCGGCCGCCAGGCGGAGTGCGGAGGTGCCATGGTGGGCAAGATGGCCAACGTCCTATGGCTCGAGGGCTCCTTCGTGGAGACCATAAAGGGGTGGCAATCGGGGTGGTTCTACATCACCGAGGTGCGTGGCTCTAAATGGGTGGCGGCCCCCGAATTCCGATCTGGCTTCCCTACATGGCTCACCTCCTGGAAGGAGACGGGCCTGACATGGGGTAATTCGGAAGAGCTGACCGGACTCCAAACCTGCATCCAAAACCTGGTGAACAAGAAGCTCAAGCTCGTCAACGTAGTCCAAGTCATGCTCATCCGCCGGATCCTCCCGTGCCAACAACGGGCCTTCAACTTGTGGGAGTTTGATCCGGCACAACACCAAACCTTGAGCAGGCTCTTTTTGAAGAAATTGCTAGTCTCTCATGCTTCACTTATATCTTTTTGAGAGTCTTTTAGAACAGCATGGTATTTGCTATGGTTACAAGTTGGTCCTAGAATGATGAGCATCCAAGTTGGGTATAATAAAAACTATCATAGGAAGAGAATTGGATGCTATGATCAATTTGATGCTTGATAATTGTTTTGAGATATAAAGGTAGTAATGTTAGGGTCATGCTAGTGGGTAATTAGGAAATTGAGAAATACTTTTGTTGAAGTTGGCAAGTCCCGTAGCATGCATGTATGGTAAAAGTTGTGTGACAAATTTGTTGCATGAGGTGCTCTTTTGATTGTCTTCCTTATGAGTGGCAGTCGGGGACGAGCGATGGTCTTTTCCTACCAATCTATCCCTCTTGGGGCATGCGTAGTAGTACTTTGCTTCGAGGTCTAAGTAGACTTTTGCAATAAGTATATGAGTTCTTTTTGACTAATGTGAGTCCATGGATATACACACACTCATCCTTCCACTTTGCTAGCCTTTATTATTACCGCGCAACTTTCGCCGGTATCATGAACCCTTTATTTACCTTCCTCAAAACAGCCACCATACCTACCTATTATGGCATTTCCATAGCCATTCCGAGATATATTGCCATGCAACTTTCCACCGTTCCGTTTATTATGACATGTTCCATCATTGTCATATTGCTCTTTGCATAATCATGTAGTTGACATTGTATTTGTGGCAAGGCCACCTTCATAATTTTCATACATGTCGCTCTAGATTCATTGCATATCCCGGTACACCGCCGAAGGCATTCATATAGAGTCATATCTTGTTCTAGCTTTGAGTTGTAAATCAATAGAAGTGTGATGATCTTCATTATTAGAGCATTGTCTCAGTGAGGAAAGGATGATGAAGACTATGATTCCCCCACAAGTCGGGATGAGTCTTCGGACTTTACAAAAAAAAGAGAAAAAAAAGAAAAAAAGAGAGAAAGGCCAAAAAGAAAAAAAGAAAGGCCAAAGAAAAAAGGGAAAAGAAAAAAAGAAGAAATAAAATAAAATGAGAGAAAAAGAGAGAAGGGACAATGCTACTATCTCTTTTTCCACACTTGTGCTTCAAAGTAGCACCATGATCTTCATTATAGAGAGTCTCCTATGTTGTCACTTTATATACTAAGTGGGAATTTTTCATTATAGAACTTGGCTTGTATATTCCAATGATGGGCTTCCTCAAAATGCCCTAGTTCTTCGTGAGCAAGCGAGTTGGATGCACACCCACTTAGTTTCTTTTGTTGAGCTTTCATATATTTATAGCTCTAGTGCATCCGTTGCATGGCAATCCCTACTCACTCACATTGATATCTATTAATGGGCACCTCCATAGCCCGTTAATACGCCTAGTTGATGTGAGACTATCTTCTCCCTTTTTGTCCTCACAACCACCACCATATACCACCATAGTGCTATGTCCATGGCTTGCGCCATGTATTATGTAAGAGTTGAAAAAAGTGAAGCGCTAAAAAGTATGAAACAATTGCTCGGCTCGTCATCGGGGTTCTGTATGATGGGAGTATTTTGTGTAATGAAAATGAAGCATGGCCTAACTATATGATTTTGTAGGGATAAGCTTTCTTTGGCTATGCTATTTTGATAGGACTTGATTATTTGTTAGTATGCTTTGAAGCATTATTATTTTTATGTTTTATAAGATTTTATTTTGAATCATTTGGATCTGAACATTCATGCCACAATAAAGAAAATTACATTGAGAATTATGCTAGGTAGCATTCCACATCAAAAATTTCTTTTTTATCATTTACCTACTCGAGGACGAGCAGGAATTAAGCTTGGGGATGCTTGATACGTCTCCAACATATCTATATTTTTTGATTGTTCCATGATATTATATTACCCCTTTTGGATGTTTATGGGCTTTATTTTACACATTTATATCATTTTTGGGACTAACCTACTAACCGGAGGCCCAACCCGTATTGCTGTTTTTTTTTCCTATTTCAGTATTTTGAAGAAAAGGAATATCAAACGGAGTCCAAACGGAATGAAACCTTCGGGAGCGTGATTTTTTGGAACGAACGTGATCCAGAGGACTTGGAGTGCAAGTCAAGAAGCAGCCGAGGCTCCCACGAGATAGGAGGGCGCCCTATAAGGCGCCCCTGCCTCGTGGGCCCTCGTAAGGCCCACCGACGCATTTCTTCCTCCTATATAAGCCTCACGCACTCAAAACATTCGAGGAGCAACCGAAACACAATTTCCACCACCGTAACCTTCTGTATCCGCGAGATCCCATCTTGGAGCATTCGCCGGTGCTCCGCCGGAGGGGGAATCGGCCACGGAGGGCTTCTACATCAACATCCTTGCCCCTCCGATGAGTTGTGAGTAGTTTACCACAGACCTACGGGTCCATAGTTATTAGCTAGATGGCTTCTTCTCTCTTTTTGGATCTCAATACAATGTTCTCCCCCTCTCTTGTGGAGATCTATTCGATGTAAACTCTTTTTACAGTGTGTTTGTCGAGATCCGTTGAATTGTGGGTTTATGATCAAGTTTATCTATGAATAATATTTGAATCTTCTCTGAATTCTTTTATGTATGATTGAGTTATCTTTGCAAGTCTCTTCGAATTATCAGTTTGGTTTGGCCTACTAGATTGATCGTTCTTGCCATGGGAGAAGTGCTTAGCTTTGGGTTCAATCTTGCGTGTCCTTACCAAAGGATGTAAAGGGTTGCAAGGCACATATTGTATTGTTTCCATCGAGGATAACAAGATGGGGTTTATATCATATTGCTTGAGTTTATCCCCCTACATCATGTCATCTTGCTTAATGTGTTACTCTGTTCTTATGAACTTAATACTCTAGATGCAGGCAGGAGTCGGTCGATGTGTGGAGTAATAGTAGTAGATGCAGGCAGGAGTCAGTCTACTTGTTACGAACGTGATGCCTATATACATGATCATGCCTAGATAATCTCATAATTATTCGCTTTTCTATCAATTGCTCGACAGTAATTTGTTCACCCACCGTAATAACTATGATATCTTGAGAGAAGGCACTAGTGAAACCTATGGCCCCTGGGTCTATCTCTTATCATATTTGCTTCCAATCTACCTTTATTTGCATCTTTACTTTTTGCATCTATATTATAAAATACCAAAAATATATTTATCTTATCATACTATCTTTATTAGATCTCACTTTCGTAAGTGGCCGTGAAGGGATTGACAACCCCTTTATTGCGTTGGTTGCAAGTTCTTTGTTTGTTTGTGTAGGTGCGTGGGACTTTTGAGGAGCCTCCTACTGGATTAATACCTTGGTTCTTAAAAACTGAGGGAAATACTTACGCTACTATTGCTGCATCACCCTTTCCTCTTCAAGGAAAACCAACGCAAGCTCAAGACGTAGCATACACCAATTTTATCATTGCTTCTAGCAAACCCCCTCTAACTTTATTTCAAGAGTGTGAATCACACTAATATGTGAAAATGGTAGGTGATGTCACTTGGGCCAGAAATCATCTCTCTCAAGCATCGCCCAAGGTTTTTTCAATATCATCACCCATTGAATTTAAAATAAACGATGAACTCGAATATATGGAGAACGTTTGGATGATAGAACAGGACGCGACCCATATTATACGAGACAATTGAGATCTACTAAAAAATAATAGCCAAATTTTAGTTTGATGAATCTTCACCATTTTTTTAGCATGATTCACTTCATGATTGTACAATCAGCCTTTTCCAAACCTAGCATTGCCAATTAACCACATTCTCATATTTGTTTCATACATCACGGCTATATGAGCTGAATTACTTTTAAATATTTCATGTTTTAAGATAGTTGGGCTTTTAACTAACGTCTCTAGAGGAATGTGTCTTCACTCTGAAATCCATCATTGGACCCAAAACATGTGTTGAGCTTGTTGGGATTGGTAAAGGGAAGCATGATTTGACTGGATTTGTTCAGAACACATCCAAAACAAACAAAGGTCTATCAGTTTCCGCAAACACGCCTAAAGGCATAAAAATGTTCCATTTTTGCTACAAAGGACATTCAACGCCTTAACAGGTGATTTCAGGAGAAGTAAGGCGAAGTTATCTATCTTTGGAAGCTATTTGGCCCCATGTATTTGCAAGATGGTGGAGCTTAGAGCAGTCAAAAGACGCCTGCACAACAAAGAATTGCCTTGTATATATAGTGTCTGCTATCAAAAAATTCTCAAGATGGAAGCTCACTGAAGGCACTCACTATTTCTATCATATCACTAATGATGAAGGGGTCAGTGCAATCCATATATCCTTAATAATAGCATACAAGGCTCCAACCCTCCTCCGCCAACTTCAAATATGTGTTTTACATCTATTTTCCTGAACTCATTGGCACTTAAAACTATATAATATCAAAGTTAGTATTCATGTGTTTTTCGCATTGTTTTTTAGTATATCTTAGGCTCCGACTCATGTCATTCCATCATTTCTTTATTGACATCATGTTCCTCTTTATCTTAGTTGATAGCATCAATGATATAACTTACAAACATGCCTATCTCCCTCGGACCAACATTTTTCCTTCCCTGGAAAACGGCTAAACCATCACAAATGACTCCAGGTGACAAATCTATCGCCAAGTATACTAAAGCTTTGACAAGACCCACGAAATGCAAACCTAGGGATTAATTCCAACAAAGGTAGGTACACACATTTTATCATTGCTTCTGGCAAATCCCCCTCTCACTTCATTTTTAGGGGTGTGAATCACACAAATATGTGAAAATGATAGGTAATGTCTCTTGGACAAAACTCATGTCTTTAGAGCATCACCTAAGGTTTTTTTGATTCATCGCCATAGGTTGAATTGATAGAACAAGATGCAGCCCATATCATACAAGACATTTGAAATCTACTAAAAAAATACTCGCTTCGTTGTCGATTCCATTTCCACCTTTCAAACTAAAACTAGATAGAAATCCTCGGGTTATTCCACCATCTGCCGCATTCCGTTCCCGTCATCTGCCCAATCTCGCATCTTGGCACAAAACAACGGTAAGTCATACCAGCCACGTTTGGGACCGGAGCGTCTCGCAAAGTCGGTCGATGACCTGGCAGAGATAGCTAATTGTTTTTCGAAAAAATAATGAAACCGATGCGGTTGTATGCGAATATTCATGGAATTTATCCAGAGCATTCTACATGGTTGTAATGACAAATAAACACTTACTTCAAACATTGTTACATCCCTTTCATGAAACTAGCATAAAAATCTATAACAAACATAGGTGAAATGCTTGTAATACTCATGTCAAACAACTTCTGCATGACAAACCAACATGTCTCTATGCGGTCCATTATTATATATACATGAAATGTTCTCCTTCGAAACTATACATGGACTTTTTTATCATGCGGCAACTATAAATTTTCAATACACTAGTCTAACTTGAGTTGTTTACTTAACTGGATAGGATTTCCTATCATATGACATCTTAAATTTTTCAATGGATTTAGTGATTGAGATATCAAGGCAAATATGTTCCCTCTGTAGTGACACAAGAGAACTGTCAAATTTTAGTTTGATGCTTCTTCACCAATTTATTAGCATGACACAATAATCATGATTTTTACAGTCAACCTTTTCCACACACCTAGTGTTGCTAATTAACCAATTTTCACATATTTGTTTCATACATCACGGCTATATGAGCTTAATTACTTTTGCATCTTACAATTTTAAGGTCTTTGGGATTGGAATTCACATCTTTACAGGAATATCTCTTCACTGTGAAATCCACCATTCGACCAAAAACTTCTGTTGAGGTTGTCTAGATTGGTAAAGGGAATCGTAATATGACTGGATTTGTATAGGACACACCCAAAACAAAACAAAAAGGTCTATCAGTTTCGACACACATGCCTAAAGACATAAAAAATCCATGCTTGCTACAAAAGACATAGTCAACATCTTAATAGGTGATTTAATTATGGACAAGTGAGGAGGAGTTATTTATTTTTGGAAGTTGTTTGGTGTCGTTTGCTTGCAAGATGGTGGCACTCAGAGCAGCCAAAAGATGCCCGCACAACCAAGAATTACCTTGTATATATAGTGCCTGCTATAAAAAATCTCAAGATGGAAGCTCACTGAAGGCCCTCAATATTTCAATTTTATGACTGATGATGAAGTGGTCAGTGCAATCATCTATCGTTAATAATAGCGTACGGGGCTCCAACCTTCAACTACAACCAAAATAAAAAAATCTATCGGTTTCCACCAACATGCCTAAAGGCATAAATTGTTCCATGCTTGCTAGAAAATTAATAGTCAAAACCTAAATATGTAATTTTTGGAGAGGTAAGGAGAGAAGTTAAACGATCTATTTTGGGAAGTTGTTTGGCCCCGTTGGCTTGCAGAAGGTGCAGTTAGAGCAGTCAAAAGACATCTACACAACCAACAATTACCTTGTGTATCTAGCACGTACTATAAAAAAATCTCAATAAGGAATCTCACTAAAGCCACTCTTTATTCCTACTCTATCATTGAGTATGAAGCGGCAAGTGAATTCTATTTGTCCTCAATAACAACGTACTAGGCTCCACCCCTCCTCCACCAACTTCAAATATGTGTTTACATCTATTTTCATTAACTCATTTGCACATAAAACTATATAATATCAAAGTTGGTATACATTTGTTTTTCCCAATGTTTTCGGGTATCCAGTAGGCTCCGACTTATATTATTCCATCATTCCTTTATTATCTACAACATAGTCCCATCCACATCAAGTTCCTGGTTGTCTTAGATGATAGCATCAAACATGTCAATATCCCTTAGAACTACCATTTTCCTTCCCTAGTAGATGGCTAAACCATCATAGATGACTCCAAGCAACGAATATATCATCAAGTACACTAGAGCTTTGACAAAAGACATGAAATGCAAACATAGGGTTTAATTGCAACAAAAAGGGTACACCCATTTTATCATTGCTTCTAGCAAACCCCCTCTAACTTTATTTCAAGAGTGTGAATAACACTAATATGTGAAAATGGTAGGTGATGTCACTTGGGCCAGAAATCATCTCTCTCGAGCATCGCCCAAGGTTTTTTCAATATCATCACCCTTTGAATTTAAAATAAACGATGAACTCGAAAATATGGAGAACGTTTGGATGATAGAACAGGACGCGACCCATATCATATGAGACAATTGAGATCTACTAAAAAATAACAGCCAAATTTTAGTTTGATGAATCTTCACCATTTTTTTAGCATGATTCACTTCATGATTGTACAATCAGCCTTTTCCAAACCTAGTGTTGCCAATTAACCAACATTCTCATATTTGTTTCATACATCACGACTATATGAGCTGAATTACTTTTAAATATTTCATGTTTTAAGATATTTGGGCTTTTAACTAACATATCTAGAGGAATGTGTCTTCACTCTAAAATCCATCATTGGACCCAAAACATGTGTTGAGCTTGTCGGGATTGGTAAAGGGAAGCATGATTTGACTGGATTTGTTCAGAACACATCCAAAACAAACAAAGGTCTATCGGTTTCCGCAAAGACGCCTAAAGGCATAAAAATGTTCCATTTTTGCTACAAAGGACATTCAACGCCAACATGTGATTTCAGGAGAAGTAAGGCGGAGTTATCTATCGTTGGAAACTATTTGGCCCCATGTACTTGCAAGATGGTGGAGCTTAGAGCAGTCAAAATACGCCTGCACAACAAAGAATTGCCTTGTATATATAGTGTCTGCTATCAAAAGATTCTCAAGATGGAAGCTCACTGAAGGCACTCACTATTTCTATCATATCACTAATGATGAAGGGGTCAGTGCAATCCATATATCCCTAATAATAGCGTACGAGGCTCCCTCCTCCGCCAACTTCAAATATGTGTTTTACATCTATTTTCCTGAACTCATTGGCACTTAAAACTATATAATATCAAAGTTAGTATTCATGTGTTTTTCGCATTGTTTTTTAGTATATCTTAGGCTCCGACTCATGTCATTCCATCATTTCTTTATTGACATCATGTTCCTCTTTATCTTAGTTGATAGCATCAACGATATAACTTACAAACATGCCTATCTCCCTCGGACCAACATTTTTCCTTCCCTGGAAAACGGCTAAACCATCACAAATGACTCCAGGCGACAAATCTATCGCCAAGTATACTAAAGCTTTGACAAGACCCACGAAATGCAAACCTAGGGATTAATTCCAACAAAGTTAGGTACACACATTTTATCATTGCTTCTGGCAAATCCCCCTCTCACTTCATTTCAAGAGTGTGAATCACACAAATATGTGAAAATGATAGGTGATGTCTCTGGGACAAAACTCATGTCTTTAGAGCATCACCTAAGGTTTTTTTGATTCATCGCCATAGGTTGAATTCAGAAGAAAGGATGAACACGCAAATATGGAGAACATTCAGATGATAGAACAAGATGCGGCCCATATCATACGAGACATTTGAAATCTACTAAAAAAATACTCGCTTCGTTGTCGATTCCATTTCCACATTTCAAACTAAAACTGGATAGAAATCCTCGGGTTATTCCACCATCAGCTGCATTCCATTCCCGTCATCTGCCCAATCTCGCATCTTGGCACAAAACAACGATAAGTCATATCAGCCACGTTTGGGACCGGAGCGTCTCGCAAAGTCAGTGGATGACCTGGCAGAGATAGCTAATTGTTTTTCGAAAAAATAATGAAACCGATGCGGTTGTATGCGAATATTCATGGAATTTATCCAGAGCATTCTACATAGTTGTAATGACAAATAAACAATTGTTTCAAACATTGTTACATCCCTTTCATGAAACTAGCATCAAAATCTATAACAAACATAGGTGAAATGCTTGTAATACTCATGTCAAACAACTTCTGCATGACAAACCAACATGTCTCTACGCGGTCCATTATTAGATATACATGAGTTGTTCTCCTTGGAAACTATACATGGACTTTTTTATCATGCGACAACTATAAATTTTCAATACAGTAGTCTAACTTGGGTTGTTTACCTAACTGGATAGGATTTCCTATCATATGACATCTTAAATTTTTCAATGGATTTAGTGATTGAGATATCGAGGCAAATATGTTCCCTCTGTAATAACACAAGAGAACTGTCAAATTTTAGTTTGATGCTTCTTCACCAATTTATTAGCATGATTCAATAATCATGATTTTTACAGTCAACCTTTTCCACACACCTAGTGTTGCTAATTAACCAATGTTTGCATATTTGTTTCATACATCACGGCTATATGAGCTTAATTACTTTTGCATCTTACAATTTTAAGGTCTTTGGGATTGGAATTCACACCTTTAGAGGAATGTCTCTTCACTGTGAAATCCACCATTTGACCAGAAACTTCTGTTGAGGTTGTCTAGATTGGTAAAGTGAATCATAATATGTGTGGATTTGTATAGGACACATCCAAAACAAAAAAATGGTATATCGGTTTCGACACACATGCCTAAAGACATAAAAAAAATCCATGCTTGCTACAAAAGACATAGTCAACATCTTAACAGGTGATTTAATTAAGGACAAGTGAGGAGGAGTTATTTAATTTCAGAAGTTGTTTGGTGTCGTTTGCTTGCAAGATGGTGGCACTCAGAGCAGCCAAAAGATGCCCGCACAACCAAGAATTACCTTGTATATATAGTGCCTGCTATAAAAAAATCTCAAGATGGAAGCTCACTCAAGGCCCTCAATATTTCAATTTTATGACTGATGATGAAGTGGTCAATGCAATCATCTATCATTAATAATAGCGCACATGGCTCCAACCTTCATCTACAGCCAAAATAAACAAATGTCTATTGGTCTCCGCCAACATGCCTAAAGGCATAAATTGTTCCATGCTTGCGACAAAATTAATAGTCAACACCTAAATAGGTAATTTTTGGAGAAGTAAGGAGAGAAGTTAAATGATCTATTTTGGGAAGTTGTTTGGCCCCGTTGGCTTGCAGGAGGTGCACTTAGAGCAGTCAAAAGACATCTACACAACCAACAATTACCTTGTGTATCTAGCACCTACTATAAAAATCTCAATAAGGAATCTCACTAAAGCCACTCTTTATTCCTATTCTATCATTGAGTATGAAGCGGCAAGTGCATTCTATTTGTCCTCAATAACAACGTACTAGGCTCCACCCCTCCTCCACCAACTTCAAATATGTGTTTACATCTATTTTCATGAACTCATTTGCACATAAAACTCTATAATATCAAAGTTGGTATTCATTTGTTTTTCCCAATGTTTTCGGGTATCCAGTAGGCTCCGACTTATATTATTCCATCATTCCTTTATTAACTACAGCATAGTCCCATCCACATCAAGTTCCTAGTTGTCTTAGATGATAGCATCAAACATGTCAATATCCCTTAGAACTACCATTTTCCTTCCGTAGTAGATGGCTAAACCATCATAGATGACTCCAAGCAACGAATATATCATCAAGTATACTAGAGCTTTAACAAAAGACATGAAATGCAAACATAAGGTTTAATTACAACAAAAAAAGGTACACCCATTTTATCACTGCTTCTAGCAAACCCCCTCTAACTTTATTTCAAGAGTGTGAATCACACTAATATGTGAAAATGGTAGGTGATGTCACTTGGGCCTGAAATCATCTCTCTCGAGCATCGCCCAAAGTTTTTTCAATATCATGACCCTTTGAATTTAAAATGAACTATGAACTCAAAAATATGGAGAACGTTTGGATGATAGAACAGGACGCGACCCATATCATACGAGACAATTGAGATCTACTAAAAATAACAGCCAAATTTTAGTTTGATGAATCTTCACCATTTTTTAGCATGATTAACTTCATGATTGTACAATCAGCCTTTTCCAAACCTAGTGTTGCCAATTAACCAACATTCTCATATTTGTTTCATACATCACGACTATATGAGCTGAATTACTTTTAAATATTTCATGTTTTAAGATATTTGGGCTTTTAACTAACATCTCTAGAGGAATGTGTCTTCACTCTGAAATCCATCATTGGACCCAAAATATGTGTTTGAGCTTGTTGGTATTGGTAAAGGGAAGCATGATTTGACCAGATTTGTTCAGAACACATCCAAAACAAACAAAGGTCTATCGGTTTCCACAAACATGCCTAAAGGCATAAAAATGTTCCATTTTTGCTACAAAGGACATTCAACGCCTTAACATGTGATTTCAGGAGAAGTAAGGCAAAGTTATCTATCTTTGGAAGCTATTTGGCCCCATGTACTTGCAAGATGGTGGAGCTTAGAGCAGTCAAAAGACGCCTGCACAACAAAGAATTGCCTTGTATATATAGTGTCTGCTATCAAAAAATTCTCAAGATGGAAGCTCACTGAAGGCACTCACTATTTCTATCATATCACTAATGATGAAGGGGTCAGTGCAATCCATATATCCTTAATAATAGCGTACGAGGCTCCATCTCTCCTCCGCCAACTTCAAATATGTGCTTTACATCTATTTTCCTGAACTCATTGGCACTTAAAACTATATAATATCAAATTTAGTATTCATGTGTTTTTTGCATTATTTTTTAGTATCTCTTAGACTCCGACTCATGCCATTCCTTCATTTGACTGCTCCCAGATCCGGCGAGAGGGTCATATTCATCTCCCACTTCCTCCGAGGGTTAGGGTTATCTCTTCATCCCTTCGGTGGGGCTCATGTTTTATTATGGGCTAGATTTTCATGATCTAGCTCTGGACTCCTTTCTTCACGTCTCGGCGTTCATTATCACGTGCGAGGCCTTCCTCCGTATTCCCCCACACTTCAGATTATGGCTCAAGACCTTCAATGTGAAGCCGAAGGTAGTCGACAGGAAACAGGCGGAGTGCGGTGGTGCTGTGGTGAGCAAACTCGCCAATACTACTTGGCCAAAGGGCTCCTTCATAGAAACTTCCGACCTGTGGCAGCGGGAGTGGTTTTACATCACTGAACCCCGTGGTACCAGGTGGGCAGCTACACCTGCGTTCCGATCTAGCCCTCCGTTACAGCTTGCATCATGGATTAATAAGGGGCTGGACTGGGGATCCGTTGATGAAGTGCAGACATTGCAAAGCCGCATTCGAAGCCTCATTGAAAAGGACACCGGTCTCGTCAACGTAATCCAAGTAATGCTAGTCCGTTGGGTCCTATCGTGCCAGCGACGGCCTCTCTGAATGTGGGAGTTCAATCCGGAAGGACCATGAACCATTCAGCACTTCTCTGGCACGATGCTCAGAGGAATGTGGAAATTATTCTTTGGGACACGAAAACAGTGGCTGGATACCACAGAAGACATCGGCCTTGACTACAATCATCCGGATACCTCGGTAAGCACTCGACTCCCAAACACAGTTTAGTCAAATTCCTCATTACAATATACTGAGAAAATCATACTCGGCCAGGGCTGGATAAAGAAGGCGGAGAGAATTAGGTGTTAGGTCCCTCTTCCCGAAGACTCAGCTGATCCGGTGTTAACAAGGATGCTGGCTCCGGCACCCTACCAAGTGCCGACGAGGGAAGACAAGGAGGAGAGCAAGGAGGCCCAAGGTGGGCCCCGTTCTAGAGGCATGCAAGGCACCTTGTTCGGGGAGATTGGAACTCCCTCTTCCAAAGATGGAAGGGAAGGAAAAACTGACATCCCTTCTCCTCATGGGAAGAAGAGGACCGCCTCCGAAGACTTGAAGATAAAGGCTTCTAAGCGGGGGAAGATATCCCTGTCAGGGGGTTCTGGTTCGGGAGGTGACGTTGACACGCAGTCTCTCCGTAAAGATAGGCCCTTAGCTGAATCATAAGTGAACAAGGGTGTTTTAGACATATCCCGTTCTTTCCTGGTTGCAAGGGTAACATTTAAAATATATGTTTGCAGTCCGGCATGCAGCCTTCCTCAACAGTCCTCCTCCTCGGGGGATCTTCTTCTGTAGATGATGGAGAGCAAGATGCCTCCGCAGATCTCCCTGCCCAATAAGGCAGACGACGCCGAGGTGTCGTCCTGGAGGATCTCTCCCGATCAACAAGCAGTGCGAGGGACAGTGAAGACCGGGCCCAAAGGTAACACTTCGGCCGTACAGGGTCTATGGTGTGCGGCCCCTACGGGGACCAACAATAAAGGCCCCGGACTATCCGATCTCCGAGGGATGGTGCAATCTGCTCCGGATCCGGAGGCGCCGGATACATTGATGCACACATTGCGACATGCGTCCGACTCATAGGAACATCGTACCTTGATGAGTACGATGGTTGAGAGGGTTCTGTCCGCGAAAAGCGGATTGAATGAAGCCTTTATGAGCCTACTAAGAGGCTTCGAGGTACGTAATGTAATATTTTTAATTGTGTTATAAACGCAAAATGCGCCTGTGTATAGATAGTAGCCCCTAAGGCTCTGGTTGGCGTCCAAAGGGAGGCGATCAGAGGATCAAGAAATATATGCCCAGGAAATGATATGACTAATTGAAACACAGGTTGTTACATCCGTGGCGACTGCCCAAGCTACAAAGATTGCACATCTGAAGCAGAAAGTTGATGTGGCAGATGATGACATCACGCTTATTAACAGGTGGCTCGACGAGGCGCAAGGTATGTTTTTGGGGAAGTCAGTACATGCAAGCATGCCGCTGAGAATTGTATACTAAGATATGCATAACTGTAGATAGTGTCGCCGCCATTGAGACCCGTCGGGCTGAGCTTGCCCGGGCCAAGGAGCGAGCCAGGATGAGTAGTGCGGCTGCCAAAAAGGCAGCTGAGAATTAAAGGCCGAACAGGCTGCTCGGCGCTAGTGTGAGGAGAGAATGTCTACTATGGCGCTTGAGCTAAAGGATGACACTAACCGATGCGAATTTCTCGAGAAAGAGAGCAAAACCAAAGCGGCCAATCTTGACAAGGCCTTACAAGAGGCGAGGGAAGCACAGTCAGAGTCTAGAGCGGCTCGGGAGGAGATCCGACAAGTTGGGGAGATCGTGGCTGGTAAGCCCTTCTTATTACAAACTAAATTTGGCGATCCAAAGTGTGCCCCATTTAATCAAATGTGGAGTTCTCCAGACGCATTTTTGGACTTGCCGAAGAGTGTCTCCGAAGCGACGCAGTTTTTCCAAGCGCAAGAAGGACATGCGACTGAAAAGCTTTTCTGGTCGCAATTCAGCATGCCAAAGCATCCGCTGTTGCTGAACAAACAGATGGCCCAGTGGGCCGAGCTCCACAAGGTATCCAGATCTGCCATGAAGGACATCGTGGTCTGGCTGTGACCGACTGAGCCAATTCTGAATAGTTATTTCAGTTTTGTGCAGCGACTTGTTGATGCAGTGCCGCGTATCGACGCTGTTAAGCGGTCAACATGCATAGAAGGTGCACGGATGGCCCTTGCCCGCGTCAAGACGTTCTGGGCAAAGATGAAGGCCATCGATATTTCAGCGAAAAGTCCACCCGAGGGCAAGGATCATCATGCGCCAGAGCATTACTTCGAGGATGTCCTAGAGGTGCCCGCTTGACAGAGGGTCAGTGCTCGAAAGATATTATGTTCGAGTGAAGTGTACCAAAATTGTGAAAACAATATTTATGGTATATTAGGACTATATTTTTAATACTTTTGCCTAAAAAGTTTTTTGGTGTCTCCTGTGCGGCCGTTTTTTGTATAATCTGAAAGTTTACCAGTCGTCGGCTTCGGCCCCTCGCATATAATGCCGGGTGTCCGGAAAAGCACTTGATCACTCTTGACCCAACGTCTTGGTCCATTAAGGAGGTGTCAATGCGGCGAGCCAGGCAATCGGACTATAGGGCTTTAACACTTTCACTTAGCCATAGGAGTTTGACGGTGGGTCTACGATATAGCCCCTGGTATGTACGCGGTTATCCGAATACGGTGTGTTGACATATGTGACCAGAAGAACGGTCCTTCGTGTAATACGAAAGGAATCGCGAAGATTCCGGTGAGTCATCGAGTGGTTGACTAGCTCTCGCCGCATCATGACAGTCAGTTTTCGGCTTTCTCTACTGAGGTGCTCATCCGGACGAACCAGGGCACAATCATAGTAGTTCTCCCTTTACTACCCTAACCGATAGAGCAGAACGTAAGGTAGTAAGCACAGGAACTGGGCAACCCAACTATTGACCAAAGACATGATTCGGAGCTAATGCATATAAGGCCAAACTCATGACGCCGAACACTCCCTATAGGTGTTTGGACTTTTCAATGTATACCGGGCCGAATACAGCCCCTGGAGTCAAGGCACACGTGGCAATCTAACATGGGGAGAGAACGCAGGTGGTGAGAGAATAAAACTCCAAACACAATATGAACCAAGCTGCTTCTATAATATCCCTTTAGTACGGCGAGCCGTGTACTTACAGATAATGCCGATTGCTTCCTTGGACATTTTACATGCCAGAAAAGTATAAAACAAAAATAGATAAAAGGTTTACACAGGGTCTTAATCTAAAAAGAAACCTTAGTGCGGGGCCCTGCCGCACGTCTGCGCCGTTTTCACCTTTGTGATGTGTCCTTGAAGGGGGGGTGTGATGGCCATCTGCAAAAAGAAAAAACCTGGAAAAAGGAATCCAGTGTGGCCGTAAACAAAGCTGGTTCGTTTAATGAACCTTGAAAGATAACTTTAGAGTCTGAATAGGGTCGAGCCGGACTATGGACTATTTGTATGCAGTGTGTCCCCAGCGCCGCCCAAGGAATTTTAAGGGTATACTTGTGTACACGAGGCACGTATGCTATTATCTTATGGGACAGTCGATGGGGGCGTAACTGCTAAACAAGCTCAAGTTCGTCTGAGCTGCCGCACTGAGGCGTACGCCGGACACATTTAGCCGTGTCCATGGTCTTAACGACCGCTGAGCTGTTTGGCTTGAATAGGCTGTTTTGGACTTCGGTTGCTAGGGCCGCAGTATCCTCCTCCGTACGGAGAGAGCGCTCCATATTTCCATTGACCGTAATGACGCCACGTGGTCCAGGCATTTTGAGTTTTAAATAAGCCGGACTGCATTAAAGCGGGCGAAGGTCGTTCTTCTGAGTAGTGCATGATAGCCACATCGGAACGGAGCTATGTCAAAGATTAACTCTTCGCTTCGAAAGTTATCGGGAGAGCCGAATACGACCTCCAATGTTAATGAGCCCGTGCAGCAGGCTTCTACGCCCGGTATAACTCCTTTAAAGGTCGTGTTGCTTGGCTTGATTCTTGACGGGTCTATCCCCATCTTGCGGACAGTATCCTGATATATTAGATTGAGACTGCTGCCGCCGTCCATAAGGACTTGAGTGAGATGGTATCCGTCGATTATTGGATCGAGCACTAGGGCAGCCGAACCCCTGTGACGGATACTAGTCGGATGATCCTTGCGATCAAAGGTGATCGGCCAGGCCGACCATGGGTTGAATTTGGGTGCAACAGGCTCAACGGCATATACATCTCGGAGCGCGCACTTGCGCTCCCTCTTTGGGATATGAGTGACATAGATCATGTTCACTGTTTTGATTTCTGGTGGAAATTTCTTCTGTCCCCCCGTGTTCGGCTGGCGAGATTCATCCTCGTCTTTGCTCTGAGATCCCTTCCCCTTGTGTTCGGCGGTGAGCTTGCCGGCCTTCTTGAAGACCCAACAACTGTGGTTGGTATGGTTCGCAGGTTTAGCGGGGATCTGGCAGGGCCTGTCTAATATTTTGTCCAGGCTAGATGGACCATCTTTGTTGCCTTTAAATGGCTTCTTCCGTTGACCGGGTCTGGGGCTACTGAATCCGACGTTTACCGCTATATCATCTGGGCTTCCAGCATTGTTTCGACGTTTGTTTTTGTTACCTCGTGGCTTTCCATTGTCATCCCTGACTTCGGATGTGCTAGGGTCGCTGGTGCTGCTACGAGCTAACCAGCTGTCCTCGCCCGCGCAAAAATGGGTCATGGGTGTAGTTAGGGCTGCCATTGTCCTTGGCTTTTACTGTCCAAGGTGTCTAGCTAGCCATTCGTCCCGGACACTGTGCTTGAAGGCCGCTAAGGCTTCGGTGTCCGGACAATCGATGATTTGGTTCTTCTTAGTGAGAAACCGATTCCAAAGCTTACGGGCTGATTCCCCGGGTTGTTGGATTATGTGACTTAGATCGTCAGCATCCGGGGGGTGGACATAAGTCCCTTGAAAATTGGCCCGAAAAGCATCCTCAAGTTCTTCCCAACTTCCAATGGAGTTTTCTGGGAGGCTTTTCAGCCAGTGCCGAGCTGGTCCTTTCAGCTTGAGGGGTAAGTATTTGATGGCGTGGAGATCATCTCCGCGAGCCATGTGGATGTGAAGAATAAAGTCTTCTATCCAGACAGCAGGATCCGTCATTCCATCATATGCCTCGATATTTATGGGTTTAAACCCTTCTAGAAATTCGTGATCCAGCACCTCATCGGTGAACCACAGGGGGTGTGCGGCACCCCTGTATTTGGTTATGTTGTGGCGTAGGTCCGACGGTTGTAATGTTCGGTATCGGCTCCGAACTGGTTTATGACCGTCATATTTGGCTTGATAACCATTGTCCCGCGTGGGGGAATGATCCCTAGATCCATATATGGATCTGGTCTTGCCAGCTTTTTTGTTCAGGTCCTCACGCAGATCGTGTTTCTGGCCCTGAGCCGTAGCCTCCCTTCCTTTACGAGGAGGGGGTGCGGGCTTGTGCACGCCACTGCTAGCCACTTTGTCTCGTCCACGAGGTGGTCGGTTTGGTTTGTCGGCAGTATTGTTCTTTGGCGGTATAGGTGCAATAGCCCCGTCATCGAATTTAGGTAGCAGTTTACGCTTAGGATAGCCCTTTGTTTGGCGATTACAGCCATATTTTTCCTCAGCATCTAGCACTTTGTTCCATCTATCATTGAGCGTATCATGTGCGGCTTTAAGCCGCTGCTTCTGCTTCTTCAGGCTCCTCGCTGTGGCGATAATCCTCTGATGGAGGCACTCTTGTTCTAAGGGTTCTTCTGGGACGATGAATTAGTCGTCACCCAGGCTGACCTCCTCTTCAGAGATAGGTTGATAATTGCTATCTTCGGCATTGTTGTGGTCAGACAGCGGCCCCGGACTATGTTCGCCGTCCTCTCGCTCGTCCTGCTCCATTGCTGGATCCGCGGGGTCCTCGGCTTGGTCCAGATTATCACCGTTGTCAGTGACAATGTTCCTATTTTTTCTTTGCCGGATCAAGATCGGCGCTTCTAACGCCGACGCTTGGGAGGTTCATCGACATGCTGACCATTATCGCCGTCGTCCTTCTTCTCTTTAAGTGTGTCCACCATATATACATCGTATGAGGATGTAGCCGTCCACCGCCCGGTTACGGGCGGGTTTTGGTCTAGATTTCCTCCGGCTTCGAGGTCCATCCCTTCGAAGTCTTCGAAGGCGTAGTCAAGTAGATCGGTTAAATCTTCGGCAGTGACTATGAAGTGGATGGTGGGTGGGAAGCAGAATTCTCCGCCATCAGCATCTAATCCAAACCGGATATAGTTCGGCTGAGAGTCTCCTGATAAGGAGAGGGATTTTAATGAGTTTAGCACATCGCCTACAGGCGAGTGCCTGAAGATGTCCGCAGAGCTGAACTCAACGGTCGGTGCCTGATCAGGTTCGATGGGCGCGGATGCACGCAGTTCGAAACCTATGGCCGGAGACAAATCCGAGGTTCCGGTGACGCAGGCCCCGCTCGAGGTTGGATCTGTGTGCGGCTCTAACGCCGCTGAGTCTGCGACTTTCGTGGCGGGGTTGAGCTTCCCGTCCTCGGATGGCGCAATCTGCTCCGGATCTAGGCCAGAGCAGTTACAGGCGCTATCTCGAGAGCACGATCCGATGACAGATTTAGGTCGTGTCCGTCGTGGTGGCAGGGAGCCGCCGTCATGGGCTCGAATCCATCGAAGATCAAGTCTCCGCAGATATCAGCTACGTAATTCAAGCTTCCAAAAACCTGACCTGATGGCCAGGGGCATAGCTGTCGATCTGCTCTAGATGGCCAAGCGAGTTGCCCCGCAGTGCAAAGCCGCCGAATACAAAGATCTGTCCGGGGAGGAAAATCTCCCCCTGGACCATATTGTTGTAGATGATTGATGGGGCCGTCAAACCTTTTGGTGACGGTGCAGCGGAACTCCCAATCAAAGTACCAATGTTGGTGTCAAAACCGGCAGATCTCGGGTAGGGGGTCCCGAACTGTGGGTCTAAGGTCGATGGTAACAGGAGGCAGGGGACACGATGTTTACCCAGGTTTGGGCCCTCTCTATGAAGGTAATACCCTACTTCCTGCTTGATTGATCTTGATGAATATGAGTATTACAAGAGTTGATCTACCACGAGATCGTAATGGATAAAACCCTAGAAGTCTAGCCTGTATGATTATGATTCTGCCCTACGGACTAAACCCTCCAGTTTATATAGATATCGGAGAGGGCTAGGGTTGTACAAAGTCGGTTATAGAGAAAGGAATCTTTATATCCAGGCGCCAAGCTTGCCTTCCATGGCAAGGAGAGTCCCATCCGGACACGGGAGAGAGTCTTCTGTCTTGTATCTTCATAGCCCAATAGTCCGGTCCATGCATAGTCCGGCCGTCCGAGGACCCCCTAATCCAGGACTCCCACAACGGTCACCACCGGAACTAGTGTTTGGTTTTTCACCAGAAGGCAAACAGAGGGACAAGGCATTCTATCGGTCTTTAGATGGCAATGCGGAGTATGAGGACTTGTTGGAGCGCGACCGCCTGGCGGAGGAGCAGCGTATCATCGATTTGTGCCGCCAGCGGGGCATGGAGCAGCAGCGCACCGACGCTCTGAGTCGCGAGCAAAGCGCCCGCAACTGGGCCGACTACGTGGAGCCCGGCACCTGGCAAATAGCCATGGAGGCTATCGGGCATGCACGCGTTTGTGATGCCAAATTTTACTACCAGCTCATCAAGTGGGTTTCCCGCTTAGAAGCTGAAGCTTCGGTGGACAACGTCGGCATGGAAAGGGCCAACGCGCATGAGCAACGTGCCCTATTGCACCTCTGGCAAGTCCGAGGCAAGGAGGAGGATGTTGGTGCCAATGTTTAGCGTGTATCGCAGATGGCGACCGGTGTCGTCTAGTTAGCTAAGAGTAAGTTAGTACTTGTACACTACTAGAGTTTTAGTGGGAGTAGATAGTTAACTTGGCTCTGATGGTTGTCAACATGGAAGTTCAGTACTCTATAACTGGATCACACATGTTACTTTGCTCTGAATGTTGAACTTTCCGTTTGAACATATGGAATGGGTTGTTATTTTCTTAATTGGGATGTATTTGTCCGCCACAGGTTTAGAGGCTGACTTGTGGGCCTACTAGGTTGACGCGTACACAATTAGGAGATGATTGTACATGGAGAGGATGACAGCAGGAACCCACCAGGGCCATGGCAGTACCCAAGCAACTGCCTCCTTATTTCAAACGAAAAAATGGTTCCTCCTAATGGATTTCTGACATCTGGGTCCCATGCCATTGTCAACGTAGTGAATAAACGAGAGAATTGCACAACGGGCGGCTAACACCAGGGACCCAGCAGCTCGCCCAGTTCTTTTTTGTTTTTGAGATGGAAGCAGGGTGTCAACTGGCCTGTGCGGGGCACTCTGGCCTGTGTAGCCAGCCTTTTATTTTTATGTTTACCACAAGACAAGTCCAGTAGTTTTTTTCTTTCTAAAAATGGCTAGCCCAGTTTTTCTGTTCTTTTGAAGAACATCCAACCCAGGACTACTTGCTTTTGTCAGCCCTGTTGGGTTGTAAACCTTTTAACACGAGGAGAGTTTCATTCGGCTTGCCCAGAAAATGGGCTATTAGTAATGAGAAATGGGTTGTACATTTTTAAAACACATCAAACCAGCAATTAGTTTCAAATTATTATTTTTCATTTCAAGATTTTAAATTCCATTGATTTTTATGCATGGACAATTATTTGGATTTTATACTGATGTAAATTTATTTTTCAAATTAGTTTGAATGTGACTCAAAATTTCGGGATTAAAAATAGTTCGGACCGCACCGAAACATGCAAAATTTTGTAGAATTTTTTAACCATGGCCACAATATGGGTTGTAATGCTAACAAAAAGAATATGGGCTCCAAAAAATCCTAGAGAATTAGCAAATGGGCTATAAATTATTAGAAATAATGGCAGATGGGTTGTATGCTATTTTTCATACATTTGAGGCTGACTTGTGTGCCTACTATAGGCTGACACGTACGCTTTCCTAAAAAATGGTTGACAGGAACGCAAGGCCCTGTCAACTTAGTCAACACACGAGAGCAATGATTGTTGGATGTCCATCCATCGGCCGTCGTGCTTCTTCAATCTTTGCTCTTCCTGCTCCAGCCGCTCAAACCAGCGCCAGTGGGACTGTCTACTCCCTCCTCCCGTGGCGGGCTGTGCTGCCGCGCAGGCCTCATCGCCCCACCCTACTCTCATCGCTGGTCTAGCCATCCCTCTACTCACCCAGACCTCCTGTTATTCTCCAGCGACGGCAGCCTTACACTGCAGTCGAACCAGTAAACCCTCGTACTCCCCTCAGCGTGGGAAACAATTGCCGAGTCTTCCCTGGCTCTGGGTCATTCCCTTCCTAGGCCTCGTCATCGTCCTCCACCTTGGTGCTCTCGACACGACGTGGTTAACATGGTCATGGAACGACTTACATCGGAAGAGGACTGTACGTGGAGAGTGACAGTGTCCTGGACTAGGGGGTGCTCACCATGTCGTCTCTCGATCAGTTGGATTGGGCCGAGGACCCCATGGTCAGATACTCATGGGCCGCCAGACAACCCCGCCAGATACAAGGAAGACTCCACAAGACTTGGCGCCCAAGACAAGGACTCTCCTAAACCCTAGGCCTCCGGTGTCTTATATAAACCGAGGCCAGGCTAGTCAATAGACAATCTCATATTTATTACTACAATCTCGTGGTAGATACATGTACTTTGTACTACACCCATATGAATACAATCAAAAGCATCATGTAGGGTATTATCTCTTCGAGAGAGCCCGAAGCTGGGTAAAACCCCGTGTCCATGTTACCATCACTCCAAGACGCCTAGCTTAGGACCCCTACTACGAGATCTGCCGGTTTTAACACCGACATTGGTGCTTTCATTGCGAGCCTGCTGGGCGATCGTCGCGGATTGATGGGACAATCAGGTTATATTTTTTCAGCTAGATCTGTTCAAATCATCTTCTTTGCAAAATCATTGCTGCCGCATCATACGACTCTATTTGAAGATGAAGAAATTTATACGCTGCCAGGTAGTATGTTGGATCGGGTTGTGCGGCAGCCACCAGCAACACATCTAACCCATGGAGACATGCAACTCCTGTACGCCATGTGAGGTCGCATGAAGTGCACACATGTATGCGGAAGTCTAGGGCTGCTATCCCATCGTTGCGAGGAGCCGCGGCTGACCAGGAACAAGTATCCGGCGTCGGCACCATGCAAGGCCACAAAAGAAGTGCCCACATTCACAGATTCCAAAGGGCATCACTATGTAAAGCTTCCCAAAGCTAAGTTTTGAAATCAGATAATCGGCCTCCACTACGCCATGCCGCTGGTGAGCCAACGTCGCTGTCCTACATCCGTCAACCGAGTTGTGGCATCGCCTCAGCACAATTGACTTCGACCGGGCCGCACTGTCACCTCGGCAGGGTGACGTCATCGCCCACCTCCATCGACCAAATTGTGTCATTGCCTTGGAGTGCGGCCCTGTGTTGGCAACCCCGCATCGTCGCTTCATCAACCTACTCGGCCGGAGATTCCAGTGTCACCCGGTGACCTGCTCCATCACCTCAGCTAGACTAGGGGCTTCACCTCTTCGGAGTGCCGAGCTCTTCGCTCGGCCACATCGGGCTTGGGGGCTGAGACCTCCTCCTGCACCAAGCTCAGACCGCGTCATCAATGCCGAACACATTAACTAGCTAAGTCACTTTCATGCTCAAAGTTTTAAAATTTAAAATTTTGTTTGGTCCGACCAAGCATTATACTTTTTTGGCAAAAAGTTGTTTGTAAAAAACTTCCTTGTCCAAACTTTGTTTGTGACACACAAATTCAAATACCCTGTTTACTTGGGGGCTTCCCTTATGAAGCCTTTCGTCTTGCAAATGATTATACTTGTACGGCTTCGTTCCTTGTTCGTGTATTATGCCACAATATGCACCATGTTGACTTAAGCGATTTGCAAGCTGGGTTGCCTTGCTCCTGTATTTACCCCTATGTTCCCGATTGTTCGGCTAGGGAGTAAAGGGAGCACCTCTGCGATTGTCACGATCGGGTCATCCGACCTCGGACCTCAGACTGGGTGAAGCCGAAAGCTAGTGCTCTTATTGTTTTCAACGATGGTCGGCACACAATGGAACTCATGAGTACAAAAAAAATCTATTGCACAAGTCTCATAGTAACAATGAGCAACCGAAGAAAGGTATCGGTGGAGGTACTATTTTCTTCGAAGATGCTTGTTACACTTTGCCAGTAATATAGCATAAGTTCCTTGAGCGCGCATTGTCTGTTACAGCCTTATGGCCTGATTGCCTGGTTATCGGAAACACCGTCGATATTCTCGACAGGTGGAATACATAACACTTTTTGGCCCTTGGCCGAAGAGGGAGAAGCCGACGGTCGGTTAAGACGCGTTTAAAGTTCGGGTGAACACATATATGATATAAGTACTTCGGTACATACAATCATTATACATAAAATTCTTTTACCCAAGTCACTCGGGGGCTCTTAAATTTATGTGAGCTGTTTTATAATAAGTGTTCTTCTTCCTAGTCGTTGCAAAGTCTTTTTCTATCACTCCTTTTTTCAACGCGAGTGTGTGGTCAATAGCCGGGGAGCCTAATTTCCCTCTCAAAGCCGCTAAAGTTTGCTAAACTGGCCTAACAAGAAGTACTCTGCCTTCGGGATAGGAGGTTGAAGCCGTAGGCTGACCCGCTTGAAGTCTTGAGATAGGATGTGTCATGTTAAAGCACGACAGAAGCACAATTTTTTTCTAAGACCAATTTTCTGTTTGGCGCCGAACAATTGATCTAGTTCGGACGTCGAGTTTTTACTGACTTTTTTGGTTTTCCAATCCTATGGCACTTTTCAACTATTTGTCTGTTTTCCGCATAAGTCTCGCAGTGCAACGCCGGACAACTTTAGAGATTCGGCAAATATTCTCGGATATTGCTATATATGCATCGGTTTCAAATTGTGTCTTCGGTCGATAATTGGGTTGCCCGGCTCCTGTGCTTGCCTCCTACATTCCGGTTTGTTCGGTTAGGTGTGCAAAAGGAGAACCGCTGCGATTGTGCTTCCAGCTCACATGGTTAAGCACCTCGGTGGAGAAAGTCGAAAACTGACTGTCGTAATAAGCGTAAACTGGTCAGTGATCCGATGACTATGTTAAATGATGGGTCGTTCATAACATTGGCCGAAGTGTTTAGGGCTTGACCTCAGCTGTCGCCGAGCACTAACTGAGGGCTCGTAGCTAGCTTCCTTAGTTTAACGCTCCTATGACTAAGTGAATGTTATAAAGCTCGCATATCTGATTGCCTCATTTCCCCTAACACAACCGCCTTCGGGCACCGAGACGTCGGCTAAGGGTTGTCTTGTTACTGCGGAAACACCCTGCATAGTATCTACAAAGGGGTAGAAGCCGACGATGGGCCACTTTCAACTGATAAACGGTCACAACTGAGTCAAAATAAACATGTCATCAGCATTTGTATTTAATATACTAGGGCTGCCTTCCGTAATCATTGTTATAAAGCCATAAATATGCATCAATTTGACTTAAGATTTTGGCCAAGCTGGGTTGCCTGGCTCCTGTGCTTACCCCTACGTTCCCGATTGTTTGGCTAGGTGGTAAAGGGAGCACCTCTATGATTGTTACTGCCGGATCATCCGAGTTAGTACCTCAGAATTGGTGAAGCCGAAAGCTAGCAATCTTAAAGTATCACATTGGTCGGCAATGATGGAAGTGAAATTTTGGTTCATTAATACCATAGAGTTCGGGAACTTTCCCTGAACTAAATCCTCAATGTTTTCCTCCCACATTGATCAGATCGGAGGTGAGGTTCATGATCATGATAAGCATGACGATCCAAAGAAAGGAACCGATACCGGAACTATTTTCTTTGGAAGATGTTTCTTACATTAAAAACATAATATAACATATCTCTCCGTGTACCTTTGTTTATAAAACTGTATGGCCGGATTGCCTCGTTTTCCATAAATCTTTGCCCTTATAACGACTTTATAAATTAGGAAAACACTCCTCGGCTACTGGCCGAAGAGGTTGAAGTCGATGGTCGGTCAACAAAGTTTTGTACAATATGGATTCGAGCATTAATGATGTAAAGTACTTGGATACATAGAATCATTACACATAATTTGTGATTTTACTCTGGATATCGATCCTTAATTTGGCCACCCGTGCCCAAATTAAGGCTCGGGGGCAACTGGGCTTCATGCTTATCATTTACAAATATTAAAGGGGTACATCGATCCCCTGATCTGGTGTTGCCACCCGGCCAGTGGCTCGGGGGCTACAGCATTGACAATCCCATGCAGAAAATTTAAAGTGCAATATAGTTTTCGAGGAGATTATTATCCTCACGTTGGTCGGCCGCACCCAACCTGAGTCTCGAGGACTTTGCATACCGCGTTTCTATTCCTAAGTATGCTGCCGAGCTGGGAATTGATCCTCAGGATGATTTTATGAATCGACTTGAGTCTCAGGGGCTACTAGGTTCGGCGGTTTGATTTTTTCCTTCAGGTGCATCCCCGATATTAGGCCAACACACACCTTGAGGGCTAAGGGCTATACATCTCGGGCGAGATTACATTGCACAATTCTGAATTAAATTCATAAAAATCAGCCCATGGCTGAGGTGGTGCACCACCTCGGATACAGTCCGGTGTTGGTGCCCGACTACAATAGACACCCCGGAAGCAGTTCGGCATAAAGCTCGGACGCTAGTGGCTGGCTCCATAGAGGGCATTTCTGGTATTAAGCTCGGCTAAACTCCTTCAACTTTTTTTAACCAAGGTGATCTATGACACCTAGGATATAGTCCGGCGTTGGAGCTTGGACATAGTCCGGGGTTGAAGCTCGGATGCAGTTCGGCGTTGGAGCTCGGCTGTAACAATACTCCTCAGATGCAGTCTGGCGGTGGAGCTCGGATACATTCTGGCGTTGGAGCTCAGAAGCGGTCCGGCGTTGGTGCTCGGCTGCAAAAGATACCTCGAATTCAGTCTGGCGTTGGAGCTCAGACGCAAGAGGACACTGCCGCCCGGGAACAACTCCAAACCCGAGGTGTGGAATAAAAATAACAAGGCATTGATAAAGGCAGAAAACATAAAGGGGCTCCTCAGATACCCGACGTGTAAACTCTTCGGATGCACTTTGGCGATCCTCAAGATCGAAGATGAGAAGATTTGTTGAACCATTTTTCAAGACCGACGACCGAAGATGAAGAATAGTTTGGAAGAATCGAGGAGCGTCCCCAACTTGAAGACCGGTTCAGGGGGCTACTGACAGTGTCCTGGACTAGGGGGTACTCACCACGTCGTCTCCCGATCAGTTGGATTGGGCCGAGGACCCCCATGGCCGTATACTCATGGGCCAGTTCGGGCAACCCCTGCCGCATACAAGGAAGACTCCACAACTTGGTGCCCAAGACAAGGACTCTCCTAAACCCTAGGCCTCCGGTGTCTTATATAAACCAAGGCCAGGCTAGTCAATAGACAATCTCATATTCATTACTACAATCTCGTGGTAGATACATGTACTCTGTACTACACCCATATGAATACAATCAAAAGCAGCATGTAGGGTATTATCTCTTCGAGAGAGCCTGAAGCTGGGTAAAACCCTGTGTGCATGTTACCATCGCTCCAAGACGCCTAGCTTAGGACCCCTACTACGAGATCCACCAGTTTTGACACCGACAGAGAGGCTGACAACTGGGTCCATGGCGGCAGCAAGGAAGTGCCTCCTTATTACGTGCAAAATAATGATTCCTCCACCTCACAGCGAGGACCCACCGGAAGGGCCTCTGTATTTTGTCTTAGCTAGATTTTGCGAAAAAACTTTTCCCCCTTACAGCTGGGACCCACCAGCTACATCTTCGCACACAAGGAGGTGCGTCCATATTACGGGCAAAAAAATGATTCTTCTGCCTGATAGCTGGGATGCACCAGCTATATCTTCGCACGCAAGGAAGTGCCTCCTTATCCTCCCTGACAGCTGGGACCCACTCGGTCGAAGCGTGCGTAGCCTTATCTGTCTAGTCGCGAACGTGTACATACATACTGGTCGATCGGTCTCTCTGAAATGATGAACTGTGGCCGAGCAAGCAGTGGCACATGTTGTAGTAGAGCCCCCGACATAGCAGTTCAGGCAGTCCCTTCTAAACCGTGTACACGTACGTACAACCACATGCCAAAAAATACGACCACATACGTACATACAGGCGGGGTCTGGAATGCCTAGCTACTCGCGCATACGTACGGCCAGGGCTCGTGTACATGGAGAGGCAGCGGACGGCAGCAACAGTGTCATGTTCATCGGCAGCCAACCGGCTGGGTCGGAACGGGGAAACTGCGTCGTGTTCATCGGGAGCCAACCGGCTTGGATGGAACAGCCAAAATGAAGCCTGGCGTACCACAGAACGGAGGAAACGGACTTGTGTTCGAGCTCCTATGGTCAAAACGGGGTGCTGTTGATTGGGAGGGGTGTGGCGTACCGCAAAACAGAGGAAACATGCTTGTGTTGGATCGCCTACGGTCGAAACGGGGTCCTATTGATCGGGAGGGGTGTGGCGTAATGCAAAACGGGACTCCACGGGCTACTGTTCGTCCACTGTCTAGTGCCTCACTCCAGCCTCCATGGGCTATTGTTCATCCACCGTCGACCTCCTCAAGCCTCCACCTGCGACTGTTCATCCATGGCGTCTCCGTCCGGCCTCCACCAGCTATTGTTCATCCATGGGCTAATGTCCATCCAGCCTCACTGGCTATTGTTCAACCACCCCTCCGCGGGCTACTGTTCATCCACCCCCAACCGGCTCGGGTGTGTGGTGGCCTCCTCTCGATCAGAGTCATGTTCATCCAGCGGCAACGGCCTCTACTACCACGGGGTCCTGTTCATCCAACCCCAATGGTAACTGTTCATCCAACCCCCAACAACGGTCATTTTTCATCAAAAGGCAGCTGGTTCGATTGGCTTTGTTGGCAGCAGTAGCGAAGGAATCACTCGGGTTCAGTTAACAGCCAAGGGATCAATCGCTCGGGTTCAGCAATGTAGCTAGTGCAATTGCTCGAGTTCAGTAAGAGAACGCCTCTCTCAGGTTCAGTAAGAGCACAATGCCTCACACACATGCGCGTACGTGTACGAGAGAAACACGCAAACCTCCGTGCATCGCTCAGCCCCAACCACCCATCGTAACCGGGAACTCCCCGATATTTTCCGCGCCCTCGCTTCTACCATGATTTTTTCCGTCATGGACGGCCCAAAGAATGTCATGCAGGTGCATCCCCGACCCGCCAAAGAATGTCATGATTTTTTGTCATAGAAGTAGGAGCCGACCACATCTATGATGATACGTGCTTTTGTCACAATTATCGTCATAGAAGTGTCATAAGCATGACAAGAAAAATTTGTTCGGCCCAAAATGTCATTGATGTGTCTTTTTTTTGTAGTGATATGAGACATTTGAAATCTACTAAAAATACTCGCTTCATTGTCGATTCCATTTCCACCTTTCAAACTAAAACTAGGTAGAAATATTTGGGTTATTCCACCTTCCGCTCCATTCCATTCCTGTCATCTGGCCCAATCTCGCATCTTGGCACAACACAACGGTAATTCATACCAGTCGTGTTGGGGACCGAAGCGTCTCGCAAAGCCGGTGGATAACCTGGTGGAGATAGCTAATTGTTTTTTGAAAAAACAATGAAACCAACGTGGTTGTATGTGAATATTGATGGAATTTATCCAGAACATTCTACATGATTGTAATGACAAATAAACATTTGTTTAGAACATTGTTACATCCCATTCATGAAACTAGCATAAAATCTATAACAAACATAGGTGAAATGCTTGTAATACTCATGTCAAACAACTTCTACATGACAAACCAACATGTCTATAACCCTTCAAAAAAACATGTCTCTACGCGGTCCATTATTAGATATACATGAGTTGTTCTCCTTGATAACTATACATGGAATTTTTATCATGTGGTAGCTATGAATTTTCAATACACTAGTATACACTAGTCTAACTTGAGTTGCTTACTTAACTTGATAGGATTTCCTATCATATAACATCTTAAATGTTTCTATGAATTTGGTGATTGAGATATCGAGGCAAATATGTTCCCTCGTGTGATAACACAAGAGAACTGTCAAATTTTAGTTTGATGCTTCTTCACTAATTTATTAACATGATTCACTAATCATGATTTTTACAGTCAAACCTTTCCACACACCTGCTAATTAACCAATGTTCGCATATTTGTTTCGTAAATCACGGCCATATGAGCTTGATTACTTTTGCATCTTACAATTTTAAGGTCTTTGGTATTGGAACTCACATCTTTAGAGGAATGTATCTTCACTGTGAAATCCACCATTCAACCAAAAACTTATGTTGAGGTTTTCTAGATTGGTAAAGGGAAGCATAATATGACTGGATTTGTACAAGACACATCCAAAACAAAAAAAGGTCTATCGGTTTCCACACACATGCCTAAAGGCATAGAAAAATCCATGCTTGCTTCAAAAGACATAGTCAACACCTTAACGGATGATTTAAATAAGGACAAGTAAGGCGGAGTTATTAATTTTGGGAAGCTATTTGTCATCGTTTGCTGGCAAGATGGTGGCGCTCGGAGCAGCCAAAAGATGCCCGCACAACGAAGAATTACCTTGTATATCTAGTGCCTACTATAAAAAAATCTTAAGATGGAAGCTCACTGAAGGCACTCAATATTTCAATTTTATGACTGATGATGAAGTGGTCAGTGCAATCATCTACCCTTAATAACAGCATACGAGGCTCAAACCCTCATCCACAGCCAAAATAAACAAAGGTCTATCGTTTCTACCAACATGCCTAAAGGCATAAATTATTCCATGCTTGCTACAAAACTAATAGTCAACGCATAAATAGGTAATTCAGGAGAAGTAAGGAGAAGTTAAATGATCTATTTTGGGAGGTTGTTTGGCTCTATTGGCTTGCAGGAGGTGCACTTAGAGCAGTCAAAAGACATCTACACAACCAACAATTACCTTGTATATCTAGCACCTACTATAAAAAAAATCTCAAGAAGGAATCTCACTAAAGGCACTCTCTATTCCTACTCTATCACTGAGTATGAAGCGGCAAGTGCATTCTATTTTTCCTCAATAACAACGTACTAGGCTCCACCCCTCCACCACCAACTTCGAATATGTGTTTACATCTATTTTCATAAAATCATTCGCACATATAACTCTATAATATCAAAGTTGGTATTCATTTGTTTTTCCAATGTTTTCAGGTATCCAGTAGACTCTCACTTATATTATTATGTCAATCCTTTATTAAGTACTACATAGTCCCATCGACATCAATTCCCTGGTTGTCTTAGATGATAGCATCAAACAAGTCAATATCCCTTAGAACTACCATTTTCCTTCCCTAGTAGATGGCTAAACCATCATAGATGACTACGAGCAACGAATATATCATCAAGTATACTAGAATTTTGAGAAAAGATATGACATGCATACATAGGGTTTAATTACAAAAGGAAGGTATACCCATTTTATCACTGCTTCTAGCAAACGCCCTCTAACTTTATTTCAGGAGTGTGGCCCCACGTACTTGCAAGATGGTGGAGCTTAGAGCAGTCGAAAGACACCCGCACAACAAAGAATTACCTTGTATATATAGTGCCTGCTATCAAAAAATTCTCAAGATGGAAGCTCATTGAAGGCACTCACTATTTTGATCCTCTCACTGATGATGAAGTGGTTAGTGCAATCCATCAATCCTTAGTAATAGCGTACGAGGCTCCAACCATCCTCCGCCAACTTCAAATATGTGTTATACATCTATTTTCACAAACTCATTGCCACATAAAACTCTATAATATCAAAATTAGTATCCATGTGTTTTTCGCATTATTTTTTAGATCTCCTAGACTCTAACTCATGTCATTCCTTCATTTTTTTATTCACTACTACATTGTTCCTTCTACATCAAGTTCCTCTTTATCTTAGTTGATAGCATCAAAAGCTACAACTTACAAACATGTGAACCTCCCTCAAGAACAATAACTTTTTGTCCCCCGTAGAGGGCTAAACCATTTTAGATGACTCCAAGCGACGAATCTATCACCAAATATTCTAAAGCTTTGACAAGAGACATGAAATGTAAATATAGGGTTTAATTTCAAAAAAAGATGTACACAAACTTTATCATATCTTCTAGCAACCCCCCGCCCCCACTAACTTCATTTCAAGAGTGTGAATCACACAAATATGTTAAAATGGTATGTGATGCGTGTTGGCTGAAAATCATGTCTTTTGAGCATCACCCAAGGGTTTTTTGGTATCATCACTATCGGTGTCAAAACCGGCAGATCTCTTAGTAGGGGTCCTAAGCTATGTGTCTTGGAGTGATGGTAGCATGGACACAGGATTTTACCCAGGTTCGGCCTCTCTCAAGGAGATAATGTTGGGGAATGTTGCAGAAAATTAAAATTTTCCTACGGTTTCACCAAGATCCATTTATGAGTTCATCTAAGCAACGAGTCATGGGAGAGAGTTTGCATCTACATACCACTTGCAGATCGCGTGCGGAAGCTTGCAAGGTGATGATGGAGTCATACTCGACATGATTCAGATCACCGATGTCCAAGTGCTGAACGGACAACACCTCCGCGTTCAACACACGTATGGGACGGGAGACATCTCCTCCTTCTTGATCCAGCAAGGGAGAAGGAGAGGTTGAGGAAGCTTCGCTCAACGGCAAAGACGATGGCGTGGTGGTGTTGGTGCAAGAAGATACTCGGCTGTGGCTTCGCCAAGCGCTTACAGAGGAGGAGAGGTGTTGGGAGGGAGGGCTGCGCCTTGGAGATGGGTACAGCCCTCCCCACCCCTCTATTTATAGGGGAAGGGGCAGGGGCCGACCCTCTAGATGGGATCTAGAGGGGGCGGCGGCCAGGAGGGAGGCTTGCCCCCAAGCAAGGGGCACCCCTCGTGGTTTCTCCCCCAACCCTAGGCGCATGGGCCCAAGGTGGGGCGCCCAGCCCTCCAGGCTGGCTCCCTCCTCTTCTTGGCCCATGTGGCCCTCCCGAGGGGGCCCCTCCGGTGGACCCCGAACCCCCGGTGGCCCCAGACAATACCGATAACCCCGGAAACTTTCCGGTGTCCGTATGACAACTTCCCATATATAAAACTTCACCTCCGGACCATTCCGGAACTCCTCGTGACGTCCGGGATCCCATCCGGGACTTCGAAAAACATTCAGTAGTCACATACTAGTCTTCCTAATAACCCTAGCGTCACCGAACCTTAAGTGTGTAGACCCTACGGGTTCGGGAGACACGCAGACATGACCGAGACGACTCTCGGGCAATAACCAACAGCGGGATCTGGATACCCATGTTGGCTCCCACATGCTCCTCGATGATTTCATCGGTTGAACCACGATGTCGAGGATTCGATCAAAACCACAGATACAATTCCTTTGTCAATCGATGCGTTACTTGCCCGAGACTCGATCGTCGGTATCCCAATACCTTGTTCGGTCTCGTTACGGCAAGTCACTTTACTCGCACCATAATGCATGATCCCATGGCCAACACCTTGGTCACCTTGAGCTCATTATGATGATGCATTACCGAGTGGGCCCAGAGATACCTCCATCATACGGAGTGACAAATCCCGCCTCGATCCGTGTCAACCCAATGATACTTTCGGAGATACCGTAATGCACCTTTATAGTCACCCGATTCGTTGTGACGTTTGATACACCCAACGCACTCCTACGGTGATCCGGAGTTACACGATCTCATGGTCGAAGGAAGAGATACTTGACATTGGCAAAGCTCTAGCAAACGAACTACACGATCTTTGTGCTATGCTTAGGATTGGGTCTTGTCCATCACATCATTCTCCTAATGATGTGATCCCGTTATCAATGACATCTAATGTCCATAGTGAGGAAACCATGACTATCTGTTGATCACAACGAGCTAGTCAACTAGAGGCTCACTAGGGACATATTGTGGTCTATGTATTCACACGTGTATTACGATTTTCGGATAATACAGTTATAGCATGAATAAAAGACAATTATCATGAACAAGGAAATATAATAATACTTTTATTATTGCCTCTAGGGCATGTTTCCAAAAGTCTCCCACTTGCACTAGAGTCCCCAATCTAGTTACATTGTGATGAATCGAACACCCATAGAGTTCTGGTGTTGATCATGTTTTGCCCGCGAGAGAGGTTTAGTCAATGGATCTACGACATTCAGATCCGTGTGCACTTTGCAAATCTCTATGTCTCCATCTTGAACATTTTCACGGATGGAGTTGAAGCGACGCTTGATGTGCTGGTCTTCTTGTGAAACACAGGCTCCTTGGCAAGGGCAATAGCTCGGTGTTGTCACGAAAAGTTTGATCGGCCCGACACATTGGGTATGACTCCTAGGTCGGTGATGAACTCCTTCACCCAAATCGCTTCATCGCGCCGCCTCCGGGGCTGCCATGTACTCCGCTTCACACGTAGATCCCGCCACGACGCTCTACTTGCAAATGCACCACTTACTACTCCACCATTCAACATATACACGTATCCGGTTTGAGACTTAGAGTCATCCAGATCTGAGTCGAAGCTAAGCGTCGGCGTAACCCTTCTGACGAGCTCTTCGTCTCCTCCATAAACGAAAACATGTCCTTTGTCCTTTTCGGTACTTCAGATATTCTTGACCGCTGTCCGGTGTTCCTTGCGGGATTACTTTGGTATCTTGCTACCAAACTTACAGCAAGGTTTACATCGGTCCAGTACACAAGATGGCATACATAATAGATCCTATGGCTGAAGCATAGGGATGACACTCATCTCTTTTTATCTTTTGCCGTGGTCGGTGGTCGAGCTGAGCTCAATCTCACACCTTGTAACATAGGCAAGAACCCTTTCTTGGACTGATCCATTTTGAACCTCTTCAAAATCTTATCAAGGTATGTGCTTTGTGAAAGACCTATGAGGCGCCTCGATCTATCTCTATAGATCTTGATGCCTAATATATAAGCAGCTTCTCCAAGGTCCTTCATTGAAAAACACTTATTCAAGTAGGCCTTAATGCTGTCCAGAAGTTTTGTATCATTTCCCATCAAGAGTATGTCATCTACATATAATAGGAGAAATGCTACAGAGCTCCCACTCACTTTCTTGTAAACGTAGGCTTCTCCATAAGTCTGCATAAACCCAAACGCTTTGATCATCTCATCAAAGCGAATGTTCCAACTCCGAGATGCTTGCACCAGTCCATAAATGGATTGCTGGAACTTGCATACTTTGTTAGCATTCTTAGGATCGACAAAACCTTCCGGCTGCATCATATACAGCTCTTCCTTAAGATGTCCGTTAAGGAATGCCGTTTTGACGTCCATCTGCCATATCTCATAATCATAGTATGCGGCAATTGCTAACATGATTCGGACGGACTTCAGCTTCGCTACGGGAGAGAATGTCTCGTTGTAGTCAATCCCTTGAACTTATCGATAACCCTTAGCGACAAGTCGAGCCTTATAAATGGTAACATTACCATCCGCGTCCGTCTTCTTCTTAAAAATCCATTTGTTTTCTATCGCTCGCCGATCATCGGGCAAGTCTGTCAAAGTCCATACTTTGTTTTCATACATGGATTCTATCTCGGATTTCATGGCTTCAAGCCATTTGTTGGAATCTGGGCCCGCCATCGCTTCTTCATAGTTCAAGGTTCACCGTTGTCTAACAACATGATTTCCGGACAGGGTTGCCGTACCACTGCAGTGCGGAATGTGTCCTTGTGGACCTACGAAGTTCAGTAGCAACTTGATCCGAAGTACCTTGATCATCATCATTGGTTTCCTCTTCAGTTGGTGTGGGCATCATAGGAACATTTTCCTGAGCTGCATCACTTTCCCGTTCGAGAGGTAGTACTTCATCGAGTTCTACTTTCCTCCCACTTACCTCTTTCGAGATAAACTCTTTTTCCAGAAAGCATCCATTCTTGGCAACAAAGATTTTGCCTTCGGATCTTAAGTAGAAGGTATACTCGACAGTTTCCTTAGGGTATCCTATGAATACGCATTTTTCCGACTTGGGTTCGAGCTTTTCAGGTTGAAGTTTCTTGACATAAGCATCGCATCCCCAAACTTTTAGAAATGACAGCTTAGGTTTCTTCCCAAACCATAATTCATACGGTGTCGTCTCAACGGATTTAGATGGTGCCCTATTTAAAGTGAATGTAGCTGTCTCTAGAGCGTATCCCCGAAATGATAGCGGTAAATCAGTAAGAGACATCATAGACTGCACCATATCCAATAGAGTGCGATTACGACGTTCGGACACACCGTTTCACTGAGGTGTTCCAGGCGGCATGAGTTGTGAAACGATTCCACATTTCCTTAAGTGTGTACCAAATTCGTGACTTAAGTATTCTCCTCCACGATCTGATCGTAGGAACTTTATCTTTCGGTCACGTTGATTCTCCACCTCATTCTGAAATTCCTTGAACTTTTCAAAGGTCTCAGACTTGTGTTTCATTAAGTAGACATACCCATATCTACTTAAGTCATCAGTGAGAGTGAGAACATAACGATATCCTTCGCGAGCCTCAACGCTCATTGGACCGCACACATCGGTATGTATGATTTCCAACAAGTTGGTTGCTCGCTCCATTGTTCCGGAGAACGGAGTCTTGGTCATTTTGCCCATGAGGCATGGTTCACATGTGTCAAACGATTCATAATCAAGAGACTCTAAAAGTCCATCAGCATGGAGCTTCTTCATGCGCTTGACACCAATGTGACCAAGGCGGCAGTGCCACAAGTATGTGGGACTATTGTTATCAACTTTACATCTTTTGGCATCCACACTATGAACATGTGTAATATTACGCTCGAGATTCATTAAGAATAAACCATTGACCATCGGAGCATGACCAAAAAACATATCTCTCATATAAATTGAACAACCATTATTCTCGACTTAAATGAGTAGCCATCTCGATTAAACGAGATCCGGATACAATGTTCATGCTCAAACTTGGCACTAAATAACAATTATTATGGTTCAAAACTAATCCCGTGGGTAAATGTAGAGGCAGCGTGCGACGGCGATCACATCGACTGGAACCATTCCCGACGCCAAGATCGTCACCTCGTCCCGCCGCCTCCGTTTATTCCGCAGCTCTGCTGTGAGTTACAAATATGAGCAACGGCACCGGTATCAAATACCGGGAGTTACTACAGTCTTGGTAAGGTACACATCAATTACATGTATATCAAATATACCTTTAGTGTTGCGGCCTTCTTATCCGCTAAGTATTTGGGGCAGTTCCGCTTCGAAAGACCCTTCCCTTGCAATAAAAGCACTCGGTCTCGGGCTTGGGTCCATTCTTTGACTTCTTCCGGCAACTAGCTTACGGGCGCGCAACATCTTTGCCGTCCTTCTTGAAATTCTTCTTACCCTTGCCCTTCTTGAACTTAGTGGTCTTATTGACCATCAACACTTGATGTTCTTTCTTGATTTCAGCCTTTGCTGACTTGACAGATCGAGAACACTTCAGAATGGTCATCACCATCCCCTGCATGTTGTAGTTCATCACAAAGCTCTTGTAGCTTGGTGGGAGCGATCGAGGATTCTGTCAATGACCGCCTCATCTGGGAGGTTAATGTTCACCGGGTCATACGGTTGTGCAACCCGGACATCTTGAGGATGTGCTCACCGACGTGAACTGTTTTCCTCCATCTTACAACTATAGAAATTGTCGGAGACATCATATCTCTCGACCGGGCATGAGCTTGGAAAACTAGTTTCAGCTCTTGAACATCTCATATGCTCCGTGATGCTCAAAACGCTTTTGGAGCCCGGTTCTAAGCTGTAAAGCATGCCACATCGAGCGAGGGAGTAATCATCGACGAGTCCGCCAAACGTTCAAATCGTCTTGCAAAGTCTTTGGGAGAGCAGTGGGTCACCTAACGGTGCTTCAAGGACATATTGTTTCTTGGCAGCTATGAGGATGATCCTCGGTTCGGACCAGTCCGTATAGTTCTGCCATCATCTTTCAGCTTGGTTTTCTCTAGGAATGCGTTGAAGTTCATGTTGACATTAGCGTTGGCCATTTGATCTACAAGACATATTTGCAAAGATTTTAGACTAAGTTCATGATAATAAAGTTCTAATCAAATTATGAACTCCCACTTAGATTAGACATCCCTCTAGTCATCTAAGTGTTACACGATCCGAGTCGATTAGCCCATGTCCGATCATCACGTGAGACGGACTAGTCATCGTCGGTGAACATCTTCATGTTGATCGTATCTTCCATACGACTCGTGTTCGACCTTTCGGTCTCTGTGTTCCGAGACCATGTCTGTACATGCTAGGCTCGTCAAGTTAACCCTAAGTGTTTTCGCTGTGTAAAACTATCTTACACCCGTTGTATGTGAACGTAAGAATCCATCACACCCGATCATCACGTGGTGCTTAGAAGCGACAAACTGTAGCAACGGTGCACAGTTAGGGGAGAACACTTCTTGAAATTTTTGTAAGGGATAATCTTATTTACTATCGTCGTCCTAAGTAAACAAGATGCATAAACATAATAAACATCACATGCAATTATATATAGTTGTGACATGATATGGCCAATATCATACAGCTCCATTGATCTCCATCTTCGGGGCTCCATGATCATCTTGTCACCGGCTTGACACCATGATCTCCATCATCATGATCTCCATCATCGTGTCTTCATGAAGTTGTCACGCCAACGACTACTTCTACTTCTATGGCTAACGCGTTTAGCAATAAAGTAAAGTAGTTTACATGGCGTTCTTCAATGACACGCAGGTCATACAAAAATAAAGACAACTCCTATGGCTCCTGCCGGTTGTCATACTCATCGACATGCAAGTCGTGAATCCTATTACAAGAACATGATCTCATACATCACAATTCATCATTCATCACAACTTCTGGCCATATCACATCACATGATCAATCGCTGCAAAAACAAGTTAGGCGTCTTCTAATTGTTGTTGCATCTTTTCGTGGCTGCAATTGGGTTCTAGCAAGAACATTTTCTTACCTCGAATAACCACAACGTGATTTTGTCAACTTCTATTTACCCTTCATAAGGGCCCTGTTCATCGAATCCGCTCCAACTAAAGTGGGAGAGACAGACACCGCCAGCCACCTTATGCAACTAGTGCATGTCAATCGGTGGAACCGGTCTCACGTAAGCGTCACGTGTAAGGTTGGTCGGGCCGCTTCATCCCACAATACCGTTGAAGCAAGAAAAGACTAGTAGAGGCAAGTAAGTTGACAAGATCCACGCCCACAACAGAATTGTGTTCTACTCGTGCATTAGAGAACTACGCATAGACCTAGCTCATGATGCCCTTTGTTGGGGAGCGTTGCGAGAAAATTAAAATTTTCCTACGGTTTCACCAAGATCCATCTATGAGTTCATCTAATCAACGAGTCATGGGAGAGAGTTTGCATCTACATACCACTTGTAGATCGCGTGCGGAAGCTTGCAAGGTGATGATGGAGTCGTACTCGACGTGATTCAGATCACCGATGTCCAAGTGCTGAACGGATAGCACCTCCGCATTCAACACACGTACGGGACGGGAAACGTCTCCTCCTTCTTGATCCAGCAAGGGAGAAGGAGAGGTTGAGGAAGCTCGCTCCAACGGCAGCACGACGGCGTGGTGGTGTTGGTGCAGCAGTACTCCGACAGGGCTTCGCCAAGCGCTTACGGAGGAGGAGAGGTGTTGGGGAGGGGAGGGGCTGCGCCTTGGAGATGGGTACAGCAGCCCTCCCCCCACCCCTCTATTTATAGGGAAGGGGCAAGGGGGGCCGACCCCTCTAGATGGGATCTAGAGGGGGGGCGGCGGCCAGGGAGGGGAGGCTTGCCCCCCAAGCAAGGGGGCGCCCTCGGGTTTCCCAACCTTAGGCGCATGGGCAAGGTGGGGGTGCGCCCAGCCCTCCAGGCTGGCTCCTCCCTTGCGCCCATGTGGCCCTCCGGAGGTGGCCCCTCGGTGGACCCCAGAACCCCTCCGGTGGCCCCAGTACAATCCGATAACCCCCGGAAACTTTCCGGTGTCCGTATGACAACTTCCCTTATATAAAACTTCACCTCCGGACCATTCCGGAACTCCTCGTGACGTCCGGGATCCCATCCGGGACTCCGAACAACATTCGGTAGTCACATACTAGTCTTCCTAATAACCCTAGCGTCACCGAACCTTAAGTGTGTTAACCCTACGGGTTCGGGAGACACGCAGACATGACCAAGACGACTCTCAGGCAATAACCAACAGCGGGATCTGGATACCCATGTTGGCTCCCACATGCTCCTCGATGATTTCATCGGTTGAACCACGATGTCGAGGATTCGATCAAAACCTTGTATACAAGTCCCTTTGTCAATCGGTACGTTACTTGCCCGAGACTCGATCGTCGGTATCCCAATACCTTGTTCAGTCTCGTTACCGGCAAGTCACTTTACTCATCCGTAATGCATGATCCGTGGCCAACACCTTGGTCACCTTGAGCTCATTATGATGATGCATTACCGAGTGGGCCCAGAGATACCTCTCCGTCATACGGAATGACAAATCCAGCCTCGATCCGTGTCAACCCAATGATACTTTCGGAGATACCTGTAATGCACCTTTATAGTCACCCGATTACGTTGTGATGTTTGATACACCCAAGGCACTCCTACGGTATCCGGAGTTACGATCTCATGGTCGAAGGAAGAGATACTTGACATTGGCAAAGCTCTAGCAAACGAACTACGATCTTTGTGCTATGCTTAGGATTGGGTCTTGTCCATCACATCATTCTCCTAATGATGTGATCTCGTTATCAATGACATCCAATGTCCATAGTCAGAAACCATGACTATCTGTTGATCTGTGAGCTAGTCAACTAGAGGCTCACTAGGGACATATTGTGTTCTATGTATTCACACGTGTATTACGATTTCCGGATAATACAGTTATAGCATGAATAAAAGACAATTATCATGAACAATGAAATATAATAATACTTTTATTATTGCCTCTAGGGCATATTTCCAACAGATAATACCCTATGTCCTGGTTTTGATTGTATTGATATGAGGATAGTACATAGTACAGGTATCTACCATGAGATTGTAGTAATGAATATGAGCTTGTCTATTGACTAGCCTGGCCTCGGTTTCTATATGCACCGTAGGCCTAGGGTTTAGGGGAGTCCTTTTCTTGTGCACCAAGTCTTGTGGAATCCTCCTTGTATTCGGCATGTGTTGCCCGAAGTGGCCCATTAGTGAAGCATCATGGGGGTCCTCGGCCCGACCCACTGGCCGGGAGACGGCGTGTGGTGAGTACCCCCTAGTCCAGGACACCGTCAATCACCCTAGGTTGAATTTAAAATAAAGGATGGACTCAAAAATTTGGAGAACATCCGGATGACAGAATAGGACGCGACCCATATGATACGAGGTAACTGAGATCTACTCAAAAATACTCGCTCCACTATCGTTTCCATTTCCACCTTCCAAACTAAAACTATATGAAATCCTAGGGTTATTCTACCATCTATCACATTCCATCCCCTTTATCTTACCCAATATTGCATCTTGGCACAACACAACGGTAAGTCATACCTGCCGCGTTGGAGACCCGAGTATCTCCAAAAGTCAATGGATAACCAGTCAGAGATAGCTGATTGTTCTTGAGAAAATAATGAAATCAACCCGGTTGTACATGAATATTTATGGAATTTGTCCGGAATATTCTACATGATTGTAGCAAGGAATTAAAACTTGCTTAAAACATTGTTATGTACATTTCATGAAAATTGGATAAAAATCTATAACAAACGGAGGTGAAATACTTGTAATAGTCATGCGAAACCACTTCAGCTTGACAAATGAACAGGTCTGTGAGTGGTTCATTATAAGATATACATGATTTGTTCTTTTTTGTAACTACACATGGACTTTATTATCACGCGGCGGTATGACTTATCAATGCGCTAGTATACACTATTCTAACTTGAGTTGCTTAATTGAGTTTATGGTATTTCCTATCATATCACATCTTAAATGTTGCAAAGAATTTGGTCATTGAGATATCAAGCCAAATATGTTCCTTGGTGTAACAACACAAGATAACAACAAGTTTTAGTTTGATGCCTCTTCACCAATTTATTAGCACGATTCACTAATCTTGATTGTACAATCAACCTTTTCCACACACGTAGTGTTGCCAATTAACTAACGTTCGCATATTTGTTTCAGACCTCACGACTATATGAGCTGAATTCCTTTTTCATATTTCAAGTTTTAAGGTCTTTGGGCTCTGAACTAACATCTTTAGAGGAATGTGTCATTACTCTAAAATCCACCATTCGGCCAAAAAGTTCTGCTTACGTTGTTGGGATTCGTAAAGGGAAGCATAGTTCGACAAGATTTGTTCAGGACACATCCAAATCAAACAAAGGTCTATCGGTTTCCCCAAACATGCCTAAATTCATTAAAATGTTCCGTGCTTGCTACAAAATACATAGTCAATGCCTTAACATGTAATTTTAGGAGAACTAAGGCAAAGTTGTCTATTCAGGAAAGTTGTTTGGCCCCGCTTGATTGCTAGATGTGACGCTCATAGCAGCCAAAAGACGACCACACAACCAAGAATTGACTTGTATATCTAGTGCCCGCTATAAAAAAATCTCAAGATGGAAGATCACCGAAGGCACTCAATATTTCTATTCTACGACTGATGCAGAAGTGGTCGATGCAATCCATCTATCCTTGATAACAGCGTACGAGGCTCCAACCCTCACCCGCCAACTTCAAATATGTGGTTTACATCAATTTTCATGACTCATTGGCACATAAAACTCCATAATATCAAAGTTAGTATTCATACGTTTTTCGCATTGTTTTTTAGTATCTCGTAGGCTCCGGCTCATGTCATTCCATGATTTCTTTATTCACTACTACGTTGTTCCATCTACATCAAGTTCATCTATGTATTAGTTGATAGCATCAACGCTATAACTTACAAACATGTCAATCACCCTCGGACCAACAATTTTCCTTCCCTGGTAGATGGCTAAACCATTGTCGACGACTCCAAGCGATGAATCTATCACCAAGGATGCAAACCTAGTGTTTAATTCCAACAAAAATAGGAACACACGTTTTATCATTGATTCTAGCATACCCCCTCTAACATCATTCAAAGAGTATGAATCACGCAAATATGTGAAAATGGCAGGTGATGTCTCTTCGCCAAAAAACATGTCTTTCGAGCATCACCCAAGTTTTTTTTGATATCATCACCCTTGGTTAATTTTTTAGAGGATGAACTCAAAAATATGGAGAACATTCAGATGAATGAATGGGACATACCCCATAGCATACGAGACAACTGAGAACTACTCAAAAATACTCGCTCCATTGTCGTTTCCATTACCACCTTCCAAATTAAAACTAGATCAAAATCCTATGCTTATTCCACCCTCCGCCGCATACCATCCCTGTTGTATGGCCCAATCTTGCATTTGGGAAACACAATGATAAGTCATACCACCCGCATCGGGGTCCTGAGCACCTTCCAAAGCCAGTGGATGATCCGACGTAGATAGCTAATTGTTACAGAAAAAGTAATGAAACCACTTGGTTGTATGCGGATATTTATGGAATCTGCCCAGAACATTCTACATGATTGTAGTAAGGAATAGACACTAGTTTAAAACATGATTACATCCCTTTCATGAAAATCAGATAGAAATCTATAACAAACGATAGTGGAATACGTGTAGTACTCATGTGAAACCACATCTGCTTGACAAACCTACATGTCACTGCTTTGTAACATACATAGACATTTTATAAGGCAACAACAATGAATTTCCCATACACTAGTATAACTTGAGTTGCTTACCGAATTTAATTGTATTTCCTATCATATGACATCTTAAATGTTGCTATGAATTTAGTGATTGAGATGACGAGGCAAATATGTTGCCTAGTGTAATAACACAAGAGAACAATTTTAGTTTGATGCTTCTTCAGTAATTTATTAGCATGATACACTAATCATGATGGTATAGCCAACATTTTCCCACATGAAGTGCTGCCAATTGAACAACAACCGCACATTTTTTTCATACATCACGACTATATGAGCTGAATTACTTATATATATTTCAAGTTTTAAGGTCTTTGGGCTCCAACGTAACATATTTAGAGGAACTTATCTTCCATTATTGGACCCAAAATCTTTTGTTGAAGTTGTTGGGATTGGTAAAAGGAAGCATAATTTAATTGGATTTTGTTCAAGACGCATGCAAAACAAACAAAGGTCTATCAGTTTTAGCCAACATCACAAAAGGCATAAATTGTTCCATGCTTGCTAGAAAAGATGTAACCAATGCCTTAGCAGGTGATTTCAGGAGAACTAAGGCGAAGTTAATTGATCAATTTTGGGAAGCTGTTTGGCCCTATTTGCTTGCAAGAGGGTAGCACTCAGAGCAGAAAAAAGACATCTAGCAACCAAGAATTACTGGTATATCTAGTGCCTCCTAACAAAAATTCTCAAGAAGGAAGCTCGCTAAAGGCAATCACTATTTTGATTCTACACTACTCCAGGATGCCGCTAACGCGACACTACGATCAGAGACCCTTCGAGAAATTGTGTGTGATGCAATAATCGCAAATTGTGGTGTCAGAGAACCATCAAAAATGCCTAAAACGTTTGCAATGACGGATGCATCAAACACGGTTCAGATTTTAGTTGTGTGTGCGATGCAGGGCATACGGTTCAGTTCAATTAACTATTTGCGATGAGGAGGAACAAAAGAAATGGGCAGCCAGATGAAGGCGTGTGCGATACACAACATATAGTTCACTCGGATGAATTGTTTGTGATGAGGAGGAACAACAGAAACAGACAGCTAGATAAAGGTGTGTGCAGTTCAGGGCATACGCTTTAGAAGGATTAACTATTTGTGATTAGGCAACATAACAGAAACAGTCAGCGAGATCAAAGGTGTGTGCGATTGATGGCATACACTTCACACGGATGAACTGTTTGCGATTAGCCACAACAAACAGTAATAGTTAGACAGATCAACGTGTGTGCGCTAGACAGGCACACATTCTAATTAAAAGAAGCATGCGCGATGGTAATTGATACGTCTCCAACGTATCTACTTTTCCAAACACTTTTGCCCTTGTTTTGGACTCTAACTTGCATGATTTGAATGAAACTAACCCGGACTGACGATATTTTCAGCAGAACTGCCATGATGTTGTTTTATGTGTAGAAAAGAAAAGTTCTCGGAATGTCCTGAAAATTCACGAAGGCACTTTTTGGAATTAATAAGAATTTCTGGGTGAAAGATATACACTAGGGGGCCCACAGGCTGTCCACGAGACAGGGGGCGCCCCCCCCCCCCCCCAAGAGCGCGCCCCCCTATCTCGTGGGCCCCCTGGACCTCCACCGACCTCAACTCCAACTCCATATATTCACGTTCGGGGAGAAAAAAATCAGAGAGAATGTTTCATCGCGTTTTACGACACGAAGCCGCCGCCAAGCCCTAATCTCTCTCGGGAGGGCTGATCTGGAGTCCGTTCGGGGCTCCGGAGAGGGGAATTCATCGCCGTCGTCATCATTAACCATCCTCCATCACCAATTTCATGATGCTCATCGCCGTGCATGAGTAATTCCATCGTAGGCTTGCTGGGGCGGTGATGGGTTGGATGAGATTTACCATGTAATCAAGTTAGTTTTTTAGGGTTTGATCCTAGTATCCACTATGTTCTAAGATTGATGTTGCTATGACTTTGCTATGCTTAATGCTTGTCACTAGGGCCCGAGTGCCATGATTTCAGATCTGAACCTATTATGTTTTCATGAATATATGTGTGTTCTTGATCCTATCTTGCAAGTCTATAGTCACATATTATGTGTTATGATCTGACAACCCCGAAGTGACAATAATCGGGATACTTCTCGGTGATGACCGTAGTTTGAGGAGTTCATGTATTAACTATGTGCTAATGCTTTGTTCCGGTTCTCTATTAAAAGGAGGCCTTAATATCCCTTAGTTTCCGCTAGGACCCCGCTGCCACAGGAGGGGAGGACAAAAGATGTCATGCAAGTTCTTTTCCATAAGCACGTATGACTATTTACGGAATACATGCCCACATTACATTGATGAATTGGAGCTAGTTCTATATCACCCTATGTTATAACTATTGCATGAGGAATTGCATCCGGCATAATTATCCATCACTAATCCATTGCCTACGAGCTTTTCATATATTGTTCTTCGCTTATTTACTTTTCTGTTGCTACTGTTACAACTACTACAAAAACCCAAAAATATTTATCTTTACTTTTGCTACCATTACCTTTATTATCATACCACTTTTGCTACTAAATACTTTGCTGCAGATACTAAGTTATCCAGGTGTGGTTGAATTGACTATTCAACTGCTAATACTCAAGAATATTCTTTGGCTCCCCTTGTGTCGAATCAATAAATTTGGGTTGAATACTTTACCCTCGAAAGTTGTTGCGATCCCCTACACTTGTGGGTTATCAAGACTAATTTCTGGCGCCGTTGCCAGGGAGCATAGCTCTATTCTCTGAGTCACTTGGGATTTATATCTGTTAATCACTATGAAGAACTTGAAAGACACTAAAACCAATATTTTGCCCTCAACTACGAGGGGAGGTAAGGAACTGCCATCTAGCTCTGCACTAGATTCTCCTTCCGTTATTAGTAGGCTTGCGACACCTAAACCTGCTACTACTATGAATTCTAATATGTCGCATGTTATTGATGACGCCACTTCTGCTATGCATGATGAAACTACTTCTGTGTGTGATACTACTTTGCCATTAGGTGAATTTCTTGATGAACAACTTGCTAGAGTTAGGGGGAATGAAATTACTGAAGATCCTATTACTGATGATAGTGATGATGAAGGTTCTCCCAATGATTATGTATTACCTGTTGTTCCTAAGGGTTATGTTATGAATGAAGAAGCTGCTAGGGAAATCTTTGCTTGCAATGATAGATATGATCTTAAGAAATTATTAGCTAAATGGAAGCAGCAGTCTCTTGATGCTAGAATGAAACCTGACCCTGCTTTTGCTACTTCACCTATCAGTGTTACTGATAAGGATTATGAATTCTTTGTTGATCCTGATATTATTAATTTAGTTGAATCTGATCCTTTTTATGGCCTTGAGTCTGGAACTGTTGTGGCACATCTTACCAAGTTGAATGATATAGCTACCCTGTTTACTCACGATGAGAAGTCTCGCTATTTTTATATCCTTAAGATATTTACGTTCTCATTAAAGGGTGATGCTAAGACTTGGTATAATTCTCTTGCTCTGGTTGTGTGCGTAGTCCCGGGATATGATTTATTACTTCTCGCTAAATATTTCCTGCTCATAAGAAACAAGCTGCCTTATGGAAATATATAATTTTGTGCAAATCAAAGAAGAGAGTCTCCCACAAGCTTGGGGAGGCTTCTCCGATTATAATGCTTTGCTGATCATCCTCTTAAGAAAAATGATATACTTGATATCTTTTATAATGGACTAACCGATGCTTCCAAGGACTACTTGGATAGTTGTGCTGGTTGTGTTTTCAGGGAAAGAACAGTCGACAAAGCTGAAATATTATTGAATAATATGTTGACTAATGAAAATAATTGGACTCTTCTTGAGCCAATTCCTGAAGCAAGTCCTGAACCAATTGAGCCAACTCCGGAGTCTATTCCTAAACCCACTTCGAAGAGCAGAGGTGTTTTATTTCTCAGTCCTGAAGATATGCAAGAGGCAAAGAAATCAATGAAAGAAAAAAGGTATTAAAGCTGAAGATGTTAAGAATTTACCACTTATTGAAGAAATACATGGTCTTAATATACCACCTGTTGAAGAACCATATTGTCTTGATAACCCGACATAGGTAGTAAAGGTAAATTCTCTCTATAGATATGATAAAGTTGAAATACCCTCGACTAAATTTCATAGCCCATGCTTAGATGAATTTGATGAATTATGGCTAGACAAGAAAGTTTTAGTGCTTATGTTGGTAGAGAGTTAAAGAATAATGCTTTCGAGATAGGACGTGTAAGCGATAATCTGGCTAGAGTTAAATATGAACTTCACATCGTTAGCAAATATGCTTCTATGGTTGCTACTCAAGCTGAGCAGGTACTCAAAGCTCAAAATGATTTGCTTGAGGAATTAAATAAGAAAAATGACTTTGTTGTTAGAGTGGCTACTAGAACTGGTAGAATGACTCAGGAACCTTTGTATCCTGAAGGCCACCCTAAGAGAATCGAGCAAGATTCTCAGAGAAACAATTTAGAGGCACCTAGTCCTTCTAAAAATAAGAAAAAGAAAGACGATAGAACTTTGCATGCTTCTAGTGAACCTACTATAGACACACCTGAGAATCCCAATGATATTACTATTTCTGATGCTGAAACTCAATCAGGTGATGAACATGAACCTAGTGATAATGTTAATGATAATGTTCATGTTGATGCTCAACTTAGCAAAAAAATGATGTAGATATTGAACCTGTTGTTGATCTTGATAACCCACAATCAAAGAATCAACATTATGATAAGAGAGATTTTGTTGCTAGGAAGCACGGTAAAGAAAGAGAACCATGGGTTCAGAAACCCATGCCCTTTCCTCCTAAACCATCCAAGTCAAAGGATGATGAGGATTTTGAGCGTTTTGCTGAAATGATTAGACCTATTTTCCTACGTGTGCGCTTAACTGATATGCTCAAAGTAAATCCTTATGCTAAATATATGAAGGACATCATTACAAATAAAAGAAAGATACCGGAAGCTGAAATTTCCACCATGCTTGCTAATTACACTTTTAAGTGGAGTACCAAAGAAACTTGGAGATCCGGGTGTACCAACTATACCATGCTCCATTAAAAGAAATTATGTTAGAACTGCTTTATGTGATCTTGGAGCCGGTGTTAGTGTTATGCCTCTCTCTTTATATCGTAGACTTGAATTGAATAAGTTGACACCTACTGAAATATCTTTGCAAATGGCTGATAAATCAACTGCTATACCTGTCGGTATTTGTGAGGATGTGCCTGTTGTGGTTGCAATTGTCACTATCTTAACGGACTTTGTTATTCTTGATATTCTCGAGGACGATAGTATGTCTATCATCCTTGGTAGACCTTTTCTTAATACTGCAGGGGCTGTTATTGATTGCAACAAAGGCAATGTCACTTTTCATGTTAATGGTAATGAGCATATGGTACACTTTCCGAGGAAACAATCTCAAGATCATAGCATCAATTCTATTGAAAAAGTCCCAACTATCATTTTTGGAGGTTTTGAATTTCCTCTTCCTATTGTCAAGAAAAAGTATAATATTCTTATTGTTGGGGATTTTCATATCCCCGTTGAGGTAACTTAGTGTTATTCGAAATTTCTCTGGTTCCGTGTTATTCGGAATGAGTTTGTTAACAAGACTTGATCAACCTTGTTAGTGGATTCATTTTGATGATCACGAGATGGATGAATATAGAAGGCACAACCTTCTGTACCCTCTTTTTACTTTCTGTTATTCAGAATAAATAAAGCAAAATTAGTATTATCCGTCTGTTTTCTGAATTATCCGTGCATTAAAAAAATTGTCCAGAAATAAAAGTGCTCCAAATGCCCTGCAAATTTAGTATGATTTTTTCTGGAATATTTGAGGATTTTAGGCACTGAAATCACTGCAGGAGGGGCAAGCACCAGGCCACGAGAGTGGAGGGTGCCCCCCCTATAGGGCGCGCCCCCTGTCTCGTGGGCCCCTGGTGGCCCCCCTCCACTTATGCCAGCACCCACACACTTCATCTTCTACCCAAAAAAAATCCCCATCCCACTCAAGCACGAGTTCTAGCTCGTTTTGCTGCGATTTTCGATCTCTTAGCTCAAAGCTCCATTCACAAAACTGCTTTGGAAGATTGTTGCTTGGTATGTGACCCCTCCATTGGTCCAATTAGTTTTTGTTCTAGTGCTTTATTCATTGCGAATTTTTGCTGCATAGGTGACCATGTTCTTGAGCTTGCATGTTAAATTTTTGAGGTCCAAAGCAATTCTAGTGCATGATATAGGCTCTAGGCACTTGTAGGAGTAGTTGCTATCAATCTTATTTAGTTTTATTCACTTTTATTTTGAAGTTACTAAAATTTCAGAAAATGTTGAGGAAACTTTTGTGGGGCTCTTCTAGCCAAAGCTCTCAGGAAAAACAAGCCAAAGAGAAGGAAAAAGCCAAGTATAATCTTCCTCGCTTAGCGGAAGTACGGTCGTGTGAATGGCCATGTGAGGATTTCTTGAAAGAAGCTGGAATTCATGAAGACTTTTATGCTTTAATCGAGACTGCAGGCCTCACCGGTTTCATCAACGACCGAATCGATCAGTATCTCTTACTTACCAATACTTTCGTGCAAAACTTTTATTATTATCCTAAGAAGTCACCGCCTGCAGTATCATTTCATTTATATCATGAATTCAAAGAAATGCCTTTACGTAATTTTTCCTCGGTGTGTAGGATACCTTATGAGGGAGAATTAGAGGAACCCCATCGTGAAGATGTGGGTGGCTTTGTTAATACTATAGCTGTAGAAGAGCCAAAGAAGGGCTCTAAGGCAAAAGTCTCTAGCATACACTTTCCTGTTTTATGCTACTTTGCCATATTTGCTAGTAGATGCGTGATTGGTCGTGGAAATAGTGGAAATTTGAGCCTTCTTGATATTATCATTCTTCAACATGCCTTGCTTGGAGACAATACTTTTAGTATGGGTGACGTCGTTGCTAAACGGCTAGCAATGAATCGTACAAAAGGCCCCATATTTGGAGGTATCTATGTTGCACGTCTTGCTAGACATTTCAGATACCCATTAGGCACCATGAGAAGGAGGAGTTAAAACTGCCTCCATGCATTTTATTACAAGAGCATGGTAGCACACAAGTTTATTGTTGACAACGAAGAGAAGATGCTCTTGTATAAACTTAGATTCAATAAGAAACACTTTGAGATTATTATTTTGCCTGCGCCTCTGTTGTTTGATTTGCTTGCAGAAAATTTTCTTGTTACGCCGGAAGCAGTGAACAACCATCGAGCTCAAGCTTTTACTCGAAACACGGACTGAGCCGAACCTGAATGGACCCTTATCGTCCATCATCATCGATGGGATCCGGAGATGACCAGCCAGTGGTATCCTGATTACACCTCCCATTACACCGGGGAGAGTAGCGGTGGTCCTTGGTACTAGACCAACTTAGGCCAAAAGCCTAAGCTTGGGGGAGTACGTATTTCTCACCGACTTTACATTCATGTTCACACACTAGTCGTCGGTGCTCATATTCTTTCATTATATTATCCATGTTAGTTTAAATTGCTTTTTCTAGTTTTCTTCTTGTGTGTTCGATAAATATTAAGAAAACCAAAAACATAGTTAGTTTAATTTCCATGCTTGTAGTAGAATTAAAATGAAAACCCAAAAAGATTTCTAGTTCTTTTTCTTACTTGTTGGGAGCTTTCCCGTGTAAATAGTTTTATTTTTTTTATTTTTTTTCTTTCCTTTGGGGGTCGAGAAGACTATATTGAAAATGCTTAGTGGCTCTTCTCTTGAGTTGAATGCTTGCAGATTCCAGCTTAGTCCAATGCACGTGCACTCTTATTATTATACACATCGTTCGGTCGTGCAAGTGAAAGGCAATAATGACGATATATGATGGACTTATTGGGATGAGAAAAGCTGGTATGAACTCGACCTCTCTTGTTTTTGTAAATATGATGAGTTCATCGTTTCTGAGTCAGCTATTATGAAGTAAACATATTTGCAATGACATTTAGAGATTATAGTTGCTTGTACCATGCTTGATTAGCTATGAGTTATAATGGTTTACCTTGCGTGCCAACATGCTATTAGAATGATTATGATGTGGTATGATGGGATGGTATCCTCCTTTAAATGAATTGAGTGACTCGACTTGGCACATGTTCACGCATGTAGTTGAATCAAATCAACATAGCCTTCACGATATTTATGTTCATGGTGGATTATATCCTACTGATCATGCTTGTATTCGGTGTGAATTAATTTTGATGCATGTTTACGACTTTTGTCGCTCTCTCAGTTGCTCGCTTCCCAGTCTTTTGCTAGCCTTCACCTGTACTAAGCGGGAATACTGCTTGTGCATCCAAACTCTTTAAACCCCAAAGTTGTTCCATATGAGTCCACTATACCTTCCTATATGCTGTATTTACCTGCCGTTCCAAGTAAATTTATATGTGCCAAACTCTAAACCTTCAAATGAAATTCTGTTTTGTATGCTCGAGCAGCTCATGTTACAACTAGGGCTGCCATTATCTTCCATGCTAGGTGGGTTATTCTCACGAGGAGTGGACTCTACTCCTCATTCACGAGAAAGGGCTGGTAACCAGGATGCCCAGTCCCATGATCCAAAAAGATCAAAGCAAATCAAAATAATTAAACAAAACTCCCCCAGGGTTCTTGTTAGTTGGAGGCACTCGTTGTTTCGAGCAAGCCATGGACCGATGCTTGTTGGTGGTTGGGGGAGTATAAACATTTACCATTCTGTTTGGGAACTGCCTATAATGCATGTAGTATGGAAGGTACAACCATCTCATAGTTGTTGCGTTGATAGTGAAAGTATGCCGCTCAAAATGTTATTCAATCTCTATTTTAAAATTGAGCTCTGGCACCTCTACAAATCCCTGCTTCCCTCTGCGAAGGGCCTATCTATTTACTTTTATGTTGAGTCATCACCCTTCTTATTAAAAAGCACCCGCTGGAGAGCACACTGTCATTTGCATTCATTACTATTGGTCTATATTGGATATGCCTTGACTGGATCTCTTTTACCATTAATTACAATGTTTAGTCAGTCCTTGATCTTTAAAGGTGCTCTGCATTTATGTTTTGCGGTCTCAGAAAGGGCTAGCGAGATACCATTTTGTTATATCATGTTATAATTATTTTTAGAAAGTGTTGTCATCCGAGTTTTATTATTATGGCTCGCTAGCTAATTATGCTATTGATATGAGTAATTGTGAGACCTAAGTGTTATTGTGAGTATGGTTAGTTCATAATATTTGCTGAAACTTGAATGCTGGCTTTTCATGTTTACAACAACAAGAGCAAACAGAGTTTGTAAAAGTTTTTCTTTATCACTTTCAGTTTATCAACTGAATTGCTTGAGGACAAGCAAAGGTTTAAGCTTGGGGGAATTGTACGTCTCCAACGTATCTACTTTTCCAAACACTTTTGCCCTTGTTTTGGACTCTAACTTGCATGATTTGAATGAAACTAACCCGATGGACGTTGTTTTCAGCAGAATCGCCATGATGTTGTTTTATGTGTAGAAAAGAAAAGTTCTCGGAATGTCCCGAAAATCCACAGAGGCACTTTTTGGAATTAATAAAATTTCTGGCGAAAGATATACACCACGGGCCCACAGTCTGTCCACGAGACAGGCCCCCAGTATGCCCCCTATCTCGTGGGCCCCGGACCTCCACCGACCTCAACTCCAACTCCATATATTCACGTTCGGGAGAAAAAAATCGAGAGAGTTTCATCGCGTTTCGACGACACGGAGCCGCCGCCAAGCCCTAATCTCTCTCGGGAGGGCTGATCTCGAGTCCGTTCGGGGCTCGGAGAGGGGATTCGTCGCGTCGTCATCATCAACCATCCTCCATCACCAATTTCATGATGCTCACCGCCGTGCGTGAGTAATTCCATCGTAGGCTTGCTAGACGGTGATGGGTTGGATGAGATTCTGATGTAATCAAGTTAGTTTTGTTAGGGTTTGATCCCTAGTATCCACTATGTTACGAGATTGATGTTGCTATGACTTTGCTATGCTTAATGCTTGTCACTAGGGCCCGAGTGCCATGATTTCAGTTCTGAACCTATTATGTTTTCATGAATATATGTGTGTTCTTGATCCTATCTTGCAAGTCTATAGTCACCTATTATGTGTTATGTTCCGACAACCCTGAAGTGACAATAATCGGGATACTTCTCGGTGATGACCGTAGTTTGAGGAGTTCATGTATTCACTATGTGCTAATGCTTTGTTCCGGTTCTCTATTAAAAGGAGGCCTTAATATCCCTTAGTTTCCTCTAGGACCCCGCTGCCACGGGAGGGTAGGACAAAAGATGTCATGCAAGTTCTATTCCATAAGCACGTATGACTATTTACGGAATACATGCCTACATTACATTGATGAATTGGAGCTAGTTCTATATCACCCTATGTTATAACTATTGCATGAGGAATCGCATCCGGCATAATTATCCATCACAGATCCATTGCCTACGAGCTTTTTATATATTGTTCTTCGCTTATTTACTTTTCCGTTGCTACTGTTACAACTACTACAAAAACCCAAAAACATTTATCTTTACTTTTGCTACTGTTACCTTTATTATCATACCACTTTTGCTACTAAATACTTTGCTGCAGATACTAAGTTATCCAGGTGTGGTTGAATTGACAACTCAACTGCTTTCAAATAATGTATAAAAAGGCCAAACGAACCCGGAATTAATGTATACAAAAATGAAATACATGCTTGGAAAACATGACGCCTGGCGAGGTGCCATGGTTTGGCCTCACCGTGCCCTGGAAAAAATTTCAGAATGTTTTCCTTACATCGTCATGCACGCCTTTCATAAATCGAACCATCACCGAGGAAGTTCCATGGCTTCGAGGGGGAAATCACCACGATTGAAGGGGGATCCAAATTTCCTTTGTCCTTTGTCCATGAGTTTTTTCTACGATAAACATACACCCTGCAAATCACCACGTTCAAATTTGACACTTTCCCGTGTTCATTTACCATATTTAGCGGATTATTTGCATTCTCTAGCCATTAATGCACATAATTCAAATTCGAACAATTGGTGCATGAAAAGGTGCACAAGAACGGTCTGGAAAACCATCCTCGTGCCATTTAGTAAATTCTCATGCCTTTTACAAGGAATGGACAGATATTTCAAGGAAATGTGTGGCAATAGTCAACCATAAACGCGTTGTTTACTGGGTAACAACTATACAAAATATGAAATAAATGCTTGAAAAACATGACGCCTCGCGTGGTGCCATGGTATGGCCTCACCATGCCCTGGTAAAAAATTTAGAATGTTATCCTTATGTCGTCATGCATGCCTTTCATAAACTGAACCATCACCGAGGAAGTTCCATGGTTTCGAGGGGGAAATCACCAAGATTGAAGGGGGATCCAAATTTCCTTTGTCCTTTGTCCATGAGTTTTTTATATGATGAACATACACCCTGCAAATCACCACATTCAAATTTGACACTTTTTCGTGTTCATTTACCATATTTAGGGGATTATTTGCATTCTCTAGCCATTAATGCACATAATTCAAATTCGAACAATCGGTGCATGAAAAGGTGCACCAGAACGGTCTGGAAAACCATCCTCATGCCTTTAGTAAATTCTCATGCCTTTTACAAGGAATGGATAGGTATTTTGAGGAAAAGCGTGGCAATATATAGTCAACCATAAACGCGTCGTTTACTGGGTATACAAAAAATGAAATAAATGCTTGAAAAACATGATGCCTGGCGTGGTGCCATGGTATGGCCTCACCATGCCCTGGTAAAAATTTTAGAATGTTATCCTTATGTCGTCATGCACGCCTTTCATAAATCGAACCATCACCGAGGAAGTTTCATCGTTTCGAGAGGGAAATCACCAAGACTGAAGGGGGATCCAAATTTCCTTTGTTCTTTGTCCATGAGTTTTTTCTAAGATGTACATACACCCTACAAATCACCATGTTCAAATTTGTCACTTTTCCGGGTTCATTTACCATATTTAGGGGATTATGTGCATTTTCTAGGCATTAATGCACATAATTCAAGTTCAAACAATCGGTGCATGAAAGGGTGCACAAGAATGGTTTGGAAAACGATGCTCGTGCCATTTAGTAAATTCTCATGCCTTTTACAAGGAATGGACAGATATTTCGATGAAATATGTGGCAATAGTCAACCACAAACGTTTGTTTATTGGGTTTTCAACTATAGAAAAAATGAAATAAATGATTGAAAACATGACACCTGGCATGGTGCCATAGTATGCCCTCACCATGCCCTGGTGACAATTTGAGAAGGTTTGGCTTATGTCGTCATGCACGCCCTTCATAAATCGAACCATCGCCGAGGAAGTTCCATGCTTTCGAGAGGGAAATCACCAAGATTGAAGGGGAATCCAAATTTTCTTTTTTTTGGCCCTGGAATTTTTCTACGCAGAACATACACCCTGCAAATCACCGTGTTCAAATTTGGTATTTTTCCGGGCTCATTTACCATATTTAAGGGATTATGTGCATTTTCTAGGCATTTGGCGCATACAAATCCAATCCAGCTACAGCTGCACGGATGTGATGTGAGGGACGTTGATTGCCATTTGATCGCGCTGCATCCTACAATGCACATGCGTGATCCGCGTGGCCGGGGTTCCGGCCAATCATAACGTGCAACACACAATAGCCTCAGTGCACACTATTTCCGGAAGCGACCGAGATGAACCGTGTGCGATAATGAATGAGCAAAATTGTAAGGGAAGCCAAATTTTTGTCGTTTGTCGTTGAGATCTTAAAAACCACCGCACTGTACGGCTACCCGGCCCCTCCGTCCCAGAGCTCTCTCCAAGGGTCATTCATGGCACCGCGGCGCACAGTAACCGGTAAGGAAGCAATGGCATCCCGTTGTGTCACGTTCCTCGCCGCCCACGACCGCATACATGGTAAGGAAGTGATGACATCTTGCCGCGCCGAGTTCATCGCCTCCGGCGGCCACACAGTTATGTGGGCAGACTTTGAGGCTGCCATGCCCAAATGGGCGATCTAGAGGTGGCCAAAGCCGCATAGAAGGATCAAAAAAGGCAGAAAGCAATCAAGAAAAGAGAGTCCCGCCGCCGCAAGAAAGAAGAGGCCGAACGCCGTGATGACGTGAGCTTGGCGGAGATCGAAGCACGGTTGGCTGCCGCCTACAAGGCCGGGAAGGAGAACGTCGGTGTTTGGCCAGCATGCCCCGATGGCAGCATGTGAGTAGTAGTTTAAGTTTGTAGTATTAGAGCAAATTACCAGTAGTACTTGAAGTTTGTAGCATTAACGTACAATGAGCATCCTTTGAGGGCTTTGAGTGTTGATTAGCATGTGTGACCGTGTGCGCTTCTTTGTGTTAATCATTAGAAGATCACAAAACACACGGTTTCTATGTCGTACCCGTGTGCGTTTTTTTTTTGCTTGACCGAAAAAAATCGACTACACGTGTACATTTTTTTGGAGACGGGAACTGCCAATTTTCTATTTTCTCGCACACGAGTATTTTACGCGCTTCGTCTGTGTTGTGTGTTTCCCCCGCCCAAGTTTCAAGTTTCGCAGCGAAAATTTCATTATGGCATGATTTCAGAATTTACTCCTCCAACCACATCCCCACCCATCAAATTTCCTTAGTATCTCCCCCCACCTCCCACCTCCCCCCCCCCATGCCCCCCACGCCTCCCCCTACCGACAGCTCAAACCGCTGCCGCCGCAACCACAGCTTCAACCACATCTACGTTCTGCTCGCATCCAGTCAGGTAACCCACTGATCTCTATCACGGCCCCAGCCTAATTGCTTAAATGGCGCCTGCGAAACATCCTCATGCCTCCAAATCCCCACCGTCCCTACCTCCAGAGCATCGCCGCGCAAGCCCAACCACGTATCACGTGGAGGTCAAGGAGCTGATGGCGGTCCATGGCGCGATGGCCGTTGTGCGTGTTGACCCGGAGGAACACCTTGCCTCCACCGCCGTCGACATGGTGCAGGCTCTGGCCCAGAAGAAGTGCCCTGGCGACTACCCCCAGGACTTAACAGGTATGATCTGACCAGCTAAATCTTACCAATACCACTTGCAATGGCTATGTTTTGTACGGCTGATGTATTAAGCATGTTCGTGCCTTGTTTATTTCAAGACTGCACACTGTGTGATGTTCAAGTATTAATTGTACAGTTCAATTTCACCAATACCAGCAACAAACTTTGCTACCATGCTACTCTCCGCAGTGAAGATATATTAGAGATGATGCCCATTTGCTATTTTTGGTGGATGCTAACCATGTTGTACTTAACATGCCTATCCATGTACTTACGCAGGGCCATAATGGGCGATGATGTTGTTTGCCGTCGAGGTTAGCTGCATCCATGTCTTGCAGTATTTTACATCATTTGTGCAATTGCAGTTTGGCTTCTAACATTTACTTTCTTCTTGTAGGTACACATGCCGGGGGCACTGATCCACGCTTCGACCCGGAGGAAGAGCTTGCCTCCGCCGCCGCTGACTTTGGACGGGCTCTGGCCAAGATGAAGTGCCCCAGCAACTACCTCTCAGGACTTACCAAGTATGAACTCACCAGTTCAATCTTACCAATACCAGTTGCAATTAATGGCTATGTTTTGTACGGTCAATGTCTTAAGCATCTTGTAGTAAACATGCCTAACACGTTTTAGCTAGTTCCCGTACCTTTTTATAGACAACTGGGCCATTATCTGCTCTGGCAGCACCTGCCTTGTGATGTTTAACTCTGCCAATTGCATTTTTATCAGTATCGGTTTCAACGACCATTAAGTCGGTTGCAATTAACAGTTGTATCCATTTTTAAACAGTTGTATTTCAATGGCTACAAACTTACAAAACATGAATTAGGATGTTGTTAAGCCTGTCGCAATTAATAGTTGCATCCATTTTTTAATCTGTCCCATTGCTACCGTGCTACTCTTTTGCAATGAAGATATCACTACAGATGCTGCCGTTTTATTACCATTTGCTATTTTTGGTGGATGTTAACCCTGTTGTAGCTAACACTGGTTTTCCATGTACTACACAGGGCTACAATGGGGGATGTTGTTGTTTGCCGTCGAGGTTAGCTGCATCCCATGTCTTATACACCATCTATTCCTAAATTTAAGTATTTTTAGAGATTCCAATATAGACTACATAAGGAGCAAAATGAGTGAATCTAGATTCTAATCTAAACTATATCTATAATTCTATATACATCTGTATATAGTTCATATTGAAATATCTAAAAATACTTGTACTTAGGAATGTAGGTAGTTGTATTTTACATCATTTGTGCAATCTCATTTAGCTTCTAACATTTACTGGTTGCTTGTAGGTATGTATATGAGCGGTACTGATCCACGCTTCGATCCCTTTTGCGTATGGGGCAATGAGATATTCATGAACAAGCGCCAAGTGAGTAAACTAAGAAAGATTGTTAGGCGAAAGAAAGGGTGATGGGAATTAAGCTCTTTATTTACACTTTGTCCAAAACATCAGTGAACTTTAGGATGGTAAGTAATTTGTCCCCTGCCCACAACAAGTTACTATATTAGACCTCATGATATGATATTTTATCTTTTCAGTGGTTTTCGAAGCTATTTACTGATGATTACCTTGCAAACTACATGACCGGAGTGGAGGCAACTAAGGTTAAAGTATACAATTCATGCTACCATGATAATGCTCTAGAAGTCTTCCTGAAGGCGGTGAAGGATGAGCGGGCGATCGTCACAAGGGGTTGGACAAAAGTTGTTTGTGCCTATGGCATGCAGGAAGGCACATTATGGACATTCCGCTACTTCAACAACATCGGCAATCAAAATGATTTACACTTGTCTCTTCACCTTTACCGCCTGTAAATATTGTGGTTCATCATAGTTAAGTGTTGTCTAATCCTATAATTACTGAACATATTGTGCTGACAGTTTTATTTATGGATTCGTTGTTGAACCATTGTGCTGAGAATTTGAATTGCATGTTTCATATTTCAAAAATTCCAATTCGAATAATAAATTACAGCCAAAAAATTTCTACAGGAGCGAATAAAATAACGTGCACACGGTTAGAAAGAAAACAGCATGTGCGATGAAAAAACAAAACAGACGGTTCTTTGACGTGAAACGTTTGCGATGCCCTTCGGACGCACACATGGTTTCGTCTCATATGTGTGTGCAATTCATGGTAATACGGCAAACCTTTCAAACTAGTGTGCGTGTGTGATATGAATACCAATCACACACAGTTACAAAAATGTACACGTTGGTGTTAGTAGAGGCACCGCACAGATTTTACTTTCTTGAACCGTGTGCGATAACGTACCTATCACAAACATATCAGCAGATTAAATGTTGATGTCCACCTTTTTCACACGGCTATAGCGGCCTAATCGTTTGGGATGTACATAAGAACGAAAACATACTCCTTGCATTGACTGTGTGATATACATACGAACGGAAATGTTTTCTGGGACTCACCATGTGGGATGTCAAGGAAATATGCCCTAGAGGCAATAATAAAGTTATTATTTATTTCCTTATTTCATGATAAATGTTTATTATTCATGCTAGAATTGTATTAACCGAAAACATAATACATGTGTGAATACATAGACAATATAGTGTCACTAGTATGCCTCTACTTTACTAGCTCGTTAATCAAAGATGGTTAAGGTTTCCTAACCATAGACATGAGTTGTCATTTGATAAACGGGATCACATCATTAGGAGAATGATGTGATTGACTTGACCCATTCTGTTAGCTTAGCACTTGATCATTTTAATTTACTGCTATTGCTTTCTTCATGACTTATACATGTTCCTATGACTATGAGATTATGCAACTCCCGATTACCGGAGGAACACTTTGTGTGCTACCAAACGTCACAACGTAACTGGGTGATTATAAAGGTGCACTACAAGTGTTTCCGATGGTACTTGTTGAGTTGGCATAGATCGAGATTAGAATTTGTCACTCCGATTGTCGGAGAGGTATCTCTGGGCCCTCTCGGTAATGCACATCACTATAAGCCTTGCAAGCAATGTGACTAATGAGTTGGTTGCGGGATGAAGCATTACGGAACGAGTAAAGAGACTTGCCGGTAACGAGATTGAGCTAGGTATTGAGATACCGACGATCGAATCTTGGGCAAGTAACATACCAATGACAAAGGGAACAACGTATGTTGTTATGCGGTTTGACCGATTAAGATCTTCGTAGAATATGTAGGAGCCAATATGAGCATCCAGGTTCCGCTATTGGTTATTGACCGGAGACGTGTCTCGGTCATGTCTACATAGTTCTCGAACACGTAGGGTCCGCACGCTTAACGTTAGGTGACGAACGGTATTATGAGTTTATGTGTTTTGATGTACCGAAGGTAGTTCGGAGTCCCGGATAAGATCACGGATATGACGAGGAGTCTCGAAATGGTCGAAACATAAAGATCGATATATTGGATGACTATGTTTGGACTTCGGAAGTGTTCCGGGCAAGTTTGGGCATATAACGGAGTACCGGGGGTTACCGGAACCCCCCGGGGAGTATAATGGGCCTTATGGGCCTTAGTGGAGAAGAGGAGGGGCGGCAAAGGTAGGGCCACGCGCCCCTCCCCCTCTAGTCCGAATTGGACAAGGAGGGGTGTCGGTGTCAAAACCGGCGGATCTCGGGTAGGGGGTCCCGAACTGTGCGTCTAGGCGGATGGTAACAGGAGACAAGGGACACGATGTTTTTACCCAGGTTCGGGCCCTCTCGATGGAGGTAAAACCCTGCTCCTGCTTGATTGATATTGATGATATGGGTAGTACAAGAGTAGATCTACCACGAGATCGAGAGGCGAAACCACGGAAGCTAGCCTATGGTATGATTGTTGTTAGATCCTCACGGACTAAAACCCCGGTTTATATAGGCACCAAAGAGGGTTAGGGTTACACAGAGTCGGTTACAATGGTAGGAGATCTACATATCCGTATCGCCAAGCTTGCCTTCCACGCCAAGGAAAGTCCCATCCGGATACGGGACGAAGTCTTCAATCTTGTATCTTCATAGTCCAGGAGTCCGGCCGAAGATGGCTATCCGGACACCCCCTAGTCCGGGACTCCCTCAGTAGCCCCTGAACCAGGCTTCAATGATGACGAGTCTGGTGCGCATATTGTCTTCGGCATTGCAAGGCGGGTTCCTCCTCCGAATACTTCATAGAAGATTTTGAACACAAGGATAGTGTCCGGCTCTACAAAATAAGCTCCACATACCACTGTAGAGAGAATAATATTTACACAAGTTCAATCTGCTGACGTATTCCGTGGCGTGACATCACACCACGGCCAAGCCTTTATTTGGATCGTTTTTACTGTTCCACCTCAGTGCGTTTAGCGAGGCGGTTTCGTTGGCACGTCTTGTCAAAGTAGAGATCGTGTCCCCTTATTCCGGGATTCTCATCAATACGGGCGTGGGTAACCCGACCGTGTCCGTTGGCACGTCTCCTCTATCGAAGGCGAGTCCTGAACGGTCACGGGGGAGGCTCTTGGTATTCAACCTCTTTATAAACAGACCAAGGCTCCACTCCCTTCTTTCAATCTCAATCGAATCCGCCCCTCGCCTTGAGTTCCAACACCCAAAGCTCCAGATTCAGGCGCTTCGGACCTTCGATGATGTCCGGCTCCGACCTGCAAGGCCGGTGGATGCCTTCCTCCGTTACGAAAGAAGACGTGCTAAAGTTAAGAGACGCCAGGTATTTAACCGGCGAAATTTCACATAGGCTGCCTGCCCAAGGGCAGGTTATTCCCACTCTCGATCCTGGTGAAAGCGTGGTGTTCGCGTCTCACTTCCTTCGGGGGCTAAGCTTCCCGATGGACCCCTTCGTGAGGGGGCTCATGTTTTACTATGGGTTGGAATTTCACGACTTGGATCCGAAGTCCATCCTCCACATCTCATCGTTCATCTTCGTGTGCGAAGCCTTCCTCTGTATTACCCCTCACTTCGGATTGTGGCTCAAGACCTTCAAAGTGGAGCCGAAGATGATCAAGGGGCGATAGGCAGAGTGCGGAGGGGCTGTTATAAGCAAGAATGTTGATGCTCCGTGGCCCAAGGGCTCTTTTCAAGAGGAGCTCAGTTTATGGCAACAAGAGTGGTTTTATATCACAGCTCCCAGGGGCACCAAATGGGGGGCGCCACTGCTTTCGCTCGGGCCCTCCACATGGTGGCGTCATGGGTCAATAAAGGGCTTGGTGAGGGGCCGTCTAAGGGCGTGCCCTTGCTCTGAGGCCGCATTCGAGACCTCCTAGAGAGAGAGATCACTTTGGTCATAGTAGCGCGGTGATCTGATTAAGTCGCATCACCTTACGTAGACGTCGCCCCCTCCGCTTTGTGGGAATTTAACCCGGAGGGACCACGAACTCTCCAACATTTTATGGGCGTGACGCCCATGGAGATGTACAAGCTTTTCTTTGGATCACAAGAGATGTGTCCAGACTTGACCGGGGAGGAGGTCTAAGCTGCAATCGCCCGGATACTCAAGTAAGTAGCCCTGCACTTTACACGCTATCCTATATTTATCACAAACTTGCCCTTTAAAAGAGTTGTCCCTTGAGCAGAGTGGATAGCGAAAGCAAAGTTAATCAGTGTCCGCCCCCCCCACGAGACCGCGCGGATCCGTGTTAACCAGATCTTGGAGGTTGTGCCTTGGAAGAAGGTGAAGGGGAAAAAGGCTACCGCCTCCACGAAGGAGGCTGTCAGGAAAGGAGGGATCGAGAATCCCTCCATCCAAGGGAAGAAGAGGACCGCCTCTGAAGACCCGGAGACCATGCTCTCAAAGCGGGGGAAGAAATCTTCGTCAGAGGGTCCGGCGCCAAGAGATGCCTTGGCCACATTATGCCCCCAAGGGGATCAGCCCTCCACAGAGTCGTAAGTAAAAAGGGGAGTTTTATTATAATAAAGGATATCCCTACCCTATTTCTAATAACCGAAATTTTACCTTGTAGTTCGGATCTCATCCCTTCTCAGGAGAGCTCATCTTCAGGGGATCTTCGTCCGGAGATGATAGAGAGCGAAATGCCTCCCCCTGCCGTACCGTCTTACGAGGCGGGCGACCCTGAGGTGTCGTCACAGAGGGTTTCTCTGAGTCCGGCGGGGCCGGAAAGTAGTCGTATGTCCCCTCAAAGCCCTCCGCGTCCGGCCTTCAAAAAAGGCCATCGGACGAGTCAGGCACCATATGGTGTTCGGTCGGAGGAGCTGAAGGATCTGCTCGGGCGAGCATTTATCTCAGAACATCACCGTGCGTTAATGAGTACAGTGATTGAAAGGATTTCATCCGCTGAGAGTGGATTGCATGAAGCCATCAGGAGTTTACTGACAGGTTTCGAGGTACGCAAAATGATGTACCTTCTGATAGTTCCGCATATAAAATGCGCCCTGTGTAGATAGTAGCCCCTGAGGCTCGGTGCATTGTCAAAAAATGACAGCGCGCCGAGCATCATAATCCCAGTTATAATGTGTTGCCCTTCCTATGCAGGTGGCGAAGTGTCCGGTGGCTAGCCGGACTGATGGATTTGCCGAACTAAAGCGGCAACTTGACGTGGCGGATGCCGACATCGCGCTTGTCAATAAGCGTCTTGACGAGTCACAAGGTATGTGATCTCTCCGTGGACACCTGGTAAGGGAGCTTGATGCCCGTGCCTCACAACAAGTAGGCTTGACGCAGATGGTGCCGCTGCCATGGAGAACCTGCGGGCGGAGCTCGCCCAGGCCAAGGAGCAGGCCAGAAAGAGTGACGCGGTTGCCTTAAAGGCGGCCCAAGAGCTAAAAGCCGAACAGGCTGCTCATTGCCGAAGCAAGAAGGAGATGGCCGAGATGGCCGTGGAGTTGAAGAATGCTGCCGGTCGCTGCAAGCTTCTTGAAAAAGAAGATCGGGCGGTACGACAGGACCTGAAGAAGGCCACTGCCGAGGCCAAGGATGCTCGCTCTGCGATGAGAGCTATGAAGGACGAACTGCATCAGGCCGGAGATATCGCGGCTGGAAAGCCCTTTCTGCTGCGGAGGAAATTCCTGGACCCTAATTATGCTCAGTTGGATCGGCTGTGGAGTGCGGAAGATGCTTATCTGGACTTGGCGGCCAGTGCGGCGGACGCGGCCAAACACTTCCGAGATCAAGAGGATCACGAAACGGGAAAGGTTTTTTGGTCGCAGTTCCATAATCTAGAGTGCCCACTTCCACTAACCGATCGCTTGGCCGAATGGGCAGAGCTGAATAGGTTATCCGGACTTGCCATGAAGGATGTCGTGAGTCTTTTGTGGCCAAAGGGACCTGAGCCGAAGAGTTATTTTGGCTTGGTGCAGCAGTTCCTTGGTGCGGTGCCGCATATCAATGCAATGAGGAGGCCGGCATGCATAGAGGGTGCTCGGATGGCTCTTGCCTGTGTCAAGACATACTGGGCGGAGATGAAGGCCACCGATGTTGCAACCTAAGAGTCGGACGGAAGCCGAGTACCTGTCGAGCACTACTTTCAGGAAGTTCTGTCGGGCGCTCGTTTAATAGAGACGCAGTGCTCGAAGGATATTATGTTCGAATAACAGGTATTATTCTGAAAGAATATTTTGATGAAATATAAAAGCTTTTTATACTTGTGCTTTCAAGAATTAAAACACCTCCTGTGCGGCCGTTAATGTATATGTGTATATAACCTGAAAGATGGCAGTCTTCGGCTTTAGCCCCCACGCATATAATGCGGGGGTGTTCGCAAAAAGTGCATTTTCACACTTGATCCAACGTCTTGGTCTTATAAAGGAGGTGGTAGCGTAGCAAACTAGGCAACCAGACTATAATGCTTTATCACTTTCACTTAGCCATAGGAGTTTGACAATGGGGCTACTATATAGCCCCTAGGGGCACCGCTACACCCCGAATTCGAGTATGCCATGTGCTCGACCGAAACGACCCTTCGTCAATGCGGAGGAATCCTATAGATTCCGGTGGGTCATCGAGTGGTTGACCAGTCTCACACTATATCATGACAGTTAGTTTTCGGCTTTCTCTACTGAGTTGTTCGCCTGGCTGAACCGAGGCACAATCGCAGTAGTTCTCCTGGTGTCGCGTTAGCCGATAGAGCGGAACGTAAGGCAGCAAAACACAGGAGCCGGGCAAACCCAACATTTGACCAAAGACATGATTCAGAGCTGATGCATATAAGGCCTAACTCGAGACGCCGAACACTCCCTAAGGTATTCGGTCTTTATGAAAACGACCGAACAACGCCCTTAGTAATAAGCCCCTGGTGTCCAGGTACGCGCAAAATTCTGACGTGGCCTATGCCAAAACGCCAGCCTCCTCCTCGGTTATAGTAAGAAACCAAGGGATGTGTATCAACAAGAGACAGTAAAAAAGGTTTACGCACGGTCTTAATCTGAAAAGAATCCTTGCAACGGGTCCCTACTGCACGTCTGCGCCTGTGTCTCCATTGTGCCGTATCCTGGATGGGTGTCGCACGGTGTTCATCTGTAAAAGAGAGGAACTTAGTTGAAAAAAGATCGTGCGAAGATGTATGTTATATTAAAATAAACAAAGTACGTTTCAAAAAATGAATAAAATTGAGCTTTATTGACTCTTGTTGTATATGCGCGGAGCCCCTAGTGCGAGGGTGTGCGGCTGGTAAGCCCCTGTATGTTTACGCCGGACTCGTCTAACCGTGTCCGGGGTCTGGACGACCTGTTTGGGTGCTTGAATTAGTGGAGCCGGTTTTGTGTGTGGCTGTCGAGGCAGTCACACAATCTTCCGCGCTCGATGAACACTCGGTATTTCCCTTTAAGGAGATGATGCCTCGTGGACCGGGCATTTTAAGTGTGAGGGATGCATAGTGCGGTATTGCGTTAAAGCGGGCGAAAGCTTCACGCCCCAGTAGTGCTTGATAGCTACATGTAAATGGGGCGAGGTGGAAGGTTTACGTTTCGCGGCGGAAGTTGTTGGGTGAGCCGAACATAACTTCTAGCAATAGAGAGCCCGTACAATGGGCATATCGGCCTGGCATTACCCCTTGAAAGGAAGTGTTGCTATGGCGAATTTTGGTTGGGTCTATCCCCATTTTGCGGATTGTGTCCTGATATAGCAGGTTTAGATCACTACCGCCGTCCATTAGGACTTGTGTAAATTGGAGTCCGTCGATTATCGGATCTAATATCAAGGCAGTCGATCCTGCATTCTGGATACTTCTAGAGTAATCCTGATGGTCGAAGGTGATTGGTTTTGACAACCAGTGGCGGGACTCCTCTGGGATAGGCCGTATGGCGCGTATCTCTATGGGCGCCGCTCTATTTTTCCCTTGTGTCACGTAAAGTGAGTTTACTATTTTGACTTCTTGTGGGAAATTTTTTTTGTTTTCCGGTGCTCTGCTTGTGGGGTTCGTCATCGTCCTCGCTTGGTGTGTCGAGCCCCTTGTGTTCGGTGTTGAGTCTGCCGGACTGCTTGAAGACCCAACAATCTTTGTGGGTATGGTTTGCAGGCTTCCCGGGGGTACTGTGGATTTGGCATACCTTGTCCAAGATTTTGTTTAAGTTAGATAGCTCGTCCCCGTTATCCGTAGGGGGCAGTTCTTTATGATTCTGTCGTGAGCTTTTGAATCCGGCGTTAACTGCCGTGCTCTTCGGGCAGTTGCCCTTGCTCCGGCGCTGGTCCTTGCTGTGTCGCGGTTTCCCATTTCCATCCCTAACTTCGGATGTACTTGGGTCGCTGGTACTACATCTTGCCAGCCAGCTATCCTCTCCCACGCAAAAGCGGGTCATGAGGCTTGTTAATGCGGCCATTGTTCTTGGCTTTTCTTGGCCGAGGTTTCTGGCGAGCCATTCGTCTCGGACGTTGTGTTTGAAAGCTGCTAAGGCTTGGCGTCGAACGATCGACTATTTGGTTCTTTTAGTAAGGAATCTGTCGAAATTTTGGCCGACTCTCGGGTTGTTGAGTTATGTGACTTAGATCGTGCATCCGGAGGTCGGACATAGGTCCCTTGAAAATTTGCCCAAAAAGCATCCTCGAGCTCTTCGCAACTTCCAATGGTGTTTTCGGGGAGGCTTTTGAGCCAATGCCGGGCTGGCCCTTTGAGCTTGAGGGTAAGTATTTTATGGCGTGGAGGTCATCTCCTCGGCCATGTGTATGTGGAGGATGTAATCCTCAATCCGCACTCAGGTGCATTGTTCATCATATGCCTCTATGTTTACGGGCTTGAATCCCCCTGGAAATTCATGATCCAGAACCTCATCGGTGAAACATAGGGGATGTGCGGCACCCCTATATTTAGGTGTACCGTAATATTCGGATACTTGACGTATTGCATTGCTTACTAGAGCTTGCTTTCTTGGCCTGTAGATGGGTCTAACTCGGCCATCTTTTTGATGCAAACCTGTGTGCGGATCGCGTGCCGGCTTGTGTGCGACGCCGTTTGCCGCTCTATGTTCGCCATGGGGTCGTCTATCCGACTGTGTGGTCTCCTTGTTCTTTGATTGTGGTGGCTCTACGGCCTCCTCATCAAACTCTGGCAGTAGTTTTCGCTTCGGGTAGCTCTTTGTTCGGCGACTGTCGGCGTATTTGTCTGCGGTGTTGAGTACTTTGCTCCATCTGATTCTGAGCGCATCTTCCGCTGTTTTGAGCTTCCGCTTCTGCTTTTTCCGGCTACGTGCAGTGTCGACGAGCCTTTTGTGGAGGTTCTTCTGCTCCGGTAACTTGTCCGGCGTGAGATTGCCCGGACTGTTATCTTCGCCGGGGACGGATTGTTTATCCGTATTGTCCTGTTCGGACAGTTGCTCGATAGCATGGTTGCCGTCCACTGGTTCGCCCTGCTCTATGGCTGGGTCCGTATGGCTGCGGTCTCTGTCGAGGCGGGATTTTGAGCGGCGCTTACGTCGCCGTTTTGACTGTTTTTCAAGGGAATGACCCCTCATGGCGTCCCGTTGTTCCTCGTCGCCGCTTCCTTTAGGTGTGTCCACCATGTATACATCATGAGATGAGGTGGTTGTCCAGTGCCCTATAGGTGCTGGTTCATGTTTGTCTTCTACATCGTCGTCCATACTGTCGATGTCTTCGAAATCGAAGTCGAGCACGTCGTTTAAACTTTTGACAGTGGCTACGAAGTGGGTGGTGGGTGGGCTTCGAATTTCTTCGCCGTCCGCATCCCAACCTTCGACCATAGTCCGCCAGACTCTCGATAGAGAGAGAGAGAGAGATTTAGTGAATTTAGGGCGTCGCCAAAGGCGAGTCTTTGAAAGATGTCCGCAGTAGTGAACTCCATGATCGGCGCCCAATCGGATTCGATTGGCAGGGGCGCGGCGGGTTCGGAGTCCGGAGAGGAGTCCGGCACCTTGGAGTCACGAGCTTCGCAAAGGACAGGGATGATGTTCGGCTCAATCGCCATAGAGATTGTAGCCCCCGAGGCGGTGTCCAGCCACCCATCCTTGATCGGCGTAGTCGGCTCCGAGCTAAGGGTCGGAGCGGACACTTGCGCGGCCTCCAGGACACTGTTCGGCAGCAGAGCTAGATCATGCCATCGTGACAGTGCGGCGTGCTTGGTTGTGGATCGAACCCATCGAAGATCAAATCTCCGCTAGCGTCCGCCGTGTAGTTTAAACCTCCAAATCTGGCCTGATGGCCAGGGGCGTAGCTTTCAATCTGCTCCAGATGGCCAAGCGAATTGGCCCACAGTGCAAAGCCACCGAATACGAAGATCTGTCCGGGGAGAAAAGTCTCACCCTGGACCGCATCGTTGTTAACGATCGAAGGAGCCATCGGGCCTAAAGATCACGACACAGAGGAACTCTCAACGAAAGCACCAATGTCGGTGTCAAAACCGTCGGATCTCGGGTAGGGGGTCCCGAACTGTGCATCTAGGCGGATGGTAACAGGAGACAAGGGACACGATGTTTTTACCTGGTTCGGCCTCTCGATGGAGGTAAAATCCTACTCCTCGCTTGATTGATATTGATGATATGGGTAGTACAAGAGTAGATCTACCACGAGATCGTGAGGCTAAACCCTACAAGCTAGCCTATGGTATGATTGTTGTTAGATCCTCGGACTAAAACCCTTCGGTTTATATAGGCACCAAGAGGTTAGGGTTACAGTAGTCGGTTACAATGGTAGGAGATCTACATATCCGTATCGCCAAGCTCGCCTTCCACGCCAAGGAAAGTCCCATCCGGACACGGGACGAAGTCTTCAATCTTGTATCTTCATAGTCCAGGAGTCCGGCCGAAGATGATAGTTCGGCTATCCGGACACCCCTAGTCCGGGACTCCCTCAAGGGGGGCGCCCCCCTTTCCTTCCCCCCTCTCTCCTCCTTCACCCTTCTCCTACTCCTACTAGGAAAGGAGGAGTCCTACTCCCGGTGGGAGTAGGACTCCCCCCTTGGCGCGCCCTCCTCCTGGCCGGCCGCCTCTCCCCCTAGCTCCTTTATATACGGGGGCGGGGGGCACCCCAAGCCACAAGTTGATCATTGATCTTTAGCCATTTGCGGTGCCCCCGTCCACCATAATCCACCTCGGTCATATTGTAGCGGTGCTTAGGCGAAGCCCTGCATCGGTAACTTCATCGACACCGTCATCACGCCATCATGCTGACAGAATTCTCCCTCGAAGCTCTACTGGATCGTGAGTTCGTGGGACATCACCGAGCTGAACTTGTGTAGATCGTGGAGGTGTCGTACGTTTGGTACTTGGATCGGTCGATCGTGAAGACGTACGACTACATCAATCGCGCTATCATAACGCTTTCGCTTATGGTCTACGAGGGTACATGGACGACACTCTCCCCTCTTGTTGCTATGCATCACCATGATCTTGCGTGTGCGTAGGAATTTTTTGAAATTACTACGTTTCCCAACAGTGGTATCAGAGCCAGGTTTATGCGTAGATGTTATATGCACGAGTAGAACACAAGTGAGTTGTGGGCGATACAAGTCATACTGCTTACCAGCATGTCATACTTTGGTTCAGCGGTATTGTTGGATGAAGCGGCCTGGACCGGCATTACGCGTACACTTACGCGAGGCTGGTTCTACCGACGTGCTTTGCACATAGGTGGCTGGCGGGTGTCAGTTTCTCCAACTTTAGTTGAATCGAGTGTGGCTACGCCCGGTCCTTGTTGAAGGTTAAAACAGCACTAACTTGACAAAATATCGTTGTGGTTTGGATGCATAGGTAAGAACGGTTCTTGCTCAGCCCGTAGCAGCCATGTAAAACTTGCAACAACAAAGTAGAGGATGTCTAACTTGTTTTTGCAGGGCATGTTGTGATGTGATATGGTCAAGACATGATGCTAAATTTTATTGTATGAGATGATCATGTTTTGTAACAGAGTTATCGGCAACTGGCAGGAGCCATATGGTTGTCGTTTTATTGTATGCAATGCAATCGCCCTGTAATTGCTTTACTTTATCACTAAGCGGTAGCGATAGTCGTAGAAGCAATAGTTGGCGAGACGACAACGATGCTACGATGGAGATCAAGGCGTCGCGCCAGTGATGATGGTGATCATGACGGTGCTTTGGAGATGGAGATCAAAGGCACAAGATGATGATGGCCATATCATATCACTTATATTGATTGCATGTGATGTTTATCCTTTATGCATCTTATTCTGCTTTGATTGACGGTAGCATTATAAGATGATCTCTCACTAAATTTCAAGGTATAAGTGTTCTCCCGAGTATGCCTTTGTTGCCAAAGTTAAATCGTCTTGAGACACCACGTGATGATCGAGTGTGATAAGCTCAACGTTCAACTACAACAGGTGCAAGCCAGTTTTGCACACGCAGAAATACTCGAGTTGAACTTGACGAGCCTAGAATATGCAAATATGGCCTCGGAACACTGAGACCGAAAGGTCGAACGTGAATCGTATAGTAGATATGATCAACATAGTGATGTTCACCATTGAAAAATACTCCATCTCACGTGATGATCGGTTTTTGTTTAGTTGATTTGGATCATGTGATCACTTAGGATGTCTATCTAAGTGGGAGTTCTTAAGTAATATGATTAATTGAACTTAAATTTTATCATGAACTTAGTACCTGATAGTATTTTGCTTGTCTATGTTGTTGTAGATAGATGGCCCGTGTTGTTGTTCCGTTGAATTTTAATGTGTTCCTTGAGAAAGCAAAGTTGAAAGATGATGGTAGCAATTACACGGACTGGGTCCTTAACTTGAGGATTATCCTCATTACTGCACAGAAGAATTACATCCTGGAAGCACCGCTGGGTGTCAGGCCTGCTGCAGATGCAACTGACGATGTTAAGAACGTCTGGCAGAGCAAAGCTGATGACTACTCGATAGTTTAGTGTGCCATGCTTTACGTCTTAGAACCGGCACTTCAACGATGTTTTGAACATCATGGAGCATATGAGATGTTCCAGGAGTTGAAGTTAATATTTCAAGCAAATGCCTGGATTGAGAGATATGAAGTCTCCAATAAGTTCTATAGCTGCAAGATGGAGGAGAATAGTTCTGTCAGTGAACATATACTCAAAATGTCTGGGTATAATAATCACTTGATTCAACTGGGAGTTAATCTTCCGGATAATAGTGTCATTGATAGAATTCTTCAGTCACTACCACCAAGCTACAAGAGCTTCGTGATGAACTATAATATTCAAGGGACTAACAAGATATTTCCCGAGGTCTTCGCAATGCTAAAGGTTGCGGAGGTAGAAATCAAGAAGGAGCATCAAGTGTTGATGGTCAACAAGACCACCAGTTTCAAGAAAAAGGGTAAAGGGAAGAAGAAGGGGAACTTCAAGAAGAACGGCAAACAAGTTGCTGCTCAAGAGAAGAAACCTAAATCTGGACCTAAGCCTAAGACCGAGTGCTTCTACTTCAAAGGGACTGGTCCCTAGAAGCAGAACTGCCCCAAGTATTTGGCGGATAAGAAGGATGGCAAGGTGAACAAAGGTATATGTGATATACATGTTATTGATGTGTACCTTACTAGAGCTCGCATAGCACTGGTATTTGATCTTGGTTACATTGCTAATATTTGCAACTCGAAACAGGGACTACGGATTGAGCTAAGATTGGATAAGGACGAGGTGACGATGCGCGTGGGAAATGGTTCCAAAGTCGATGTGATCGCCGTCGGCACGCTACCTCTACATCTACCTTCGGGATTAGTTTTAGACCTGAATAATTGTTATTTGGTGCCAGCGTTAAGCATGAACATTATATCTGGATCTTGTTTGATGCGAGACGGTTATTCATTTAAATCTGAGAATAATGGTTGTTCTATTTATATGAATAATATCTTTTATGGTCATGCACCCTTAAAGAGTGGTCTATTTGTCTTGAATCTCGGTAGTAGTGATACACATATTCATAATGTTGAAGCCAAAAGATGCAGAGTTGATAATGATAGTGCAACTTATTTGTAGCACTGCCGTTTAGGTCATATTGGTGTAAAGCACATGAAGAAACTCCATACTAATGGACTTTTGGAATCACTTGATTATGAATCACTTGGTACTTGCAAACCATTCCTTATGGGCAAGATGATTAAAACGCCGTTCTCCGGAACAATGGAGCGAGCGACAGATTTATTGGAAATCATACATAGTGATGTATGTGGTCCAATGAATATTGAGGCTCGCGGCGGGTATCTTTATTTTCTCACCTTCACAGATGATTTGAGCAGATATGGGTATATCTACTTAATGAAACATAAGTCTGAAATATTTGAAAAGTTCAAAGAATTTCAGAGTGAAGTGGAAAATCATCATAACAAGAAAATAAAGTTTCTACGATCTGATCATGGAGGAGAATATTGAGTTACGAGTTTAGTCTACATTTGAAACAATGCGGAATAGTTTTGCAACTCACGCCACCCGAAACACCACAGCGTAATGGTGTGTCTGAACGTCGTAATCGTACTTTACTAGATATGGTGTGATCTATGATATCTCTTACTGATTTACTGCAATCGTTTTGGGGTTATGCTTTAGAGACGGCTGCTTTCACGTTAAATAGGGCACCATCAAAATCCGTTGAGATGATGCCTTATGAACTATGGTTTGGCAAGAAACCAAAGTTGTCGTTTCTTAAAGTTTGGGGCTGTGATGCTTATGTGAAAAAGCTTCAACCTGATAAGCTTGAACCCAAATCGTAGAAATGCGTCTTCAAAGGATACCCAAAGGAAACTATTGGGTACACCTTCTATCACAGATCCGAGGGCAAGACATTTGTTGCTAAGAATGGATCCCTTCTAGAGAAGGAGTTTCTCTCGAAAGAAGTGAGTGGGAGGAAAGTAGAACTTGATGAGGTAACTGTACCTGCTCCCTTATTGGAAAGTAGTTCATCACAGAAACCGGTTCCTGTGACACCTACACCAATTAGTGAGGAAGCTAATGATATTGATCATGAAACTTCAGATCAAGTTACTACCGAACCTCGTAGGTCAACCAGAGTAAGATCTACACCAGAGTGGTACGGTAATCCTATTATGGAGGTCATGTTACTTGACCATGGCGAACCTACAAACTATGAGGAAGTAATGATGAGCCCAGATTCCACAAAATGGCTTGAGGCCATGAAATCTGAGATGGGATCCATGTATGAGAACAAAGTGTGGACTTTGGTTGACTTGCCCGATGATCGGCAAGCCATCGAGAATAAATGGATCTTCAAGAAGAAGACTGACGCTGACGGTAATGTTACTGTCTACAAAGCTTGACTTGTTGTGAAAGGTTTTTGACAAGTTCAAGGGGTTGACTATGATGAGACTTTCTCACCCGTAGCGATGCTTAAGTCTGTCCGAATCATGTTAGCAATTGCTGCATTTTATGATTATGAAATTTGGCAAATGGGTGTCAAAACTGCATTCCTGAATGGATTTCTAGAAGAAGAGTTGTATATGATGCAACCAGAAGGTTTTGTCGATCCGAAAGGTGCTAACAAAGTGTGCAAGCTCCAGCGATCCATTTATGGACTGGTGCAAGCCTCTTGGAGTTGGAATAAACATTTTGATAGTGTGATCAAAGCATATGGTTTTATACAGACTTTTGGAGAAGCCTGTATTTACAAGAAAGTGAGTGGGAGCTCTGTAGCATTTCTTATATTATATGTGGATGGCATATTGTTGATTGGAAATGATATAGAATTTCGAGATAGCATAAAAGGATACTTGAATAAGAGTTTTTCAGTGAAAGACCTTGGTGAAGCTGTTTATATATTGGGCATCAAGATCTATAGAGATAGATCAAGACGCTTAATTGGACTTTCACAAAGCACATACCTTGATAAAGTTTTGAAAAGGTTCAAAATGGATCAAGCAAAGAAAGGGTTCTTGTCTGTGTTACAAGGTGTGAAGTTGAGTCAGACTCAATGCCCAACGACTGCAGAATATAGAGAGAAAATGAAAAATGTTCCCTATGCTTCAGCCATAGGCTCTATCATGTATGCAATGTTGTGTACCAGACCTGATGTGTGCCTTGCTATTAGTTTAGCAGGGAGGTACCAAAGTAATCCAGGAGTGGATCACTGGACAGCGGTCAAGAACATCCTGAAATACCTGAAAAGAACTAAGGATATGTTTCTTGTTTATGGAGGTGACAAAGAGCTCGTCGTAAATGGTTACGTCGATGCAAGCTTTGACACTGATCCGGACGATTCTAAAATCGCAAACCGGAAACATGTTTATATTGAACGGTGGAGCTGTCAGTTGGTGCAGTTCTAAACAAAGCGTCATGGCGGGATCTACGTGTGAAGCGGAGTACGTAGCTGCTTCGGAAGCAGCAAATGAAGGAGTCTGGATGAAGGAGTTCATATCCGATCTAGGTCTCATACCTAGTGCATTGGGTCCAATGAAAATCTTTTGTGACAATACTGGTGCAATTGCCTTGGCAAAGGAATCTAGATTTCACAAGAGAACCAAGCACATCAAGAGACGCTTCAATTCCATCCGTGACCAAGTCCAGGTGGGAGACATAGAGATTTGCAAGATACATACAGATCTGAATGTTGCAGACCCGTTGACTAAGCCTCTCACACGAGCAAAACATGATCAGCACCAAGACTCCATGGGTGTGAGAATCATTACTGAGTAACCTAGATTATTGACTCTAATGCAAGTGGGAGACTGAAGGAAATATGCCCTAGAGGCAATAATAAAGTTATTATTTATTTCCTTATTTCATGATAAATGTTTATTATTCATGCTAGAATTTTATTAACCGGAAACATAATGCATGTGTGAATACATAGACAATATAGTGTCACTAGTATGCCTCTACTTGACTAGCTCGTTAATCAAAGATGGTTAAGGTTTCCTAACCATAGACATGAGTTGTCATTTGATAAATTGGATCACATCATTAGGATAATGATGTGAATGACTAGACCCATTCTGTTAGCTTAGCACTTGATCATTTTAGTTTACTGCTATTGCTTTCTTCATGACTTATACATGTTCCTATGACTATGAGATTATGTAACTCCTGATTACCGGAGGAACACTTTGTGTGCTACCAAACATCACAACATAACTGGGTGATTATAAAGGAGCTCTACAGGTGTTTCCGAAGGTACTTGTTGAGTTGGCATAGATCGAGATTAGGATTTGTCACTCCAATTGTCGGAGAGGTATCTCTAGGCCCTCTCGGTAATGCACATCACTATAAGCCTTGCAAGCAATGTGACTAATGAGTTAGTTGCGGGATGATGCATTACGGAACGAGTAAAGAGACTTGCCGGTAACGAGATTGAGCTAGGTATTGAGATACCGATGACCGAATCTCGGGCAAGTAACATACCGATGACAAAGGGAACAACGTATATATGTTGTTATGCGGTTTGACCGATTAAGATCTTCGTAGAATATGTAGGAGACAATATGAGAATCCAGGTTCCGCTATTTGTTATTGACCGGAGACGTGTCTCGGTCATGTGTACATAGTTCTCGAACCCGTAGGGTCCGCACGCTTAACGTTCGGTGACGTTCGGTATTATGAGTTTATGTGTTTTGATGTACCGAAGGTTGTTCGGAGTCCCATATATGATCACGGACATGACGAGGACCCTCGAAATGGTCGAGACATAAATATCGATATATTGGATGACTGTGTTTGGACTTTGGAAGTGTTCCGGGCAAGTTTGGGCATATACCAGAGTACCGGGGTTACCAGAACCCCCCAGGGAGTATAATGGGCCTTATGGGCCTTAGAGGAGAAGAGGAGGGGCGGCCAAGGTAGGGCCGCACGCCCCCTCGCCCTCTAGTCTGAATTGGACAAGGAGGGGGGCGGCCCCCCTTTCCTTCCCCCCTCTCTCCTCCTTCCCGCTTCTCGTACTCCTACTAGGAAAGGAGGAGTTCTACTCCCGATGGGAGTAGGACTCCCCCCTTGGCGCGCCCTCCTCCTAGCCGGCCGCCTCCCCCCTAGCTCCTTTATATATGGGGGCAGGGGGCACCCCAAGACACAAGTTGATCATTGGTCTTTAGCCGTGTGTGGTGCCCCCTTTCACCATAATCCACCTCGGTCATATCGTAGAGGTGCTTAGGCAAAGCCCTGCGTCGGTAACTTCATCAACACCGTCATCACGCCGTCGTGCTGACGGAATTCTCCCTCGAAGCTCTACTGGATCGTGAGTTTGTGGGACGTCACCGAGCTGAACATGTGCAGATCGTGGAGGTGCCGTATGTTCGGTACTTGGATCGGTCGATCGTGAAGACATACGACTACATCAACCGCGTTGTCATAACGCTTCCGCTTACAGTCTATGAGGGTACGTGGACGACACTCTCCCCTCTTGTTGCTATGCATCACCATGATCTTGCGTGTGCGTAGGAATTTTTTTAAATTACTACGTTTCCCAACAGGATGTACATACGAACGGAAACTGTCGGGGATATACCCCGCGGTGTAACCCGGCCGGATGTATGACCCGGCTGGAGCGTGGTGATTCATTGGTGACCCGCCCAGAGCTTGGCGACTCATGGCTAACCCGCCCTGTATTGTCATAACCCGGCGGGTGGGTCAGATAGATGACAAGGCCCAGGGCTTAGATGGCCGGCTCATGTTATGGTGGGCCGGTTTAAGAGAAAAGGCATAAGGAGTATTCCCTTACAAAGGAAGCAAGACTAGGACTCTACTTGTAATAGAGCAATCCTAATCCTACTAGGACTAGTCATGTAACCCGCCCCTCTAACTTATATAAGGAGGGGCAGGGCACCCCAAGGGGGGGGAATAATCTGAAGGGTTAGACACAACTAGGAGAGACGGTTTACGGTGACTCCCTCGTGATGATAATGAGACCTAGCCACAAACAGCATGTAGGTTTGTTACCGGATGATGTTTCCCGGGGCCCGAAGCTCTCTAAACCCTTGTCTTGTGTTGTGTTTCTCGATTCCGCTCAACCCCTCTGAAGCTACCACATAGATGCGTTGGCCTCACGACTAAGTCCTCACACTAGGACATCTACCGTGACAATTCCACGATAGTTGGCGCCCACCGTGGGGCACGCGCACGGTGATGTTGAGTTCTTGGAGGGATCTCTCCCAGGGATCGAGGAGTTTTCAAATTTTTTCGGATGAAGAAAGATTCAGCATGGAAGAATTCACAGCGGCGTATACAAAAAATAAGATCAGAGAAGTTAGGGTTTGATGTTCTATACGTTGTCGATTTTACGTGACCCGTCGAATCCGAACAAGAGATCAAATTTTGTTGTTGCTGTTACGCGTGGCCGAGGCCGAGAGGAAGATCGCGTATATCTGTTCGCTCGCCTCGCCACGGATTTCCAAGAGTCGCCTAAAGCCAACGTTGCAAGTTGTCCTTGCCGAGGCGTCAGCAGCCGTGGCCTTTCGCCACACTGGGGCCCCTCGACGTCTGTCGGTCTTCGCATCGTTTTCAAGTCCGAGTCGCCGGCCGTTTCGTCTCTTGAGCCGCCGCGGCTTCAGATCGGTCCCGAGTCACGGTTGCCTCCGCGCCCAAGATGTGTTTCTGAGCCACCTATTGCTCGCCACAGTCAAACTCGGCCCCGTGGCCTCAAAACTAGGTCAAACCCCGGACCAAGCGAGCGTCTCCAAGTAATCCTCGCTCGTTTTTCTACCACGAGCGCTTCTGCTACTATTGTGCTTTGCCAGTGCACCTCTGCTCTGGGCTGGACCCGCACCCTTGAGTCGCCGCGATCTCCCTTTGCCTCTGGGTTGAGCCGCCTATTCGCCGTGGTCTGTTATAGCCTGCGCCGCCTTTGGCGACCCGTTAAGCCGCCTGCCATGTCATCTGCCTCCGCGGTCTCTGTGATCTCCGCTCGCCTCTAAGCCGCTGTCGCCGACTCACCCCCGGCGCCCTTTTGCTGCAGCTCTGCTGTGGCCAGCAGGTCCCAGCCGCCATGGCAGTTTTTCCCTTTGCCAGTGAAATTTCCACAGCCAGACTCGCCTCCATTATCGGAGCAGATCCTGCCTAGCGCTGTCACGCCCGCTGCTGTTTAAAACAAAGAGCAATAGTTCAGCTTGCAGCATCAGTGCATGGTCGTTGAAGAGCTGGTGATCAAATTTGGACTTGAAGGTTTTGAAGTGGCCTTTTATGCTACCAAGAGGGAATCACTTGGTCAGATTGCTATCAGTACTAGTCCAGCATCAGTACAACTATTACATCCACTCGGGATAGCCTACGAGTGTGGACACCAGCAAAGAGTAGAGGACCAAGGAATTTGGCTGAGTAAAAAACAACAAGGGCCGAATATTTTAAATGGCCAAGGAAACTTGGAAACAGGGTCTGCGTACGGAGCTTTCGCGTAAATAAATCAGGTGATATTTTTCCTATATATTTCTTGCTAAGTACATGTTGATTTCTTTGGACAAACAACTACTCTGCCCTACTGTATGTTTTGTACGCGGGACAATTGTGTTTATACCGCGGGTATGGAGCATGAGTTGGCAACATTCTGTACCAGCATTTGTCTGTGTCATACTGCCCGAGGAACAAACGTGCGCAAACCGTCACTCCTGACCCAGGTTACAATGAGCCGCCGGGGCCGCGTTGGGCCGCCTCTACCATGTTGAGTCGTCGGGGCTATGTTGAGTCACCGGTCCGCCTCAGCCGCCTCTATCGCGATGAACGGATCATCCCTCGTCCGAACAAATCATGTGATATCCATCCAGATCTATTTTTGACACATATTGTTTTTGTTAAAAAAACAATTACGTTGGTTTGTATATTTTTTATATGCAGGACAAATTATTTCCAAATGGCGTTATATCGCAGATGATTGTTCTTGCTATGCCGCTCAATTGAAGCACCTAAGTTGCCGCTCTTGCGGGCCAATCTATATCAGCATATCAGGGTCACACCCGCTCATGCAGGTTGTCCAATGCACGTGTGCAAACCGCCGCCATGTGGTCCGGACTATATTATCAGCCGCCGTCATGAGCTGATTATTGAATATAAAGCCAGTCACTGCTTGGGTAGCCCGGTTTTCTTCCAACAAATTGGGAGAAAATTGTCATGTATTATCAGCCGTCGTCTGCACTGGATGGATCAATGGGCATGCGCACAAGTCGCCGCCACTACAGTTTGGTTAATTTCAAGCAGCCAGTTGGAAGGAACCATTGGTCGAGTTACTGACATGGCTCATACGGGATCATTTATAACCCGCCGCAGTCACTTCAATGTTCTGTGGATTCACATTGTGTTATCAAAGCCAATGATATACATCTTATGCTATGGTTAAATATGGAGAATCACAAGCCAACTCCTCGAGTAGTCTTAAGACTCGGGGGCTATGATGACATGACCCAACAAACATTGTGAGATACAAGACCCCAGATTATTGATAACATGACTCAACAAACATTGTGAGATACAAGACCCCGGGTTATTGGAGGAAAGATAACCCGATCCCGGAGGCTGTTGTCATATTGATGAAAATTAAAAAGGTCGTCAGAAAATTTCCAGCTCAAAATGAAGATTACGGTTTAAAATCTGGTTCAAGGGAAATATGTCTCCCACAAAGCTCTGAAGCTCTCAAATCCGGTTTAAAATTCTGGTTCAAGAAGAATTATCTCGCGCAAAGTTTGAGTTCTCAGAAAAAATAAAGGTTGCCAAAGGAAACCTGCCATGATACGCGGTTCAAACATGGGTATCCTGCCTTATGGGCTTATCTTATTGGTCACTTGGGGGCTTCCTGCTCATTGAAGCGTTATTACCCCCTTTAATCCAGCTTATACGCCATTTTTACAAAACACTTGGGGGCTTGCTACCCAGGTTAAAGGTACCAAAGAGAGTCTATTGCAAAAGCACAGCTCAAAACATAGGTGCCCCTTGAGCACAACTCAAAATATTGCTTGGGGGCTCTTTTGTTCTAAAGCAACAAAGAGTTTTATTAACCCTTGTAATATGCTATAAATGCCAGGCTTGGAAGCCAGGTGTATTCACCTAAAACCCCGGGTTATCCTGCCTTTTTAAGTAAGCCACTCCGTCCAGGTAATCCTGGTATGACCCGCCGAACATTTGACAAGTTAATCTTATACAGATCCTGAACTTGTCAAAGTTTAAACGGCGATTGGTTAATGTGAGGTCGATCTTATAAGGTTCGTAAAATGGTTTAACTCAGTGGCCTAGCAGCCCATGAAAAGCCTTGCTTCTAGCCTGATTTTTTTCACCAGACTTTTTGAGGTTTTATTTGATGAGGTTTATAATGCTTTACGATTAAACCGGTGTTTATTAACCCGGCCTGGTTTTTGACTATAAGTCACCAGGATGAGATAAGATATTATCCGGTGTTTATTAACCCGGTCTGGTTTTGGACGTTAAGTCGCCAGTATATATTGGGATTGCGCCATTGGAATCATGCGCTTATAAACCATTGGATTATATTATTCAAATCTTTAATATCCAATATGGTTGGATCTTTATTATGGTTATCAATAACCAATATTATGATTGAAGTTTTCAAAGTCGCTTTAGCGCAATGGCTATTATTTTATCAATGCATATGATTTATTCTACAATGGAAGTAATAGTCCCGAGTCGCTGCAGGCTTACAACCCGGCACTTGTGGGCTACATTATTCAAGTTGAGATTACATCAAATATGCAAGTCCCATGTCACTGCCAGTATGCACCATGGCACTTGGGGGCTAATGCAAGGTCATTTCTTACTTGTCTCATTGAAGATCCGACTCATCACATCGTAATGAGCCGACCCTTGGGGGCTAACCAATTGCTCCTGTCAAAAATCCAATGTACACAAGCCTTATTACATCGTAAAGCACAAAGCTCTTAACCTTGTGGACGTGGGTTCAAGCCCCGTGATGGGGGTTACATCATATGATGTTATTCTCAATGAAGTACATACAAAGTCCCAGCTCGGTATTTTCTTACTGAGCCGACCCTTGGGGGCTACACGTCACTGCTCAAATCTACATGATCATATTTACAAAAGTCCCTGCTCATTATTACATAATGACCCGACACTTGGGGGCTAATGCATATTGCTCTTTTCTGAGGACAATTCTATGATGACCCGGCTACACTACTATGACTATAGCCGACTCATGGGGCTACACAGTTGGATTTTATTTAAAGCCATGGTGATAAGTCCCAGCTTATTCATGATGATTAAACCGGCCCTTGGGGCTACAGGTGATATGGATATAATGGAGGAACATCTTCAAAGTTCTCAGTTCTTTGAAACAAACCATGTATCATATTCTTAGTTCTGGCTTGGATAGCTCAGAAAAATCAACTACATGACCCGGTGTCAACAACAATCATGATTCATCATCATTTGTTTATAACCTGGAGATCTTAGCAATCATAAACCGGCAAAGTTCTACATCTTCAGGCCGGCTGAAAATCATATGGGTGTTTCAAAACCAATATTTTTGTCAAGCTAGAGCATTGGAAACTGATTCAAATGGATTATCTCTTATGATATTTCTCTACAGGAGACCAATGTCAGTAAATTGATTATGAAGCTGGTCTATTGACCCGGATTTTCTAGAAGAAGGAAATGACACGGACTTAAGCATGATCAGGTGTCGGCTTACAAGAATATTTAACCCGGAACACAACATGTCAAATTTGTTCTTGTTTTTATGTTGCAGGATTAGTTTAACATGGATAAATACAAATTAAACTGGGGGATAATGTCGGGGATATACCCCGTGGTGTAACCCGGCCGGATGTATGACCCGGCTGGAGCGTGGTGATTCATTGGTGACCCGCCCGGAGCTTGGCGACTCATGGCTAACCCGCCCTGGATTGGCGTAACCCGGCGGGTGGGTCAGACAGATGACAAGGCCCAGGGCTTAGAAGGCCGGCTCATGCTATGGTGGGCCGGTTTAAGAGAAAAGGCATAAGGAGTATTCCCTTACAAAGGAAGCAAGACTAGGACTCTACTTGTAATAGAGCAATCCTAATCCTACTAGGACTAGTCATGTAACCCGCCCCTCTAACTTATATAAGGAGGTGCAGGGCACCCCAAGGGGGGAGAAAATAATCTGAAGGGTTAGACACAACTAGGAGAGCCGGTTTACGGCGACTCCCTCGTGATGATAATGAGACCTAGCCACAAACAGCATGTAGGGTTGTTACCGGATGATGTTTCCCGGGGCCCGAAGCTGTCTAAACCCTTGTCTTGTGTTGCGTTTCTTGATTCCGCTCAACCCCTCTCAAGCTACCACATAGATGTGTTGGTCTCACGACTAAGTCCTCACACTAGGACATCTGCCGTGACAATTCCACGACAGAAACAATTGGGTTTCCATGCCTCGCCCGATCGCACACGAGCCAGCTTGTGTGCCAGGATGGCCTATCCCTGACGGTTTCTGGGTCGTGTGGGAAGGACCCCGCTATCGCCCACACTCACTTGGTGACGGTTCCAAATGCCGTCGCGGAAAGGGGTTTAAAAGGTTTGTATAGCACCGACGGTACCAGTGGATGTTGGACAAGGAAGACAATATAATGGGTTATGTTTTCTTGTATCCAAATAGAAGTTATATTGTCATGGATCCTACAACATGTTGATCTTGCTTTTCCCTCTTATGCAAGCCAAATTCTTTGCATCAAGTAGAAATACTACTTGTGCATCCAAACATCCCTTAAACCCAGTTTTTGCCATGAGAGTCCACCATACCTACCTATGGATTGAGTAAGATCCTTCAAATAAGTTTTCATCGGTGCAAGCAATAAAAATTGCTCTTTAAGTATGTATGATCTATTAGTGTGAAGAAAATAAGCTTTATACGAACTTGTGATATGGAAGAAATAAAAGCGATGGATTGCATAATATATTTTTTATCACAAACGGCAATATAAAGTGGCGTCCTTTTGCAATAAGATTTTGTGCATCCAACCATAAAAGCGCATGACAACCTCTGCTTCCCTCTGCGAAGGGCCTATCTTTTACTTTTATCTTCTACCCTTATGCAAGAGTGATGGTGATCTTCACCTTTCCTTTTTATACTTTTTCTTTTGGCAAGCACTATGTGTTGGAGAGATTCATATATATATATATATATATATATATATATATATATATATATATATATATATATATATATATATATAGGAAAATCCATCCTACCACCCAGTGGTAGTTACCCCATATCTCATATACTACCATGTGGTACTATATATACTATTTTATTATTTTAAATATGTTCATATACTATATCTAAGATATTTTAAATCAAGTTACATGAAAAAATTTCATATGAGCCCATAGTTTTTGTTACATTTGTGAAATACGTACATATTTATGCGTAAAAAAGCATACTCAAAAATGGTACATACTACCTAAAAATTAGTATATATACTACCTAATCATTGTTATATACTACATACTACATATACATACTCTAGGTTTAACAGATACTACATACAACATACAAAACGCATAGTGATGGTAACTACCACTTGCTTGTAGGAAACATTTGTCATATATATATATATATATATATATATATATATATATATATATATATATATATATATATATATAGAGAGAGAGAGAGAGAGAGAGAGATCCACTCGGATGTAGGTTATCATAAAGTATTATTGTTGACATTACCCTTGAGGTAAAAGGTTGGGAGGCGAAACTATAAGTCCCTATCTTTCTCTGTGTCTGATTGAAGCTTTGAAACCATAAGTATCGCATGAGTGTTAGCAATTGTGAAAGACTAAATGATAGTTGAGTATGTGGACTTGCTGAAAAGCTCTTAAATTGAATCTTTCCGATGTTATGATAAATTGCAATTGCTTCAATGACTGAGATCATAGTTTGTTAGTTTTCAGTGAAGTTTTTGATTCATTCTTTACCTTGTGAACGAATGTTACTTTGGCATAAGAAATTATATGGCAATATATGTTGTTTTTCTAAAGATGATCATGATGCCCTCATGTTCGTATTTTATTTTATCGACACCTCTATCTCTAAACATGTGGGCATATTTTTTGATTTCGAAATTTCGCTTGAGGACAAGCGAGGTCTAAGCTTGGGGGAGTTGATACGTCTATTTTGCATCATGCTTTTATATCGATATTTATTGCATTATGGGTTGTTATTACACATTATAGAACAATACTTATGCCTTTTCTCTCTTATTTTACAAGTTTTACATGAAGAGGGAGATTGCCGGCAGCTGGAATTGTGGACTGGAAAAGGAGCAAATATTAGAAACCTATTCTGCACAACTCCAAAAGTCCTAAAACTTCAAGGAGAATCATTTTGGAATAAATAAAAAATATTGGGCGAAGAAAGCACCAGAGGGGGGCCACCTACCATCCACAAGGGTGGAGGGCGCGCCCTACCCCCCTTGGCGTGCCCCCTGCCTTGTGGGCCACCTGGCAGGCCCCCGATGCCCATCTTATGCTATATGGTGTGTTTTGACCTGAAAAAATCAGAAGGAAGCTTTCAGGACGAAGTTTTGCCATCTTGAGGCGGAACCTGGGCAGAACCAATCTAGGGCTCCGGCAGAGCTGCTCAGCCGGGGAAACTTCCCTCCAGGAGGGGGGGGGGTTGAAGCCATCATCATCACCAACGATCCTCCCATCAAGAGGGGGTCAATCTCCATCAACATCTTCACCAGCACCATCTCCTCTCCAAACCATAATTCATCTCTTGAATCTGATCTATGTCTCAACACCTCAAATTGGTACCTGTGGATTGCTAGTAGTGTTGATTACTCCTTGTAGTTGATGCTAGTTGGTTTATTCGGTGGAAGATCATATGTTCAGATCCTTAATGATAATTAATACTCCTCTGATTATGAACATGAATATGCTTTGTGAGTAGTTAGGTTTGTTCCTGAGGACATGGGAGAAGTCTTGTTATAAGTAATCATGTGAATTTGGTATTCGTTCGATATTTTCATGAGATGTATGTTGTCTTTCCTTTAGTGGTGTTACGTGAACGTCGACTACATGACACTTCACCATGATTTGGGCCTAGGGGAAGGCATTGGGAAGTAATAAATAGATGATGGGTTGTAGAGTGACAGAAGCTTAAACCCTAGTTTATGCATTGCTTCGTAAGGGGCTGATTTGGATCCATATATTTCATGCTATGGTTAGATTTATCTTAATTCTTCTTTAGTAATTGCGGATGCTTACGAAAGGGGTTAATCATAAGTGGGAGGATTGTCCAAGGAAGGGCAGCACCCAAGCACCGGTCCACCCACATATCAAATTATCAAAGTACCGAACGTGAATCATATGAGCATGATGAAAAATAACTTGACAATAATTCCCATGTGCCCTCGGGAGCGCTTTGCTTTATATAAGAGTTCGTCCAGGCTTGTCCTTTGCTACAAAAAGGATTGGGCCACCTTGCTGCACCTTGTTTACTTTTGTTACTTGTACCCATTACGAATTATCTTATCACACAACTATCTGTTACCGATAATTTCAGTGGTTACAGAGAAAACCTTGCTGAAAACTGCTTGTCATTTCCTTCTGCTCCTCATTGGGTTCGACACTCTTACTTATCGAAATGACTACGATAGATCCCCTATACTTGTGGGTCATCAATTCCAATGATGGGCTTCCTCAAATTGCCCTTGGTCTTCGTGAGCAAGCAAGTTGGATGCACACCCACTTAGTTTTCTTTTGAGCTTTCATACACTTATAGCTCTAGTGCATCCGTTGCATGGCAATCCCTACTCACTTGCATCGATATCAATTGATGGGCATCTCCATAGCCCATTAATTTTCCTATTTTGATGTGAGACTTTCCTTTTTTGACATCTCCATACAACCTCCACCATATTATATTCAACCTATAGTGCAATATTCATGGCTCACGCTCATGTATTGCGTGAAAGATGAAGAAGCTTTAGAACACTAAAAGTATGAAACAATTGATTGGCTTGACATCGGGGTTGTGCATGATAAATACTTTGTGTGATGAAGATAGAGCATGACCAGACTATATGATTTTGTAGGGATAACTTTCTTTAGCCATGATATTTTGAAAAACTATAATTGCTTTATTAGTATGCTTGAAGTATTATTGTTTTTATGTCAGTATTAAACTTTGTTTTGAATCTTATGGATCTAAATATTCATGCCACATAAAAGAAAGATTACATTAATAAACATGTTAGGTAGCATTCCACATCAAAAATTCTATTTTTATCATTTACCTAATCAAGGACTAGCAGGAATTAAGCTTGGGGATGCTTGATACGTCTCCAATGTATCTATAATTTTTTATTGTTCCATGCTATTATATTATCCATCTTGGATGTTTTATATGCATTATGGTACTATTTTATATCATTTTTTGGTACTAACCTATTAACCTAGTGCCAAGTGCCAGTTGCTGTTTTTTCCTTGTTTTTGTCTTCTACAGAAAATCAATATCAAACATAGTCCAAACGGAATAAAAAACTTTAAGATGATTTTTCTTGGACCAGAAGAAACCCACGAGACTTGGAGAGGAGGCCAGTGGAGCCACAAGAGGGCCACAAGCCCTGGCGGCGCGTCCCCGGGGCTTGTGGGCCCCTCGAGACTCACCTAACCCTAATTCTTGCTCCATAAATACCCAAATATTTCCTCTGCATCAGAGCCGTCCACAAAAATACTTTTCTGCCGCCTCGAGCTTCTGTTCTCATGAGATCCCATCTTGGGGCCTTTTCTGGCACTCTGCCGGAGGGAGGTTCGATCACGGAGGGCCTCTACACCAACCTTGTTGCCCTTCCGATGATGTGTGAGTAGTTTACCACAGACCTACGGGTCCATAGCTAGTAGCTAGATGGCTTCTTCTCTCTCTTCGATCTTCAATACAATGTTCTCCTCAATATTCTTGGAGTTCTATCCAATGTAATCTTCTTTTGCGGTGTGTTTGTTGAGATCCGATGAATTGTGGATTTATGATCAGATTATCTATGAATATTATTTGAGTCTTCTCTGAACTCTTTTATGGATGATTAAGATAGCTTTGTATTTGTAAGTGCATCTAGTGCCCCCTAGTTGGTTTTGGAGTATTGACGACAAACCTGGTTGAGGGACTAATGTGTTTGTGAGAATTGTAGGATAACACAGGTAGTAGTCCCTCATTGATTCGGTTTACCTACCAGAGATGACCCCTAAAAATGTATGAAGACATTGAAGACAATGGTGGTTCATGAAGACATTCATGTTGAAGATAATGACGTTGAAGATATTCACTTGAAGACTTTGGAGTGCGAAGACATAGTTTCTTTCATAGTTTCCTTTTCTTCTTTCTTGAGTCATAGGAACCACAGTACTGTTAAGTGGGGTCCAAGTGAACAAAGTCAGATGACTGAAGTGATGCTCAACCAAATCCTATGTCTTCGAGCGAAGACAATGAGAGAAAATCTTATCCAGAGCTGGATGAGTCAGCTTTGCTTGTAGGCCAAGCCAAGCTGCCGCATGTGTTTGAAATCTGATTGTTGGACACGTGTCGGTTCCTTAGTGACCCAGGGTCATTTCGGATATATCAGGTCAGGTTGCCACTTGGCTATAAATAGCCCACCCCTACACCATAAATTGGTGGTTGCTCAGAGTTAGTGCACGGCTTTTGACGTTTGAGAGCAACCCATCTCTGAAGCCTTTGAGAGAGATATCCTTGCAAGGACAAAGCCCACAACACCCAGAGCCAAAGAGTGTTAGGCATTGATAACCCAAAAGTATAGGGGATCGCAATAGTTTTCGAGGGTAGAGTATTCAACCCAAATTTATTGATTCGACACAAGGGGAGCCAAAGAATATTCTCAAGTACTAGCAGTTGAGTTGTCAATTCAACCACACCTGGAAAACTTAATATCTGCAGCAAAGTATTTAGTACCAACGTAGTATGGAAGTAACGGAATAGTGACAAAAGTAATAGTAGCAGTTTTGTAGTAATTGTAAAAGTGGCAACGGTAAAGTAATTAAGCAAAGATCAATATGTGAAAAGCTCGTAGGCATTGGATCAATGATGGATAATTATGTCGGATGCGATTCCTCATGCAACAGTTATAACATAGGGTGACACAGAACTAGCTCCAGATCATCAATGTAATGTAAGCATGTATTCCAAATATAGTCATATGTGCTTATGGAAAAGAACTTGCACGACATCTTTTGTCCGACCCTCCCGTGGCAGCGGGGTCCTATTGGAAACTAAGGGATATTAAGGTCTCCTTTTAATAGAGTACTGGACCAAAGCATTAACACTTAGTGAATACATGAACTCCTCAAACTACGGTCATCACCGGGAGTGGTCCCGATTATTGTCACTTCGGGGTTGCCGGATCATAACACATAGTAGGTGACTATTGACTTGCAAGATAGAATCAAGAACTCGCATATATTCATGAAAACATAATAGGTTCAGATATGAAATCATGGCACTCGGGCCCTAGTGACAAGCATTAAGCATATCAAAGTCATAGCAACATCAATCTCAGAACATAATGGATACTAGGGATCAAACCCTAACAGACCTAACTCGATTACATGATAAATCTCATCCAACCCATCACCGTCCAGCAAGCCTACGATGGAATTACTCACGCACGGCGGTGAGCATCATGAAATTGGTGGTGGAGGAAGGTTGATGATGATGACAACGATAGATTCCCCTCTTCAGAGCCCCGAACGGACTCCAGATCAGCCCTCCCGAGAGAGATTAGGGCTTGGCGGCAGCTCCGTATCGTAAAACGCGATGAATCCTTCTCTCTGATTTTTTTTCTCCCCGAACGTGAATATATAGAGTTGGAGTTGAGGTCGGTGGAGCACCAGGGGGCCCACGAGGCAGGGGGTGCGCCCCCATCCTCGTGGACAGGGTGTGGGCCCCCTGGTCTTGATTCTTTCGCCAGTATTTTTTTATTAATTCCAAAAATATTCTCCGTGAAGTTTCAGGTCATTCGGAGAACTTTTATTTCTACACAAAAATAACACCATGGCAATTCTGCTGGCTTGTGGTCATCCGGGTTAGTTCCATTCAAATCATGCAAGTTAGAGTCCAAAACAAGGGCAAAAGTGTTTGGAAAAGTAGATACGATGGAGATGTATCAGGCATCACTGAAGTCTTTCTGTCACGTGATCTAAAGACTTGTTACACTTGAGGACTGTGCATCCTCCAGCCGGTTAGGCGTCACGTTCTGTGGATCCAAGAGTCATTGTGGATTGCCCGCGAACAAAGTCTGTGAAGGTTTGGAAGTCTACCTTGAAGACTTACCTGAGTGATAGGGCGAGGACTAAGTGTTCTTAGCTCTAGGGGAATAAGGTGAAGACACAGTCTTCTGAGTTCAATCTCAGCCTCCCTAACCAGACGTACAGTTGTCACATCAACTGGAACTGGTCTACCAAATCCTTGTCTTCACCAAGCAACTGGTTCTATCCCCTATCCTCCTTACTTATCAGTTTGTCTTCGTGAAGTCATTGCTTGCCTACCTGATCCATTTGACTTCACTGTGTGAAGACTTGTAACTGTTTGGCTTCATACTATCTTCCATTATGATCCTTTCTACCTAGCTGTTGTTAGTCTTCGTGCTTTCACTGTATTGCTTGCTTGACTATTGCTTGCTTAGGGTAGTTTACATTCCGTTGCATATCATATAGGTTCAGATTACCTGTTTGTCTTCAAAGCACTCGTGTTTTGAAGACTTCCATAAAAATTCGCCTATTCACCCCCCCTCCTAGTCAATAACTAGCACTTTTAGTATTTCTCTCTGATCTGTTGATTTGGTTGGGCCAACTAGATTGATCTATCTTGCCATGGGAGAAGTGCTTTGTGATGGGCTCAATCTTGCGGTGTCCTCACCCAGTGACAGAAGGGGTAACGAGGCACATATTGTATTGTTGCCATTAAGGATAAAAAGATGGGGTTTATAGCATATTGCTTGAGTTTATCCCTCTACATTATGTCATCTTTCTTAATGCGTTACTCTGTTCTTGTGAACTTAATACTCTAGATGCAGGCAGGAGTCGGTCGATGTGTGGAGTAATAGCAGTAGATGTAAAATCGTTTTGGTCTACTTGTCACGGACGTGATGCCTATATTCATGATCATTGCCTTGGATATCGTCATAACTATGCGCTTTGCTATCAATTGCTCAACAGTAATTTGTTCACCCACTGTGTGTTTTCTTCCAAGAGAGAAGCCTCTACTGAAACCTATGGCCCCCGAGTCTATTTTCCATCATATTATTTTGAGATCTATAAAACCAAAAATACAAAAATACCTTGCTGCAATTTATTTACCTTTACTTTATTTTGCCTTTATTTATCTTTTATACCTATCTTTATTAGATCTCACTCTTGCAAGTGACCGTGAAGGGATTGACAACCCATTTTTCGCGTTGTGTGAGTGTTTGTTAGTTTGTGCAGGTGCATCTATTATGGACTTGGTTGTTCCTCCTACTGGATTGATACATTGGTTCTTAACTGAGGGAAATACTTATCTCTACTTTGTTGCATCACCCTTTCCTCTTCAAGGGAAATAACAACGCAAGCTCAAAAAGTAGCAGCGGTTCTCTCCCTACTTTCAGTAATAGAAAATTGAATAGATTTCGGAGACTCATTAATATCAAGCTTGGGTGGCATAGATCTAATCTTAAAGGAATCAACTTCATGGCCCACGGCCGAGGTGGTGCACCACCACGGAAGCAGTCCAGCGTGAAGCTCGGATGCAATTGACTGGCTCCGTAGAGGGCATTTCCGGCATTAAGCTCGGCTTCAAAAATACACATCAGATGCAATCCCGCATTGGAACTTGGCTGCAAGAGGACACCGCCGCTCGGGAAAAACTTCAATCCCGAAGTGTGGCGAAAAATAACAAGGCATTGATAAAGGCCAAGAATTTTAAGGGGTTCCTCATATGACCAACATGTGAACTCTTCGGATATACCTCGACGATCCTCAAGATCGAAGATGAAAAGATTTGTTGAACCAACTTTCAAGACCGATGACTGAAGATGAAGAACAGTTTGGAAGAACGGAGGAGCGCCCTCAACTTGAAGACCAGTTCAGGGGGCTACTGACGGTGTCCTTGACTAGGGGGTACTCACCACGTCGTCTCCGGACTAGGTGGATGGGGCCGAGGACCCCCATGGCGGTTCACTATTGGGCCACTTCAGGCAGCCCATGACATATATGAGGAAGATTCCACAAGACTTGGTGATCAAGACAAGGACTCCTCTTCACCGACGTATTCGACTAGGACTCTTGTTATCCTAGGCCTCTGGTACATTATATAAGCCGGAGGGTTTAGTCCGTAGAGACATGCATCCATCCATACACCCATTCATCATACCCTAGGGTTTAGACCACAACTCACGATCTCGAGGTAGATCAGCTCTGTACTTTGATATATCCATAATATAAGCAAGAGCAGGGCGCATGGTTTTACCTCCTTAGAGAGGGCCCAAACCTGGGTAAACTTTGTGTGTGTTCTCTCTTGTTACCCATCGATCCGATCTAACAGCTCGGGCCCCCTACCCGAGATCTGCCGGTTTTGACACCGACACCTGGGAACACCCCTTTCTGATTAAGTTGAAAATGCCAAAACATTATAGTCGTTCCAGGATGGGAGTAAGGCAAGAGTTACCTGATTTTGTTTTTTTATTTTCACCTCGAAAGCCTTCAGGTGGCCAACCTATTTGTTTCTGGTGCCCAAGTTCTACGCCTAGGCTGGCGTATGATGTGTGCTTCTCAGAATGGATCCGATTAGTGTCCTAGGGTGGAACTCTTAAGAAGATAGTTCTTCATTGAGCCCCAGGGTTATGTGGGTGGCGTGCGAGTTCTTTGTTCTGAGCTGCCGAGTGAACCTCGTACAAACTAACAACCTGAACTACCCATATAGGACCTTCCTGCATGCATCGGTATAAAAACGACAATTTAATGGATACACAACTGCTATTACAGACCATGCTATTCTTTGGAGAGAAACCATTAGTGAAGCTATGGATACCGGTCCATTATTCGTCCTATTTCTTACAACCTCGATCAAGACTCTCTTTTACAATTCCTTGTTTTATTTTCTTGTTGCAGTCAATCTTCCATACACCCATGCATTTAGTCCTTGTAACTAGAAAGCTAGTGAGACTAACAATCTCACTTATTTCGTTGGGGACCAAGGAAGTTTTGTATCTATGTGTGCATGTACTGATAATTGGTTGGCCTGCAACTTCCACTGGTTTGATAAACCTTAAGGTCATCCGCTTGAGGAAAACTACTGCTCGCTACCAACCCTTGCACTTGGGGGGGCATCTTCCTAATTCAGAGGAAGCAACTGAGCTCTATACCCTCCATAAATACCACCATTATGGCATTGTCTAAACACTGAGATTTGTTTAGTCACTGTTGCAACTTCATGTAAACGGATATATCCAACAACCACAGGCGAACCACTCACCCAAACCTCAAGTTAATCAATCATCCATCCATATTTGCAATACTCATATTGATATCCATATATCTCACTACCTCCGATTCAAAATAAGCATCGGAGTTTTGAACTATGGTTAATTCAAAACAGCGACACTTACTTTGGATCAAAAGTAGTACTCCCTCTGTAAACTAATATAAGAGCGTTTAGATTACTAAAGTAGTGATCTAAATGCTTTTATATTAGTTTACGGAGGGAGTACTTGTTATCGGTTACACCGAAGGATTAAACCTCTTTAGCCGGGTGTATCATGTCCCGCTTGGTTAATAAAAACTTCAAAGTTAGTTTAACGATTGATAGGTGCAGTGTCGTCGTAGGTTCTAGTCGAATTGTCAAAGTCGACTCGAATGAAATATTAATGCGAAAACTTTCCAACACACCAGTCTCTCCTAAACATGCATGTTCCTCCCTTGATGGATGGCTAAACCGCTATAACGCCTCTAAGACATGAATATATCACCATGCATTTTTTTTACTACAGACATCAAATGCAAACTTGGGATGTGATTTTGGACGAAGCAAAATCACACATTTTTCGTCAACAAATCTTTTTTTAGCATGGAGCATATGAATGCGAGAAAATGGTAGGTGATGCATGTCTCTAGTCAAGCGGACGGAAGCGTCCGACGGGTAGAGGCAGGCGGCGTGGGTCGCGGGGGAAGCTGTTTTGAGCGAGCACGAGCAAGACAACACACAAATTGAGGGGATCCAATTGCGATCAATTCTCTTTTTCGTGCCTTGCGTAATTGTAGTGCTTTGGGACGCGGGGATTACGGTCAATCAATCTAAATTACTAAGTGCATATGAGAGAATGGAATAGATTAATGTTAGATGCTAGATTGAATTTAATCGGCGCGCCCCCTGCTAGCGGGGATGGAGCCGGTAGCCGATGCCCTGTCTGGTACTAGCGCTGGCGGCGGCGCCGCCAAAGCTTCAGATCTGGGAGATTACATGGAACAACTCAACTTGGATGAGGAGGATTTCGACGATCTGGTGATCGAGGAGGATGATCCGGCTGTTAACGAGGGAGTAAGTTGGCTAGCCCTAGCTAGGGTTCACACAGAGAAGAGTTTTAGTCCGACAGTGTTCTACAAAGATATGCGTGCGGCCTGGAACACGGTGAAGCCCGTGAGGTTCAGACCCGTCGGACCGAACGTATTCGTGATGCAGGCGGAGTGCCTCGGAGATTGGGAGCGTATGGTTGAACAAGGGCCTTGGCTGTTCAGGAATCTGGCGGTACTGATGGCCTCGTACGATGGTTTCACCAAGGCGGAAGATGTGCCCATGCTGTTCTTGCCGATATGGCTTCAGATTCACAAGTTGCCCAATGGGTTTTGCAAGCAGAACATAGTTGAATCCTTGCTGAGGAAATCTGGGGAGATCTTGGAGATGAGGTTGAACGGGAATATTCGAGGGGACTATGTGAGGGTTAGGGTTCGCCACGACATTCGAAAACCCCTCACAAAATTCGTGAGCATTGTCAGAGGAGCGGAAAGGCAAGTGTTTCTAGTTCGTTATGAAAAGCTCGCTCGTTTTTGCAGCGTTTGTGGTCTTATTAGACATGACTACAAGGAGTGCGGCTCCGGCGTTCATGATGAAAAGGAGAAGAAGTTTGGTCCTTGGCTCTATGCGGATGGGCCAAATAAAACAAGATCGGATGACTTTGGGCGTGGCAACGATAAGTAGAAGCAGCAACAGCAAACACCATCAAGGGAGAAGGGTGTACAAAAGTCCCAGGACCCCGAGCTTGTTGATACGGCTACTAGTCCATCAAAACAGGTGGTCAGGGACATGCAAGTGGATCCGGGGGTTCGAAAGCGATTGGCCTTGGAGCTAGAAGCTGTGGAGAAACAGAAGGAAACCATGCCCGCAACGCTAGCGTTAACTCAAGGCTTGGGGGAGGATGGTGAGGAAAGTACTTCTCCTACCACTAGCTCAAATAGTAAAAGGGCTAGAATTAGCTCACAAATGGTGTCTGACGATAGATCGGCGGCCTCCTTCGAGGAGGACCACCGGACGCAATGAATATTCTAGCATGGAACTGCCGGGGGGGACCGCCGGACAGTTCGTGAGGTCGTGGCCCTCTCAAAAGCCAATAACCCCAAGCTTGTTTTCCTCTGTGAAACCAGGCAAGCGTCAAATAAAATGGAGAAGCTAAGATGGAGACTTGGTCTAAAGGGATTCCATGGTGTGTGTAGCGATGGTCGGAGTGGAGGTTTAGCGCTCTTTTGGGACGAATCTCTCTCAGTCACCGTTCTGGATTCTTGTCAGAGATACGTTGATGTTTCAGTGGCTGATATTGGTGCGGGTATAGAGTGGAGGAGTACGTTTGTTTACGGGGAACCACGAGTTGAGAATAGACAGAACATGTGGGATCATCTCACAAGGCTACGGGCTACATCCCCGGCACCTTGGTTTGTCTGCGGAGACTTCAACGAGGCGTTGTGGCAACACGAACATCTGTCAAGGACGATGCGGGCAGAACCCCAGATGGCAGCCTTTCGATACTGTCTCATTCTGTGTGAGCTCGATGACCTTGGCTTCAGTGGTATTCCATACACATATAATAACGGGCAGGATGGTAACAGCAATGTGCAAGTACGTCTTGATCGTGCATGTGCGGATGAATTGTGGAGAGAGTTGTTTCCAGCAACTAGGGTTGTGCACCTAGCCTCGCCGTGTTCTGATCATAGCCCGCTCCTAGTGCAACTAATGGGGGTGCAGGGAGATCGGAGGAGGTGCACAAGCCCTAGGTATGAGATCATGTGGGAGAGGCATCGACGCGCTCCCGAGGTAATTCTAAATCATGGGCCACTAGTAAGCCTAGTGGGAACCTGAACTCGGTGGCGGCTGCTTTGAAGCAACTCATGACAGATTTGAGGCAATGGAGTGCAGCAAACTTCGGTAATGTTCTCAAGGAGATAGAAATGCTCCGGTCTCAGCTTGCAGACCTACAACTTTCTGGCGCGGATCGGGCTCTTCTCCGAGCTAAGATGAATCGGTTAGATGAGCTGCTATACAAAGAGGAAATGATGTGGCTTCAGCGGTCCCGTATCACATGGTTGAAGGAGGGGGAACGGAACACCCAATACTTACATCGGCGGGCCGTGTGGAGAGCTAGGCGAAATCATATCCAGCGTTTGATGAAGGCGGATGGCTCCTGGTGCTCTGTCCCGACGGAGATGGAGAGGATGGCATCCTCCTATTTCAAGGAGATCTTCACCAAGGATCCTACCTTGGTTGCAGATGAGGTTCTGAACTGCATTGCACCGAAAGTAACTTTCGAGATGAATGAGGCCCTTTGCAAGGCGTTTTCTGAGAAGGAAATTTCGGATGCCCTATTCCAAATTGGTCCCTTGAAGGCCCCTGGGTGTGATGGCTTTCCCGCACGTTTTTATCAACGCAATTGGGCGGTGCTCAAACCGGAGATTATTGCGGCAGTTCAAGAGTTTTTCAGCACGGGGATTATGCCGGAGGGTGTTAATGATACTTCTATTGTGTTAATCCCCAAAGTTCCTCACCCCAAGGAGCTAAAGGATTTCCGGCCAATAAGTTTATGTAATGTGGTATACAAGATTGTGTCGAAGTGCATGGTGAATAGGTTGCGGCCTATGCTTAATGAACTTATCTCAGAAAACCAAAGCGCCTTTATCCCAGGGAGACTTATATCTGATAATTCTAACATTGCTTTCGAGTGTATACACCGTATTCAATCAGTAAGGAGAACTCCCCGGCTTTGTGTGCTTATAAACTGGACCTCTCGAAGGCCTACGATTGTGTGGACTGGGATTTTCTTCAGAAGGCCCTGACGAAGTGGGGTTTCTCGGACACCTGGGTTTCGAGAGTGATGGCTTGTGTTACGTCTGTCAGATATTCAGTGAAGTTTAATGGCAGCTTACTGGAATCATTTTCCCCCTCAAGGGGCTTGCGGCAAGGTGACCCCCTGTCCCCTTTCTGTTCTTATTTGTGGCTGATGCCCTTTCGCCTTGATCAGTAAAACTACGCGGGAAGAGGGCTTGCAAGGGGTGAATATTTGTCGCGGGGCTCCTGTGATTTCTCATCTTCTCTTCGCGGATGATTCACTGTTATTTTTTCATGCAACCGAACAACAAGCGGCACTGGTTAAAGATTTGTTGAACACCTTCGCGATGGCCACGGGCCAGTTGATAAACCCTTCGAAGTGTTCCATTCTTTTTTCAGACAATTGCTTGGCGGCTACTGCGGCGAATATCAAGAGCTTGTTGGAGATCACTCAGGAAGTGTTTGAACCTAGATACCTAGGTCTTCCCGTCCCAGAAGGGAGAATTCACAAAGGCAAGTTTGAAACAATACAGCGGTGTGGCCAACTATAGAGTTGCCGATCGTTTATTTGTCGTTCTCAGAATAGAGTTGCCGATCGTTTGGCCAACTATATAGCCGGGCCGAGCGGACTACAGCGGTGTGGTTGCGCTCGGTTCCACCTTGTATTGAGGATTTGTGGCCTCTCGACTGTAACACTATGACATCTTGAATAAAACTTCCTTTACTCCACAAAAAATAAAATCATGCAGTTGTATATTGATCCATGTATATTTTATGAGGTGCGTTTTAGAGAAGATTATGTGTGCTAAGTAAGTACGTATGAGTAAAGATAGAGAAGTTTGATTTGAAAAAGAGAGGATGTTCGAAAAATTGGAAGATATCCTGACCCTGGAATGGGACTCGACCTTGTGAGAGACGGGACGGCTGAGATCCGCCCGAAAACCGCTCGCGCTCCCTGCACCTCTCAGCCCGTGTCCATTTCCACCCTCCAAACCAAAATCGGATCGCGATCCTAGGGTTACCACACCCTCCTCCCCACACCCATCCCCGTCGTCCGATCCGGTCCGATCCGATCCCTCGCCATGGCACAGCACGACGGCAAGCCATACCAGCCGCGCCGGGGCCCCGAGCGCCCCCCGCAGCCGGCGGAGGACCCGCCCGCGCCCGCCGCTGCGCCCGCAGCAGCGGACGCCGTGATTGACCACCTCGCGGCCGTGGCTGCCGAGGCGGAGGCCTTGAACGCGTCCATCGCGGCCGTCGCGGCCGAGGCGGAGGCGATGAACGCGTACGAGCACGCGCAGGAGCAGGAGCAGCAGATGGAGGAGGAAGAGGAGGAGGAGGAGGAGGAGGAAGAGGAGGAGATGGAGGAGTACGACGACGAGGGCGAGGGGAATGGGCAGCATGAGCATGGGCAGCACGGCGGCAACGGGGAGTCCGTCCCGATGGACGCCGAGGCCGCGGCACAGGCGGCTGCTGCAGCTGCGGCCGGCGCACCGTTGGACCCGCACGGGGCGATGGTCTCTGCGATTGTGCCGCCCGCCACGGGTAACCAGCTCACCCTTTCATTTCAGGGCGAGGTCTACGTGTTCGACTCTGTTTCCCCTGATAAGGTCCGTCTCTTGCCGTTTGCTAGTAGTAGTAGTATAATTTTGTCTCCCCTGCCTCTTTCCTAAATTCAGCAGTCTTTGATTGCTGTCGCAGGTGCAAGCTGTGCTTTTGCTGCTAGGGGGAAGGGAACTGAACCCAGGCATGGGTGCCGGAGCATCATCATCAACTCCATACAGTAAGGTTGAGACAAGTGATGACAGTTAATATTTTATATGCTGGATGATTCACATGCGTCAGAGGTTGAATTTACTATGCTTCAGAGGTTGAATTTTCCACACCGGGTGGCATCATTGATGAGGTTTAGGGAGAAGCGGAAAGAGCGAAACTTTGATAAGAAGATCCGGTATACAGTTCGCAAGGAAGTTGCTCTAAGGTTGGTATAATCGTTGCCTGGGAATTCCAATCATTATGTCTGAAATGTTGTCTGGGAAATTGCAGTCACATTATGTCTTGAAAGGTTATTAATGGCATACATTTAAATATGTTACATCCCTTACACATACTCCCTCCGTTCCAAAACAGATGACTCAATTTTGTAGTAAGTTAGTACAAAGTTGAGTCATCTATTTTGGAACGGAGGGAGTATTATTTTGCAGTTGTTTTCTTCCGAACATATGCTCATCCACTGCATTTTTATTGACAAACTCTGTTCAGTATGCAGATTAATTAATTGCCTCTAGTTGTTCCATTTGCCTTGTTAGTTTGTACCGTGTCAAATATCATTGGTACGCCATGATTCTTGTCAGTTGTAATACTAGTGTGGCACTTCTTGATTTTGATATGGTTTCAGGGTCACGGCATAGATCATAGTATCATACTATCTTGTGATTCTACATTCTTACCAGAGCCAAATGATTTGTAGTGTATCACTATCATGTATCGCTGTATCGCAGTTCCACCGTATCATTGTTACACTACATTCCCACAGGTAGAATCGCTAGGATTGGCGCACATGAACTATTTGTGGTACCACTATCTATGGGAACAAAACCGCAAGGTCTGGCCATGCTTTGCAATGGTGGGTTAAGCAAGGCCACATAAAACATTATAAGCACGTCTAGTTCTAGTCGAGGTGGGCACTAGACCTCTCGTCTATTGCTCCTGCATAGTCACCTCACAAACCCTGTGAAGGCCTTGGGCTTCAGCTTCGTAGTAGAAGCCCACTTAGGTACATTCATCTGCGCAAGATCCAAAAAAGAGTCAGGTTTACATTCCTAATTTTGCCTCTGCATAGAGTCTATATCTCCTAAGTGCACGTGTAGGCATGCTTAAGGCTAGGAGTTCTGCTGTCGCCTAGCGCCTTAGCACGCTTAATCGTACATCTATCAGCGCTTTTTAGTTGGGCTGCATTCATTAGGCGCCATGTTCTCCATCTCTTGAATGAGGAGAGTAAATGATTTTCCAGAAATGAATTTGTAGTGAAATTAATGTGAACGCTGCATTCAGTAAAAAAAACATAGACGTTGCATCTATTAAAACAATTTTGTTGTGTTGTGTTGGTCGGGTTAGGAATTTGTACTTCATCAGTTTGGGATTTATCTCGTGCATGGTATTAGTATAATGCAATTCTAGCATATACTACAGTGTTTTCCTATAATTTGTGTTAGATGAGCATTTTATTTATTATATATACCAAATTGTAGTTTTATAAAAAGTATCGTGATTCTATGATATGATACTTCTGAAAAAAACTGCCTAATATTCTGATACTAACATTCTTTGATTTAGATAAGATTATATTTTGCTTGTTGTCTAAGTTACTTCTGCACTGATTATGCACAGACACTATTGATGCATTTCCATATTTTCCATGTATTTATAGGATGCAGCGTAATAGAGGCCAATTTACATCTTCAAAACCAAAACCTGATGACGGAACATCTGAACTGGCAACTGCAGATGGCTCCCCAAATTGGGGATCAGTGGAAGGTCGACCTCCGTCTGCTGCTGCGTAAGTTGATGAAATGTATTTTGCTGAGTCAGTGGAATGTATTTGTCTATTTGAGTTATCCAGCAATATTTCTAGATGCTTTGAAAGATGCCTTCTGTGCGATAATTGCTGTTTTTGAAATTAAATGCTCTAGTATGTCACTGTAGGTGCCACAAAGAAACACAATTTATGGTACATAATTCATAGAGCTGACTGGTACACATAATAGTATATACCAGTACCTTTTTTTTGCCTAGCTCGTCTTCCCTGGGATATTCAGATTTGCTTACTTTGTTAGTTGTGCAAGCAAGTTTGACATGGACTGAAGGTATTACCTGACACCTAGCATACATGGACAGATGCTTCTTTCCATATGGGGTATCTGTTAGATCTTACCTTTTGATTTCGTAAACACATGGGATTTTATTTGTGAATTTTACCGATGGCTGACTTCTTTCAAATTCTTTCAGATGCCATCACTGTGGTACTAATGCACATAATACACCTATGATGCGTCGTGGACCTGAAGGGCCAAGAACATTATGCAATGCTTGCGGCCTCATGTGGGCAAATAAGGTACTTGTAAATACTTGCTAGTGCTGTTGCATATCAATTTAATTGAGGATAGAAGCATATAGTGTACTACCTCCATCTCACAATATCTGTTTGCACAGATACCTAGGGACACAAATTGGAGTATTAGTTTACGTAATCGTACTATTCTTTTCTCACTAGAAAAATTCTATCAAAGTAGGTATCCATGCGGGAAATATATTGTTGAATAGACGGAATAACTTTTAGATCATGCTGTATAATGGAATTATCAACAGTCGGGTCCGGAATGATGATATACGAGATAGAGTTGAGGTAGCACCACTTGAAGAGAATCTTGTCAAACATCGTCTGAGATGGTTTGGGCATATTCAGCGCAGGCCTCCAGAAGCTCCAGTGCATAGCGGACGGCTAAAGCGTGCTGATAATGTCAGGAGAGGTCGGGGTAGACCGAACCTGACATGGGAGGAGTTCGTAAAGAGAGATCTGAAGGACTGGAGTATCACCGAAGAACTTGCCATGGACAGGGGTGCATGGAAGCTTGCTATCCATGTGCCAGAACCATGAGTTGGTTGCGAGATCTTATGGGTTTCAGCTTTCAGCTCTAGCCTACCCCAACTTGTTTGGGACTAAAGGCTTTGTTGTTGTTGGGTCCTTTGTGTTGAAATGACTCATTTTACTATCAATTAATTAATACTCCCTCCGTCCGAAAATACTTGTCATCAAAATGGACAAAAAGGGATGTATCTAGAACTAAAATACATCTAGATACATCCCCTTTTATTCATTTTGATGACAAGTATTTCCAGACGGAGGGAGTACTTAGGTTATTTTACTACTTGGTTAACTTATCCTATATACCTAAATAGTTCATCCCCACTATCTCTATATCTTGACATGCACACATGCCACCTCATCAAAGGCCCACCACTTCATGCATGAGAAAAAGTTTTCCATTATTAGTTGATCTCATGCACACCTTCCACCTCACCACACATGCCACCTCATCAAAGGTCCACTTAACATGCATGTAAAAAAGCTTTCCATTACGTTATGCCACTTATATTCAAAATATTTCCAGACTACGCAATAACCAAATACAGTATATAATATTTATTTTTAGCTTTAGTTCATATATTACTAATTCAACGATGGAAGCTTCAGACAAAATGCTCACTGAAATATATTGCAATCAATTCCCACAGCAACGCGCAGGGTATTCTCTAGTTTCTAAAGTTTATTAGAACTCTATACTTTAAGTAACCAGTGTTTATCTTGATCTATTTATGTATCTACACAATCGTTCTATTGGCCGTAAAACACTGTGTACTTTTCTGTTTGCTGTATGTCATATTGGTGAAGTTCAGGGCACTAGAACGGTTAGTATCTAGTTTGTTCCTTGTTTTCTGTAAAAGCGAACAGTTCTAACATTAGTTTAGATTAAATTCTACTAGAACAAAAAATCTATATGATTGTAATGAATGTAGATGCATCCTGGATGGTGTGCATGTTTGGTTGTATTTAATCTCTGCTGTGGAAAAATGCTCGATAAATAACAGGTGTTACCATTTGAGTGTATTTCGTAGTGGAGTTAAAGATTTTTTTTTTCAGCACTTTATACAACTTGAAGCAAATTAACCTGTCAATAATGCTTTATGGGTTAATCATTATTTTTATTTGAAAAAATATCGGCGGTCCATAAATGATCTGTTACACAGAAGGTTGGGGATGTCTAAATTCTGCATCACTTAGTTTCTCTTTCATGTATTATTGGATTCAAGCACCTTACCTTGCAAATGAAAATTTTATGTACATGTAGCTTTTTTTTTGTGTATAATCCCTTTGTGAATTCTAAAAAAGACCCTTGGGAAGGAGTCTCGTGGTTTTGTTTGAAGAAGACAACGCGACGCCAGCTTTTCCACTCCGTAAAATACTCGGAGAAAGTAATTCACATCACAGGAATCGAACCTTGGAGGGTGGGGTGACAGAACTTCACACCCAGCACTGGGCTGTAGCCCAGTTCTCCTCTTTATGTGAAGTTGATTAATTATTAAGTTGATGCCACTATGCCAGACGACTTGCTAACCTTCCATGTTTATTTTCTACAGGGCATGTTGCGGGACCTATCAAAGTCTACTCCTCCATCTCTTCAAATGGTGTCAACAGGTCCAAATGATAGTGTAAGTCTCTCATCTATTATTAGTTGCTTCTGAAAATACTGAGTATGCTTGGTTTAAACTTCAGGATGAGTATGCTTGGTTGAAACTTTCCCTATAAGCTGAAGCAATTATTTGTTCTTTCTTGAAAAATGAGCTGGGTCCATATCTTACATAATTATCTGAGAAAGGATTGTATTTTGCATGATGTCCATCTTAACAATGGTCCCAATACTAAGCAATGGCTGAAACTTCGGAAAATACTGAGTAAAAATTGGTTAATGTATTTTCAGTCATTTAAAATTAACAAGTACGTACATAACAGGACATAAAACAAATTATGATTCCCGTGTCCTGGAAATTGGAATATAAAAAAGAGGATCATCGGTTTATGTTATAATCTTAACTAATCTTGATCTCTTTCAATACATCACTGGCTCCAGAAAGTTTGCCCATTTGAAAAAATTGGTGACATGAATGGCTGCCTTGTTGGGAATCCATTGTTTATTAAACATTGGTTTGGTTAACACCGACAAAATGTCTGCTTTTGTATATTTGCACCAAGAGTCCGAAGCACATAAGGTAATATGCCATTTTCTTCTTCCGATGCCATAAAAATGTTAGATGCCCCCATTTCAAGCAGCAAGTATAGAGGATCTATGTTAAAAGTATCTCCACCATCCTGTTACGACTTGGGAATTCGTTTTCCAACCTACACCTAATCCTTCCAACTATTTTGATATTATGAATGAGCTGGTGGTTGACGCTTGAATTCACTCTCAGCAGAATGGAAACACCCTCTCTCAGCAGAATGGAAGCACCCTTTCTCAGCAGAATGGAAATGCTGCCATAGTGCCCTTTGCCGAGCAACAAAACCCAGCACCAGCGACCGACGCCAACGGTCACGGCCATGGGTCTTCGACATGATGAGCGGGATTGCTGCATGTTTTTAACGGTGGATGGATGAAGGAGCGTCATCCTCCTCTTTGAGAGTGAACTTCCTGTGTAGGCGAAAACTGCTTGTATTATAACTGAGTTAGGCTGTCGGTATTAGTGTCGTCTAGGGTTTAAAGAGCTGCTGTTTTTATCTGATGGAATCATGCTTACCTCTGTTGTGGCTATATAGCAATTCTGTTTCTTCTTGTTTGAGTCCAGTGTGAATGCCTTGTGGCCTGTTGTTATTTACAGATGATATCAAAGTAGTCGTTTTAACCCATGCTGAAGCAACCTAGTGTTTCTTACTGAGTTCTGTGATGTGTGCTGAGTGCAGAATTTATGTTAAAAAATAATAATAAATACAGGGACAAGTCTATGTAGCGGCCGGCTACTCGCTGGCCTGCGCGAGCGGCCGGCCTAAAATAGCAAAAAAATTATCCCCTAATTGTTATAACCTTAATTACTATTTAGGGATTGTCAGTGTCCGCTTTGTATAGACATGCATGTGTATAATTTTGGGGCAGTGATAGGTGCCGGCGCACCGGCCCAAATTTGGGCCGGTCGACCGTGCACCGTCCGATTTAATTAATACCAACCGTCTAATCTCCATGACAGGTCATCTTTTTCCCCTCGCATCTTAGGGCATCTCCAGCCGCGCCCCAGGAAGGCCTCGCCGAGCGTTTTCTCGGCGGCACGCCAAACAACCCATCGCGCCCAGAGCCCGATTTTACGGCTTGGGCAAAAATACGCCAGCGGACCCAAATTAACCGGCGTGGCGCCGGCGCCGGGCGAACTGTTTTAAGCGCGAAAAAGCGCGGGCCCGCCAGCGTCGGCGACACGGCTCTCTTCTCGGCCGCCGTCGTCCTCATCGCCTCGTTTCCGCGGCGAATCAATGCCAAAGCTGCCGCGAAGCCGCCATACTGGTCGACTGCGCCATTGATGCCTCACGAAGCGCGCGATGAAGACCGGACGACGCGTCCCTCGCCGCCTCGCTTCGCCACGCGTACACACACGCAGCAGCGCTGCGGCGCGCCGCCCTATATATATGACGCGCCGGCGACTTCGGCGACTTCACACTCTCCCGCCATCGTCGTTCCTCCTCTCTCTCCTCTCTTTTGCCGTCTCGATTCGCGCCCATGGCCGAAGCGCTTCCCGGCGGCAGCGGCGGCGAACGGCTTCGCCGCCGCCATCTTCATGAAGACGAGGCTCGCCTCCTTCTGAGGCCGAGTACCCGGTCCCGCCGACATGCGGGTGCCGGGCGTGGAGGATCGCCAGCGGGCGGCGTCGGTGTTCCCGGTACCACCGGCGCGCGCGTGTGGAGATCGCCGCGATCCGCGAAACTGCCAGCGTCTTTGCGAGGAGGGGCCACGATGCGTCCCCGACGGCCCGCTCTGGGACCCTTACTTCGGCGCCGTCACGCCCGGCAAGCTCGAGGCCACCAACGGCGTCGTGCCCTCCGGCGAGCTCAACGCCGTTGAGGTCGCCTCGAGTACATCGAGGGCGGCAACACGCCGCGCCTCGAGTACCCGCTCCTCTTCCTTCTCACGCCGCAAGAAGCTCCACGACCCCGAGGCGCATGGAGACCGGGGTCCTCCTCCTCGTCCGGGCTCGCTTCCTCGCCCGTCAGCCGGAGCCCCATGGCACGCCGGTCGGCCAGCGCACGCAGCTCCGGCGTCCGCATCGGCGTCAATGCCTCTCCACCCACCGGCCGCTTCGTCCTCGTCGAGCCCAAGCCGGAGCCCGGCCTCCCCGCGGAGTATGAGGAGATAGCCCGGCGCGGCTTCTCCGACGAGGACGCCATGCGGTGGGCGCGGGACGACTACCTTCGCGACGAGATGGTCCGGCAGCGCCGGGCCCTGGAGGAGATCGTCGCCCGCAAGCGTGGGCGCGAGGACGAGCACGACGTCGTGGTCATCGACAGCGACGACGACGACGACGCCCCCGGACCGTCTAACCTGCCGCGCCAACCGGGGGAGGGATGCAGCAGGGACGGCGGAGGCGTAGGCGGGGCCGGCGACGACGACAACGGCACGATGACGACGACGGCGGTGACTACACGCGGTTCTACAGCCTCCTCGGCATGTAGAACCGCGTGGGCGGGCGGCGAGGGAGACGGCGAGGGTAGCCCGCGGTAGTTTTTTTTCTTTTTTTGTAAAATATGTTTAAGTTTGGACAAACTCGCCGATGTTTGTGTTAAATTTGAGTCGTTTTTGCGCCGTATTTGACTTTTTTGACTAACCGTGGGCGCCGCGACTAGGGGGCATCACGCCCGAAAGTCTGTGGTTTTAAGCGCGTCGCCCGAGGCGATTTTTGCCCTCTGGGGGCCAACGGCTGGAGATGCCCTTAGATCCCGCGGACAGCGGGTCATCTTCCTCCCCCGCATCTCAAATCCGGCCGCATGGGGGCCATAGCTGCACCACCCCACGTTGGTAATAGTTTGCCGCCCTCGCCGCCGGTCGCCGGCCTCGTCGTCGGCCTTGTCTCATGTCTTTCTCGCCGGATCCACGCATGCAGCAACTTTCGCCCGTGGTTGCAGCTCCCTCGCTAGCAGTGGCAGCCCCGGCAACCCCGATGGCCGGTCGCCGGTCGCAACACCCCGACAACGAGCTCGCGAGAAACTACTCTCCTTTGGGTTTGCTGGTGGCAACGAAAATGTTCGATGGTAGTAGCAAAAAAATTGACTGGTTCCAACAAAAATAGCTCATCGCTGTCGTCGCCTCGTTGCCATTGAAGCAAAATCGATCACCGGTAATAGCTTTTGTGTTTGCCGGTTCCAACGAAAACAACTTCTGTTTCCAGCTCGGGGCTTCTCTGGTAATACAACGGTTGTAGCACGCACCGGGGTTCGGCAACCTCATTATAAAGGATGTAACAAAATGACAGTGCGGTAGTAGCAAAAAACCAAAACCGTTGTAGCAAAAAGTGGTACAGAATGATTCCAGCAAAAGAACATGGCAGCAAAAAACGAAGACGGTGGTATCAAATTAGTACACTGGTTCTAGCAAAAACAAAAATAGGAGCCAAATCTGGGGTTGGTTCCAACAAAACCCGAAGACACTAGTAGCAAAATTTAGGCCTGGTTCCAGCAAAAAGAACTCGAGTTGTGCCATTGGTCGGAGCCCTGCGGCGCTCCCATGGTCAGAGATATGTGGCGGCCACTGCCACGCCGCACCGATTGCACGGTTGCAGCTCGCCGTCGTCAGACGCCAATGGATCCAGCTCCACCGACAGGTGGTTGTAGCACCACCAGCGACCGGTGGTAGCATCTCCGGCGAGGTGGCAGCAGCTCTGACGCCCCAACGGTTGCAGCACCTTCGCGCCCAAATCTGCCGGCGGCTGCCTCGCTTGCAGCATCAACCACACCAATCGCTCGTCGCCCCTACCGTCTTTCACAGAGAAGAGCAAGCGCTAGGCTGGAGGTGGAAGAAAAAGTGCTATGGCGATGTGTGGCTAGAGGAACGAGGGGAAAAGGAGAGATAAGGTTCACGGGAAAAGCGGTTAATGCGGGCCCACAACAACACGCGTCTCGTGCGGGATCGTTTTTGCATGGGCGTGTGAAGCCAGCGTGTCACGCGCCGGCCGAAAGGTTCCGCCGGCGCACCGTCTCTAAACATTTACCATAATTTTTGTCCGCTAGCGCATGTCTCTTTTGGCATTTAATGCATTCACACCGGTCATATCAGTCGGGAAAAACAGATCACACATGCATTTGTTTCGGTTTTTAAATTTTGAAAAAGCCATACCTTCCAAAGCGCGCGTCGGAATTCAAATCCGTCTTCACTGTTGGATTTTTCGCGGTGAGATCTTTAAAACTAGATCCCGCATGGATATGTTTCGATGAAATTTTTTTGATGCCAACTTTAATGCTATATGGTGCAACTTTAGTACTTCATTGTGCAACTTTAGTACTACATGGTGCAACTTGTTTCAAAACCAGTTTTTGGAGATGCATGATCTAACTTCATATGAGGTTGCAACCTTGCAACCACGACAACTTGATGTGTAACTAGTCTACTGCTCCGACCAATTATCTAGTATTGGATGGGCAACCATTGTCCCTACTCGTGGATGTGTAGTTTTTTTTTAGTTGACACACCCTGCCCCATCTCCCCTACTAGCGATATGTGCAACTTAGAGTGTTGTTAGAGCTAACCGTCTATTACTCGATGTGCAACTCCCTCCCCTCCCTACTTGTGGATATGCAGTTTCAGTTGGCGGGGGCAACAGACGGAGTTCACCAAGTCTGCTAGGCAGTTGGCCGGAGCAACATATGAAGTTGCACATCTCACAAGCAGGGACAGTTGGATGGTGAAAATTTCACATTCACGAGGGGTAGTGAAAAGTCATATATTCATGAGGGTAGTGAAAAGTTGCATATAAACAGGGTGCTAAATTAAGTTGCACATTGTACTAGAGGGATGGTTTGGACCAGGTGCTAGTAGGGAAACTACACATCCACGGGGTATGAAGGAAAGTTGCACATCACTCGTAAAATAGTTGGCCATGGCAGTATCTGAAGTTGCACATCCACAACTAGACAGTTGGCCGATGCAGCAAACAATGAAACACAACCACGGGAAGGGGGAAAGTTGCACATCAACTACTAGGCAGTTGGCGCGCACAACACAAGAATTTGCACATCTCACTAGAGAAGGAGGTAGTTTGGGGGTGGAGGCGCCCACCAGTGAAAACTACACATATACGGGTAGGCGAAAAGTTGCACATCCACTATCATGTAGTTGCACATCGACTGCTAGGCAGTTGCACAAAACGGAGACTAAATTGCATATTTTTTTAACAAACATACCCATGCAGGATCTAATTTTGAAGAGCACGTCGCGAGAGTTTAACGGTGAAATAAGATCTTAATTTCAACGTGACGTTTAAAAGTTATGGGTACTGAATAAATTTTGAGGTACCGGGCATTCAATGCAAGCGCATGTTATGTAGCCAACTTAGAATCACCGTGTGTGCAACTTAGTATCACCATGTTATGTAGCCAACTCCGCAGCCGGGCGTGAGCACCTCCCACGATAATTCATGTGCGACTATCCGGACGAGATTGTGTAACTCTGTGGCCATGCATATGCGACTGTGCCGATAAAAGTGTGCAACTCCGCGGCCATGCGTGAGCATCTCCCACGACAACTCATGTGCGACTATTCGAATGAGATTGTGCAACTCTATGGCCATGCATGTGCGACTGCACCGACAAAAGTGTGCAAGTTCGCGACGGGGCATGAGAACCTCTCACGACAATTCATATGCGATTATGCGGACCAAATTGTGCAACTCTGTGGTCATGCATGTGCGAACTAAGACTACTACGTGTGCAACTACAACTACTGTGGATGCCAACAAAAAATAGTAAATAATAGATCAACTTACACACAGATCCCCAATTCTCTGAGCAACCTAACATGTTTTAGAGTGAATCAATGACTCAATCTGCAGCCTATTGCATCATGAAAACATCCAGACCCTCGTATCATACCAACAACGAGGAAACGACATCAGGAACAACACCCCATCATCCACATGAAAGTCCAAACAACTGATAAAATAGCAAATAGAACAAAGAGAGACAGAGTAGTACTAGCAAGTCCAAACTAAACGGGGGTAAGATATGAGATTCATGCACAAATTTCCAACTCTTTTTCATGTGGTCAAGGCGTGCAACAACGACAACACTTCGTGTTACTACCGGAGATGGTGCCGAATCGCGGTAAGGAAATCCTTGGCTAAGGTTGTTCTGTGAAACTGTGAATTCATCCAGAGTTACTTAAGTACAGTCGAAGAAGCCAAAGGCCGGGGAGATGGAGTCGACAGCGAATGATTCCTGCGGGATCGGGGCTGGAAACCAGCGGCGGAGACGGCCAAGCCGACGGCGGCGGCCTGCCTAGCTGGTGGCCGCAGCCATGGCATGGTGGTTCGAAGCTGCACTAGTAGAAAAAGGGTCAAACGTGCAGCACATTAGTGCCGGTTTGTATTAGAGCCGGCACTAATGTATACATTAGTGCCGGTTCCAACGGCTAGCCGGGCTGCTCTCATTAGTACCGGTTCGTGGCTAACCTTTAGCACCGGTTCGTGCCACGAACCGGTACTAATGAGGGTGGTGGCGAGGATGTTGTCGATCTGGGCCCCCTCCAGCACCTTTAGTACCGGTTCGTGCCACGAACCGGTACTATAGGTCCTCCTGCATATAAACCCTTCGTCCAGCTCGCTTTGTTTTTCCCCCTTTCCCCTCTCCTCTCCTCTTTGTTTTTCCTCTTCTCCCCTCGAGCTCATCACACATTTTGCCCAAAATTTGTCAAGATTTGAAGGGCCCCATCCATTCAAGTGATCACAAAGGTTAGCAACTTTGTCCTTTCATCTCTCATTGCTAGATTAGCTCTTCCCATGCTTTGTATAGTTACTAATTTGTGAGTTTAGTAATTTGGGAGGAAATATATATATGTGCTAGTATTTGATTTATATGCAATTTGAGGTCAAAAATAACACTTAGTTTGCATATGTAGGTGTGGTTTACTTAGTGCCTTCTAAATCTCCGTCGTAACCACCGTCGATCGCCCGCACCATCCCGTCACCGGCACCACCTTGTGGTGAGCCTCTTGTTCATGAAATTTTATATAAAAAATTGATGTTTGTGTGATTTGGATATATAGTTAATCATGTAATAATTATCTTACCCGTACGTTGTTTGTTATACATAGTGCCATGGTTTTGATATCCGTCCCCGTCGGCCCTCGTCCTTGTTATGATTCGGATGTGGTATGTTCTCTTTTAAAACTATTTGTTGCATTTCGTGTTTATGACAAATTATGCCCATCAAGTTGACATAGATATTTTTATCTAGGAGGTATGTGAACCGAAATTCCAACCGACCCTATTGTCGAGAGGTTAAATTTAGTTCAAAGAAAAACGAGTACTTGAAAGAAAAATTGAAAAGAATTGAGGGGAGAAGATGGAATTGGAGTTGCATGTTGCCGATGTCGCCGATGATCACAAGATCAAGATGGAGAAAATGCGCTTGAAGAATAGAAAGATTAGAAAATATGCCATCGATAGTGAGGCTTGGTATCATTATCTTTGTTGGATCAATTGTTACCTTAGTTGCGATCTTGATCGGTTTGTTGTTGCATTTAAATGCTTTAGCTAGAGAGTTATTTGTTTGTTGCATTTAAGTGTTGTATGAACTTTATGTATGAACTTGTATTAATTTGGTCTATTCGGTGTTGTGTAATAAAGATGAGCCGGCAATGGATGTACGATGACCGATGCTCTCCCGGTTTGTTGAGGGCGTGCATACTTTTACGCTTATGCCGAGGCAAACAAGCGGGCGGATGGTTTTATGCCTTGTCCATGTCTTTGGCTGTAGAATGGTCACAATTACTCTCGTCAAGAACCATTCCGTCCACTGTTTGAGTCGGTTTCATGCCCCACTATGATGTTTGGACCAAGCACGGAGAAAGAGGGTTATGATGGAAGACAATGAAGAAGAAGAGGACGACGACACTATCCCGCCATGGGTTCCTGAATACGATGATACAACAATGGGGAAGAAGCTGAGCCGGTAATGCGGAAGAAGCTGAGCCGCAATGCGGGAAGAAGTCAAGAAGAGGCATCGGATGAGCCCGTTGATGATCTAGGTCGAGCCATTGCCGATGCAAAGAGAAACTGCACAAGTGATTTGGAGAAGAAGAAGTTGCGGCGCATGTTAGAGGATCACAAAAATTGTTGTACCCAAATTGCGTGGGTGACAAGAAAAAGCTGGGCACCACACTAGAATTGCTGCAATGGAAGGCGAGAGAATGGTGTATCGACAAGGGGTTTGGAAAGTTCTTGGTAATGATAAAGGATATGCTTCCAAAGGACAACGAATTGCCCGGAGTACGTCTGAAGCAAAGAAGGCTGTCGCCCTCTAGGGTTAGAGGTGCGTAAGATACATGCATGCCCTAATGATTGCATCCTCTACCGCGGTGAGTACGAGGATTTGAGCGCTTGCCGGTATGTGGTGCATTGCGCTATAAGATCAGCGCGATGAGCTGGTGATGTCGAGGCGGCGCCCAGAAGAAGATTCTGCCAAGGTGATGTGGTATTCTCCTATAATACCACGGTTGAAACGTTGTTCCAAAACAAAGAGCATGCCAAAGGCGATGCGATGGCACGAAGAAGACCGTAAGAAAGGCGGAAGTTGAGAGTACCGTGACGGGTCGCAGTGGAGAAAAATCGAAAGAAATACGGAAGAAGTTTGCGAGATGATGCAAGGAGCGTATGGTTTGGTCTAAGCGCAGATGGCATTAATCCTTTTGGGGAGCAGAGCAGCAACCATAGCACCGGCCTGTGACTCTATGTTTGTATAACCTTCCTCCTTGGTTGTGCATGAAGCGGAAGTTCATTATGATGCGGTGCTCATCCAAGGCCCTAAGCAACCCGGCAACGACATTGATGTGTACCTAAGGCCATTAGTTGAAGAACTCTTACAAGCGTGGAATGGAGCAGGTGTACGTCGTGGGATGAGCACATGGGGAAGAATTTGACCTAAAGGCATTGCTGTTCGTGACCATCAATGATTGGCCTGCTCTCGGTAACCTTTCGGAGACGCACAAACAAGGGATACCACGGATGCACGCCTTTGTTTGGATGATACCGACGAGATATATTTGAATAGTTGTAAGAAGAATGTGTACAGGACATCGCCGATTTCTTTCGGCGAGCACCCGTAAGAAAGAAAGGCAAGCATTTCAAAGGTGAGGCGGATCACCGGACAAAGCCTCGCCACCGTACTAGTGCTGATGTACATGATATGGTCAAGGATTTGAAGGTGATATTTGGAAAGGGTCCTGGCGGACAACCTGTTCCAAAGGACGCGGACGGACGCGCACCCATGTGGAAGAAGAAATCTATATTTTGGGACCTGCCATATTGGAAAGACCTAGAGGTCCGCTCCGCAATCGACGTGATGCACGTGACGAAGAATCTTTGTGTGACCCTGCTTGGCTTCTTGGGCGTGTATGGGAAGACAAAAGATACACCGAGGCACGGAGGACCAGCAACGTATGCACGGAGAAGGCGGCATACATCGTGGTCATGCAAGCTACGCTCTTACCAAAGAAGAGAAGGAAATCTTCTTTGAATGCCCGCCGATATAAAGGTACCGTCGGCTTCGTCGAATATAAAGGGAATAATAAACATGGCGAGAGAAAAGTTCCGAACCTAAAGTCTCATGACGCCATGTGATTATGACGCAAGCGCTTCGGTTGCATTGAGGGGCTTCTACCGAAAACGTTCGATTAGCCATTGTGAAGCTATGTGCATTTCTTAATGCAATCTCTCGAAGGTAATCGATCCGAAATCATACCAAGGTTCTGAAATGATTTGGTGCAATGTCTTGTCGGGCTTCGAGTTGGTGTTCCCACCATCCTTCTTCAACATCATGGCGCACGTCCTAGTTCACCTATCTTGAAGAGATTAACGTTTTGGGTCTGTATTTCTACACAATATGTTCCCCTTTGAGAGGTTCATGGAGTCTTAAAGAAATATGTTCATAACCATGCTAGGCCGAAGGAAGCATCTCCAAGGGCCATCAAAATGAGGAGGTCATTGAGTTTTGTATTGACTTTATTCCTGACCTTAAGCTGATTGGTGTTCTGAATCGCGGCATAAGGGCGGGCGATGGAAAAGGCACGCTAGGAGGAACAAATAATATGTATGGACGGACATTCTCTCACCAAGCACACTACAGCTTCTGAAATTCCACCTTGGTGGCTCCGTATATGGATGAACACAAGAATTTGCTACGCTCCAAACACCCGAGCGGTCGATGATCGATTACACGTGAACAAACCAGAGTTTCGCCAACTGGTTGTAGACACGTACCATGCATGACACCTCTATTGAAGATGACCTGTACTTGCTGTCCCAGTTACCATCTTCGAATATAATGACTTTCAAAGGGTACGAGATAAATGGTAATACATTTTACACGATCGCCCAAGATAAGAAGAGCACTAACCAAAAGCAGTGGTGTCCGCTTTGATGCGAAAACCAAGGCGGGAAAGGAAACATATTATGGTTATATACAGGACATATGGGAAGTTGACTATCGGCGTGGTTTAAAGGTCCCTTTGTTTGGTGCAAATGGGTCATATGACACGAGGCGGGTAACGGAAGACCCGCAGATGCGGAATGACAACAAGGATCTCAACAATCTTGCGTGTGCAGACGAACCATTCGTCCTAGCCAATGATGTGGCACAGGTTTTCTATGTGAAGGACATGTCTACCAAGCCAAGAAAAAGAAAAGATAAGGAAGCAAATGCATCGTCGATGAGCCAAAGCGGCACATAGTTCTTTACGGGAAGAGAAACATCGTGGGAGTGGATGACAAGACAGACAAGTCGAATATTATGAAAAGTTTGATGAAATTGCTCCATTCACGGTGAATATTGACCCGAGCATCCGTTAAATGATGAAGATTTTCCATGGTTACGGCGCAAAAGGACACACGCCAAGAAAAAGTTTCACACACAAAGATCCAGGATGTGATCGGCTTCACTATCATCACTTTCTTCATGTTTCACACCCGGAGGGAATGTCTGTAATAGTTAGGGTAGTTATGTGTTTTGGCATTTGAAGCGAAGAAATTTTATGTGCAAACAAATTCTTTTCATGCATTTACCGATTTTTTTCCATTAAATGACCCTGAAATTGAAAAGCAATTCAAATGAACTCGTAAAAGGTTGAAAGTTGGCATGGTATCATAATTTCATACAAATAGCATGTGCAAGAAAGTAGAGAGGGTCTGACAAAAGCGGATGCACTTGTACAAAATGGACAATCTCTTTCAAGTATCGGGGTTTCCATTTAAAACTGAATCTGTTACAAAGGCATTTCATTTTTAAATAACCTAAGCATTACTAAATTGAATATAATGATAAAATACACTGATATTAAACATAAGAAAAAGAATCACCGAAAAACTTTTTCAAAGTTAAGTTATTCACAAACTAGTGATTCACACAAATTTCAAATAATTCAAAATTTAAACTATTCAAATTTGAAATCTACCGCACTAACAGAAAGTTTGTAATTTTTGTACCTAAAGCAAAAATATTCACAAAGAAACTCTAAATACAGCAAAAACAACTCAAAAATAAATAAAACAAAAAAATAAAGCAAAAAAAATTAAGAAAAAAAGCCCGCCATCTTTGGGCCAAAGCGGCTGCATCACGACTAGCGACACAACCTTTTGTTGGGCCAGATGCAGGCCCTTGAAGGCCCAATGAGGCCCACAAGGCGAGGAGGACAGTAGGCCCAGAGGGCTGATTAGGAGAGGAGCTCGAGAGAGCTACCGACTGGGCTTATAAACCAAGTCTGGTAGCCCTCGACTAGCGAGGTGGGACTAAACTTCCGCACCGCACCTCGCTGCCAAGACCCTTTTAGTACCGGTCGTGGCACAAACCGTACTAAAGTGGGGCCGTTAGTACCGGTTTGTTCAACCACCCGTACTAAAGGGGTCGCTTCCGCCGCTGGCTCTTTGGCCAAAAGAGACCTTTAGTACCGGTTGGTGGCTCCAACCGTACTAAAGGTGCCTTCTATATATACAACTGCTCTGAAAATTTTAGTTTCCTCTGTTTTCGCTCCTCTGTTCCGTCGCCGCCGCCGTAAATCGCCGCCCTCGATCGTCTCCGGCGTGCGCCGCTCGTCTCCATCGCCGCCTCGCCCCGTCCCGCTTGCCCCGTCCCGCCGCCGCGTCTCGTCTCCGTCGCCCCGCCCCCGTCCCGTCGCGCCCCGTCCCGTCGCCGTCCCGTCCCGTCGTCGTCGTCGCCGCCGCCGCCGCCCGCCGTCGCCTCGCCTCGCTGCGCCTCTCCTCCGCCGTCGCTGTCGCCCACTGTGAGTCCTCCACCCCGAGCCTGCATACACACACAAAGCATGTTTAATTAGTTTAGATAATTAGTCTTTAATTAGTTTAGATTATTTAGATTATTATTTTGTATGTTTAATTAGTTTAGATAATTAGTGTTTAATTAGTTTAGATTATTTAGATTATTATTTTTCACTATTATATATGTATGAATGCATGTTAGATGGATATAATTAGTGCTTAATCGGTTAGAAATTAGTGTTATATAGAAATGTTAGAAATTAGTGTTATATAGAAATGTTAGAAATGTTAGAAATTTTAGTTATCAAAATCCAATCATTAAAAAAATGTTACTTTTTGCGGGCATATAGCTAGTATTTGTTCTCGACGATGCCCAGCCCGCATCCTCGCCGTCGACCCGTCTCATGACGACGCCCAGCCGACCCATGTCCGGATCTGGCTCACTGGGCTGGCACTTTGGAGGTGCTGCTTGGAGGGTGCGCCGCTTGATGAGGAACCCGACGCGGGTCCCATCGTCGACCTGATCTCGTTTGGTGGCGTTCACGTGGGCGATTTGGTGCGGAGGGACCCGGCCCGCCGGAGGTGGTACGTCGCCGTGTCGTGGAGGAGGACGAGCACGCCCATCGCTACATGGTTGCGTTAGAGGCGGCGGGTTCTCCAATACGTGGCGATATCTTGAGGATCTCACTTCAGCTATGATCTGTGAGGTTCCTTCTCTTGGGTGTCCACCGCTGCACGGAGGAACCGCGAGTGTCCTAGATTCTTCGTAGTATTTGATCTTTATTAGCTAATAGCCGTGATGTACTATTCAATATTATATATTATTCGAGACGATGTATTCAAGATTATATCTATTATTCTAGGCGATGTATTCGAGATTGTATCTATTATTCGAGACGATGTAATTTGAATACTAAATTGTTTTATATTTCTTTTGGATTAGTTAAACAAAAGCTATGGCGCATAATACCGACAGAGAGGAGAGAATGACCATGTTCGATATGGCGGATGATAATCGAGAATGAAGAAGATTATGACGGCTCGAATTTCTAAACAACACCGGAGAGGGTGATATGATATTCGATCGCGACATTTAAATTGATGAAGTCATGAACTATGATTATGACGATGACGAAGAACATGTTGATCCCAAACAACAAACACCGGCGAGGTATATATATTTATATAAGCATGCATCCGGTGATCATCACATGTTTTAAATGACTTGAAGATATATTAATGAATCGATCTTTGTTCTTTCAGCCATCCGGATCGAGCAAATCTTGAGCAAAATAATGAAACGAGGCCCGAACAAAAAGTTGAAGCCGGGCGTAAAGTACAATATCGAGGCATGCGGCCCTCTTGGCAAACCATTAGCGCCTAAGAAGATTGCGGACAAGTTCGTTCGTCGGTCATGGAGTTCTTGTGAAGGACCAACTCCGATCAAACTTCAAGAATGGAGAGCGCCCGGCAAAGCCACGTCCGGATGTTACTTTTGTCGACAAGAATCAAAAAGATCTCGCTTTGGGATACTCTCATGGAACATTTCACCCTACCGATCATTTCACGTATGGATGTGCGAGAAAGTCAAAGAGGCTGCTCTTAGGATGATGGCGATTGCATTCAAGAACTACAAGAATCGTGAATGGAACAAGTACGTCAAGGGAGGAAGGAAGACTCCGATATTCAAGGGAACACCGGAGAACCAACGTGATCATTGGGACGATTTCGTGAAATTCAAGGATTCTGAATTAGCTAAGGAACGATCGAGAATAAACAAGAAGAATGCCGAAAAAAGGATAAGTTCCATAAGTTTGGGGTCGGTGGCTATCGCGGTGGCAATGCCTAAGTGGGATAAGTCCGAGAAAGAGATGGAGGATGCAGTGTCACTCCGGCTACTAAGAGCTGGCCCCCCAGGGTCAGGACTTGGTTCTATGCGCATGGGGGGGAGTTGGACTTGGAGACAGGCAATGTTTCGACGAGGGCAAGTCTGAAGGGAGCCGACGATGCGATACTTGTTGCAATAGAAGAGGCACGAATGGGGGTGTTCATGTTGGGGAACGTTGCAGAAAATTAAAAAATTTCCTACGGTTTCACCAAGATCCATCTATGAGTTCATCTAAGCAACGAGTCATGGGAGAGAGTTTGCATCTACATACCACTTGTAGATCGCGTGCGGAAGCTTGCAAGGTGATGATGGAGTCGTACTCGGCGTGATTCAGATCATCGATGTCCAAGTCTTGAGCGGACAGCACCTCCGCGTTCAACACACGTGCGGGGCGGGAGACGTCTCCTCCTTCTTGATCCAGCAAGGGGAAGGAGAGGTTGATGATGATCCAAAGAAGACGACGGCGTGGTGGTGGATGCAGAAACTCCGGCGAGGCTTTGCCAAGCGACTACGGGAGGAGGACGAGGTGTAGCAGGGAGGAGGCGCCAAGCACAAGGGTGCGGCTGCCCCTCCCTCCCCCTTATATAGGCCTCGTGGCGCCGGCCCGTGGAGATCCAATCTCCAAGGGGGGGCAGCGGCCAAGGGGGTGGATTGCCACCCAAGCCAAGTGGGGCGCACCCCACCCCTAGGGTTTCAACCCTAGGCGCAGGGGGTGGGCCTAGGGGGGCGCACCAGCCCACTATGGGCTGGTTCCCCTCCCACTTCAGCCCATGGGCCCCTCCGGATGGGTGGCCCCATCCGGTGGACCCCGGGACCCTTCCGTGGTCCCAGACATTACCGGAGACCCGAAACTTTCACGATGGCCGAAATACCACTTCCTATATATTATTCTTTACCTCCGGACCATTCCGAAACTCCTCGTGACGTCCGGGATCTCATCCGAGACTCTGAACAACATTCGGTATGCTGCATACTCATATTCATACAACCCTAAGCGCCACCGAACCTTAAGTGTGTAGACCCTACGGGTTCGGAGACACGCAGACATGACCGAGACGACTCTCGGGCAATAACCAACAGCGGGATCTGGATACCCATGTTAGCTCCCACATGCTCCTCGATGATTTCATTGGTTGAACCACGATGTCGAGGATTCGATCAAAACCACAGATACAATTCCCTTTGTCAATCGATGCGTTACTTGCGAGACTCGATCGCGGTATCCCAATACCTTGTTCGGTCTCACATCGCAAGTCACTTTACTCACTGCCGTAATGCATGATCCGTGGCCAACACCTTGGTCACCTTGAGCTCATTATGATGATGCATTACCGAGTGGGCCCAGAGATACCTCTCCGTCATGCGGAGTGACAAATCCCATCTCGATCCGTGTCAACCCAACAGATACTTTCGGAGATACCGTAATGCACCTTTATAGTCACCCGATTCGTTGTGACGTTTGATACACCCAAGGCACTCCTACGGTATCCGGAGTTACACGATCTCATGGTCGAAGGAAGAGATACTTGACATTGGCAAAGCTCTAGCAAACGAACTACACGATCTTTGTGCTATGCTTAGGATTGGGTCTTGTCCATCACATCATTCTCCTAATGATGTGATCACATTATCAATGACATCCAATGTCCATAGTCAGAAACCATGACTATCTGCTGATCTGTGAGCTAGTCAACTAGAGGCTCACTAGGGACATATTGTGGTCTATGTATTCACACATGTATTACGATTTCCGGATAATACAGCTTATAGCATGAATAAAAGACAATTATCATGAACAATGAAATATAATAATACTTTTATTATTGCCTCTGGGCATATTTCCAACAGTCTCCCACTTGCACTAGAGTCACCAATCTAGTTACATTGTGATGAATTGAACACCCATAGAGTTACGGTGTTGATCATGTTTTGCCCGCGAGAGAGGTTTAGTCAGCGGATCTGCGACATTCGGATCCATGTGCACTTTGCAAATCTCTATGTCTCCATCTTGAACATTTTCACGGATGGAGTTGAAGCGACGCTTGATGTGCTCGGTCCTCTTGTGAAACACAGGCACCTTGGCAAGGGCAATAGCTCCAGTGTTGTCACGAAGAGTTTGATCGGCCCCGACGCATTGGGTATGACTCCTAGGTCGGTGATGAACTCCTTCACCCAAATCGCTTCATGCGCTGCCTCCGAGGCTGCCATGTACTCCGCTTACACGAGATCCCGCCATGACGCTCTCGCTTGCATTACACCACTTCTTCGCTCCACCATTCAACATATACACGTATCCGGTTTGAGACTTAGAGTCATCGGATCTGAGTCGAAGCTAAGCGTCGGCGTAACCCTTTACGACGAGCTCTTCGTCTCCTCCATAAGCGAAAACATGTCCTTTGTCCTTTTCGGTACTTCAGATATTCTTGACCGCTGTCCAGTGTTCCTTGCGGGATTACTTTGGTATCTTGCTACCAAACTTACGGCAAGGTTTACATCGGTGCAGTACACAGCATGGCATACATAATAGATCCTATGGCTGAAGCATAGGGATGACACTCATCTCTTCTTTATCTTTTGCCGTGGTCGGTGGTCGAGCTGAGCTCAATCTCACACCTTGTAACATAGGCAAGAACCCTTTCTTGGACTGGTCCATTTTGAACCTCTTCAAAATCTTATCAAGGTATGTGCTTTGTGAAAGACCTATGAGGCGTCTCGATCTATCTCTATAGATCTTGATGCCTAATATATAAGCAGCTTCTCCAAGGTCCTTCATTGAAAACACTTATTCAAGTAGGCCTTAATGCTGTCGAAGTTTTGTATCATTTCCCATCAAGAGTATGTCATCTACATATAATAGGAGAAATGCTACTGAGCTCCCACTCACTTTCTTGTAAACGCAGCTTCTCCATAAGTGCAAGATAAACTAAACGCTTTGATTATCTCATCAAAGCGAATGTTCCAACTCCGAGATGCTTGCACCAGTCCATAAATGGATCGCTGGAGCTTGCATACTTTGTTAGCGTTCTTAGGATCGACAAAACCTTCCGGCTGCATCATATACAGCTCTTCCTTAAGATGTCCATTAAGGAATGCCGTTTTGACGTCCATCTGCCATATCTCATAATCATAGTATGCGGCAACCGCTAACATGATTCGGACGGACTTCAGCTTCGCTACGGGAGAGAATGTCTCGTCGTAGTCAATCCCTTGAACTTGTCGATAACCCTTAGCGACAAGTCGAGCCTTATAAATGGTAACATTACCATCCGCGTCCGTCTTCTTCTTAAAAATCCATTTGTTTTCTATCGCTCGCCGATCATCGGGCAAGTCTGTCAAAGTCCATACTTTGTTTTCATACATGGATTCTATCTAGGATTTCATGGCTCCAAGCCATTTGTTGGAATCTGGGCCCGCCATCGCTTCTTCATAGTTCGAAGGTTCACCGTTGTCTAACAACATGATTTCCGGACAGGGGTTGCGTACCACTCAGTGCGGAACGTGTCCTTGTGGACCTACGAAGTTCAGTAGCAACTAGATCCGAAGTACCTTGATCATCATCATTGGTTTCCTCTTGAGTTGGTGTGGGCATAACAGGAACATTTTCCTGAGCTGCACCACTTTCCCGTTCAAGAGGTAGTACTTCATCGAGTTCTACTTTCCTCCCACTTACTTCTTTCGAGAGAAACTCTTTTCCGAAAGCATCCGTTCTTGGCAACAAAGATCTTGCCTTCGATCTTAAGTAGAAGGTATACCCGACAGTTTCCTTAGGGTATCCTATGAATCGCATTTTTCCGACTTGGGTTCGAGCTTTTCGGGTTGAAGTTTCTTGACATAAGCATCACATCCCCAAACTTTTAGAAACGACAGCTTGGGCTTCTTCCCAAACCATAATTCATACGGTGTCGTCTCAGCGGTTTAGGCGGTGCCCTATTTAAAGTGAATGTAGCTGTCTCTAGGCGTATCCCCAAAATGATAGCGATAAATCGGTAAGAGACATCATAGACCGCACCATATCCAATAGAGTGCGATTCGACGTTCGGACACACCATTTATTTGAGGTGTTCGGTAGCGTGAGTTGTGAAACGATTCCACATTTCCTTAAGTGTGTACCAAATTCGTGACTTAAGTATTCTCCTCCACGATCGATCGTAGGAACTTTATCTTTCGGTCACGTTGATTCTCCACCTCATTCTGAAATTCCTTGAACTTTTCAAAGGTCTCAGACTTGTGTTTCATTAAGTAGACATACCCATATCTACTTAAGTCATCGGTGAGAGTGAGAACATAACGATATCCTCCATGAGCCTCAACGCTCATTGGACCGCACACATCGGTATGTATGATTTCCAACAAGTTGGTTGCTCGCTCCATTGTTCCGAGAACGGAGTCTTGGTCATTTGCCCATAAGGCATGGTTCGCATGTGTTAAACGATTCATAATCAAGAGACTCTAAAGTCCATCAAGATGGAGCTTCTTCATGCGCTTGACACCAATGTGACCAAGGCGGCAGTGCCACAAGTATATGGGACTATCGTTATCAACTTTACATCTTTTGGCATCCACACTATGAACATGTGTAATATTACGCTCGAGATTCATTAAGAATAAACCATTGACCATCGGAGCATGACCATAAAACATATCTCTCATATAAATCGAACAACCATTATTCTCGGACTTAAATGAGTAGCCATCTCGTATTAAACGAGATCCGGATACAATGTTCATGCTCAAACTTGGCACTAAATAACAATTATTAAGGTTCAAAACTAATCCGTGGGTAAATGTAGAGGCAGCGTGCGACGGCGATCACATCGACTCTGGAACCATTCCCGACGCGCGCCGTCACCTCATCCTTTGCCGGTCTCCATTTATTTCGCAGCTCTGCTGTGAGTTACAAATATGAGCAACGGCACGGTATCAAATACCGGGAGTTACTACGAGTCTCGGTAAGGTACACATCAATTACATGTATATCAAATATACCTTTGGTGTTGCGGCCTTCTTGTCCGCTAAGTATTTGGGGCGTTCCGCTTCGATGACCCTTCCCTTGCAATAAAAGCACTCGGTCTCGTGCTTGGGTCCATTCTTTGACTTCTTCCGGCAAGAATCGGCTTATCGGGCGTGGCAACATCTTTGCCGTCCTTCTTGAAGTTCTTCTTACCCTTGCCCTTCTTGAACTTAGTGGTCTTATTGACCATCAACACTTGATGTTCTTTCTTGATTTCAGCCTCTGTTGACTTGACATTGAGAACACTTCAGAATGGTCTTCACCATCCCTGCATGTTGTAGTTCATCACAAAGCTCTTGTAGCTTGGTGGGGCGATCGAGGATTCTGTCAATGACCGCCTCATCAGGGAGGTTAATGTTCACCGGGTCATACGGTTGTGCAACCCAGACATCTTGAGGATGTGCTCACTTGTGAACTGTTTTCCTCCATCTTACAAGCTGTAGAACTTGTCGGAGACATCATATCTCTCGACCCGGGCATGAGCTTGGAAAACTAGTTTCAGCTCTTCGAACATCTCATATGCTCCGTGATGCTCAAAACGCTTTTGGAGCCCCGGTTCTAAGCTGTAAAGCATGCCGCACTGAACGAGGGAGTAATCATCAGCATGAGTTTGCCAAACGTTCAAATCGTCTTGCAGTGCTGGGAGAACAGGTGGGTCACCTAACGGTGCTTCTAGGACATATTGTTTCTTGGCAGCTATGAGGATGATCCTCAGGTTCCGGACCCAGTCTGTATAGTTGCTGCCATCATCTTTCAGCTTGGTTTTCTCTAGGAACGTGTTGAAGTTCATTTTGACATTTGCGTTGGCCATTTGATCTACAAGACATATTTGCAAAGGTTTTAGACTAAGTTCATGATAATAAAGTTCTAATCAAATTATGAACTCCCACTTAGATTAGACATCCCTCTAGTCATCTAAGTGTTACACGATCCGAGTCGACTAGCCCGTGTCCGATCATCACGTGAGACGGACTAGTCATCGTCGGTGAACATCTTCATGTTGATCGTATCTTCCATACGACTCGTGTTCGACCTTTCGGTCTCCGTGTTCGAGGCCATGTCTGCGTACATGCTAGGCTCGTCAAGTTAACCCTAAGTGTTTTCACCGTGTAAAACTGTCTTACACCGTTGTATGTGAGCGTAAGAATCCATCACACCGATCATCACGTGGTGCTTAGAAGCGACGAACTGTAGCAACGGTGCACGTTAGGGAGAACACTTCTTGAAATTTTGTGAGGATCATCTTATTTACTACCGTCGTCCTAAGTAAACAAGATGCATAAACATAATAAACATCACATGCAATTATATAGTTGTGACATGATATGGCCAATATCATAAAGCTCCATTGATCTCCATCTTCGGGGCTCCATGATCATCTTGTCACCGGCTTGACACCATGATCTCCATCATCATGATCTCCATCATCGTGTCTTCATGAAGTTGTCACGCCAACGACTACTTCTACTTCTATGACTAACGCGTTTAGCAATAAAGTAAAGTAGTTTACATGGCGTTCTTCAATGACACGCAGGTCATACAAAAAATAAAGACAACTCCTATGGCTCCTGCCGTTGTCATACTCATCGACATGCAAGTCGTGAATCCTATTACAAGAACATGATCTCATACATCACAATTCATCATTCATCACAACTTCGGCCATATCACATCACATGATCAATCGCTGCAAAAACAAGTTAGGCGTCCTCTAATTGTTGTTGCATCTTTTACGTAGCTGCGATTGGGTTCTAGCAAGAACGTTTTCTTACCTCGAATAACCACAACGTGATTTTGTCAACTTCTATTTACCCTTCATAAGGGCCCTTTTCATCGAATCCGCTCCAACTAAAGTGGGAGAGACAGACACCCGCCAGCCACCTTATGCAACTAGTGCATGTCAATCGGTGGAAGCGGTCTCACGTAAGCGTACGTGTAAGGTTGGTCCGGGCCGCTTCATCCCACAATACCGTTGAAGCAAGAGAAGACTAGTAGAGGCAAGTAAGTTGACAAGATCCACGCCCACAAAAATTGTGTTCTACTCGTGCATTCGAGAACTACGCATAGACCTAGCTCATGATGCCACTGTTGGGGAACGTTGCAGAAAATTAAAAATTTTCCTACGGTTTCACCAAGATCCATCTATGAGTTCATCTAAGCAATGAGTCATGGGAGAGAGTTTGCATCTACATACCACTTGTATATCGCGTGCGGAAGCTTGCAAGGTGATGATGGAGTCGTACTCGACGTGATTCAGATCACCGATGTCCAAGTGCTGAACGGACAGCACCTCCGCGTTCAACACACGTACGGGATGGGAGACGCCTCCTCCTTCTTGATCCAGCAAGGGGGAAGGAGAGGTTGATGATGATCCAGCAGCACGATGGCGTGGTGGTGGATGCAGCAGAACTCCGGCAGGGCTTCGCCAAGCGACTACGGGAGGAGGACGAGGTGTAGCAGGGGGAGGGAGGCGCCAAGCACAAGGGTGCGGCTGCCCCCCTCCCTTCCCCCCTTTATATAGGCCTCCAGGGGGGCGCCGGCCCCTGGAGATCCAACCTCCAAGGGGGGGCGGCGGCCAAGGGGGTGGATTGCCACCCAAGCCAAGTGGGGCGCACCCCACCCCTAGGGTTTCAACCCTAGGCGCAGGGGGTGGGCCTAGGGGGGCGCACCAGCCCACTATGGGCTGGTTCCCCTCCCACTTCAGCCCATGGAGCCCTCCGGGATGGGTGGCCCCATCCGGTGGACCCCGACCCCTTCCGGTGGTCCCAGACATTACCGGAGACCCGAAACTTTCTCGATGGCCGAAATACCACTTCCTATATATTATTCTTTACCTCCGGACCATTCCGAAACTCCTCGTGACGTCCGGGATCTCATCCGGGACTCCGAACAACATTCGGTATGCTGCATACTCACATTCATACAACCCTAGCGTCACCGAACCTTAAGTGTGTAGACCCTACGGGTTCGGGAGACACGCAGACATGACCGAGACGACTCTCGGGCAATAACCAACAGCGGGATCTGGATACCCATGTTAGCTCCCACATGCTCCTCGATGATTTCATTGGTTGAACCACGATGTCGAGGATTCGATCAAAACCTCAGATACAATTCCTTTGTCAATCGATGCGTTACTTGCGAGACTCGATCGTCGGTATCCCAATACCTTGTTCAGGTCTCGTTCACGCAAGTCACTTTACTCAGACCGTAATGCATGATCCCGTGGCCAACACCTTGGTCACCTTGAGCTCATTATGATGATGCATTACCGAGTGGGCCAGAGATACCTCTCCGTCATGCGGAGTGACAAATCCCGCCTCGATCCGTGTCAACCCAACAGATACTTTCGGAGATACCGTAATGCACCTTTATAGTCACCCGATTCGTTGTGACGTTTGATACACCCAAGGCACTCCTACGGTATCCGGAGTTACACGATCTCATGGTCGAAGGAAGAGATACTTGACATTGGCAAAGCTCTAGCAAACGAACTACACGATCTTTGTGCTATGCTTAGGATTGGGTCTTGTCCATCACATCATTCTCCTAATGATGTGATCCCGTTATCAATGACATCCAATGTCCATAGTCAGGAAACCATGACTATCTGTTGATCACAACGAGCTAGTCAACTAGAGGCTCACTAGGGACATATTGTGGTCTATGTATTCACACGTGTATTACGATTTCCGGATAATACAGTTATAGCATGAATAAAAGACAATTATCATGAACAATGAAATATAATAATACTTTTATTATTGCCTCTAGGGCATATTTCCAATAGTTCCAGCCCAACAGAGAGAACGACGAGCTTACGCGTGCCCTGGGAAATCATGAACACCCGGGAAGAACACGAGGCAAGGGCGCTATGCCGTGGTATGAGGGGTTTTTAGACTGGAACAACGACTACAGAACCCGTGCGAGAAAGAAGATTGCAAAGGAGAAGAAGAGGAAGATGGAGGAGGAGCAGAGGAAGCGGGACTATGAACGCCTTCAAGGCCTAGAAGCAAGTCAAGCGGAATTGGCAGTCAAATTCCAGCAGCAGCAGGAGCAGATCGACTCACTTACCCATCAAAGGGGTCTCAAAGAACTGCAGCAGACTAGCGGATGATCCAAAGATTGGATAGCACCGCCCATCCATGCCGAGAAGCGGCGTGGGTTCCGTCCCCGACGACGCAATGCTGGGTAGATACCCGTGGATGACATCATGGAGAACACTAACTGCGAGCTACACGTCAAAATGAAGAACATATCCATGAAGGTGGCGGACGGTTGTGCTTTCACAAATCCCCCCGAGGCAACCTTCCATTGCAACCCGATTCCAGCGGGCTATGCTCGTGCCTTGGTTGATGAGGTGGTGGACCCACCATATTCGGGCTCTGACTTGACATTCTTTGGAGGTGACGGTGGCGTTTTCTCGGAGAGGCCAAACATCGTATCATCCTATGGAAAAAGGATTGCATCATCTTTTGAAGGCCACCGACACCGCGTCGGCCCGAGTCCTCGTCGAAGTCCGCCACCGAGTCAGCAGACTCCGCCTCCTGCAAGTCCACCAAGTCCGCAAAGTGTCGGGCCACTCCTCCTCCTCCAAGTCCGGCAAAGTGTCGACAATCCTCCTCCTCCAAGTCCGCCACAGCGTCGACGCCCTCCTCCTCCAAGTCCGGCACAACCTCAGGCCACTCCTCCTCGTCCAACTCAGTCCCGTCAGCCGTCTCCGCCGCCTTAGCAATCGCAGAAGAGACACCCCGCAGCTATGGTGCGTAGCGGTACAAGTCGAGATAGTACAGGAAGTACAGGCGGAGGCAAGCGATATAAATATGGTCCAAGCCTCAAGCCTCTTCCGCAGAGGTCTTATGACAGGTCCGAGGAGGAAATCACAGCCATAATGAAGGCCGAGGTGGAAGCCCATTTTGCACCGAAACCGCCACCGTCGCCAAGGGAGAAAGTGCCTGAGGAAACGATTGACCACTTCATTCGTATGGCTCAACCACCAGCTCCCAAGCCTATTGACACAGACTATGAGCGCCACATCAGGAAGTTAAATCAAGCACGTCTACAAAGGGAGGCGAGCATGTCTACATCGGGATCGAGCAAACAAGAAGCAGCTGCCAAAAATGCGGAAAACCATTCCCACCGGGAGAACAGTGGCGCAATTGATCCCTCGCTTGTTGTGCCAACAACATGTGACAATCTGTGCCAATATTATTGTGGGCAAGCGATGCATGTTCCCGAGGTGGGCAATGTGGTAATAACGGAGGAGCATATAATGCAGGCTGAAGTTCTCAACATCACTGTTTGACAACTCCTCGAGATCGAGCCCATGCCTTTGCTTAGAGAGGATGAAGTAAAACGGAAATATGTCCGAGGCCAACCTTTGGTCGCGCCAGACAAGGTCAAGAACCTCCCAACGAGAATGTATGAATTGCATCAATGGTACATGAACATTACCAAGATTTCAGAGTGATTGTCCCTCATGGTGAATGTCAAGCAGGACCATTACTACCATGAGAAAGCTGTGTCCGTTGAGTATTTAGAACTGTTTCAGTTATACAATCAAGACGCACTCGACAAATCGATCGTCGATTGCTATTGTCTCGTAAGTGATTTCTTTCTATAATTTAAGTCTCAAGCTAGCTATAGTGATCCTTTTGATCAATCATTACCGTAATTATCCTCACTATATTCTTTTACGTGGTATTATGCGGATGAAGATATATGAAATGAGAAAAGGTGGACGCTTTGGCATTGGGTTCATTGACCCAAACACCGTTAATGAATACACATGAAAGATAAATCAACGTTGTGCAAAGGAAGTAGAGGACAGCATGCTAGAGTTCTTGAAGCGCCTCAAATACAATGAAGATATACTACTTCCTTACAACTTCCAGTGAGTCACACTGTCTTGTACTACAAATTCTCTGTTTTTGCCTACTAGCTAGCTACATGTTTTTGCTTACATATGCCCGCTTAATTAAGACATGTAAACATGTGTGCATGCAGATTTCACTAGGTGTTGTGTATCATTAAAGTTGGCGCTTGGAACAGGTTGAAGTCTTGGACTCACTAATCTCGAAAAAACTGATCAGTAACATCTTGTATGGGATAGTCAACGGTAATTCAATCATTATTAACTATATATCTCGGCCTATTTAGTTCGTCATTTCATGATATGAACTATTTAATAACCCCTTTATTCATTTTCTTTGTCGGCGGGCAGGGCTTGGGCAAGATTCATCAGCGTCACGGAAGGTGAATGGAAACAAAAGCTTAAATGGATTCGACCCACTATATATATGCACCCACCTTCTGATCTGAACTTGTAAGCAATGACAGTTCATCTCCTTGTAAAACAAAACCTTTCTGCAACGACATATCAAAACGAAGAGCAAAAAAACCTCCCACATGTTTTTTCCCTTACATCAGTAAAAGTAGAAGTCTAGATAATACAAACTATCATCTAATCTAGTAATAATTATGGTGTGTGTAGTTATATAGATTTGAACATTGGATGTGAAAAAGAACAAAAAGAGGAGCATACCTTAGTGGTGTTGCTGCTGCCAACAAAGTGACGACCAACTGGAGAGCTACCGCCTGAGAGTTGCTAGCTCGCTGCTTGCCGCGTGAGTGACAGAGGAGGAGCCGAGAGCTCGTGGAGAAAGGAGGGGCGAAACACTGCAGCAGCTCGCTGTTGGCTCGCCTCCGGAGGACAGAAGGTCGTGGGCTTGTCCACCGCCGCCGCCAAGTTGGAAGCTGGCGCTGCAGGCTTGCCGAGGAAGGCGGAAGGGCACCGCCTAGGACCAAACTGCGAGCAACGCTGGAAAAAAGAGAGAAGATCCGTCAGCATCATCCTCTCGCTCACCCGTACTGGCAGACGACGCGTCGGTTCCCTTCTGCGCTGCCGTGGGGAGAAACATCAGGTGAAACGTTGTCACTCGGGGCACGGGGGATGCGTGGCGGTGATGCAGCTTGCTGGGGCGGCGGTCGCCGGGATGTGCCGAGGACGGCGCTGCACACTCTTAGTCTTGTCTTCACGGGCGCAGTGGACCGCTGTTGCATGGCGATGGATGGGACACCAACCCATCCGTGAGGATGCTGGCGAGCACCAACTTGACGCGGTCGTGTCCTCCCCGCGAGCTGCACCGCCTGGTGCCGCCGCCGCTCCTCTGCCCAGTCGCTGTTCCATGACCATGCCGTCCGCGACCGACCACCACAAACGCCCCTTCCATCGCCACCTCTTCGCCGAGCGGCGTCACCATCGTCCCTCTCTGCCATCCACCACCGTGGGTTGGCTGTCCCGGTGGTCGCCCGTCTCGTCTTCCGCTGGGAGGTGCCCGGTCGCCTCGCTTGTGCAGCCGCCTAGGACAGGGTGCATGTGAAGAGGGGGTGGTGCAGCCGAAGCGGAAGGATGTGGGATGGCTACGTGCGCCACCACCTCGGCCCGGGGAGGGAAGATGCGAAGCCGTCGCTCCGAGAGGATTTGGATGCCGACAGTTGGGCCTGGCAGAGAACGGGAAGGATGGTTGTGGGAGCCGTGATCTGGGAGATGAACGGGGGCATTTTATAGTCGTCTACAGCAGAAGCAGTTTTGATGGGATGCCTCTCGAGAGGTCTAGAGAGACAGCTCTAGATGCCTCCATCCACCCGTCTAAATCGGCAACTGCCACGTAATATCAAAAGACAAGTAAAAAAATATAGAGGAACTCTCTGGTAGAATCTCCTGCACACGCGTCAATAGACAAGTCATCTGACTTTGGGAATCACCACGTCAAATCAAACGTGCTAAAACCATCCAACCAAGATTTTTTTACTGCACCCAGGAAAACTGCTGGACACGCGTCGCCCCAACAACCGTGGTAAAAAAAGTTCAAAAAACCCAGAAAAATGAATCCCTTACGGGCCTAGTATTCTTAGTATGTGTGTATGTGTGAATTAATTAATATGGTGGTTTGTGAGACATTGATGATATATATATATGCATGATTGGTTCTACTATAAATTATATATATATATATAATGTGTACAATGTGTAGTATCGTAAAATACCAGCAAACGAAAAAGAATTAAAATGGAAACACAAAATTAAATGAAAAAGAAATCATAAAACTAAAACCCCCAAACCTTATAGTACCGGTTGGTCTTACCAACCGGTACTAAAACTCGAGCCCCTGAGCTGGCTCGTGCCATGTGGTTGCCCTTTAGCACTGGTTCGTCTTGAACCGGTACTAAAGGGGGGGCTTTAGTGACCACAATTTAGTGCGGTTATGTAACCGCACTATGAAACTTCTGAACCGTGCTAATGCCGGTTACGCACTAGTGTGCTCTCGCATGCATGCATGGAGTGAGCCGCCGCGGGTAGGAGAAGAGGAAGGGAGCCAGCGTGGGGGACGACGACGCACTCCGGTGGCCGATCAGCGCCGGTCGCCAGAGGCAATGGAACTGGTGGCCGCGCGCATCCGCATCTCTCGTGCGTACGTGGCGGCGGGGATCGGGCGATGGGGGAGAGGATGGCTGCGAGGGAATGTCGTAGTGGCCAGGGTGGGCGTGTCGCCCGACCAGGTGGCTCCTGGATCAGATCCAACGGCGCACGAGCGGCCGCTCGCGAGGACAGAATAGCGCGCGCGCACTAAGAAGAATTTGGGTAAGAGCATCTCCAACAGCCGCGCTAAACTAGCGCCGCGCCGCAAATTAGGCCTTTTAGCGCTTGCAACAACACGGCGGTCGCTCCAATGGCGCAAAATGGCGCGCTATAATGGGTTGGGCGCGCGGTCAAAAACACTTATCCGCGCGGTGTATTAGGGGCGCCAGCTACAGCATGCACACACTCGAAGCGCCGCGCGCGCTCTCTCTCTCGTCGTCCCACGCCCAAGGCCAAGGCGTCGGCGCTCTGCCACCCACAATGGACGCCTTTACACCGCGCCCGCTCACCACCCTCACAGACGACCAGCGACTTCGCCGCCGCCACCGAAACCCATGGGAGGCGGTGGCCTCGGCGCCATGGGAGGCATTGGTGGCTTTGGAGTTGAAAGTGCAACTAATCCACGGGTGGTTTTGGTAATTAGTAACAACATATATATCATTGAACTAATAGTTTCTTGAGAATCATTTGAAAAGTTCAATGATATGGGTATGGCAAGGATCAAGAGTGGACCCTCAAAATGCTAAGGCAAGCATTGGCAAAAGCTCAAGACTCCATTTTGGTTTAGTGATCCAAGATCACATTGAGTCTATAGGAAAGCCAATACTATTAAAAGGGATGAGGTTATGATAATGATCTGGTTGCTCAAAGTGCTTAGTGATACATCTCCTAAACTATCAAGAACTCTCACTTCCATAATACACTCATAAGTAATCTCGGTCCCACCGATTTCCTAAACTCACCACACCGAGATGAACCACCTCACCATATAGCCAAACCCTAGAAATCTCGGATTTTCCGATTCGAACTCGGTCTCACCGAAACTTGAGTTGCCAAGGTTACAGAACATTCATCATCAAATCGGTGTCACCGAGATGATAAAGTCGGTCCCACCGAGATTGGCAAGCCCTAGTCTTTACACTAATCGGACTCACCGAGATTGTATTTTCGGTCCCACCGAAAATCCCAACGCTCACATGTTTTGAACTTTCGGTCTCACCGAGTTGTCAACTTCGGTCCGACCGAGATTGGTCAAATGTGTGTAGCGGTTGGATTTTGTGTGGAGGCTATAAATACCCTCCACCCCTCTTCATTCGTGGAGAGAGCCATCGAAAGTACTACCACTCCTACCTTACATTTACGAGAAGAGAACTACCTACCCTTGTGTTGAGATCAAGTTGCTCCACTCCCACCATATGAAGCTTGATCTCTAGCCTTCCCAAGTTGCTTTCCACTCAATCCTTTCTTCCACCACAGCCAAATCGGTGAGGAGAGTTGAGTGTTGGGGAGATTATCATTTGAAGCACAAGAGCAAGGAGTTCATCATCACCAACACCATCTATTACCTTTTGGAGGGTGGTGCCTCCTAGATTGGTTAGGTGTCACTTGGGAGCCTCCGTCGAGATGTGGAGTTGAACCAAGAAGTTTGTGAGGGCAAGGAGATCGCCTACTTGTGAAGATCTACCCCGAGTAAGGCTAGCCTCCGTGGGCGTATGCCATGATGGCATAGACAAGGTTGCTTCTTCGTGGACCCTTCGTGGGTGGAGCCTCCGTGGACTCTCGCAGCCGTTACCCTCCGTGGGTTGAAGTCTCCATCAACGTGGATTGACGATAGCACCACCTATCGGAACCACGAGAAAAATCTCCGTGTCTCCAAATTGCGTTTGCTCTTCTCCACCTCTCTTTACTACATGTGCAATTTACTTTCCGCTGCCTATACTCTAGAATTGCATGTGTAGGGTGATACTTGACTTGATCATCATTGTGAACTTGCCAAAACTTGTCTTTATCAAAAGGCTGAATTTTTATATTGTCAAGTAGTCTAATCACCCCCCTCTAGACATACTTTCGATCCTACAAGTGGTATCGAGCTTTGGTCTCCATTGTATTGGTCTCCATTGCATTGACTCCATAAGCTTGGTTTCACAACCTAGGAGAGTATGGCGTCTAGTGAGGGTAATTTTCAGAGAGGTCCTTACTTTGATGGTTCAAACTTTGCTAGTTGGAAGCATAAAATGAAAATGCATATTCTTGGCCATAACCCAGCCGCATGGGGCATTATTTGTGTTGGTTTGCAAGGTGAATTCTTCGAGGAAGGAAAAGTTCCGGATCGCGGCTTCAACGGATGAATTATGGATGTTGCAAAGCAATGCTCAAGCTTGTGACATTCTCTTCAATGCTTTGTGTCCCGAGGAGTTCAACAAAATCAGCCGCCTTGAGAATGCAAAAGAGATTTGGGATACTTTGGTCGAAATGCACGAAGGTACCGAGTCCGTAAAGGAATCAAAGCTAGATGTTCTTCAAGGTCAACTTGACAAGTTCAAGATGAAGGAAGGTGAAGGAGTCGCTGAAATGTACTCTAGGCTTGCTCTCATCACAAATGAGATTGCCGGCTTAGGAAGCGAAGAAATGACCGACCGATTCATCATCAAGAAGATTCTCGAGCTTTGGATGGAAAGTATGACACCGTGTGCACTTTGATCCAAATGATGCCAAACTACAAGAATCTCAAGCCAACCAAGTCATTGGAAGAATTGTTGCTCATGAGATGACACTTAAAGATAAGGAAGAGCTTCACAACAAGTCAAGTGGTGCTTACAAAGCTACAAGTGATGCTCCCACAACCTCAAGTGACAAGCTAGTTTCCAATGAAGAGATAAGCCTAATGGTGAAGAACTTCAACAAATTCTACAAGAGTAGAAGCAAAGAGAGAAGCTCAAAGTATAGATCATATGATGAAAAGAGATCTTCTAGTCGTGATCGAATCTGCTACAATTGTGGAAGACCCGACACTACTCAAATGAGTGTTCGGCTCCCACAAGAGAAGAGAAGAATCTCCAAGAAGAAGAAGCTCAAGAGAAGAGTCACCTCGGAAAGAGAGAAGGAGTAGAGATGATCGTTATGAACGAAGACCTTCTCGAAGAAGCAAGGATTCGGAGAGGAAAGACAAGTCATCAAGGAGCTACACAAGAAGAAAACATCAAGCTCATGTAGGTGAATGGGTCTCCGGCTCCGACTCCGACAATCAATCCGAGAGAAGCTATCACTCCAACTCCGACTATAGTCAAGATGAAGGTGTTGCCGGTCTTGCTCTCGTGTCCTCCAACTCCAACTCCTATGACTTATTTGATTCACCAAATGAGGGAATTGGAAGATGCTTCATGGCAAAAGGCCCCAAGGTATCACACCCTGAATTCATTGACTTTGATAGTGATGAGGATGACTTGCTTGGTGAAGATGAGCTTTTACATGACAAATCTAGTGAGCCTAGTAATGATGAACATGCTAGTAGTCTTTATAGTCGAGAAGAGTCGAATGACAATGCTATGAAGGAGATTGAGCATCTAACTAAAGAACTAAACACTCTTAAGTTAGCTCATGAAACAACTCAAGAAGATCATAGAGAGCTCCTAAGATCTCATGAGAAGCTACGCTTCGAGAAGCTCAATCTAGAGCAAGAACATGAGTTTCTAAAAGCAATCAATGACGATCTTCAAAGAAGAGTTCTTCATATCTTGCCAAACGACTTCTCTTGTCTAATTTCTTGCCACCTATTAAAACTAAGCATGACAAGCATAAGAAAAATTCTTCATCTAGTAGTAACAATAACCATGCTAAATCCAATATTGTTGCTTCTAGTAGTTCTCTTGATTCCACTAACAATGTTTCAAGCCAAGTTACACTTGAGCAAGAAAATAGTTTATTGAAAGGAATTATAGAGAAAGGTGTCTACAAGAGCCTTGCCGGAAGCAAGAACTTTGAGGAAATTGTTCGCAAGCAAGGAAGGCACCGAAAGAATCAAGGAATTGGTTTTGAGCGAAAGTTCAACGCCGAGGATGTTGAATGGGAAGAAGGTCAATATCCCACTCCAAAGTTTGTTTCTCAAAAGGAGAAGTATGATCCTACTTCTTCCAATGTGGAACAAGCTCAAGATGATCTTCCACCACAAGACCACAAGCTAAAAGGCAAGGACAAGCTTCAAGAGGAGATTGATGCATTTATTGAAGCACCTAAAGCCATGGTCAAGTGGGTTCCCAAGGAAACGTCAAGTTCTACTTCGTCAAGCTCAACTACAACCCCAAGGATTCCCATCAAGATGATGTGGATCCCGAAGAAGAAGAACTAGAGAGTTCTTGAGGGTGACTCCGCCAACATACTTCACTCACATTCATTTTGGCAGGAACTCGTGCAATCAACTTCCACATCTTGTACTAGTTCATGGAGTCACAAACCCTCTTGTTGGTAAGTCAAGGGACAAGGTAATCATTGCTTTCATGGACATCATCTATTGTGTACTTCAATCTATGTCCATGGATATCCTTGTTTGTTCCTTGTGGGACTAACCCATGTAGGTATTGAAAGTGCCCGAATCCAAAGGATTGCTCCCAACTCTTGATGATCTTCATCAACATTGAGCATCCACATCTTCAACATCTACATGAAGTCTTCTACGACAACCCAAGGTTAGTTTGACCCTTTAAAAGGGTTCTCACATCTAGGGGAGCTTTGCTCTAAAGAATTGAGCTAAAGCATCTTCAAATGATGTGAACACATCAATGCTTTATGAAAAGTGGTAACCCCACTTGTGCTTAAACGATGAGTATGACCTATGATCAAATGTTCTCATTTGGCTCCTAAGTCAATATACTCATATATAGATGACCTAGTCATCGACAAATTGTGTGATAGTAGCTAGAGTTTTGATTGTGCATGTTTGACACATATTTCATTTGCTATCTTATTGTGTGAGCATGTTGGATGCATGATTTTATCCATTCAAGGACATCCATTTGTTGCTTTGGTCGTTTTGATTTTTCTGACCAAATGGATGGACAAGAATGCCTAAGTTCCTCCCCTAGCTATCTATGCTTTCTTGTCTCAAATTCTATTCATGCTTATATCACAAACTTTGAACAAGTCATTTTCGGACCCACCGAGTGAGGAGCACTCGGAGCCACCGATCCGTCAAAGGCAAAACTTCCAAAACCTTCTATTTGATTTCGGTCGGACCAACCCACTCAAACTCGGTCAAACCGAAAGCATTTAGATTGATCTAGGTTTTCACCTCGGTGAAACCGAGTTGTGATTTTCGGCGTGACCGAAGTGCATAACTGCCCTGCAGTTGTCCATCTTGGTGCCACCGAGTTTTACAACTCGGTCCCACCGACAGCAAAGGGGTATATATACTCCAAGGGCCGCGCGTTGATTTCTACTTCAAAACGCCTCGCCCCCACACCCCTTGCTGCCGTCGCCGTGGTCTCCGGATCGTCTCCGTCGTCGCCTGTGCGCCCTCGCCGCAGGTCTCCGTCGCCGTCAACGGACATCTTCTCCGCGTCGTTGCCGCCGTAGAGGAACTCCACCAAGTTAGGGTGAGTTTCAATCCCACTCGTGCTCCCATCTCCGATTCAATGCACGTTTGGTTTGCCTAGCATCTTGCCACGATTGAAATCTTCCTGTACACCAGATTAGTTCCTTTGAACGAAATTTGAGTAAAAGTTTTAGGGTTAGGTTTCCGCCGAACACATCTCGGTGAGACCGATTTTACATTCTCGGTATGACCGATTTGGCCTCATTACCTTTGCCTTTCGGTCCAACCGAGTTGTGCAAATCGGTGTGACGAAATGAGGATTTAGTGAAACCCTAGTGTTTTCGGCAGACGAAACCCACTTCGTCCAACCGAAAGTGGTGTGAATGCTTCGTTTGAACACTTGGATTCACCGAATTTTAAACTCGGTCTGACTGAAATGTCTTTTGTGAAAACCTAATACTAGAATTTGAACTCATTTTGTTTGCAAAAACTTCTGCAGTTTTTGATAACTCTTCTACTCTACCCACACCTTATCTATTCACAAAGGTTGTCACCATGTCGATGCCGTGACAGCCGAACAGTCGAGTCACCTATTGAAGAAATTCCAGGCGGGCACTAGTCCCGATCCCAAAGACTCATCGATGATGGTGAGAGGAGCACACCAAGTGGTTTGCCTCCTGCAGCCACCAGGGCCAGGAAGAAGAGGAACTCAGATGAGGAAGACTCAGATTTTGTGGTTGAGGAAGAGGTCTCCTCCAAGCCAAAGAGAAAAGTTGTTGCCAAAGAGCCACAGGGTCAGCAAACAAAGAAAGGCACCAGAAAAGTGAAGGAATCCACTGTTGCCAAGAAACTGAATATGGAAGAAGCTACAAGCAAGGTGAAGAAAACTTCCAAGAGGAAGAGGATAGTGCATGATGAAGCAGTAGAGGAAGATGATGATGAGGAAGCACCCCAGCCTCCTCAGAAGCCTAAGCTCATGGGTGATGCCATCGGCGAGGAGCCACTTCAAAGTCCAAGCCATCTGCTCCGGTCAAGGCAGCTCCAAAGAAAGCCTCGCTTTGCCAAGCCCAAGAAAACAACAGAACATTCCAGCTTCAGAGAAGAAGAAAGATGTTGTGCCACCAACTGTGTCGATGATGAGGCACCGCCTTGCTTTGAAACTTCGACGAACCGCCACTTCACAATGATGCTCATCCTCAAGCTGAAAACATGAAGGAAAGGAAGGATAGAGGTCTCGGGCTATGGAGACAAGCTGATCCATATGTCAGTGAGGAGAAGAACTGCTGTTGATCCACGATTCCACACCGAGAGCAGCAGGACTTCTATGAGATCTGTCTTGATGGACAAGAAGCCCATAGTTGCGCATACACAGATTTGTTGATTGGAAATACATTGACAAAGAAGAGCACAGAGACTTCTTTCCACATGTGCATGAGAGCTTCACCGCATGTGGTGTTGCAGATTTTGTTGGTCGAAGTTGACCAGTTGGAATGATGAAATGATTATGCAATTCTATGCCACACTCATTTCTATCCGGATGGAAAGATCACATGGATGACTGAAGGCCAAAGATTCTCTTCAACTGTTGAAGAATGGGCGAATCTGCTGAATGCTCCATACCAAGAGAGGATGATGTTGATGTGTATGGTATTCCCAAGAAGAACCATGAATCTATGAAGAACATGTATAAAGAGGTTCCAGCTAAGGATGTAGGAATCTGGAAGCTTGGCTCAGTGTATTATCTCCAGGCAGGTCTACCTACCACAAACACTATTCTGAGGCATACCTTGATGCCCAAGTCTGGAGATCATCGCATGATCAGAGGGTACTCTATCAACATGCTGCATATACTTGATGAGGAGGCACCTTTCAAGGTGATGGACTTGATAGTTGAGACTATTAAGAGGACTGCAGCTGACCAGAAAAGGTCATGTGGATTTGCCCCGCATATTCAGATGCTTATCAATGCCAAGTTTGGCATGGGCACATTCTTGTTGGATAGAGAGCACTTACCACTGCATCCTGAGCATGAAGATAATGTTGTTGTGATGGATGAGGAGGATCCAACGTCAGTTGAAGGTCAAGCAAAGATTGAGGCTGCCAAGAAAGCTAAAGCGAGAAGGAAGCAGCGAAGCAGCAGCTAAACCCAAGAGTGTTGGAGAACAGCTACTTGAAGCTACCCAAAGGATTGAGCAACGCTTTGCCAAGATTGTGCAGTCTCGGAGAGTCTTGAGAGGATTGTTGAAGACAAGATCCATGCTCGATGTGAAGTCGATCAAGTGCAAGTAATCACAACAAGCTTGAGGCGATATTGAGGAAGCAAAGAGGAGAAGGAAGAGCTCATGCGTGAGATGCAGGATGACTTAGTCCAGATGCTTATGAACAGATCGCTCCGGTTCCCACAGACCCGATCACCGCTATTCCAAAGGATCGACACGGGACTACAGCCAAAGACCTCCCACAGCTCCATCAGTTGCTCCAGCTCCAGCTCCAAAGACCACACCTCCAGCTCCACGACATCACCAAGTCTTCGCAGATGCTGCCATATCAACTCCAACATCAACCTGCATAGAGCCGCCAGAGTCCCTAGTGACGTTTAGCTCTATGCCTTTTCGAACTTTTTGGTAACTTGTTGCCAAAGGGGGAGAAATTGTATAGATCATAGGACTTCGAGAGAGAGAGAGTGCTTTTGTCTTTGCGCTTTTGCTCTTTCGTTCTTTTGCGGTCTTTTTGAGATACTTTTGGTTTTCGAGACATTCCGTGTGTTTGATACTACGTTTGATGCTCATTAATGAGTGCTTGGTCGTACTATGCTTTAATGTGTGCTTAATGCTTATCATATGCTATTCATGTCTTGGTGATTGGGTGCATGCTATTCATTCTTATCATTTTGTGCGCTCCACCAAGATGTATGTGACATGGAAGAGTGACCCATGATCCTAATCGATTGTGCATTTGCATTCAAACGCAAATCTTAAATAATGCACAAATTTAGGGGGAGCTCTTGCTTATCACATACTTCTCAAAGCGACGATATTATTCATTGATTATATCCTATGTCGAAGCTTTGATCTATATGTTGTCATCAATTACCAAAAAGGGGGAGATTGAAAGTGCAACTAATCCCCGGGTGGTTTTGGTAATTAATAACAACATATATATCATTGAACTAATAGTTTCTTGAGAATCATTTCGAAAGTTCGATGATATGGGTATGGCAAGGACCAAGAGTGGACCCCTCAAAATGCTAAGGCAAGCATTGGCAAAAGCTCAAGACTCCATTTTTGGTTTAGTGATCCAAGATCACATTGAGTCTATAGGAAAGCCAATACTATTAAAAGGGATGAGGTTATGATAATGATCTGGTTGCTCAAAGTGCTTAGTGATACATCTCCTAAACTATCGGCAACTCTCACTTCCATAATACACTCATAAGTAATCTCGGTCCCACCGATTTCCTAAACTCACCACACCGAGATGAACCACCTCACCATATAGCCAAACCCTAGAAATCTCGGATTTTCCGATTACGAACTCGGTCTCACGAAACTTGAGTTGCCAAGGTTCTCAGAACCTTCGTCATCAAATCGGTGTCACCGAGATGATAAAGTCGGTCCCACCGAGATTGGCAAACCCTAGTCTTTACACTAATCGGACTCACCGAGATTGTATTTTCGGTCCCATCGAAAATCCCAACGCTCACATGTTTTGAACTTTCGGTCTCACCGAGTTGTCAACTTCGGTCCGACCGAGATTGGTCAAATGTGTGTAACGGTTGGATTTTGTGTGGAGGCTATAAATACCCTCCACCCCTCTTCATTCGTGGAGAGAGCCATCGAAAAGTACTACCACTCCTACCTTACATTTACGAGAAGAGAACTACCTACCCTTGTGTTGAGATCAAGTTGCTCCACTCCCACCATATGAAGCTTGATCTCTAGCCTTCCCAAGTTGCTTTCCACTCAATCCTTTCTTCCACCACAGCCAAATCGGTGAGGAGAGTTGAGTGTTGGGGAGATTATCATTTGAAGCACAAGAGCAAGGAGTTCATCATCACCAACACCATCTATTACCTTTTGGAGGTGGTGCCTCCTAGATTGGTTAGGTGTCACTTGGGAGCCTCCACGAGATGTGGAGTTGAACCAAGAAGTTTGTAAGGGCAAGGAGACCGCCTACTTCGTGAAGATCTACCCCGAGTAAGGCTAGCCCTCCGTGGGCGTATGCCATGATGGCATAGACAAGGTTGCTTCTTCGTGGACCCTTCGTGGGTGGAGCCCTCCGTGGACTCTCGCAGCCGTTACCCTCCGTGGGTTGAAGTCTCCATCAACGTGGATTGACGATAGCACCACCTATCGGAACCACAAGAAAAATCTCCGTGTCTCCAAATTGCGTTTGCTCTTCTCCACCTCTCTTTACTACATGCGCAATTTACTTTCCGCTGCCTATACTCTAGAATTGCATGTGTAGGGTGATACTTGACTTGATCATCATTGTGAACTTGCCAAAAACTTGTCTTTATCAAAAGGCTGAATTTTTATATTGTCAAGTAGTCTAATCACCCCCCTCTAGACATACTTTCGATCCTACAGGAGTCATGGGAGGCATGGGCGCACCTCCGGCCGCCATGGGAGGCATGGGTGGCTTTGGAGCACCCTCCGACGCTATGGCCGCCATGGGAGGCATGGGTGCACCTCCGGTCGCCATGGGAGGCATGGGTGGCTTTGGAGCACCCTCCGACGCTATGGCCGCCATGGGAGGCATGGGTGCACCTCCGGTCGCCATGGGAGGCATGGGTGGCTTTGGAGCACCCTCCGACGCTATGGCCGCCATGGGAGGCATGAGTTTTGCTTCTCTCATGGGAGGCATGGGTGCACCTCGGCCGCCATGGGTGCACCTCCGGCCGTCATGGCTTCTCACACACATTCCCATGAAGATGCCGTTGAAGATCTTGCCAACACCGTCGGAGCTTCACATGATGTGGTGCGTGATGCCGTGCGTGATGAGGAGAGGGAGGAAGATTCATCTTCGGAGGCGGAAGAGTCGTCTTCGGAAGATGAGGACGAAGACGAAGAAGAGGAAGATGAAGATTGATGTGTCTTTCATGTCTTGAACTTTTAGTTTGCATTTGAATTTGGTTGGATGAACTTGTGGGCATGATTTTGAACTTGTGGGCATGAACTTTTATTCATCAACTTGTTTGTGTCAAATTTTACATGTTCATTTTTGTCCAAAATATCCATATATGCAAAATGCCCCATGAGTCACGCGCTGTATTTTTTGCTCTCATTGGAGCGGGCTGCTATTATTATGGCGCTGGGTCTTTGGAGCTAAGCAGCAGTGGGCGCAAGAAACCAACCAAGCTAGCCTGCTTAAACAGTTTTTTTGCTTGCGCGCTTTAGCGTGGCTGTTGGAGATGCTCTAAATACAGAACGACATACCTCCCCTGGTGCTGGACATACAGCCGAGTTGGCAGGAAATAAAAATAAAAGATCACCGTCTCCACTGTCCATATCCAAAAAGAAAGGACCCTCTTTTTTTTGGGCGAGGAAAGGTGAATTCATTCATCAAGAAACAGCCAAGTCTGCATTACGTAGTGTTTGGACCTTGTTCGGACCTTTTTTTTTGCGGGGAAAAAAGGAGTTCTCATTACTCAAGGAGGCTTCTCAGCTTGAGCCAGGTTTACAACAAAGTCCATCCCAATAAGAAGCCGATCATCGCAGGCGCTGAGTTCTACGCCATAGGCGGCCACTCATGACTAATCCCGCTCTGCAGACGACTACAAAGAGTAAAAGAGATCTCCCTAGCATCGCTTCCACCAACCTCGAATCTCCTCTATAAGTGCACGATGTGACGATCTATCCATCTCGCCTGTAATCATCGACACCGCCTCCGCGCTATCCAACTCAACCGTAATAGGTAGGTTAGATCGGTGCAAGGCCAGCTCAAGCCTTCTCTCACGCTGCTAGCTCCGCCTCTAAAGCATTGTCGCATGTACGTAGCTCCCTACATGCGCCAGATGATCTCGCCTCTGTCATCCCGCAGATCATACCTCCTCCCGCTGCACTGTGGGCGCTATGTAGCTCCCATCCGTGTTCAACTTAACCCAGCCGGTGGGCGGTACCAGTGTCGCGCACCTTGGGCGCCAGATTTTTGAGCGCGTGGTGGTGAAGGCAGACCACCATCTTCCCTTTCTCTAGGTTACCATCGGGATGTTGCTTTGTATGCACAAGAGTGAGTTGATGTATCCGTGCAAAAGCGCCGAGAGGCTTGGCGGTGGGCGGCGCCTTGTCGTGTGTGATCTCATTCCGACATGCCATACTCTCCACATGGTCATGAGCACCACCAGTCTCGCCGTCTCATCCAAGGGGTCCAAAGAAGTGAAAAGATCCACTGGGCGGTGTTGACGATGGCCTCCACCTTGGGGATGTTCCAGTCCAAGGCCATAACTCGCCAGAGCTCTCTTGCTAGGGGACACCTACAAAGCGCATGGAATCCATCCTCGCGTTCAACACCACACAGGGGACACCTGCAAAGCGCATGGACCTTGTTCGGACCTGATCGAAGCCGCACTGCAGTGCGCCTCCTAATTTGACCAAAGTTTGCTAAAAAAATGACTAACAATGTTTTGTTCTCTCCTAACATGCTTGACTAAGAATTCACCTCGATCCTAATGAAGAGCAACAATCTCTCGAACCATCATCATATGCTTCGACTGGTCATCTACTCCTTCCTTGATCAGCTTTACCACGCCGAGGCAATCCATTTGAATCACAATTGGCAACACGTCACTGGGAAGCAAAAGGAGATGCCTTCCAAACAAGGAGCTACTCCCTCTGTCCCATAACGTAACACGTTTTTTGACTCTGTAGTGTCAAAAAAACGTCTTACATTATGCGACAGAGGGAGTAGTTCTGACTCTAGTGGGGATGCACAATGTCGTAGCTCATGGCAACAAGAGAAAATAATAGCACCATGTTCATTACGGAGGATCATGCCAGCCCGAGCACTCGTCCTTGATACAAAACGAACCATCGATGTTAGGCCAACTCCACCGCGCGACCGCATCTTGTCCGGGTGCGTCCGTTTAGGGTAAAACAGACGAATAGGGCGGCCCAACGCGCGGCCTCAAACGGACAAATGTCCGGAATCCGTCCGTTTTCGACCCATCCCCGGCCCAAAGTTGCGCTCGGTTTGGGGTGAACGGACGCTGCGACGGCCGCGACGCCGCCTTGTCCCCTGTGGCCCGCTTGTCGGGACACTAGCGCCCCTCCTCCCAACGCTTCAACCTCCCTCTCCCGCCCGCCCGCCCGCCGGCTCCGCCGCTATTCTCCGGCCGCCTCCGCACCGCGCAGCCCCCGGCCGTCCATACCAAACCACGTGTAGACATGGCCGCCACCACGCCCACGCTTTCGCCGTAGTTTTGGCTGTCGATCGAAGAAGGTTTGGCCGTCGCCGTCTTTGCCGGTGGCAGAGGAGACACGACCGCCGGCGACGTACCACGGCGGCCGCGGCAGCTTCCGACAGCTCCAGAGTGGCCAGTAGCCGGCCGACAACCACCCCTGTTGCGTCGAGGTGATCATCGCGGCCTCTTCGCCACCACGACCGCAAGGTGTTCGACATTTTGCCCACAAAGGTATGGATAGTGGAGACGAGTTCTTCTTCCACCACTTCCTTTGTTCATCGGATGATGAAGATCTTGTGGTGGCTGCACTGGTCGTTCACGACCACATTCAACGACAGCTTCCTCGATGCAGGGGTCACCCTCGGCCGTGCCCCAACCCGAACCGCAACAGGAGAGAGGCCACGCCTGCTCTATGGCGATTACTTTTCCAACAAAGCTTCTCTCGCGGATAAATTCCGTCGCCGCTTTGAATGGCAAGGCATGTGTTCAATCGTATTCGAGAGGGAGTAGTTGCTCATGACCCATACTTCGAGTGCAAGACGGATGCCCTTGGCAAGCTTGTGTTCTCCTCTTACTAGAAATGCACCGCGGCCGTCCGCATGCTTGCCTATGGAATTCCAGGCGATCTGGTGGATGAGTACGTGCATATGAGCGAGACAACATGTCTGATGTCAATGTACAAGTTCTGCCAAGCTGTGATCAAGGTGTTTGGCCCAGAGTACTTGAGGCATCCAATTGCCGCTGATACAGATAGATTGTTGGCGACCAACGCAGCTAGAGGCTTTTCAGGCATGCTTGGCAGCATAGATTGTATGCACTGGGAGTGGAAGAACTGTCCATTTGCTTGGCGGGGCAAGACAAGGGCATGTCGTGAGTGCACTGTCATATTAGAAACGGTGGCATCGCATGATCTCTGGATATGGCATTCTTTCTTCGGTATGGCAGGTTCGCACAATGATATCAACGTGCTGCAACGTTCTCCAGTCTTCGCAAGGCTTGCAGAAGGCCGCTCCCCACCTATCAACTTTGAGGTCAACGGCCACCAGTACAACAAAGGATACTATCTAGCTGATGGTATATATCCTCAGTGGTCAACTTTTGTGAAGACAATCTCAAAGCCCCAAGGTGAGAAGAGAAAGAGATTTGCCCAAATGCAAGAGAGTGCTAGAAAAGGATGTGGAACGTGCTTTTGGTGTGCTTCAATCCCGATGGGCATCGTTCGATACCCTGCACTGTCATGGGATGAAAGGAAGCTTTGGGAGGTGATGATTGCTTGTGTGATCATGCACAACATGATCGTCGAGGACGAGCGTGATGACAGTATCTTCGACCAAGGATTTGACTATCAAGATGACAATATTGAGCCCCTGCATCAACAACCGGCCACGTTTGATCAGTTCTGTCAGTTTCATCGTGAGCTGCATGATTGGCACACTCATAAGGCTCTTCAAAATGACTTGGTTGAGCACGTCTGGGAGCATATTGGCAACCGATAGATGTATTGGTTCGTTTTATGTTCATTCAAAACAATTTCGATTTGGTTGTAAAACTATCTTTATTAGAGACAATTTTGATTGGGTTGTAAAACTATTTTAATTTTCAAACAATTAATATTTGGACGTGCAAACTTGTTTTCATATGAAAATATGGGCATTTTAGGCCCTGGCGGACGAGATGGGGCAAAAGGATGCGGCCATGCACGGGCGACGGCCACCGTGATCCGGGACAGCCTGAACACGACCCCATTGCCCTACCCAAACGGGCAGAATCCGGACAAAACGGACGTCCGCTTGGGGTCGCATGCTGAGTTGGCCTTAAGCACCGCCACACTGATCGGCGGCGCCATCCAGTGCTGGCGGCTTCTCTCTGCAGCGTCTGATCGCTTATATTGTAAAAAGGTGAAGACGATTTTTTTTACAACAAGGCATCTATTGCAAAAAAAAAAAAGAATCTGCATGAACTGTATTGCAATGGTGGAGCGTCAGATCCGACAGCTCACGAGCCGGCCGATCTTTTAAAAAGATCAGCGGGCGAACACGTAGCACACCCAAAAAGAAAAAACCCGATCTTCCCTCTATGTTAAAATATAACATAAGACATTTTCTGACACTAATACAGAGGCAGTATGTCTCATCATATATAAACTTGTCAAAAAAAAAAAAAACGTTCGCTTGCCACCACTTGTCAATTGAACGTTCGTTGGATAATAATAACAATACGGAAAGAAAATAAGATCCGAACCCGAGTACCTGTAAAACCCGTTCGCGATTCCAGCCCGACCCGACCCTGCCCGTTAGTTATCTCGTGCGCCGCGGCCTAGTACCTATCTCGGCCTCCCCCTCCCTCGGCTCCATCGCCAGCCGCTCCACTCCTCGGCTTTGCAAACCCTAGCTGCCCCGCCGCCAAGCGCCCCTCCCATGGCGGACGTCGTAGACCCCAGCTCCGGGCCGCCCCGCCCGCTGCCCCCGCCGCCCGACAGCCCCAGCCCCGAGGACCGCCCCGTGTCGCTGCCCCCGCCCCCGCCACCGCCGCCCGGCGGCCCCCGCCCACCCGCAAGCGGAGCCGCTCGCCCCGCGGCCCTCCCTGCCGCCGCCGCCGCCCATCGGCTCCTCGCGCCCCGAGCGCATCCGGGACCGCGACCGCCGCGGCTCGCGCAGCCCCCCGCCGCGCCGCCGCCACTCGCCGCCGTCCAGGAGGTCCCCGTCGCCGCCCTTCAAGCGGTCCAGGCGGGACGACGGGTACGACCGCCGCGGAGGTCGCGGCAGCCCCCCACCACGGTACGGATAACGCACCCAGGGGGTGTGGGACTCTGGGCGTCGTCCTCAGCTCGGTCGCTGATCGAGCTTTTCGTACTGGATGCCTGATTAGCTCCCGAGATCGGTCGTAAGGTTTCATGGTGTTGCTTCTGCAGGTACGACCGTGGCGGAGGCAGAGGTGGGTACGACGATGACCGGCACCACGGCAGGCATCGTGCTTCAGGTGAGGATCTGCCCTTCATTGAGAATTCCATCCTATCAATCAGTCTCCAAAAGTAAGTATACGCAACATCAAACCATCGGTGGGAAAAGTTTATGAGTGCTCGACTGCACCATTAGCTTTCATCCTAGGATGCTCTTAGTTGCAGTTCGAAATTTGACCACCTGACCATATCTATCTACCACTTTGTTATCATGATTCATCGTTTCTTTTTACCTTTAGAATAGACTCCTTGTTCATTCAGTGAAAAATCTGTTGACAACTCAATTGTGATATCCAGATTGGCCTGATTCTAGATTTGGGGCACCGAATGATGGTCCTGGGAATACTCAAAGGTATATATGTATATAATTACCAACATCTACATGTTTATTTCCTTATTATGGTTAGTCTTTTGGGTTTCTGGACACTCTTGTTTTTCCTCCTGGGCACATGTAGGAATTGTCAGTATTGTAAAATAATATGCAAATTAAGTCTTCTACTATGCTCTTAGCCGCAGTTAACAGATAGAGAATCTTCTCAGAAATTCTCCATATTTGATGTTCGAAAGCAAACTGATCCTTGGCTCTATGCACGTTGGAACCTTGATTCCTCATTACTCTTATTAGCCACCAGCAAGCCTAGTGCTCTTTTTACAGTCAGCACTACTACCACCACCACAAAAGGCCTCCTCCCAGTAATCTAGCAGCTAAACTCTCGAAGGCAGGATTGGTATATGTTTTGGATGCAGTCAAATGGAGAATCTTATGAGAATATTCTTTATCTGTTAACAACAGGCAGTTTGGGCATTGACTTATTTGAATTATTTCTCAGTTTTTTATCTCAAGATAATAAACATGAGGCCAACTTTGCTGATTATTTTATTGTTTGCATGTTATAGTCCACTATTTTGATGTGCATGCTACTATATTGAGCACAAATCTACATTAAAAATTCCATGTAAAAACCTTGAGATATATGTAGTTGTGCACTACTTTAGTTTTCTTGCATATTTGCATAGATATTCATGCTACATGGTTTACACTAATCCTTTTTTTCAACATATTCATCTTTGCCATTTTCATCATATCTGCAATAAGTTCATTTATTCGTTGGTACTTGTTCAGAAGAGAGACATGAATGGATGGCCCATTTTGTTTGGAGTAGTCGAGTTAAATCCTATAATTTTCAACCTGGTGTGAACATGCATTTTACCACTACAAAAAGTCATTCTTAAAGGTTGATGGATATAAATTGTATACATTATGTCTTGTACAAGGAAGAGCAATTTGGTGCAGTGAATAGTGTGTCATTCAAACTGCATCAATTAGTGATTTAGTTTTTTTATGTGCAGAACAAAAGTCATGTTTTGGCACCATATTTTGCAATTGTACTTGTTAATTGTTATAGCATGCTACCATCTGTGATTTCTCAAGAACACATGACACCTTATGGACTACATAGAAATTTGAATATGTGGATATGGAAATCAGAATTCTTGATAGTTGAGGGCATTAAAAGGTTAGATGGTCCAAGTCTATTATGTACTGGTATAAGTGCTATATGTCTACATGGTCTAACTTTAACTTATCAGTTCATTATTCTGTTGATTCTTTTTGTGCTATTGTATGTTGATGCATCAACAAACCTGTGGGTCATTTTTTGGATTTGATTGTTGGAGTTGAGATCTATAGGAGAAACTAAATTGTGTTGCTGTGTCCCACAACTTTGCTCCCTGTAGTTCTTAAATTGCCATCTAATGGAATTACATAAGTTTGGTATACCCAAATAAAACAACTTCAAGACATGAGCTGGAATTCTGTTACACACAAATGAAACGATTGCATCCCTTGGAAATATGAAAATGTCTCACCCCTTTGCCTTTTTCCTTGTGTCTGATTCATGATTTGTCCTAAAGTTCCTTTTTGCCTGCTAAAGATTTTTGTATATTGGTAGTTCTATCAGAAAAGATCTTGTTTAATATGTTTATCAGATATGTAAAGTATTTGGCAGGATCATGGGAAGTTGGAACAGGTTACTATTGTATAATACTCACTCTGTTGACAAATATAAGATGTTCCAACTTTTTTTCTGAATTGGATTCATATAGACATGTTTTAGTGTGTTTGTTCACTCATTTCAGTCTATATGTGGTTCATATGGAAATATCCAAAACATCTTATATTTTTGAACGGAGGGAGTATATGTTTGCAAGTCGGTAACATAATTCTTGTTTGGTTTTCTTTCGTCTTTGAGAACAAATTATATCTCTTCAAGATACTTTGTTGACCAATCTGAATTGAACATTGTACCGGGCAGCAATTTTATGTAAGTAGGAGTATGTAATAAAACACAAATGTGGAGACTTCACATGAATCCTATGCTATGTTGATGCATGCCAAGAACACATGTTAGATATTATATTTGCAGCAGAATGCAATTCCTTCTTTTTTCCGAACTTTTCTGGCAAGCATGCGTCTGAACACGGAGTTCCTTGATTTGATGTCCGAGCCATTCCCCCCTCAAAATTGAACAAATCTGAGAAGACTCCTATTGTAGTTTAAGCGTACTCGTATTTATGTATCAGATTTTTATTTGGGTCATTCCTCAGTAGCTTTAGGCACCTTTTCTTCTCAAGTTTGAGGACCTGTCCATTCTAACGTTTCAAATAGAAGATTGGAGCATAGCTTTGTGTGTTTCTGATGGCATATTTCTCTATTCTTATATGATTATGCATCTTACCAGGGAAGGCTTAATGACCTACAAACAGTTCATTCAAGTTCTTGAGGATGATGTATCACCAGCTGAAGCTGAGAGCAGGTAATCATTACTCATTAGTGAAAAATATTTTCAATTATATCTCTGGTGCCATCTTCTTTGTTCTTACTATTGTGCTTGTTAACAAGGTACCAAGAGTACAAGACGGAGTACATCACTACCCAGAAACGTGCTTATTTTGATCTCCACAAGAATGAGGACTGGTATGCTTAGAATGATTCCATGCGCTAACTTTCGTCAGCAGGAATACATATAGCCCAATTACTTAACTGTCCAATTCAATTTTTTCACTTGCAGGTTGAAAGACAAGTACCATCCAACCAACTTATTATCTGTTATTGAAAGGTGGAGTTGCATACCATGTTAATACTTCTCTGTTGGTCTTTTTACCCTTGTCATACCCTTGACCTTGGAAAGTGTTTTGGTTGTAAAATCTCTTTACATACAGAGTTTTTTTACGGTTTATTTTAATTCCTTCTGCATCGTCGTTAGTTTAGTCTTGCTAATATTGGTCTATTTCGATTTGCTTACACAGGAGGAATGAACGCTGTAAAGTAGTCGCTAAGGACTTCTTTCTTGATTTGCAAAATGGAACTCTGGACCTGTGAGTAACTTTCCTACAGTTTGTATTATCATGCTCATTTGGATTTCGTGTTGATAACAAATATTCTGCTGGACAGTGGCCCTGGAATAATTGCGTCTGCAGCAAATAAATCAGAAAATGGCAATGATGGAAACTCCGAGGATGATGCAGATGGTGACAAAAGAAGAAAACAAAGTAGAGGTTCTTCAAAAGAAACAGATCCTCTTTCTGCTGCTCCTAAGGCTCATCCGGTCAGCTCTGAACCTCGACGAATTCAAACTGACATAGAACGAACCCTAGGTCTTGTCCGTAGGCTGGACACCGAGAAGGGTATTCAGGGAAATGTCTTGTCAAGTGGTGATCATGAGAAGTCGGATGTAGACAAATCACATATGGGATCTATGGGCCCTATAGTTATAGTCCGAGGCTTAACAACTGTCAAGGGCCTTGAAGGTGTTGAGCTCCTTGACACCCTTCTTACATATTTATGGCGTATTCATGGAGTTGATTACTATGGCATGTCCGAGACGAATGAGGCAAAAGGCCTTCGTCATGTGAGAACTGATAATAAGACTCCTAGTACAACTAATATCAATGCTGCTGATTGGGAGAAGAAGCTGGATACTTACTGGCAGGAAAGGTTGACTGGTCAAGATCCCATGGTTATATTAACGGCCAAGGATAAAATTGATGCAGCAGCTGCTGAAGTCCTTGAACCTCATGTCAGGAAAATAAGGGATGAGAAGTATGGATGGAAATATGGCTGTGGAGCCAAGGGCTGTACAAAACTTTTCCATGCTCCTGAGTTTGTTTACAAGCATTTGAGGCTCAAGCATCCAGAGATTGTGTTAGAAGTTACTTCAAACCTCCGGGAGGATATTTATTCCCAAAATTACATGAGGTATGTTCCTGCAACCTTCTATTTCAATCTGTAGGACAGTACCATCAATCCTTTTTTAGGTGGTAGTACTTATCAAGTTTTTCCTTTGTGAACAGTGACCCTAATGCACCAGGTGGAACACCAGTTATGCAGCAATCTGCAGCAGTAAGAATCACACACTCCATTTGCATTCTGAAATAAAATATAAAATAGCATAACCTGCAAGTGCTGCATAATTTTTGCAAGTTTTATGTATTATTTGCTCTACTCTTGTGGTTTTAGTTATGGTTGAAGCTTGGTCTTGAATCTGTGGTTTAAATTAGTCTGCACTAATACCCTACTTCTATTGAAGATATATTTTGTATGTCTCTTGCCTTTCTGTTACTAGTTAGTGTACAGAACAACACTGCATCAGCATCAACATCTATTGAAATATGCAATGGACAATCTTGATAAAACGATCCTACTTCTGGTTTGCAGGACAAATCAAGGCGGAGATCTGACAATGGTATGGATAGTCGTCTGAGATATGACCGTGGCAATCGCAGAGAATATGACAGGGCAGATAGAGATGGAGGCAGACATGGTAGAGGTGATGGCTCTCCAAGCCGTGATGGACCTGACGATCAGATGTTTGATTCCTTCCGTGGAAGAGGCTCCAATGCTCCTTTTTCGGCTGAATTCCCTGCTCCACCGATATTGATGCCTGTTCCCGGTGCCGGGTATGTGAAAAGCTATGAATTTCAATATACCCTCAATAGGAACTTTGTAGCCTGCTAAATGGTGTGGGTGCTTTTGTTTTCAGTCCATTGGGACCATTTGTTCCTGCACCTCCAGAAATAGCCATGCATATGCTGAGAGAGCAAGGACCTTCCCCATTCGAACCAAATGGCGGACCTCATGGCAACTCAGGAGTGCTTGGATCGATGATGGGTGGGGGCCCAGCACCAATTATAGCCATGCCACCATCTTTCCATCATGATCCTCGTCGTTTGCGAAGGTTAGTAGTTAGTTATGATGATGCTAAATTTAATTGTCTCGTTATATTTATTTACTAAAGATATGAACTGTTACCAGCAATTGAATACCTTGTCGCTATACTTACTTCAATGTAAAGCAACTTATGTTTTAGTAGCATTTAGTCTATACACCAGCAATAAAATACAATGTCACTACTTGTGGGGCTTAAAGTTTTATGATAACATTTCTTTTATGTTGTTGTATAGGCAAGTATTGTTTTATGTTATTATATAGCATGTCTCGGTTTTTGAATTTTATCATGCTACTACTCCACTCTATCTTACATCCTTTGCTGTCCGGTTAACTCATCTCGGGTCCTGGTTGGGTTGCAGCTATAATGATCTCGATGCCCCCGACGAGGAAGTTACTGTTCTTGACTACAGAAGTTTGTAGGCTGTGTCCTGCCATACAGGCAATCTTGCCAATGCCCAACACTCGCTAGCATCTCCATTTGCGTTGAGGTTTTTGGACCTCCCATTAGAGTGAGGACGTATTTTTATTTCCTGCGAAGAGGCATAGGAGGAAGATATATTATTTTTTGAGGAGGCCTGTAATGTTGTGAGTTTTAGCTTAAATGGCTGGAACTTGATATTTGCTACTATTATGCAGTCACAGAAAAGGATTGAACGTTTATTTGAAACAACAGTTTTTTTGTCTTTTGAGACTGTATTTAATAATGGGATGTTGTATGAAATTGAAATCGTTTTGGATATTGCGCTCCATGAGCCCTATTTTTTTTTAAAGTTGAAGCTTTTGAAGTGACAAAATTCTGAAAAGCTGCATACGTACATATGGATTTGTTCTACACGTGTGTCGAGTTTCAAGATGTGAGATACTTCACTCACATGAAAGAAAACAAATTCGTGGAGAACATTGTAAAGCTGTTCACATATGCGTATTCGCGTGGTTGTGTTGGTACGACTGACGGGGATTACATTGTAACGGTGATGCTGTTTTTTTCTTCTTTTGATGAAGGGAAGCAGCTGTTGCTTGTCTTGTCATGACACATCATTCTGAGACCACATAGAGTCCGGGAACTCACCATCCAATAGCCACACCGAAAATCTCGTAGCAACGCTTTCAACAAGAGAGGGAAGGTCCACGCCACTCGTCCTCTACAACAACTGCTGGATCAGAGCAAATTCCCGCAGGGATTCAATGGCTCCCTGAGACAAGCTCAAGCACCGTCCGGGCGACATCATCCTCGCCACGCACCCGAAATGCGGCACCACCTGGCCAAAGCCCCTCCTGTTTACCATTGTAAACAGATCTCGTTATACCTTGGCTGACCATCCATTACTCGCGGGCCATCCTCATCAACTTGTGTCTTTCATCGAACTATGTCCAGGAGGCATCGACGACGTTGAGAAGCTACCCTCACCGCGCACCTGCTGCTCTCCCTGCTCCCACCCGCAGTGTCCACCCTCGGCTGCCGGATTATGTGCCTTTGCGGGAGCCCAAAGATTCCTTCGTCTCAAGGTGGCACTTCGAGAAGAAGGTGAACCAAGGTACGTCCGTAAGCATGGATGAAGCATTCTCGATGTTCTGCGAGGGGTGTTCGTCTTACGGTCCTTTCTGGGATCGCTATCTTGAGTACTGGAAAGAAAGCTTGGCCAGGCCACGGGAGGTCATGTTCTTAGGTATGAGGAGCAGGCTTCCTTGGTGTCCCGTTGACATAAGAGGAGGAAAGAGGCGGGGTCGTGGAGCAAGTTGCGGATTTACGCGGCTTCGCCTTCACATCACTTAGCAACATCCCTGCCAATCAAACAAGTCGTGTTGAGGTTGCAGGAGGCCAGCTCGTTGTTGATCCCTCTTCGTTTTTTAGAAAAGGGAAGGTTGGGGATTGGGTGAACCACATGAGCAGGACATGGACCAGAATGGACCAAATTGTGGCCGAGAAATTCGAAGGACCGTGCAATGCACGTTAATATTTAAATAATATATTAATTGCACACGGATATTAGGTATGGTATTATTTGTGTGTTAATTCTGTGATTAGTGCAATATTTAGTATGATATTAATTGTACGTTAAACACGTCGAACGCCCGTCATTGAAGTAGTCTAGATCGTTGGATTGACTTAGTTTGATGGCCGAGATCAATTGAATCTGCCCCTTTGGGTCTTTTTATATTGGTATAGATATAGATGTTCTAGTATGTGCTTGATGTAGGCCCTACTTGGTTAAAAAGTCCTAGGACATTTTTTAGTCTCAACTAAAAAGTCCTTAGTCCCTACCTGTTTGGTTCTGCTGAATATTAGTTGGGCTACAGGCCCACTTAACAATTTCAGAAAATCCCTAAGAGCCCATGCTGTCAATTGAGTGGTGGGAAGTTTAGTCCCACATGGCTAGTTGAGAGAGATGTACACCAACTTATAAAGTGAGCTCTTCTCCCACAAGTGTGAGTTGGTGTGAAGGAAGGAGAGGTGTTCCACACGCTGCTCCTCCTTCCGACAGCAGCAGCCATGCATGGTGCGGGTTATGAGAATGAGCCGAGCCGATGCAATGTTTTGCCGGTCAAAATTGAAGAGTCCATTACAGACACAAAATGAATTAAACGTCTGTAATTAAATGGTTTTATTGCTGGACCGTTCTCCTATCCGACTAGCTATATATATATATGAGGCATCGCAGCTCAGCTCCAGGCGCTTCACACCTCCACTGCTCCCTGGTCGTTCCTTTCACTGCTGCTGCCCTCGGTGATTCCATCCCGTCTACCGCGTACACGACTGACGGGAGAGCAGGCCTCTGAAACCCCGCTTCTCCAGATCCTGTACGGGAGAGAGGCGATTAGCGCTTCACACCTCCACTGCTCCCTGGTCGTTCCTTTCACCTGCTGCTGCCTCGGTGATCCCATCCCGCTCTATCACAGACACGGCCGACGGAGAGCAGCCTCAAACCCCGCTTCTCCAGATCCTGTACGGGAGAGAGGCGATTAGCGCTTCACACCTCCACTGCTCCCTGGTCGTTCCTTTCACTGCTGCTGCCCTCAGTGATCCCATCCCGTCTACCGCGTACACGGCTGACGAGAGAGCAGGCCTCCGAAACCCCGCTTCTCCAGATCCTGTACGGGAGAGAGGCGATTAGGTTTTTTGGGGAGCGCCTCCTACGCGACTGCTCGCCTCGGTTCAACTACTTCATCTACGTCGACTACTTTTGCGTCACCTTCGTCTTCGCCATGAGCACTGACTCCGATCGTGCGGCTGCCGAGAAGTCTGTTGCGGACAAGAGGATCGCAGACGAGGCCGACGCCTCCGCTGCTGCTACGGCCGACTGGCCTACTGGAGGGTATAACACATTTATACCGCTCCTGTTTATTTTTATGTGTGCAGTACTAGTGATTTGCATAGATGTTTCTACTATCTGCCTAGTGCGTGCGTACATCATCAAAATTTAGTATGTCATTAGCACTGCCTATGTCATGTTCATGATTTATTATTGGATTAAATTAATCAAACAATTGCTTAATTTTTCAACAGGTTTCAGGGACTAAACATGGACCAGAGGTTATTAAATGACATGCTAAAAGACCATGTTATCCCTAGTAATGAACTAATAGAGATAAGGTGCGATGCGGGGCAGGGGCACTGTTGGAAAAAGTTCCAAAAAGACTCTCCCTCATGGTCTTCTTTTTTTAGTCTCAAATGCCCACTTTTAGTCCCTAAAAGCCCCTCCTGTTTGATTTAGACGGGACTAAAAGAGGCTTTTTTAGTCCCTACATCAAAAAATCCCTGTAAACAAACACCTTCGTAGTCTAGTACTCACCCTAATCCGAGTTAATTCACGCAACCTCTATACAATTTTTAATTTATATTGTATAGAGGCCGCGCCAATCAATTCGGATAGGAGGGAGTACAACTTTGTATCACATGTGTAGTGCCATGTGCAAGCCTTTTATCTATTTAACAAAACAAGTTTACTGTTACCAAGTCACCGAGATTTGGAACTTTTTATTTATATTTTGACCAAGTTGCAATTTGTCACATTGAGTTTGCAAAAAGAAAAAAGTGCAACACTTTAGGCATTGAATTAACACACAGTTGCTTGATTGCACATTTCTAGACCAGGGTTGCAAGCAATCTTATACTAGTACTGCTAGTAAAGTAATCAACATGGTTCACCATTTTGCATACGGCAGTACCAATTTAGTTTTTTTATGCTTCTTCTGACGTTTCCTCACTTGCGACGTCTAGCTGCTGCCCTTTGACACGCTTCCTGTTCGGCGGCGCCGCCACCCCCGCCGCCGTCGTGGTCTGCCGCTGCTCGCGTGACTTCTTCACCATCTTCTCCATTGCCGGAGTCACGTAAGCTGTCGGCATGCGGGCGCATAAGGTCTGCAGCCGCATCCTGGGGGCGCATCCAGTCTGCAGCTGCCTCGTCGCCGCGCGCTGCTGCCCATGCGAGCTCATGCCGGACAGGAAGCACGCGCGCCCCGTCGTCTCGTACTCCCGCCGGTCTTCCACGCCAGCGATAAGAACGCACAGCTCGTCCTCTAGCTCCTTGCACATGGGGTCGCCGGCCATCCCTGGCGCCGAACGCTCCACGGCCTCCAGCCGGCCTCGCAGTATCCGTGCGCCCTCGGCGTGTTGCCCGCGGTCGGCCGCCTCCCGCGCCGCCGCCATGTCCTCTGTTGCCTCCACGCGGACGCGCTCACGCTCGACGTCCATGGACGGCTGCACGTCGGTCACCTCAACCGGCCTCTGGACAACGGCATCGTCTCCCGCGACGGTGGCCGCCTGCCCTGTCGCAGCATCTCGGTAAGTGCAGCTCGCTTTGACCAGCCCGGTGACCTCATCGGCATCCTCGGCCCCTGGCACGTCCAGGAATATGAGGAGCCGCCTCTCCTCGTCGGCATAGAGCTCGCCGACGTCCACTGAGGCAGAACGCCCGCCGGCGTCCACCCGGTTGGCGTACCGTCCCGACTTGACCGCCCGGACGAGCACGGCCGGATGCAAGCACGTCACCGCGATGCGCAACTCCTGGACGACGACCGTGAGGAGCCCGCCGATGCACTGCGCGAACGAGTCCTGGACGACCGCCTCGTTCTCAATGAAGGAAAATGTGCCGCCGGTCGCTTCCGCGATGGTGTGCATGGCCGCTGCGTCGTGGTCGGTGCCGAAGCCAAACGCATGAACCGCCGGTGGCCGGGCTCCGGCGCCCGTGTACGTGAGCGAAGATGGCACGAGGCTGATGTAGTTGGGGGCGGCACCACTGCGGTGTCTCCTTGGCGCGGTGAACGTGTCCTGCCCGTCGGAGAGAAGCATGATGCTGGCGACGGCGTTCATGTGCTGGCGGTCGCCGAGCACCTGGGCGGCCACGCGGAGCCCCTCGCCGATGTTGGTGGCGCCGTTTGCAGCGAGGGATTCCACGGCGCGCTTCGCCGCAGCCTTCCCCGCGTCAGACATGCGCACGAGGCGGATCAGGCGACTCGCGCTGCTGGAGAAGGACACCACGGAGAGGCGGTCGGCGGATCCAAGGTTGTCGATGACGAACCCCATGGCCTGCTTCAGCAGCGCCAGCTTGCGGCCGGTCATGCTGCCGCTGACGTCGAGCACCGTCACGAGGTCGAGCGGCGCGCGCGCCGCCTCGGAGGCGGCCGAAGATGGCGCCCTGGCGTGCACGAGCACCGCGAAGTTTTCGCGGACCGCGGCCCTCGCGACGGCCGGGCACTCGCAGTGCGTCCTGAGGACCACCGCACCGCCGTTGGTCGCCGCCGCGGTCTGCGCCCCGACGGTCGGCTCGTCGTCATCGTACGTGTGGGGCACCTGTTGGGACGATGACGACGGCGACGGCGACGGTGGTGCCACTGCCTGGGCGGGGGCGTTCACGGCCGGCAAGACGGTCCAGGGCGCCTTGCAGAGCGGGCAGGTGTGGTTCCCGTGGGCGACGCTGGCGGAGATGCAGCTGAGGTGGAAGGCGTGGGAGCACTCCGCCGTGAAGCTGGCCTGGCCGCGGACCATGCCGCCGAGGCAGATGGCACACACGTCGGCATCGCCCGTGTCCGCCATGCAGATGCAGCAGCCAGCAGAGGAAGCTTTGGATCTGATGCACGTACACGGAGGCTAATTGCTATGCCAGGGGCCGGTTTCTTCTCTGGTTGTTAATTTGTTGGATGATGAAATCGGCGTCTATATAGGGTTACTCATTGTAGATATGGAGGATGATTAACGGAATTTGTCCGGAAATTAAGGTGCATTACCGGCGCGGAAACAAGGCGAAAATTTTCTTTCCATCTGCGCTTCCCGCACGACGAATCCTCCTCCTTTTTTGTGCCTGGAGAAACGTTTTTTTTTAGGGCTGGAGAAACGTTCTTTTCCATGCATGTACGAAGTAAATGAACCAGGACTATGTGCTCATTTTTTTTAGAGCAACCACGTAATTCATTTCACTGATAGAAAATCAAACACTGACCAGGAAAACACACGTGGAAACGAAAAGACTGACCAGGAAAACACGATTGTCCTGGAAACATTGCAGATAGAGCCCTAAAAGATAGAAAATCTAAAACTATCCCTAGGATTTTTTTCCGCACACACTGAAGCCAGCGGCCGCCGCCCAAATCCAGCATCGCCAAAGCGCACGCCAGGAGAGACGCCAAGCCTCCACCATTGCGAGATCCAAAGAAGCATCATCATCAACGAGGCTTTGTAAGTCGATGAACCGGCCCGCTGCAAGCAGCAAGGCACATGTGTCGTGGCACGTCGACCGGGGACGTCCCCGTGCTACCTTGGACCCAGATTTGCCGCATCCCATCGACGAGGTCGAGGAAGAACGATAGATCTACCACCACCAAACCAACATCCTCGCTCCAGAGCATCCGCCTCGCCTTGGCCACCAGCTCGCGACCGACAAACGCCAGCGACACATCGAGAAACTAATCTCGCCAGATCGAAAGAACGACGAGAAGACCAAGCCACCTGCTTCATGGCGTAGCCGTTTAGAGCACCGCCAAGATGGGAAGAAGCAGAGGCACCTTATTCCGACGCGACGTCATCCCCGCCACCGATGCGGCGCCCTTGAAAAAACCTAGCCCAGCCCTAACTACTCACCAATGGCGAAACGCCGGGGTCCCCACCCCTGCCGCCGCCGTAACGGCAGACGGAGGAGGCAGGGACCAGCGATAGCTGGCGGAGGTAGGGGCAAGGGATGGGTCGCCGCCGATTATGTATTGATCGTGTCTTCGCCAGGCCCCGACTGCAAAGAGGAGGCCGAGCGGGGGCAATCAGGAAGAGATCTAGTCTTTTTGTTGCGGAAAAGGAAGAGATCTAGTTTAAGAGCACACGCTAAAAAGCGTTATCGCACGCTGTAAATTTTGGGCGCCAGGCCGCGCGCCCTTCATAATTTGCACTGCGTGTTTTTTTTAGCGCGCGTTTCTGGGCATCTGGAAAACTGATGTTGGACGCAGCGCGCTAAAAGTGCTACAGTGGCACTGTAAAACTATTTTGGCGCTCGATATTTTTTATGTGTCTGTTAGAGATGCTCTAAGCAACATATAGGGTTGCAACTTGCAAACTGGTTAATCAAATGTTAACCGGCGAACGCCAAATTTTTGATGATTCCCAGCGAACGCGTTTTGGAAGAGACATGAATCTTGAAGTCGAGGAGCGTTGCCACTTCGGATCCAAAAACCGTTCGCTGAAACTGGCATGAGCATGAGATATTTCATCAAACTAGTAAGTATGCACGTGCAACGCACGTTTTAACAAATATAAACCAGCATAAATTCCACTTCAAGGTATATAAATCTAGAATAAGGTTTCAGCAATTTCTTTTTACAAAAATCCTTGGTTCCCAAAGATGTTCAGTAATAACCATCCTAAATGAGCAATCGAACATTCCTTGAATCACTTTATCAATGAGGTTGCGGAAGTAACTCCAACTCATGTCTTGTCAAATACACCATTTTCCTTAGTTAGAACTTGCAATGAAATGGCAACCTGTCATGCATCTCTGACGATGCCATATTAAAAGGAAAAAAATACATCATAGAAATGACATGCAAACAATATGCACACAATTATGTTGAACAATGATATGGGTCAAACATATGGATTTAGTTGTTACCCTAAAACAACTTTCTTGAAAATAATTGTCTCAACGTTGTGCCCGCAAAAGGAAAGAGAAACATTATGTAAACACAAAAATTACAATGGACGAACACATAATTTTTCAGAAAAAAAGAACAGTGACCAGGAAGCTTCCAATCATTGTAGGGAGGACAACCTTCCTACAAATACACAATCTGGTGCAGGTTCATACGATTTTCATTCTGCACAAGTGATACAACTTACAAATTCAAGCCATTGCGACAAAATATGCAGGGAGAAGTTTGTTTAAAGGCAATAATTGTTTATTAACAAGTTGGTACAAGTTGTTGTCAAATACTTCAACACATTTCCAATTTCAATTATGAATGTGCAATAAGATCCTTACACCCTAATGATTTTTAACCAAACTATAAAATTAGTGGGCCAGCCATAAATATTATTGTTGTCGTATCTGAAGTACCTTTGAAATCTTGAGAAACAACAAGTACTATACAACCAAACTGGCTTCTTCTTGGGATAAGCCAATGTTCGAGCTCCAAGGCTTGATATGCCCGAAAGCTACAACATCTTTTAAATGGCACACATAAAACTTGAGAAGTCCATTGTTTGCACTAACAATTTTCGTTGACATCTGCAAAGTGCAAGGAGCATTAGAGACTCATATTATTGATAGAAGTCTACATTTGATAGTACTCCCTCCGTTTCTTTTTACTCCGCGTATAAGTTTTGGTCAAAGTCAAACTACACAAAGTTCGACCAAATTTATAATAAAAAATATGAACATCTACAATAGTTAAACTATATAATATGAAAATACATTTCATGGTGCATCTGAAAATGTTGATTTCACATTGTAATTGTTGATATTTTTTAATATAAAGTTGGACAAAATGCAAAGCTTGACTTTGACCAAACCTTATATGCAGACTAAAAAGAAACGGAGGGAGTACAAAACAATTTTCTACTGGCAATTAAATCTCATTGTACAACAATTGCTCACACATGAAATCTCAACCTGATGGCTCCAATTTTTTTTGTTGCATCGGCATCTGTTGAAGCCCTTATTTTAGTTCCTGGTCAGCATTGAACCGATGCAATAATAAAGCAGTAGCTTCCCAAGCAAAACCCTTGGTGATGAAGCTATCGTCTTCGACCACTTGGATCTCGAAGAATCTAATTAAGCTAGCTTAGCTACAAGCACAATATATGCGCCTCGTTCTCCAACTCATCACCTTGTTGGCCTTGGGCACCAGTTCTTGCAGGGCCTTTATCCTCTCGGCGATCCTCTCTCGGAAAAAACTGCGACAAGGACCAGCTGGTTAATTAATTAGAAAAAATTAGCAAGCATTAAGTTTATAGAGGAAGAGAGGTCCATGGAGCTAAATAGAACTGCACAGGAGTAGAGAAGAACAAGAACAGTATGGACAACTAAAAAGACAAAGTAATAATATAGTTAGCTAAAGCCAGAACATTAACAAAACATGGGAACTAATCAGATTAGTGATAAGATGCTAATTGCTCCCCTTGGTTTTATTCTATAAGGTTCATTGCCGGCCAATTTGACCAGTAACACCATATGAGCGTCGCTCAATAGATAGTTTACTCGCTCTGCTATGCTTTCTAGGTTGGAGGTCTGCCTGGCCGCGCGCTGCCTTGGCGGCGCCGACGCGCTACCTCCTCCTCCCCCAGCTTGTCGTGGTTGCGCCCCGCACCTCCTACTCCGCCAAAGGTCTGGCTCGGCATGGGCGCCGTTTGCTGCTGGAAGAACATCTGTTGTTCTCAGTAAAAAGATCGGGGAGGAGAAAAAAAGGCTGCAACTGGATTAATTCGAGAAAAGGAGACCTGCACATCGCCGCCCGATCCGCCCTTGCCAAGGGTGAGTGGGAGCAGCAGGACTCCATCGCCGCCGCCGTTGGCTGGCGAGCGGCCCATGCCCTGAAAAAGCATGTTGTTGTGGTGGCCCTACCTCAGATCGGCGAGGTTCTGTAGCACCATCTACTTCGCCGCGTTGACGCCTCCGCAGGGATGTCGCTAATCTGGTGCTGCCAGAGCTGCGGCGCCGGCATCACCTAATGGTCGTACGGCCCCCTAAACAGTTGCTGCTTTATCCCATCGGCCTGGCTGCGGTCCTCAGGCTTCGTCCTAGCGGCAAGGTCGTGTCAAGCCGAGGGCGGCAGGCTGCCGAGCATCTGGTCGAGGAAATCGTCGTGCACGCCGCCAGGAACGGGGGCGGCAGCTAGGGCGACGGGCTAAATTTTGGGTTAGCGCTAAATTTGTGGTGGGATTTAGCGCTAATGGAGGCTGGGATCACGTGGTTGTTGAAGGAATCTTTCGTCTGCTCGATGGCAGAGTTTTCGTTCGCCCCTTAAATTGGTAGACGTACTTTTAGTTGTTATCTCGACGGTTAGATCTAAATGAGTGGGCCATCTTGTGGCTCTAATTACCTTGGTTTGTTTTGTGTACATTAGACGGGGTGCACTTAAGAAAGATAATGTTTGCTTGTTTAACAGTAGTAGAGAAGAGAAGTAGAGAAACGGTTTGCATCACCCGAAAGATAATGCCACGCGCGTCTGCCGCCTCCATGGCCGGATCTGATGTTGATCAAACGACTTGGGAGCGACCTTTTCCATAGGATAGGATTGCAACTGGGCCGTTGTTGTAATTTTTTCCACCGCAACAACTAGCCTGTTGCAGACTAACAAAGGGGAGCCAACCATGCAATGGCTTCGGGAGCGGAGGGGCGGTATCATGGCTGAGCCGTAGAACAACGTCGACTCGAGAGGGAAGTGGCGTGGAGGAGAGGGAAGGAGATAGGGTGGCGAAGTTTGCTCACCAGCATCGGCGAACGGCGGCCGGAGCCGCGCGGCGCAAGAGCGGGTACTTGGGCGGCTGCTCCGACAATATCTAGCCAAAGGGCAGGAAGGAGCGAGCAAGACGACCTCGGAGTGTGCATCACGTCATCAATTGTTGCCGGAATTGGTCGGCGTAGGCGACGAGCGTGAGCGGAGATGCTTTTTCTTTTTGCAACAAGTGTCCGCTGCAAATTGCAACAAGGCTCTTGTTGCAGAATGTTTTGCAACAAGGCTCTTGTTGAGAATGTTTCGCAACAAGGCTCTTGTTGCAATCACGAGAGCGAACGATCGATCGGATGTTGTTTTGCGTGCAAGACATTCCCGCAGCAAGGCTCCGGTTGCTCTTACGAGATCACATGATGAGCCGGCTAGCGACCCGGCCGATCTTTTAAAAAGATCAACCGATTGACGCGTAACACGTCTCACATTTCATTGTGCATTTTTTCACATAACTATGTTACTCACCGCACTTTTGTGCTTTGGATAGTTACACTCAGTGATTCTGTGAACCCCTGCCCAGTTTCTCTACTCCTAATGAAGCAGTTGGTAGTCTCGCTTCCAGATTTTTTTCGTCCCACCTTTCATGGTTTTTTTTGGTACCTCCTCCCACCTTTGTTGGGTTTTTTTCGTAGATTTTTTTTCGTCCCCTCCCCCCACTTCATCGGTTTATTTTCACGTCACCCTCTCACACAACGAAAGAAATCTGAACAGATAAGAACTTTCCATACTAGCACAAGTTATTTAGTAATGTAGAATCAATCACGAACAATCTCTAAAGATCAAATCTAAATTAATTAACCTTACCTTAAATTACTCAATCACATTAATTAGAAAACAAATAATTGATTTTCAAAATATCGCTCAATCACATTAACCTTACCTTAACTCACGGATGGTAATCAATCTCCAAACGCAGGAAACAATGCGTCGAGGGAGCAGTAATAAACTCCCTTTCTTATGACATGTATATGATCTTCCCTTCCCTCTTTGTTGCCGAGCGTTCTTGATTCTCGAGGTCGATGCTTGGGCTGCGTCCACTGGTCGCGACGGTGCCGGAGGACGAGGACGGCGAGCCGGTGCCACAGACTGCGTTAGCCACTACCGTGAAGGGCGAAGAAGGCGGCTTCCCAGCCTGGCCGTGGCCGTGGCCCCGGAGTTGGTGCGGTGGAAGCGGCACTTGAAGGACCCGGCGTGGGTGGCTGGCCACAGACGACGACTTGAAGCGGGCCCATGGTTCGCACGGACGGCGCCGACGCCGACCTAGGCCACCTCCTTCGCACTAGCATGTCACTTGGAGCTGTGGCTGGCCGATTTACATCAAATTAATTCCCTCAGTTGTGGTGGCAAATATAATACACATAATCCATATTATTATGCACTAGCGTGTGTGTGTGTGTGAAATAGATGAATTATGGTCCCGTACCCAATAAGATGGATGTGTGTGTGTGTGTGTGTTAGAGAGAGAGAGAGGGAGAGGGGGAGAGAGAGTGAGGAAGAGGGAGGGAGAGAGTGTGTGAGAGGATTTGATGGTAAAAAAGGTCGCCAATGTCACTTGATATGTATGAGAATATTAATATTGAACTCTTAAAGTTAATGTGGCCCCGTTGCAACGCACGGGCGTTCTTCTAGTTTAGCATAAGAGTCACCTTTCAACAACTCTTACTGGCTGCTTTATTTTGAACTTTTTTTATTCCAAAGATACAAAAATAATCATCACACATTATCTTTTAGTAACCTTGTGCAACTAACAAGACTAGCAAGGTTGACACTCTTATTAGAACTGTTGGGGTATATATTGCTGAGCATTCAACTGTTGCAGGATACCTGTACCTCCACGAATAGATATCTTTGGTTTCTCCCCGAGGGAAATTTGCTGCATACTACAAAATCCTACACTGGGGAGCCTAGCAAGTGAGTTTGTACTAAGTAGCCGGGACAACACCGGCGAAGATGAGGACAATGGAGCAGTACCCATCACCAGGGCTATGGGGGACGGAGTGGAACCGCCGGATCCGCACCCGTGCTGCAGGGATGGAGCTGAGGCATTGGATCCTTGCCGGTGCGGCCCGTTGCCGTCGGACCCACGCTGTGGCCAAGGGTGGAGTTGGAGCTAAGGTTACCCTGAGGCACCACTTTAACATGGCGTAAATTTTTCAAGCAATGATGTACCAAGTAAAATTGTGTTCGGTAGCTCCTATCATAGATCATAGCACATAATAAAAGACGATAGCTTAGCAATCACACCGCTAAATATAATAATGAAACAAAGAATGAAATTAACAAAAAAATGTCTTTCATTTCCAGATTCCAAAATACATCATCATACACTAAGGTCTAATAACCAAAAAATAAAAAGTAATATTAAACTTATCCATATTTTATGTATTTAATATTTTTTTTACAAATTAGTCATAAAAATGCCGAAACAATGAAGCATACTGAATGAGAAGTTGCCAAAACACAGACATTTAAATATATTTCAATGATATTCAGCTTGATGCACGAGGCGGTTTAGGTGATATTTAGCACTAAACAATATTTGGACCCTGGTGCCTATACATTAGGGATGGTCTATTGGCCTCTGCCCCTGGGCAGGGTGGCGGGAATGGAGCACGGGCTCAGATATCCACCCAAGAGCGACGGAGCGCGAGATGGAGGGCGAGCTCTGTTTCGTCCTCTGTTGCAAGCAAGTACCGATCCACCCCGACAAACCGACGAACTCCCATCCGGAGCTGGACATGGCCAGGGAGGAAAGGACATGGAGGAGAGGGAGGAATGGAGAGGGGAAAGTGAGAGGTTTAGGGTTAGCGCTTAGGTGTGGATGAGAACCAATTGAGTTTTGTGGGACAAATATGGGCCACCAGGTTTGGTCGACGTGATAGACATGCTAGAATAAGTCCGGACAGCCCAAAATCCCCCACACATATATGTTAGATTTGGCACGGAGCATGCAGTCCAGTCTAGACAAAATGACCTATGTTTGTGGGCTGCTGTTGGAAGTGTTTTTGTTTGTCTGGGCTGCTGTTAGAGGGGACGGAGGTGGTTGAGGTCCTCGACTAGAGATGCTCTTAGTGCCTCTTTGATTTAAAAGGATGGGAGAGTATCAAGTGCTAACAAGGCTTAAATGCTACCATGATATGGGCATCTGGGCCGTCGGATTCTTAGATTGGACGACATCCGGGAGTTGTTGGATCTACTAGACGGATGCACAATTTTTGGACTCCTCGTAGGTGTTTTTACATATGTTGCAGAGTTATTGAGAGCCATCAGATCTGAATCCAATGACCCAGATGCTTGTATCATGGTAGCACCTAAAGCTTGGTAGCACTAGATATTTCCCCTTAAAAGGATTCCTAAGACATTGAATATAGAAACCGCAAAATTTACATCACATGCCCGTTTGAATCCTACTACATAACCTTGGTTCGTTTGATTGTGTAACGGAACAAATGTTTCTTTCACAGATATGTAAATGGATTATAATTTTTCTATGAAACATAGTGCAAGAAAATATTCAACAATTTCTTTGTATAGGTTTGAACCCTATGGATCAAAGAATTTATAATATGTTCCTATAAAATCCTTTAAATCAAGTCATGGGGCGCGCGGTGGATCCCGGTCCTCACTGGTGGGAGGGCTCCGTTTTTAGATGTTTCTTCGATTTTTGTTAGAGTTTGTGTCCCGATTAGGAAGACGAGACAACGACGACTCCCTGAAGATGTAATAAAGTTCTTCCTGCCCGGCCTGCGGAGGTGTGTCCCCGACGGATCTGTCTTTGGTGGATTTGTTCGGATTTGGTTGTCCTTCGTGTGTCTTTAGGTTGAGTCCTTCTGATGTGCTGATCGTATGGGGTCTTAGCACGACAACTTCCCGACTAATCACAACAAGTTTTTTCTGGCTTCGACGAGCTATATTGCACGGATACTTCAGAAAATGTGCGTATCCGATCGGATACTCGGATACTGCCCCGATACGGCCCGATACGTATCCCATAAGTATCCCTCTATTTTTTAATTGTTAACAAGGAAAATAATGTTTGATACTCTTGGGATACTTCTACGATACGTTTTGGATACCTCAAACCCCTTGTTTGATGTGAAATCGCCTCGATAGTAAAGGCACACCTTTTGAAGATTTTTTTCAGCCGAAACCGTAGAACAATTGTTCTACGGTAATTTTCATTAATTAAACAAAGTACAAGAAACAAATACAAGCCCAAACTAGTGGGTCACCCAATACCAGTTTTATGAAACATAATAACAATTATAGGTACTGTACTATCCAATCACGGATCATTGTGGCCTTTTCTTGCTTAGCTCTGATGCTGGTAGTCTGTAGACTTTCTTTGAAGTAGAATTTCTAGGTGTCGAGATGGATTGGTGCTCTTCTGAAGATCTTATCATTCCTGGTTAACCAAATGCTCCAACGTCCCATCATAACAATTTCCATAGCAATATTCGATGGTAGTTTGCATAATGAAAGAAGAATCTCATCATAGGATGATATGCCCCTGTCTTTGTGTGGGATAACTGAATTCCAACACGTCCACGCAAACTGGCAATCCCAGAACAGATGAAGGATAGATTCTTCCGTGGCTTCACCACATAGAGCACAACTGTAATCTTCTAGATACATGTTCCTGCGGTGAGGCATGTTCCTCATGCCGAGTCTATCATGAAGAAGGAGCCAAAAGAAGATTTTGTGTCTGAGTCTGCAGGCTGTTTTCCAGAGCATCTTGAAGAGGCAGTGAGCAGTGCTTGGCCCCATGAGTTCCTTGTAAATCTTCATTGAGGAGAACTTTTGGGAGTTGCCACCAGAATCTCTATCAGCAGAACTATCTCTGTTCATAATGAGCAGTTGCATAGCATTATACTGGTTGTAAGCTTCCAGAGAGAAAGGCTTGTGGAAGAGCTGGCTAAGATCATCAAGTTGCTGCACACTAGCAAGAGTGACTTCTCTGTTGAGAGCAAATGAGAACAACTCAGGGTACTGCATCTGGAGAGCAATATCATGCCATCTTTCTGTCCAAATCCTAACTATATCACCCGGACCAGACTTGCATACATGAAGTTGCCTGAAAGTAGGGAGCAGTTTGAGTATTGCTATCCACCAGAAGGATCCCACCATTCTTTCTCCAGGCAAAGAGTTCTGAATAAGATTCCCAGATGATGCTAACCAAAGGAATATCAGCCTTGTTGAGAAATTTATGAAGGAATTTCATCAACAAACTTTTATTATGGGTGTGTAGATCCAGCACACCAAGACCACCATGAGATTTAGGTTTGCATACTTGTTCCCAAGATTTGAGAGCAGAACCTCTGTCATGTGTGCCATATTTCCTCCAGAAACAGTTTCGTAAGATAGGTGTTGATCTGCTTGAGTATTGTCTTAGGAATAGTCAGAGTGCACATGAAGAAGGTTAGCATACTGGTGAAAACAGATCTGATTAAGGTAAGCTTGTTGAAAGATCGAGGATGTCGCCTAGAGGGAGGGGGGGTGAATAGGCGCTTTAAAATAATTATGGTTTAGGCTTGAACAAATGCGGAATAAACCTAATGGTTAATTTGTCAAGCACAAAACCTAAAACAACTAGGCTCACCTATGTGCACCAACAACTTATGCTAAGCAAGATAAGCAACTATGTGATAGCAAGATATATGACAAAGAACAATATGGCTATCACAAAGTAAAGTGCATAAGTAAAGGGCTCGGGTAAGAGATAACCGAGGCACGCGGAGACGATGATGTATCCCGGTTCACACCCTTGCGGATGCTAATCACCGCTTGGAGCGGTGTGGAGGCACAATGCTCCCAAGGAGCCACTAGGGCCACCGTAATCTCCTCATGCCCTCGACAATGCAAGATGCCGTGATTCCACTAAGGGACCCTTGAGGGCGGTCACCGAACCCATACAAATGGCGACCCTTGGGGCGGTCACCGAACCAGACACTTTGGAAACCCTTGGGGCGGTCACGGTACCGTCAAATTGCTCGGGCGATCTCCACAACCTAATTGAGACCCGACGCTTGCCGGAGCTTTACACCACAATGATTGAGCTCGAACACCACCAACCGTCTAGGGCGCCAAGGCACCCAAGAGGAACAAGCTCTAGGGTGCCCGAACACCCAAGAGTAATAAGCTTCTCAAACTTCAGTTCCACGTATCACCGTGGAGAACTCAAACGGATGCACCAAATGCAATGGCAAGGGTACACGGAGTGCCCAAGTCCTTGTCTCTCAAATCCCACCGAAGCAACTAATGCTAGGGAGGAAGATGAGAGGAAGAACAAGAAGGAGAACACCAAGAACTCCAAGATATAGATCCAAGGGGTTCCCCTCACACAGAGGAGAAAGTGATTGGTGGAAATGTGGATCTAGATCTCCTCTCTCTTTTCCCTCAAAAACTAGCAAGAAACCAGGGAGGGATTGAGAGTTAGCAAGCTCGAAGAAGGTCAACAATGGGGAAAGAACACGAGCTCAAAGGATAAGGTTCATTGGGAAGAAACCCCTTTTATAGGTGGGAAAAATCCAACCGTTATGCTCACAGCCAAGCGGAGCGGTACTACCGCTCCAAGGAGCGGGCGGTAGTACCCTTTGAAACACAACAGCGAGGAGGCAAAAGGCCGGAAGAACCGTCGGAGCGGTAGTACCGCCGACCTCACGGTACTACCGCTAGGGGTTCGCTAGGGTAGCGGTACTACTACTAAGGGTAGCGGTACTACTGCTAAGGGTAGCGGTACTACTGCTTATGAAGCGGTACTAAAATTACATCCGGCCTACCACCGCAGGACTTGGGACGAGTTTTTGGTCCGAGCGGTACTATCGCTATAGGAGTCAGTAGTACCGCTCTGGAGCGGTAGTAAAAATTACATCCGCTCCAATTCGCGGTAGTACCGCTGCAGCCTTTTCGAACACCAAAACTGCCACAACTTTTGCAAACGGACTCAATTCGATGAAACCAAGTTTGTTGGAAATCTAGCGACAAGGGCTAACACAATATTTAAAGAAATATCAATAAGAAGCAATTAGAAAAGGCCCATAAGAAAATGGTGAGAACCTTTCCTCGGATAAGACCGTAAAACCTCCAACACCAAAAACATCATAGAAGACGATGCGAACTCCGCTGATGAACTCAAGCTTGTCATCAAGATGACCATAAGCTCTAAGACTCACAAAGAGAACCAAACAAGAACCAAGAAACATGATGCAAGGATGCAATGGTTTGAGATCTCTACTAACGATACGATCAAGCTACCAACTTGAGAGCCCCCCTTGATAGTATGGCAAACGATCCTATAACCGTGTAACGCCCCAGGATCCGATGCGCCAGATGTCTGCCAGTTATTAGCCGTCGTTGCCATGTCATTTGCTTGCGTGTTGCATTTGCCATGTCATCATTTGCATTTTATCATGTCATCATGTGCATCTCATTTTGCATACATGTCCGTCTCATGCATCCGAGCCTTTTCCCCGTTGTCCGTTTTGCAATCCGGCACTCCTATGTCCTCCGGTGTTCCCTTCTTCCCTCATTTCATGTGCGGGTATTAAACTTTCTCGGAATGGCCCGAGGTTTGCCAAGCGGCCTTGGTATAGCACCGGTAGACCGCCTGTCAAGTTTCGTGCCATTTGGAGGTCGTTTGGTACTCCAACGGTTAACCGGGTAACCGCAGAAGCCTTCTTTTGTTGCAGCCCAACACCCCTTCCAAAGTGGCCCAAAACCCACCTAACTCCCCTCCATGCTCTCGGTCGTTCGATCACGATCGCGTGGCCGAAAACCGCTCCTCATTTGGACTCTCCTAGCTCCCTCTACCTATAAATATGCCCTCCCCTTCCATTTTTCGCGGTGCAAACCCTAGCCTCCTTCTACCTCGCGCCGCCGGACGAAATCCCCGCCGCCCGGACATGTCCGCCACCGCCCTCGCGCCCAATCCCGACGTGCCACGTGTCCGCAGCCGCCTCCCCACAGCTGGCCGCTGAGCCCATCTCGAGGCCCAGACGGGCCGAGATCCGCCGCCCGGCCGAGCCTCCGCCGCCACACCGCCGCCAGCGCCTCCGCTCCGGCCGCGAGCGCCCATTGCGCCCGCCGCCGCCCGCCGGCGATTTCGCCGCCGGCCGCCTGCCCGTCCATACCGGCCGAGGCGCTGCCCGCGCCTCGCTGGCGCCGCCTCCTCCGACGCCTGCGCCATACACGCCCGCCGCCGGCGTGCTTGCCCGCCATCCGTGTTGCCCCGGTGACTGCACCATGCCTCGCCGCCTCCCGTCGCCCGTGGCGCGATCGGCCTGCCGCTGGCGCGCGCCTCGCCGGCCTCCTTCTTCGCCGCCACGCCGGATCCGGCGTCAGCCGGCCGGATCTGGACGGCCACCGCCGCCCCTCGCCGGAATCGCCTTGGATCGCCGCCGCCATGCCCTCGGGAGGGAGCCCCGATCCACGTCGCCCGTTTGGGCCAGAGCCAGGAGCAGGCCCAGCAGCGCCCCGGCCTGCCAAGCCGGCCTGCTGCCTCCACCGAACGGGCCAAGGCCCATGGGTGAGGCCACCCCCAGCCCCCTCCTTTGTTTTTTTTCTTTCTTTCTGTTGGGCCAGCCAACAGTTTCGGCCCACGCATATTTTTTTTCCCTGACCTGCGATTTTGCCATTTATCCATAGATTTACAGTTTTACAGATTGGCCCTCCATCTTCATGCATTTAATAACTCACAAACGGTGCATCGGATTAAAACAAACTTTATATGTAAAATGCTTAGAATTTCATCTAGTTTCATAATATCCAACTTTCATCCATGTTTAAAATGTTTAACTTGCTGTTTATTTAATTTTGCTCAAATGCCATGCTAAAATGATTTATTTCATAACTATATAACCGTAACTCCGATTTTAATAAACTTTATATGTAAATGGGGTAGAATTTTGCCTAGTTTAACATGGTGCACTTTGTTTTGCTATTTAACAACATTAAAATGGTGTTTAGTGCAGAACAGTACCGAATCTAAAATATGCATATGGGGATTTTCCGGAATTGTTATTTGTTGTTCCGGCCTCATTTAAACTTGCCTAGTTAGGTAGTTTTCTTATGTTTCACCCCTTGCCATGTTTAACAACATTTAATATTGTTGGGTAGCTTAAACAAGAGAGAACTAAATAATTGATGTGGTGTTCCGTCAATATGCAACTCGTTGCATATTGAGCTCCACTTAATTTGTAGTGTTGTTTGTTGCACTTTGCCATGCCATGCCTCATTAAACCGGACATGCATCATACTTGGTTGTGCATCATGCCATGGTTATGCGATGGTTGTTTACTATATTATTTGCTTCTTTCCGGTTAGCTTCTCTCGTTAGCTTCGGTTTCGCTCGGAGTTGTGAGGATTGTTCGCCACGCCTGCTTGTCTTCTTCATGGACTCGTTCTTCTTCCTTGCGGGATTTCGGCAAGATGACCGCTACTCGGATCTCACTACTATCATTGCTATGCTAGTTGCCTCGTTCTTTCGCTATGCTGCGCTACCTATTACCTGTTTGTCAAGCCATCCCATATTGCCATGAACCTCTAACCTTTGACACCATTCCTAGCAAACCGTTGTTTGGCTATGTTACCGCTTTGCTCAGCCCCTCTTATAGCGTTGCTAGTTGCAGGTGAAGTTGAAGATTTTCTCCATGGTGGACAGGGTTTTGTTGGGATATCACAATATCTCTTATAATATTAATGCATCTATATACTTGGTAAAGGGTGGAAGGCTCGGCCTTATGCCCGTGTGTTTTGTTCCACTCTTGCCGCCCTAGTTTCCGCCATACCGTGTTATGTTCCCGGATTTTGCGTCCCTTACGCGGTCGGGTGATTTATGGGAACCCCTTGACAGTTCGCTTTGAATAAAACTTGTCCAAAGAAGGCCCAACATTGCCTTTTACCATTTGCCTCACCACCACCTATTTTTCCCTTGGGAGTAATTAACCCAAGGGTCATCTTTATTTCAGCCCCGGGCGGTGCTTGTCTAAGTGTTGGTCCGAACCGGCAGATCAAGGGCCACCTCGGGCAACTCGAGGGCTGGTTTTACTCAGAGGCTGACCTATCCGTGTTGCCTCGAGAACGAGATATGTGCAGCTCCTATCGGGATTGTCGGCGATCGGGCGGCTTTGCTGGTCTTGTTTTACCATTGTTGAAATGTCTTGATGTACCGGATACCGAGTCCGATCGAGTGTCTTGGGTGAAGGTGTATTCCTTCGATGATCGCGAGAGCTTGTCATGGGCTGTTGGGACACCCTGCAGGGTTTAAACTTTTGAGAGCCGTGCCCGCGTTATGTGGCGATGGGAATTTGTTAATGTCCGGTTGTAGACAACTTGACACTTGATCCGAAATAAAACACATCAACCGAGTGTGTAGCCGTGATGGTCTCTTCTCGGCGGAGTCCGGGAAGTGAACACGGTTTCTGGGTTATGTTTGACGTAAGTAGGTGTTCGGATCACCTCTTGATCATTGCTAGCTTCACGACTGCTCCGCTTGTTTCTCTTCTCGCTCTCATTTGCGTTGGTTAGCCACCATATCTTGCTTAGTCGCTGCTGCAACCTCACCACTTTACCCCTTCCTTTCCCATTAAGCTTTGCTAGTCTTGATACCCATGGTAATGGGATTGCTGAGTCCTCGTGACTCACCGGATACTTCCAAACCAGTTTGCGGTGCCTATGTTACCGAAAGGTGTGATTTAACCCAGCTCAAGGAGGAGCTTGATGAGGATCTTGCCTTTTGTGTTGTTTCGCTCTAGTTGATCAAGAGTGGAGCCCAGCTTGGGGTCGATCGGGACCTTTTGTCGCATTTGGGGTTCTTCTTTTATTTTGGTTCCGTAGTCGGACCTTGATTGTATCTGGATGATGTAATGCTTTATTCATGTAATTGTGTGAAGTGGCGATTGTAAGCCAACTATGTATCTCTTTCCTTATGTATTACTTGGGTTGTGTGAAGATTACCTCACTTGCGACATTGCTTTCAATGCGGTTATGCCTCTAAGTCGTGCTTCGACACGTGGGAGATATAGCCGCATCGAGGGCGCTATAAGTTGGTATCGAGCCATCCCGACCTTAGGAGCCCCACCGCTTGATCGCTTTTAGCGGCCGAGTTGTGTCTAGAAAAATGTTTTGAGTCATTTAGGATTATATATATCGGAGAGTTAGGAATTCTTTTTACTCCTCACCCTTCGACCTTCCGGTGAGGTATCCCGACGAGAGTTTTGACTCTTCTCTTCTCAAATTTCACTAAATTTTTTTAGGATCACGCTGGTATCTTAGAATCGTTCGATGGTTTTATGATGACAACATTGTCTTGGTGCCTCCTGTCATTTAGGGTTGTGGCGGTGTCCCGGGAGTTGAGCTCCGAGGTGTTGTCGCCATAATTTTATCGTTGCAGTTCTCGAATACCGAGTTTAGTACGCCGACATCGAAAATCTCTTTTATGCAGTTGTTGGTGAGATAACCCCGCTAACCCAAAGATCTTGTGGTGAGTACGGAGTATTGCCATGACTCGTATAACGGATGCTTTTCAAGGTTGAGGTACACGATTTCGAAGGTTTCTTGGTTATGTGTTGAAGGATGGATACAATGGATGTAGGGATTGTTAGCTTGGGTGAGATATATATTGCTCCCTGTATCCCCAACACTGATTGCATAACCGAAAGTTTTCGGAGTTTCATAGGTGGGAATTCAAGTAGCTCTTAGGATATCTTTCCGACGGATGTATGATATGAAATTGGGGTTCACGCCTAGTGGTCCGCCTATTCACGGTTGGTTTTACAGTGGTCTCGTTGTGTCTTAAAGAGTCCTTGGCTATGCCGACTGGGACACTTCAGATGTCATGTGCACCGCCTTGTACATGATGGTGCTGTACGATTGAGCCCGTAGGCCCCACCACGAAAACTTCGGACGAAATCTCTATCATATGTTTGTTCCGGCTTATTCTGCAAGCCAATCCTTTGTTTTGTTTTATTTGTGGTATTCGAGTTGCTTCGATGTCAAGTGTTGATTCCATACCTTTCTGAAATGGTATTCTCATACTCCGATGTGAATACCGATCCTTCTCGACAATCGAGATTGTCATGTCAATCCTTTCCAACCGGCGTGTTTCTCTTCAAGTAGATCTGATCCCATCATTCTCCCCATCTGCAAGATCAATTCTAAGTTTTATCAACGGTGTTTGTTTCGTTCATCCCAAGTTGTCTTTATTTTTCCACACCCTCCCACCCTTTTTCTTCAAGGACTAAGTTTTCTTAATCAAGTATCCATTTATTCATGTGAAGTCTCTTCATTCTTTTCTTTCAATGTTCTTATCCGGTGATTTCCGATGAAGATGCTCACGAGCTTCTAGTTCATCATTCTTCATTCTCGTATTCTTCTCCGGTGGATTCAAGTCAAGTTTTGTTGATCATACCTTTTTCCTCATTTCAATGTCTTCTCATACCGGTGCACCTCATTATCATTCTATTTCTCGCTATTTGTTATTCCGGAGTGCTCAAGATATCTCACAAGATTTGTGTTTCGATTCTTAATCCGTTCAAGCTATCTCGAGATTGTTATCTCATTCAAGCCATTTAATTCAACCGGTGCAATTTCTCTTTTAAATCTTTTCAACGGTGTTCTTTTGAGTGGGCCCTAACCCACAGGTCTTTTCCCAGGATCTTACCTGACTCTTCTATTTTCCCAGAGCTATCCTAAATTCTTTTCCAAGTTTGACGAAGAATGAGTTGTCATCAGTCAAATGTTTTTCTCCAAGATCTCTTCCAAATTCTTTTCATAGTTGGCTCAATCTCTTCGCTTTTGATTCTTCCGGTGTGCCTCAATAATTCTTGGTGGTGTTTCTCGTTGTCATTCTCATCATTTGAAGACCGAAGAAGAGTTTCTCTTTAATCTTGCTCTATTCTCTTCAAGATTCATGGTTCTGGCTTGATGCCATCCTCTCATAATTGTTTTCGATTGTGAGAATTCTTTAAACCCATCCGGAGCTTTTCATGAGTTGTTTCCATTTCTTTCCTCCGAAGGCCATCATGTCATAATTCTTCATTCTCAGATTTGAGCTTTCATTCTCCAAATCTTACCGGTGCATCGTTCAAATATCCTCTAGTCAGTTCTTGATCTCTTTGTTCTCATGTATCTATTTTGTCTCAAGCACCTTCGTTCATTTGCTAATTCTTATCGGTGATGCACCCTACTTGATCATTTTCAATTCTAACGGTGGTTCTTTCAAGATCTCTTCCTTGCTCATCATATCAATTCATTTGTTGTTCAAATCCTACCGTGGATCGTTGAAGACTTTTCTCAAGCTGCGCCATATCTCTTTTAATCCTTTCTTCGAGGATAAGTAGTATGCAAATCCGTTGCTTGTCATCAATTAAATTTGATGAAGGATAGCATACAATAAATCTTATCTTATTTCCTCGAGGTGACTCAATTCTTTTTACGGAGATTATTCATGATGAATAAATTCTTGATTACAAGTGATTCATCTTTATTTCCGGAGTTGGTCATCATATCAATTCTCGGTTCTAAGATGTTCATCTTTCTTTTCGGAGTTCCAAGCTCTCTCAATTATCTCGTCGCGAAGCTCCATCTAAATCATTGCGAGGCTTCACCTTGTGTTTTCAATTTCTCTTTCTTTTCATTCCTTTTGTTTACCGGAGTTCTTCATGGAGGCTCTACATGGTGGTTCACCAAGGAGTCTCTTCATTCTTCAATTGCTCTTCAAGATTTCTCTTGAAGCTATGATCCGCCAAGCTATACTCTAAAATAAACATGGTGCTCAACACATGTTTTGTTTTGGGGAGTTCAAGTATTCTTCATCTTGCATTTCGAAGTGCAATTCTTTCTATTCTTATCTTTTGAGGTGGTGTTATGTCACTCTTGACAATTTCCATTCATGTTTCGTGATTCACATGTTGTCAAGAATGAGGTATTTTAAATCCATCAATCTCTTCGTTGGAGTTATCTTGGTATAGATTTCACCTAAAGCCTTCCCTAAGGAATGTTGCTATTATGGTGTTTATCAATGATCCAAGTTTTCACCTATCCTCTCGGCGAAAGCAATTTTCATCTCTTCGTTATCTCAAGCAAGCAATTGTTTCCATCAATGGCCGGTTGTCACCTCATCATTTTGAGTTGTGTTCCATAAGCCCACAACAAGCTTGTGCTTCTCGTTGTTGATTTTCCAACAACTCCGTTCGAACCTTCTTGGAAGGATGCCTTCCAAATTCAATTGGGGTATAAGTTATCATTTTCTTCACCATTCTGTTATTCCAATGATCTATCTTTTTTTTCTTCCGGAGGCATTGTGACGTTGCTCTCTCATCTTATCAAGTTTTGCCTCTCTTTTCAACCTGAGTGCTGTCTGAAATCCTTTTACCCATTGTGCCATTCCTTCAATAGTTCCGGAGGCAGTGTGTTGTTGATTTCATCAAGTATCATCCCATCTTCTCAAGTTCATGTTCAATTCCTTCCATGTTCAACCGGAGTGCTGCCCAAATTATATCAATCTTATTCCTCCTCTATCTAGTTTTAACCGGAGTGGTTTCAATATCTATCTTATCACTAAACCTCTTAATTCTCGTAATACTCCTTGTTCATCTTTTCTAACGGATTGTTTGCAATCTTGGTCATCTCCGTTATTTTGTTTCTTTCAATGTGTTCAACCTCTCAAGGTTCGTGGTTTCACTCGTTCATCAAAGAAGCAACTTAGATTTACCTCTTCTCTTCCGTTTTCCCTCCGGTGCCATCCTAGATCTCGGGACGAGATCCTCTCGTAGTGGTGGAGTGTTGTAACGCCCCAGGATCCGATGCGCCAGATGTCTGCCAGTTATTCGCCGTCGTTGCCATGTCATTTGCTCGTGTGTTGCATTTGCCATGTCATCATTTGCATTTTATCATGTCATCATGTGCATCTCATTTTGCATACATGTCCGTCTCATGCATCCGAGCCTTTTCCCCGTTGTCCGTTTTGCAATCCGGCACTCCTATGTCCTCCGGTGTTCCCTTCTTCCCTCATTTCATGTGCGGGTATTAAACTTTCTCGGAATGGCCCGAGGTTTGCCAAGCGGCCTTGGTATAGCACCGTAGACCGCTGTCAAGTTTCGTGCCATTTGAGGTCGTTTGGTACTCCAACGGTTAACCGGGTAACCGCAGAAGCCTTCTTTTGTTGCAGCCCAACACCCCTTCCAAAGTGGCCCAAAACCCACCTAACTCCCCTCCATGCTCTCGGTCGTTCGATCACGATCGCGTGGCCGAAAACCGCTCCTCATTTGGACTCTCCTAGCTCCCTCTACCTATAAATATGCCCTCCCCTTCCATTTTTCGCGGTGCAAACCCTAGCCTCCTTCTACCTCGCCACGGACGAAATCCCCCGCCCGGACATGTCCGCCACCGCCTCGCCCTAATCCCGACGTGCACGTGTCCGCAGCCAGCTCCTGCGCCTGGAACCGCTGAGCCCATCCGAGGCCCGCACGGGCCAGATCCGCCGCCTCGGCCCGAAGCTCTCCGCACACGCCAGCGCCTCCGTCTCCGGCCGCCGAGCGCCCAGCCGCCGCCGCCGCCCCATGGCGACCCGCCGCCCCGCCGCCTCGCCGTCCGCCCGGCCGAGGCGCCGCCGCCCGCGCTTCCCGCTGGCGCCGCCTCCTCCCGACGCCAAGCGCCATACACTGCGTCGCCGCCGGCGGTTCGCCGCCATCCGTGCGTCCCCGCGACGACCGCACCATGCCTCGCCGCCTCCCGTGTGCCCGTGGCGCGATCAGCCCCTGCGCGCTTCAGCGCGCTCCGAACCTCCTTCTTCGCCCGCCACGCCGGATCCGGCGTCGGCGGCCGGATCTGGGCGGCCACCGCCGCCCTCGCGGAATCGCTTGATCGCCGCCGCCATGCCCTCGGGAGGAGCCCCGATCCACGCCGCCTGCTTGGGCGAGCGAGAGCAGGCCCAGCAGCGCCCGGCCGCTAAGCCGGCTTCTTGCTTCCACCGAACGGGCTAAGGCCCATGGGTGAGGCCACCCCAGCCCCTCCTTTGTTTTTTTTTTTTCTTTCATTGGGCCAGCCAACAGTTTCGCCCACGCATATTTTTTTTTTCCCGACCTGCGATTTTGCCATTTATCCATAGATTTACTGCTTTCTGATTGGCCTCCATCTTCATGCATTTAATAACTCACAAACGGTGCATCGGATTAAAACAAACTTTATATGTAAAATGCTTAGAATTTCATCTAGTTTCATAATATCCAACTTTCATCCATGTTTAAAATGTTTAACTTGCTGTTTATTTAATTTTGCTCAAATGCCATGCTAAAATGATTTATTTCATAACTATATAACCGTAACTCCGATTTTAATAAACTTTATATGTAAATGGGGTAGAATTTTGCCTAGTTTAACATGGTGCACTTTGTTTTGCTGTTTAACAACATTAAAATGGTGTTTAGTGCAGAACAGTACCGAATCTAAAATATGCATATGGGGATTTTCCGGAATTGTTATTTGTTGTTCCGGCCTCATTTAAACTTGCCTAGTTAGGTAGTTTTCTTATGTTTCACCCCTTGCCATGTTTAACAACATTTAATATTGTTGGGTAGCTTAAACAAGAGAGAACTAAATAATTGATGTGGTGTTCCGTCAATATGCAACTCGTTGCATATTGAGCTCCACTTAATTTGTAGTGTTGTTTGTTGCACTTTGCCATGCCATGCCTCATTAAACCGGACATGCATCATACTTGGTTGTGCATCATGCCATGGTTATGCGATGGTTGTTTACTATATTATTTGCTTCTTTCCGGTTAGCTTCTCTCGTTAGCTTCGGTTTCGTTCCGGAGTTGTGAGGATTGTTCGGCTACGCCCGTTTGTCTTCTTCATGGACTCGTTCTTCTTCCTTGCGGGATTTCAGGCAAGATGACCGCTACCCTGGATCTCACTACTATCATTGCTATGCTAGTTGCCTCGTTCTTTCGCTATGCTGCGCTACCTATTACCTGTTTGTCAAGCCATCCCATATTGCCATGAACCTCTAACCTTTGACACCATTCCTAGCAAACCGTTGTTTGGCTATGTTACCGCTTTGCTCAGCCCCTCTTATAGCGTTGCTAGTTGCAGGTGAAGTTGAAGATTTTCTCCATGGTGGACAGGGTTTTGTTGGGATATCACAATATCTCTTATAATATTAATGCATCTATATACTTGGTAAAGGGTGGAAGGCTCGGCCTTATGCCTGGTGTTTTGTTCCACTCTTGCCGCCCTAGTTTCCGTCATACCGTGTTATGTTCCCGGATTTTGCGCCCCTTACGCGGTCGGGTGATTTATGGGACCCCTTGACAGTTCGCTTTGAATAAAACTTATCCAAAGAAGGCCCAACATTGCCTTTTACCATTTGCCTCACCACCACCTATTTTTCCCTTGGGAGTAATTAACCCAAGGGTCATCTTTATTTCAGCCCCCGGCCGGTGCTTGTCTAAGTGTTGGTCCGAACCGGCAGATCATGGGCCACCTCGGGCAACTCGAGGGCTGGTTTTACTCGTGGGCTGACCTATCCGTGTTGCCACAGGAACGAGATATGTGCAGCTCCTATCGGGATTGTCGGCGATCGGGCGGCTTTGCTGGTCTTGTTTTACCATTGTTGAAATGTCTTGATGTACCGGATACCGAGTCGATCGGAGTGTCTTGGGTGAAGGTCTATTCCTTCGATGATCGCGAGAGCTTGTCATGGGCTGTTGGGACACCCCTGCAGGGTTTAAACTTTCGAGAGCCGTGCCCGCGGTTATGTGGCAGATGGGAATTTGTTAATGTCCGGTTGTAGACAACTTGACACTTGATCCGAAATAAAACACATCAACCGAGTGTGTAGCCGTGATGGTCTCTTCTCGGCGGAGTCCGGGAAGTGAACACGGTTTCTGGGTTATGTTTGACGTAAGTAGGTGTTCAGGATCACCTCTTGATCATTGCTAGCTTCGTGACCGTTCCGCTTGTTTCTCTTCTCGCTCTCATTTGCGTTGGTTAGCCACCATATCTTGCTTAGTCGCTGCTGCAACCTCACCACTTTACCCCTTCCTTTCCCATTAAGCTTTGCTAGTCTTGATACCCATGGTAATGGGATTGCTGAGTCCTCGTGACTCACCAGATACTTCCAAACCAGTTTGCAGGTGCCTATGTTACCGAGCAGGTGACGCAACCCAGCTCAAGGAGGAGCTTGATGAGGATCTTGCCTTTTGTGTTGTTTCGTTCTAGTTGATCAGTAGTGGAGCCCAGTTGGGGTCGATCGGGGACCTTTTGTCGCATTTGGGGTTCTTCTTTTATTTTGGTTCCGTCGTCGGACCTTGATTGTATCTGGATGATGTAATGCTTTATTCATGTAATTGTGTGAAGTGGCGATTGTAAGCCAACTATGTATCTCTTTCCCTTATGTATTACTTGGGTTGTGTGAAGATTACCTCACTTGCGACATTGCTTTCAATGCGGTTATGCCTCTAAGTCGTGCTTCGACACGTGGGAGATATAGCCGCATCGAGGGCGTTACAAACCTGGTCTCCCAACTACCACCACGAGACCGGTAAAATAGAAAACCTATCAAGGGCAAACCTTTTCCTTGCACATAGTCCACTTGATCTAGATGATGACGATCTTGACTCCCTCAAGTTGGACCATCTTTCTTGATTGCGTTGGCTCGATGAAGACTAGATGATTGCTCCCCCATAGTCCACTATGGGTGAACCTCTCTTTGGCACATCTTCACAAGACCATTGACACCACAAAGGATGGCAAGATTCAAGCACTTGATCTCTTCGTGATGCTCCACTTGAACTTGCACACGACAATCATGACGACGATCACCACTTGATGTCATCCTTTCCATGGGTTGTATGATATCTTCCTCTTGACGCAAGCCCATGGACACGTACCTAACCACACATAGAACTCTCACATAGACCATGGGTTAGTAAACAAAGTGCAATGGACAATGCTTACCATACCATGGGATCACTTGATCCCTCTTGGTACATCTTCTACGCTTTGTGAGTTGATCAACTTGATTCACTCTTGACTTAGTCTTGATCAACCTTGAATCTTTCCAACTCTCTTCATTTGGATGATGTCTTGAAGGTAAACATGAATGATCACACAATCTTCTTCTTCAAGACATTCTTGCAATAAGCTCAACACTCACATGACTAATCTTTGGATAATTCCTTAATAGCACCTTGGTCCACTCATAAACTCCTTGAAACCAACACATGGACTTCAAGAAAAGCCTATGGACAAATCCTTCAAATATAACTCAAGACAACCATTAGTCCATAGAGATTGTCATCAATTGCCAAAACCAAACATGGGGGCACCGCATGTTCTTTCAACCTCCCCCATTTTGGTAATTGATGACAATCACTTTCAAGAGAGTTTATACAAGGAATTATGCATCACCATGCAATGCAACAACCAATGATGCATGAGCATGAGATGCAAAAGCTTAGGAACCAAAACCAAAGCAAGGAGAAAACTCAGAAGACTTCTCCACAAAACTCTCTGAAACTCCTCCCCATTGGCATCGATTGCCAAAATGGGTGAAAAGCTTAGAAGGCCAAAATAAACAGTGTTCCTCCATAAATTGTGTATCTCTCAAAAAGAGAGTGGAATGCAATACACATATTCAATGGTAAATACTTGGAGGAAGACAAACTATATTGAGGCCCAAAGATTGCAAAAGAAATATATGCCACAAAGACATAACAAAGAGAGACACAAGCAATCTGAAGATACCAATTGAAGCAAGCAATCAACGGATATCAATTGAACCAACTAGACCAATGATCCTACATGCCACAAGAATAAAGATATTATGATAAGCGCAAAGGAGTGTTCTAAAGAAACTAGAGAAGCTCCCCATGATTTGTGCACACATAAGAAATTTTGTATTTGAATACAAAGTGCACAAAATAGGATCATAGCTCCCCCAAAATCAATAGAAACTCACATCCAGTGCAAGTGAGCATATAGGAAACAAAGCCTAGCGCTTGCAACAAGCACATGGTTGAGCAACATGTGAAAGAGGCAACTTAAGAATAGGCTCAACCAAAATAATGTGTGTGAGTCATGGCGAAGCACTTGAGAAGACTAAAATTATGATGAGTATTAAGCATCAACATAGTCTTGAAAGAATGAGGCACACAGTGCAAGGCCTATCATTCCCACACACAACTGGCAAATGGGTTCACAAGCTTACTAATAAGCAGAAGAGAACCTATGCTTGTGACAACCCGTGGTGAAGATAGACGAAGAGAGGCTCATCAAGACGAGGGATACCAATTAAGATGGCAAAAGCCTCGTAAAGATAAGCAAGAGGAAAATAATCTTCACCACACAAGAGTGCAACAAGATGCAATGATAGAGGACACACACTCAAGGCAAAAGCTTTCACGGAGCCACCAACGAAATAACATAAGGAAGACAAGGTGGACGTGAAAGAAAGGATATCAACTAGAGATGTAATTTCTCTCAAGTGTATAAGGTTCTATGTAGACGAAATCTCGATGATATATATATCTACAAAGAAGGATGTACACCCGAAATAGTTACAACACGAAGGAACAAGATATCCACAAGGAAGTCATAAATATACCAATAAGATATTTGCTTGAAAGCATAGCACTTGGCTGGATATGGTCTTATTGAATACAAATGAAGTCCAAACACACACCCATCAAAGGCATCACAACTAGCAACAAGAGATCATCGTTGGGATGCTTTGAGAAAGAAAACAAGTATCACAAGATATGAAATGAATATCATGCCAAGATACAACCTACACAAGGTTGAATGCAAGAGGGGAAAGCATGAATAGATACTTGTTACCGAGATATCATTGGAAGGATGTAGTAGATACCAATTGAAGGTAGATAGTAGTTCATTGATCATCCTAGCTTGACTCCAATATGCACATGGTGACAACACCTTCCTTGTGAGTGAGCCGAGCATCCAGTGCATCTCCAAATGTTCCTAGAAGAACAACACAAACTAAACAATACCCAAACTCATTGGGACCAAATGGTTAGAAACACCAATACATAGGACAAACTCCACATAAATATGTGCATATAGATATGAAAATGAATTTCATGCACATCTCATCCAATTTGAGACTTGGTGGAGTATCCCCTATATATTGGGTCAAAGAAAGAAAGCATGCCAAAGATACTACATGAAGTTAATATGCATGCTCAATACTTTCAAGAACCGATGCCAATTGACAAAGAAAAACCAAGTGAAAAGAATACCAAATGGAGAAATCATCACTTGGAAGATATCACTAAAAGATACATCAAGGAATGAGATATCCATTGGAACCAACAAAATGATATCAAACTCCCAAGAGAGAGGATAGTTCCAAACAAACCAAGCTCTCTACAAAGTTTCATGATGGCACAAAGTACCAAAAGAAACGACTTGCCATCCACCAACACACACTTAATATGGATCACAAGATGAGTGTTTTATAGAAAATAGGATAGCTCCCCCATGAGTTGTGCATTCTAGAGTATTTGCATTTGAATACAAAATGCACAAGGTGGGATCACCACTTTCTCTATATCAAGAAAACACTAGACAAGAACAAGACCACAACAAGATCCTCAAGTGGCACGGAAGGCAATGGGAGTTGACACAATTTAGGCAAGAGATAAAGAAAATAAAAGCAAAGGCCAAAGTAAAGATGATCAATAATTTCTACCACACAAGTGAGTACCAATTGTCATAAGACAAGAAGTATTTGGAAATAATTCCCGTTGGTAGATAGCAAGGACATCCAACATCATCTTCACACCAAACACAAGCAAATTGCAACTTGTAGAGCTAACATGCCACCTAGGAACAAGATAATCTACAATATCAACACTAGGTGACAATATCTCAAATGTACACATTTTCCAGGCTAGTAATATACATAGCATATTACTCCCCCATAATGTGATACCAATGAAGAAAACTTAACAAGAGGCAATAAGAGGATCCAACAAGAGATAATTAATGGACAATTTAGAATTTGAATTTCTCATGAGAAGACATACCACATAGCAACTAGATAATCTTGAAATATCAATACTAGATGATATTACTCATGTACACACATTTATAGGATTGTGAGGTGCACAAAGCACATCACTCCCCCATAATGGGATATTCCATTAAACTCTCACAAGAGCCAACTAAGAAATAAACAAGATGCAAAAGGATCAATGCATGACACACACATACATGATGTGCAAACCAACACACACATACTTGATTGCTCAAGATAATCAAGTTGGAAGCACAACATATACAAACACATGCAAGGAACAAAACCAAAACATGCAAAGGGGCAAGTAACTTTCAATGTAAACAATTTAAGTACAAGTTACCGCAAGGAGGCGCATTGGATATAAGATATAAAGCTTGATGATTCAATTAACTTGGCTTGAGGCAATAAGAGTGATCAAGTCCCCTTAATTCTTCATAATGTAGCCAAGTCTCCAATGCCCTCCAACAACACCTATTGATCAAGTTTGAGCTTGTTGGTCCCCAACCAAGTTGGGTCCTAAGAGGTTAGTCACAATAGGCTTGGCAACCCAAATGGTTCTTTTCTTGACACCACTTTGAGTACCAGCAAACTTGGCAAACACATTGCCGACCTTCTCCTTCCCAAGAGAATAGATATCATCAATAGTAATTGGGTTGGATAAGTTACCACTAGTGCATGAAGAAGCGACGTGGCCTTTCTCACGACATAGATAGCAACGTCTATTCTTCACTTTCTTCTCACTTGATTTCTCAACTTGAGAAGCATTAGCTTGAGTCTTCTTGGCAAGAGGCCTTTCTTCAACTTGAGGTTGAGCATGAGAATGCACTTGTAGCCGCTTCCCTTGTTGCTTGTCACTAATGGCCTTCTTCTTCAATGGGCAAGATCTAACATGATGCCCTTCATTTTTGCACTTGAAGCAAATAATCTTGGCCGAATTCTTGACTTGTTCTTGGCCCTTCTTCTTGATTCTCTTGGACTTCTTCTTCTTATTGGAGTTGAATCCAAGTCCACCTTTGTCATTGGGGGATTTTTGCACACTCAAGATATTGTTGAGTGTGGATTTCCCTTCATGACTCTTTTCCAAGTCTTTCTTCAAAGAAGTGACTTGGGCCTTGAGCTCTTTGATTTCCTCTACATGGTTAGTCTCAACACAAGTACTAGAGGAAGTATAAGCTTCATCGTTAGAGCAACAAGGCAAGGAAAGCAATTCATCACAAGATGTACCAACATTGTGAGTAGATGAATTACAAGGACTAGCACATGGCAATATAGTATTTTGACTAGAAGTAGTGCTAGTATACACATGAGGCTCACTTGATGTTACCTTAGCAACCGTGGCCTCATGAGCTATCTTTAGCACACTATGGGATACTAGAAGATCATCATGAGAGCTTGAGAGCTTTTCATGACTTTCTTCCAATTTCCCATAATTGCTAGATAGCACCTCAAGTTGAGCCCGTAGCTCAACATTCTCCTTCAAAATGGATGCTTCACAAGTAATAGAGTTAGTAGCACAAGCATCGTTATTTACAACAATAGGAGAGGACAACTTGGCAAGCTCTTTTAAATAAGAAGCTTCAAGTTGGGCATGAGACTCGGTGAGTTTGATGAGCTCACCCTTGACGACCCTTGAGCCATTTTCGAGGTGCTCAAAATCCTCAAGGAGTCTAGCATGAGAAACTTCAAGCTTAGCATTTTTAGTTTTGAAATCATTGGCCACCTCAAGAGCTCTATCATGAGATTCCCTCACTCTAGATAATTCTAGAGCAAAAGTCTCCTCAAGAGATTCGGAGGTGGTTTGTTCATGTTCAAGAGCTTGAGATAGCTCATGATCTCATTTGCGTAATCACGCCCATGAGCTTCCATTTTCTCAATGGTGGCCTCATGCTCCTCTAGATGAGATTCCAACTCCTCAATGTATTTCTTGCCATCAATGGCAATGGACATTATTTCCATGAAGTTGGAACGAGCAATGTTATTTTTATGAAGAGCTTTAAAAATCATTTCCCCCTTAGTTTTTAAGGAGGCAACATTATCATTCTCTTCATCATTATCCTCATCATCATTAGCATCAACATCATCATCAAGAGACATATTGGGGTACAAAGTAGGAGATACCTTTGACGCCTTAGCCATAAGGCAAAAAGCAATAGATGATGATGTAGGATCCCTTGAGGCACCATTAAACACCACATCTTGTTCCATGGAGTGTTCGGTTTCCTCTACATTGTTAGCACAACAATTCGAGGAAATAGATGCATTTTTATCATGGCAACAAGACATAGCAAGCATATCATCATGAGATTTAGTCAAGCAATTTCTACATGATATGCAAGGACTATCAACAAAAGCATGTGAAACATTTGGAGTGCTAGAAGTGTTAAAGTCCAAAGATGAAGCATTGCAATAAGAAAGTGATGAAGGATTATCAACAATAAGCCCATTATCATCATTGCAATGAACACCGCTACTCACCATGTCATTACCTTGTGGCAAACCACATGTAGGTGAAGTAGAAGAAGTTGAGAATACAACGCGGCCGGAGGTGGAGGGAGAACAATCATCCTTACAAAACTTGGACACACCATATTTATCTTGAAGCTTTGTCCACAACTCATGAGCATCTCGGAACGACATGAGTTGAAATATAACTACATTGCTCAAAGCATCAAAAATCACATTAGAAGCTTGAGCATTGAGATAAGAGGTTTTCTCCTCCTCTAAAGATAATCTTTGGGGATCCTTTGGAGGAGAAAACCGATATCTACAATTCGCTCTAAATTTGGGTCCATGACCCTAAAGAGATTAAGCATGCGAATTACCCAAACATCAAAAATTGTGCCATCGAAACTAAGAGTGTCAGAGAATCCTAAGCTCCTAGTCGACATCCTTATTCTCTAGGCGGTTAAGCCTAACAAAGAGAGACGAGGCTCTGATACCAATTGAAAGATCGAGGATGTCGCCTAGAGGGGGGGTGAATAGGCGCTTTAAAATAATTATGGTTTAGGCTTGAACAAATGCAGAATAAACCTAACGGTTAATTTGTCAAGCACAAAACCTAAAACAACTAGGCTCACCTATGTGCACCAACAACTTATGCTAAGCAAGATAAGCAACTATGTGATAACAAGATATATGACAAAGAACAATATGGCTATTACAAAGTAAAGTGCATAAGTAAAGGGCTCGGGTAAGAGATAACCGAGGCACGCGGAGACGACGATGTATCCCGAAGTTCACACCCTTGCGAATGCTGATCTCCGTTTGGAGCGGTGTGGAGGCACAATGCTCCCCAAGAAGCCACTAGGGCCACCGTAATCTCCTCACGCCCTCGCACAATGCAAGATGCTGTGATTCCACTAAGGGACCCTTGAGGGCGGTCACTGAACCCGTACAAATGGCGACCCTTGGGGCGGTCACCAACCCAGACACTTTGGCAACCCTTGGGGCGGTCACGGTACCACAAATTGCTCGGGGAGATCTCCACAACCTAATCGGAGACCCCGACGCTTGCCCGGAGCTTTACACCACAATGATTGAGCTCCGAACACCACCAACCGTCTAGGGCGCCAAGGCACCCAAGAGGAACAAGCTCTAGGTTGCCCGAACACCCAAGAGTAATAAGCTTCTCAAACTTCAGTTCCACGTATCACCGTGGAGAACTCAAACCGATGCACCAAATGCAATGGCAAGGGTACACGGAGTGCCCAAGTCCTTGTCTCTCAAATCCCACCGAAGCAACTAATGCTAGGGAGGAAGATGAGAGGAAGAACAAGAAGGAGAACACCAAGAACTCCAAGATATAGATCCAAGGGGTTCCCCTCACACAGAGGAGAAAGTGATTGGTGGAAATGTGGATCTAGATCTCCTCTCTCTTTTCCCTCAAAAACTAGCAAGAAACCAGGGAGGGATTGAGAGTTAGCAAGCTCGAAGAAGGTCAACAATGGGGAAAGAACACGAGCTCAAAGGATAAGGTTCATTGGGGAAGAAACCCCCTTTTATAGGTGGGAAAAAATCCAACCGTTATGCTCACAGCCCGCACGGAGCGGTACTACCGCTCCAAGGAGCGGGCGGTAGTACCCCTTTGAAACACAACAGCGAGGAGGCAAAAAGGCCAGAAGAACCGTCGGAGCGGTAGTACCGCTCGACCTCACGGTACTACCCCTAGGGGTTCGCTAGGGGTAGCGGTACTACTACTAAGGGTAGCGGTACTACTGCTAAGGGTAGCGGTACTACTGCTTGCGAGCGGTACTAAAAATTACATCCGGGCCTACCACCGCAGGACTTGGGACGAGTTTTTGGTCCGGAGCGGTACTACCGCTATAGGAGCCGCGGTAGTACCGCTCTGGAGCGGTAGTAAAAAATTACATCCGCTCCAATTCGCGGTAGTACCGCTGCAGCCTTTTCAGAACACCAAAACTGCCACAACTTTTGCAAACGGACTCCGAATTCGATGAAACCAAGTTTGTTGGAAATCTAGCGACAAGGGCTAACACAATATTTAAAGAAATATCAATAAGAAGCAATTAGAAAAGGCCCATAAGAAAATGGTGAGAACCTTTCCTCGGATAAGACCGGTAAAACCTCCAACACCAAAAACATCATAGAAGACGCATGCGAACTCCGTTTTCGATGAACTCAAGCTTGTCATCAAGATGACCATAAGCTCTAAGACTCACAAAGAGAACCAAACAAGAACCAAGAAACATGATGCAAGGATGCAATGGTTTGAGATCTCTACTAACGATACGATCAAGCTACCAACTTGAGAGCCCCCCTTGATAGTATGGCAAACGATCCTATAACCTGGTCTCCCAACTACCACCACGAGACCGGTAAAATAGAAAACCTATCAAGGGCAAACCTTTTCCTTGCACATAGTCCACTTGATCTAGATGATGACGATCTTGACTCCCTCAAGTTGGCCCATCTTTTTTGATTGCGTTGCCTCGATGAAGACTAGATGATTGCTCCCCCACAGTCCACTCTTTTCCAAGTCTTTCTTCAAAGAAGTGACTTGGGCCTTGAGCTCTTTGATTTCCTCTACATGGTTAGTCTCAACACAAGTACTAGAGGAAGTATAAGCTTCATCATTAGAGCAACAAGGCAAGGAAAGCAATTCATCACAAGATGTACCAACATTGTGAGTAGATGAATTACAAGGACTAGCACATGGCAATATAGTATTTTGACTAGAAGTAGTGCTAGTATACACATGAGGCTCACTTGATGTTACCTTAGCAACCGTGGCCTCATGAGCTATCTTTAGCACACTATGGGATACTAGAAGATCATCATGAGAGCTTGAGAGCTTTTCATGACTTTCTTCCAATTTCCCATAATTGCTAGATAGCACCTCAAGTTGAGCCCGTAGCTCAACATTCTCCTTCAAAATGGATGCTTCACAAGTAATAGAGTTAGTAGCACAAGCATCGTTATTTACAACAATAGGAGAGGACAACTTGGCAAGCTCTTTTAAATAAGAAGCTTCAAGTTGGGCATGAGACTCGGTGAGTTTGATGAGCTCACCCTTGACGACCCTTGAGCCATTTTCGAGGTGCTCAAAATCCTCAAGGAGTCTAGCATGAGAAACTTCAAGCTTAGCATTTTAGTTTTGAAATCATTGGCCACCTCAAGAGCTCTATCATGAGATTCCCTCACTCTAGATAATTTTAGAGCAAAAGTCTCCTCAAGAGATTCGGAGGTGGTTTGTTCATGTTCAAGAGCTTGAGATAGCTCATGATCTCATTTATGTAATCACGCCCATGAGCTTCCATTTTCTCAATGGTGGCCTCATGCTCCTATAGATGAGATTCCAACTCCTCAATGTATTTCTTGCCATCAATGGCAATGGACATTATTTCCATGAAGTTGGACGAGCAATGTTATTTTTATGAAGAGCTTTAAAATCATTTCCCCTTAGTTTTTAAGGAGGCAACATTATCATTCTCTTCATCATTATCCTCATCATCATTAGCATCAACATCATCATCAAGAGACATATTGGGGTACAAAGTAGGAGATACCTTTGACGCCTTAGCCATAAGGCAAAAAGCAATAGATGATGATGTAGGATCCCTTGAGGCACCATTAAACACCACATCTTGTTCCATGGAGTGTTCGGTTTCCTCTACATTGTTAGCACAACAATTCGAGGAAATAGATGCATTTTTATCATGGCAACAAGACATAGCAAGCATATCATCATGAGATTTAGTCAAGCAATTTCTACATGATATGCAAGGACTATCAACAAAAGCATGTGAAACATTTGGAGTGCTAGAAGTGTTAAAGTCCAAAGATGAAGCATTGCAATAAGAAAGTGATGAAGGATTATCAATAATAAGCCCATTATCATCATTGCAATGAACACCGCTACTCACCATGTCATTACCTTGTGGCAAACCACATGTAGGTGAAGTAGAAGAAGTTGAGAATACAACGCGGCCGGAGGTGGAGGAGAACAATCATCCTTACAAAACTTGGACACACCATATTTATCTTGAAGCTTTGTCCACAACTCATGAGCATCTCGAACGACATGAGTTGAAATATAACTACATTGCTCAAAGCATCAAAAATCACATTAGAAGCTTGAGCATTGAGATAAGAGGTTTTCTCATCCTCTAAAGATAATCTTTGGGGATCCTTTGGAGGAGAAAACCGATATCTACAATTCGCTCTAAATTTGGGTCCATGACCCTAAAGAGATTAAGCATGCGAATTACCCAAACATCAAAAATTGTGCCATCGAAACTAAGAGTGTCAGAGAATCCTAAGCTCCTAGTCGACATCCTTATTCTCTAGGCGGTTAAGCCTAACAAAGAGAGACGAGGCTCTGATACCAATTGAAAGATCGAGGATGTCGCCTAGAGGGGGGGTGAATAGGCGCTTTAAAATAATTATGGTTTAGGCTTGAACAAATGCAGAATAAACCTAACGGTTAATTTGTCAAGCACAAAACCTAAAACAACTAGGCTCACCTATGTGCACCAACAACTTATGCTAAGCAAGATAAGCAACTATGTGATAGCAAGATATATGACAAAGAACAATATGGCTATCACAAAGTAAAGTGCATAAGTAAAGGGCTCGGGTAAGAGATAACCGAGGCACGCAGAGACGACGATGTATCCCGAAGTTCACACCCTTGCGAATGCTGATCTCCGCTTGGAGCGGTGTGGAGGCACAATGCTCCCAAGAAGCCACTAGGGCCACCAGAATCTCCTCACGCCCTCGCACAATGCAAGATGCTGTGATTCCACTAAGGGACCCTTGAGGGCGGTCACTAAACCCGCATAAATGGCGACCCTTGGGGCGGTCACCGAACCCGTACACTTTGGCAACCCTTGGGGCGGTCACGGTACCGATCAAATTGCTCGGGAGATCTCCACAACCTAATCGGAGACCCGACGCTTGCCCGGAGCTTTACACCACAATGATTGAGCTCGAACACCACCAACCGTCTAGGGCGCCAAGGCACCCAAGAGGAACAAGCTCTAGGGTGCCCGAACACCCAAGAGTAATAAGCTTCTCAAACTTCACTTCCATGTATCACCGTGGAGAACTCAAACTGATGCACCAAATGGAATGGCAAGGGCACACGGAGTGCCCAAGTCCTTCTCTCTCAAATCCCACCGAAGCAACTAATGCTAGGGAGGAAGATGAGAGGAACAACAAGTAGGAGAACACCAAGAACTCCAAGATATAGATCCAAGGGGTTCCCCTCACAGAGAGGAGAAAGTGATTGGTGGAAATGTGGATCTAGATCTCCTCTCTCTTTTCCCTCAAAAACTAGCAAGAATCTATGGAGGGATTGAGAGTTAGCAAGCTCGAAGAAGGTCAACAATGGGGAAAGAACACGAGCTCAAAGGATAAGGTTCATTGGGGAAGAAGACCCCTTTTATAGGTGGAAAAAAAATCCAACCGTTATGCTCACAGCCCGCACGGAGCGGTACTACCGCTCCAAGGAGCGGTACTACCGCTAGGGCGATAGTACCCCTTTGAAACACAACAGCGAGGAGGCAAAAAGGCCAGAAGAACCGTCGGAGCGGTAGTACCGCTTGACCTCACGGTACTACCGCTAGGGGTAGCGGTACTACTACTAAGGGTAGCGGTACTACTGCTTGCGAGCGGTACTAAAAAATTACATCCGGGCCTACCACCGCAGGACTTGGGACGAGTTTTTGGTCTGGAGCGGTACTATCGCTGTAGTAGCCACGGTAGTACCGCTTTGGAGCGGTAGTAAAAAATTACATCCGCTCCAATTCGCGGTAGTACCGCTGCAGCCTTTTCAGAACACCAAAATTGCCACAACTTTTGCAAACGGACTCCGAATTCGATGAAACCAAGTTTGTTGGAAAGCTAGCGACAAGGGCTAAAACAATCTTTAAAGAAATATCAATAAGAAGCAAATTAGAAAAGGCCCATAAGAAAATGGTGAGAACCTTTCCTCGGATAAGACCGGTAAAACCTCCAACACCGAAAACATCATAGAAGACGCATGCAAACTCCGTTTTCGATGAACTCAAGCTTGTCATCAAGATGGCCATAAGCTCTAAGACTCACTAAGAGAACCAAACAAGAACCAAGAAACATGATGCAAGGATGCACTGGTTTGAGCTCTCTACTAACGATACGATCAAGCTACCAACTTGAGAGCCCCCCTTGATAGTATGGCAAACGATCCTATAACCCGGTCTCCCAACTACCACCACGAGACCGGTAAAATAGAAAACCTATCAAGGGCAAACCTTTGCCTTGCACATGGTCCACTTGATCTATATGATGACGATCTTGACTCCCTCAAGTTGTACCATCTTTCTTGATTGCGTTGGCTCGATGAAGACTAGATGATTGCTCCCCCATAGTCCACTATGGGTGAGCCTCTCTTCGGCACATCTTCACAAGACCATTGACACCACAAAGGATGGCAAGATTCAAGCACTTGATCTCTTCGTGATGCTCCACTTGAACTTGCACACGGCAATCATGATGACGATCACCACTTGATGTCATCCTTTCCATGGGTTGGATGATATCTTCCTCTTGATGCAAGCCCATGGACACGTACCTAACCCCACACAGAACTCTCACATAGACCATGGGTTAGTAAACAAAGTGCAATGGACAATGCTTACAATACCATGGGATCACTTGATCCCTCTCAGTACATCTTCTACGCTTTGTGAGTTGATCAACTTGATTCACTCTTGACTTAGTCTTGATCAACCTTGAATCTTTCCAACTCTCTTCATTTGGATGATGTTTTGAAGGTAAACATGAATGATCACACAATCTTCTTCTTCAAGACATGCTTGCAATAAGCTCAACACTCACATGACCAATCTTTGGATAATTCCTTAATAGCACCTTGGTCAACTCATAAACTCCTTGAAACCAACACATGGACTTCAAGAAAAGCCTATGGACAAATCCTTCAAATATAACTCAAGACAACCATTAGTCCATAGAGATTGTCATCAATTGCCAAAACCAAACATGGGGGCACCGCATGTTCTTTCACTTGTCCCCAGAGGAGAGAAGAATTGAGCAACTCAGCAATCTACTTTCAATCCTTTGTAGCATTGGCACATAATCTTCAAGTTTTGGTTTGATATTGGACAGTGGCAGACCCAGGTAAGTGTGGGGAAGGGTACCAATCTTGCAGCCCAAGAGGGATGATAATTCTTGCATCTTCTCAGGAGGAGTGTTGATTGAGACCAAGGTGGATTTTGAGTAGTTAATTTTGAGCCCAGTGAAGTCTGCATAGTAGTTGAGCAAATTCTTAATTTGTAGAGCTTGTCTGCTGTCTGCATGGGCCAGAAGGATTGTATCATCAACATATTGAACAATGGGGTAGTCTGAGCTAGAGTTGTGCCTCAAAGGGGAGCTGATAAGAGAGTTGTGCATGGCTTCATTAAGCATAGATTGAAGAACATCAGCAGCAATGACAAATATCAAAGGAGACAGTGGGTCTCCTTGCCTCACACCTTTTTTTACAGAGAAATTGTTTACCAGGGACCCCATTAAGTAGAATAGAGGAAAACCCAGAGCCATAAATCATCCTTATCCATTGAATCCACCTAGGACCAAATCCTTTAGCCTGAAGAACTTTGATAATAGACTGAGCATATCAAATGCCTTCTCAAAATCCAGCTTCAGTAAGATGAGCTCTTTTCTACTATGAAAACACTGGTGAACGTACTCATAAGCCCAAGCCAAGCAATCTTGAATGCATCTATTGTTCAAAAAACCATATTGGTTTTTGTGTACCATCTTTAGAATGACTTTCTGAATTCTATTGGCCAAGAGCTTAGTGATGATCTTTAGGGTACAGTTCAGCAATGAGATAGGCCTGAAATCTGAGGGACAAGATGCATTGTCACTCTTGGGGTTAAGAGTGATAAAAGAGTAGTTGATACTATGCAAATTAACTCTCCCAGCATGAAAGTCCTCAATAAGCTTGTAAAAATCCTGAGCAATAATATCCCAGCAGTGTTTGAGAAAAGCAGCATTGAAACCATCAAGGCCTAGAGATTTGTTAGCAGGCATATGCTGAATAACTTTGTCAATCTCCTCCTTAGTGAAAGGGACTTCCAAATCTGATAGATTATCCATAGGACTGAGAAGATGATCAAGGAGCAGTGGGTTTTGTGTTGTTGCCTCAGTACCCATTCTGTCCTTAAAGGCTCTGCATAGGACAACAGCTTTGGCATGGTGATCATGATGTTCAAACCCTGTGTCATCCTTTAACATGGCAATGCAGTTATTCATGTACTTGATGGTGGCTTTAGCTTGGAAATATTTAGTGTTTGCTTCACCCATCTGGATCTTCCTAATAGTGGCTCTCTGTTTCTAGTATTTCCTCTGGTTTTCCAAAGTGACTGCCAAGTGCTCTTTGAGAATCAGTCTACCATTGGCTTCTTCAACTGATAGAGTTCTGAACTCCTCCATATGATCATAACACAAGATAAGGAAATTGGAGTTATCAATAATCTTCTTCAAGTCTGAAATTTCCTTGGACCAGTTCTTTAGTCCTTTTCTTAGTCTTTTAAACTTAATAGCAATGACTCTGGCACTGTCAGATTCATCCACTGGCGGAACCCAAATAGATTGAACAATGTCCCTGAATTGATGATGTTCAAGCCAAAAGTTCTCAAATCTGAAGACATTAGACTGTGTGATGTTAGATCCAATAGAAACTTTGATTGGGATATGATCTGAAGTGGTCTTAGCCAAGGGATAAGCAAAGGTGGCAAGGTACTTGAGGGTCCATGCCTCAGATGTGAAGCACCAATCCAATTTTTCAAGAAGAGGGGCATGCTGCATATTACTCCATGTGAATTTTCTACCTTTGAGAGAGATTTCAATAAGTGCTTGTCGACTGTTGGCCTCACTAAAGGAGAGCATTTCATTGAAGTTGCCTCCATCTCTGTTTCTATTATGTGGATATCTGATGTAGTTAAAATCTCCTATAACAATCCAGTCAGCACCATCAGGCAGCTGAAAGTTCTGTAGCCAACCTAGAAAACCTGTTCTTTCATCATGTTGGCATGGTCCATACACATTAGAGAGAAACCATGAATCTCCATTATGTTTGGAGGTGAAATGAATGGAGATGGAAAAGTTGTTTGAGTGCATTAATTGCCCAGAAAAGACATTATCATTCCAGGCAACAAGAAGGCCACCAGATGCCCCAACAGATGAAAGGAATTCATACTTAGAAAAATTTCTTGGGCAGAAATTTTTGAGGAAGAAGGGATCAATGAGTTATTTCTTAGTTTTTTCAAGATTCCCAAGATGGGCATGCGTTCATGTCAAAACATAGCTGGCAATGTTCTTATCCGATTGAGAGGTGAGCAAAAGAGAGTCGATGCACTGATTGGAACAACAAACCTAGGAAAATCCCACTGCTAATTGATAAAAGTGGACCAAGTGCAAGAAAAGAAAGGGAGTAATCCTACTGAGGCATTCTTTGACCTGGAAGCTCCTTATTTTTAGAAATTGACGTATCGGGCGTATCCCCGTATCGCGTACCCGATACGTATCCAAGTATCCATGCAACATAGTCGACGAGGGAGAGGCGATGACGGCGGCGCGCCTTCGGCTCGCTTCAGTGCTGGTAGTCGTTGCTAGGTAGTATACGGATTTTTTTTATTATTTCTGGTGTTCATTGTAGTGACTTGATAGTAGATCAAAAGTTTCCCCGTAAAGAAAATCCTTTAAATCAAAACACTCTGTGCAGTCTAATGGCGTTCATTGTGGTCAACCCCGAAGGCAGGGGCGGCAACCGCTGTATCGCCTCGTCCTCGCATTTTCGCCGCAAAACTTTCCCCAGACGATAGGGCGGCAGTGCGGCACCACCATCGCCGCGCCCTAGCCTCACGCCAGAGCCGAGAGGGGTCAAGGAGCGGCCTCTTCGGCGCCGGCGAGCACGAGAACCTTGCTCTGTCGTTTCTCCCCGGCGGTAATCTCCTCACCTCATCTCTGCTCCCCGGCCACCAAGTCAGCCCTCTTCCTTTCGAATGTCTAGGCGAGGATATGAAATTGTTCGCCGTAGCATCCTGGATCATCTTGTTTTGGGTAGATCTAACGCGCCGGGACATCTGAAACTAAGTCTACGCACAGTCAGTCAAAACAGCTGACATGACTATTTCAGTGTACTACTAGATGTGATGCTTTCCTACAGTCCAGAGGAAGAGCCGGAACTCCTTTCTGTTCCTGTTTTCCTTGTGGCTACTAGCTGGTTTCTTACAATAGAAATTGGAGGGATCCCCTCTTTTCGTAAAGGAAGAAAGAAAAACTGAGATACATGGAGAAACTTCATTAGTAAAAGCCACACCATAATGAAGCACTCGAGCATGCGGCTAATTCATGCATGATCGTGCAGCTCCCTCTTCTGACATGCTTCACATGGCACGTAGAAGTGCAGTACACCTCTGTTTCGATATCTTAGTAGCTTAGCCGCTACTGTTAGTGTCAGACGCAATCATGTTTTGTGCTCATCTGTTGCTACTCTTGAAAAACAGGTTGCTGAGAAGATAAATTCACTAGCAATTTATCCATCGTACACATGATTCTCACATGAGGAGTTCCAGGAACAGGTAACCAGCTGGCCTTTGCAGTGACCCATATACTTATCCCTGCAGCCATACGATGTCACGACTGATTCTGTTATTTCAATTTACTCCAAATGATTGCAGAGCTGCATTTACATGAAGCTTCTTCAATGATGTCGTGCTAGTCTGCTGTGCTAACATTTTGAGGGGATCACACATGGCAGACACCCTATTTCTTGTTCTCAGAAAAATTGCTCTCTCCCTCGGAGGAGCGGCGTCAGAGAAGCTGAGCACAGAGGTAGTGGAGGCAGCATCGGTTCTGACGGATTTCGAGCATGGCATGAAACAGATCGAAGGCGAGTTCATGATTCTGCAGGCATTTATTGGCCAGGTTAGCGCACAGAATGTTGGTGACAGGACATTTGATGCCTGGCTGGACCAAGTTAGAGATGTTGCCCATCAGGTAGAAGATATCATTGACGAGTATACTTTCCTCACTTCGCAAGCTGCGGGCATAGAAGGATTCTTCAAGAGGAAATTCCATCAGGCTAAGAGCTTTGCAGCATGGCGGAACCTGTCAAGCCAGATTGATCAAGTAGAAACTCGAATTCAGCGGCTCACTACAATGAAAGATCGTTATGGAATTTCTGTAGGAGAACCGGGCAGGAATAGCACACTACAATATGCCAGGCAGCTCTCTCTATCAGATTCTTCTTATCTATCTGATGATACCGAGTTAGTGGGCAATGCCAGTGAAATAAGTATGTTGACACAATGGCTACTCACAGAGCGACAAGACCGACTGATCATGTCCATCCTTGGCATGGGAGGTCTAGGAAAAACAACCATAGCAAGCAGTATCTACAAAAATCAACAGATTATCAGAATGTTTGACTGTCATGTGTGGGTGATTTTATCTCAGAATTATCTAGTTGAAGACCTACTGAGGCAAATCATGAAGCAACTGATGGACCAAAGAGCCTACATGGCCAGTGGTATCGAGACTATGAGTCGTGTAAGACTAATCGAGGAACTTCAGAGCTACCTACAGGACAAGAAATATCTAATTGTCTTGGATGATGTATGGGATAGAGATGACTGGTTATTTTTGAAGCGTGCACTTGTAATAAATAATCATGGAAGTAGAGTGCTAGTGACAACTCGCAAAAAGGATGTTGCTTCCTTAGCAAACGATGGATTTGTTGTGGAGCTTAAAGTTCTTCCTTATGCTGAAGCATGGTACCTATTCTGTCAAAAGGCATTCCGTAGATTAGAAGACAAAATATGTCCACTAAATCTGAGGCCTTGGGCAGAGAAAATTGTGAAAAAGTGCCAAGGACTTCCACTGGCTATCGTCGCAGTTGGGAGCCTTTTGTCGTACCGAGAACTAGAGGAGCAAGAGTGGAGTTCTCTCCACAACCAACTTAGCTGGCAACTAGCTAACAATCCAGAGCTCAGTTGGATTATGAGTGTTCTGAATCTCAGCTTGAATGATCTCCCAAGTCATTTAAAGAATTGCTTCCTATACTGCAGCCTTTTCCCTGAAGACTACAAGGTTAAAAGAAGATGGATCTGCAGGCTTTGGGTCGCAGAAGGTCTTGTTGAGGAAAGAGGTGCCGGGACAACAATGGAGGAAGTTGCTGAGTGTTACCTAAAGGAGCTCACTCGTCGTTCTCTTCTTGAAGTTGCAGAAAGGAATGTTCATGGAAGAGCTAGCTCATTTCAAATGCATGACCTTGTGCGCGATGCATGTCTGATTGTTGCAAACAGAGAGAAGTTTGCTGTCGTATACGGTGACCCTGGTATAACCCAGGTTAACTCTGAAGTCCGCCGCTTGTTTGTTCAGAAGCATGCTCGGTCTCTAAAGGTTGCTGCAGTGTCACGGATCCGATCTTTAATCTTATTTGACACACAAGTTGCATCCTCTTGGATATATGACATTTCATCAAATTTCAGACTGATCCGTGTCCTGTGTCTAAGGTTTGCTAACATTCATCAAGTGCCGGCTGTTGTCCCAGACTTGCTTAATTTGCACTATTTGGATTTAGCTCACACAAAGGTTAAGCATATACCAGCATCGCTCGGTAAACTTACGAACCTACAAGTTTTGGACCTGCGGTTCACCTACGTGGAGCAGCTGCCATGGGAAATAACAAACCTTACTAAATTGAGGCATCTGTATGTATACATGCTCCGTGATGTTCAAGAAAGGATATTTGACTGCTTTTCTGCTACAAATATCCCTGGTAATATTTGCCGTCTAAAGAATCTGCAAAGCTTACAGTCTCTTTCAGCCAATAAAGACCTGCTTACGCAGCTCGGTGAGTTGACACTGATGAGAAGTTTGGCTATAATGAAAATGCGTCAAAACTACATTGCAGAGTTATGGGACTCCTTGGCCAGGATGCCTAGCCTCAGTAGGTTGGTTATTTTTGCAAACAGCAAGGATGAGGTTCTTAATCTGATAAAGATAAAGCCCTTGCGAAATCTGAAGTTTTTCTGGTTGAGAGGGAGGTTGTATGAGGGAGTGCTCCCGCAGATGTTTGCAAGTTTTGAGAAGCTCGCTGCGTTGAAACTTGATTGTTCTTGTCTGAGGAAAGATCCCATTAGCTCCTTTGCTCACATGCTGAATCTAGTGTATCTGAATCTTTGCAGAACTTATGATGGGGAACAATTAATATTTCGTGCAGGATGGTTTCCCAAGCTCAGTTCTCTTGCACTAGTTGACATGGAACGTTTAAATTCGATTGAGATTGAGGAAGGCACAATGAAGGTTCTACATACTTTGGAGATTGTTGGTCTAAAGAGTCTGAAGATAGTGCCTCGAGGCATCAAGCACATTAAGACACTACAGAAGATGGTTCTAACAGATATGCGAAAGGAGTTCATGGATAGGCTGCATGCGGATGACAGTGACATTGTTGAGCATATACCTGACATCCAGAGTTTTGACTCCTTCGATTCTGAAGCTGGTAATCTCCATATGTACACTGTGAATACCTTGAGCAAACCGTGGTTATGGTCAGTTTAGTTTTCCACAAATAGTACATGTTAGGAAATCTCAAGCCCCCCAACGAAAAAAAAATCTCAAACCAGCTTGTAAGAAAATACTCCCAAACACAATGCCCTTATTTTTTCCTAAATTTCCTATGACTTGCTGGTTAAAAAATATCTCTTCCGACTCACTTTAAATGTGTAACTTGTATTGATTGACCTTGCAGTTAAGAAGATGGTTCTTCTGCCACATCTTGCAAAGAAGTATGGCACAGGCTGGTGGGAGCTTTGTTAAGATATCTATAGATACTTATGTTGGTTAGGGTTCTACCCGCCTCTGACATGTAGATAAACTTGGAGTGCAATTTGTATGATAGTCCCTCCGTCCCAAAATAAGTGTCTCAGCTTTAGTACAACTTTTTACTAAAATTAGTGCAAAATTTTGACACTTATTTTGAGATGGAGTGAGTATGATTGTGACAACCTTAACGTGCATTCTAAGTATACGTGGGCTCCTACGGTTGGTAGATACGCTTCCCAACATTTTATAAGCTGCAGGCAGGAGATATATGGGGCTGTTTGGATTATTGCTCCAAGACCCGCTGCCAAAATATTGGTCGTTGACCCAGACGTGGTGCTCATCTGGATGGAGGCCAAATAATTGGTGCGCCCACCCCTCCGTAGCATCTCATAGTTCTTGTGCAGGGCCAAATAATTTGCCCCACTGCATGGAGGGGGGAAGCATGTGTGCTGTAATTGAAGATTTCTGTTGTAGCAAAAGTTTTTCTTTTTGCGGGGAGTGTTGTAGCAAAATTTTAATCTCTTTCTTTTTTTTTTTGCGGGCGGGCAAAATTTTAATCTCTTTACAACCACTGTAGATTGCTGATGCAAATGGCTCTACATTCCACCCTGCATAGACCTGAAATGAACCCTTCATTTTTCCTACTGTATCCAGCAAGCTTTATTGTTTTGAAGAAAACATATTTACTGCTCTATTTCTTAGTCATCCGAAAATTTAGAAATTGTCATCTCTATCTTGACCAAGTTACACATTGTAGAAAACTGTTACACTGAGTTTGCAAAATAAAAATAAAAATAAGCATCAGTTTTGGCTTTGCGTTAGTGTACAGTTGCGCATTTCTAAAACTAAAGTTGCACATGATTTTGGAATTATCTAACTATTCGGTTTATGTTGCATAAAGAATCAGCGGTCTTATAACTGTCAAGCAATTGGAGCCCATCACCATCGCTACACAAGCTACATTATTATCAAAAGTTCAGATACCGTCTGATGAGAGTGGACACTTGCAGATACTACAGCAGAATAATCGTGCATCAGAGGGTCGTTTGTTTAGTTTGTACTCCCTTTATAAACTAATATAAGAGTGTTTAGATCACTAAAATAGTGATGTAAACGCTCTTATATTAGTTTACGGAGGGAGTATTGTACAATGGGGATCGCAAGTGGTGCGTTGGTTTTCACCTCCATTTCCTCGCTGCTTGGTTGTATCTGGTCTGGTGCGGCTTGGAGCAGCGCATGGCGTTTTTGGGCAAGGACCGCGCTATCTCTCATGCTTCCCTTCGCCTCTACCCCCGCCTGGGCTGGAGCAAGCGCGTCGGTGTTCCTTTCTCCAGATCAAAGCTTTTTATCAGACTTGTAATGCCTGTGACACCAGCCAATGAATTAATTAAGCTAGCTGTTTGTTTCTAATCAATCATCCGTCGTAGTCTAGGTGGTTAGGATACTCGGCTCTCACCCGAGAGACCCGGGTTCAAGTCCCGGCGACGGAATTTTTAATTTTGTGCCCTTTTTATCTAGGTGGTTACAGTCACTTTAACTGAAAGTTCAGACAGGATTTGCCCTTCAAACCTAGGCTCCTTTCATGAGGCCCTTGAGTTTGTCTGCCTAACTTTTGACTGATGAGGTGATGACTCCGTTCCGGAAAGAAGAAATATGGGTCCAAATATTGAGTCTCTCGAGTCTTTTCAAAATTAAAGCCGTTTCATTATTCAACTTTTCCTCTGCCGTGGCAATTTTCAACAGTTCGAATATTCTGATGACTAAAAAATTATCACTTTATGAAAGCCATCTATGATACTTTGCAACCATCTATGATATTATTTCTACACTATGACGCTAACCTTTTTTTAAAACCAAGGAAAAAGACTTGCCTCATTCATTAGTAAAGAGGGTGTTTAGAGTACATAGCCACGGCTCAAGAACATAGCCGTCAAAGGAAAATTGCATACGGAATTACTCTCGTGGTATGATCTTGCATACGGAATTACTCTCGTGGTATGATCTTGCTCAAGTGCTTAGGCCCACTTGGTAACCCAAAGTTTGGCCTCGTCTTGAATAAGCTTTAGGAAGGCAGTGTCGATTTTTTTCTTCTAAAAACTCCAGCATTCCTCTCGTTTCGGATGGTCCAACTAACAAGCATTGTGAGAGTGGCGATCACCTTCTGATTTGCGGTATTATGCCGTGACATTGCCAGTCCACCACTTCTTGACGTTGTGCTCGGTCCCCCATCTGTTCGTGTCAAGCCCTCCGAGCCCGATCAATCCTTTGTCATCCTCCACACACTAGTCTAAACTACTCCACATTATAACTAGCCTTAATGCCCATCGTACCCTCAAATATGAAAGGGTATGGACCGATCTCAACCGTTGATGTGTTTATTGTACCGAAGCAGAAGTGGTAAAGGAAAATGATGGTGGCTCTGTTAAACCATAGCCAACAATCCGTCATAGTCTAGGTGGTTAGGATACTCGGCTCTCACCCGAGAGACCCGGGTTCAAGTCCCGGCGATGGAATTTTTATTTTTGTGCCCCTTTTTTCCAGGTGGTTACAGTCACTTTTTTTTTTGAGGAAGTTACAGTCACTTTAACTGAAAGTTCAGATCAGATTTGCCCTTCAAACCTAGGCTCCTTTCATGAGGCCCTTGAGCTTGTCTGCCTAACTTTTGACTGATGAGCTGATGACTCCGTTCCGGAAAGAAGAAATATCTTTATCTTTATCTTTATCTTTACCTAATAATAAAGAGAATTGGGTTTCTGCCGTCCGTCGTTTGCTTTTTTACAGAAAAGTCCCTGTACTTCTTCATAATTAAACCCGCAGTCCCTTCTTAAGTGAATCTGAGAAAACGTTTTGTTTTTACCAAAAAGCCCCTGCATTTGTAGTAATTCAACTCGCGATCCCGTCTTCCTCTTCCTCAACACCTCCGCCGCCTGATAAAAAACAGAGGTGGCGATCTCCGCCGGCCAGCCTCCAGATCCCCGGCGACTGCAAGTGGTTCACGCATGCCCACTCCCGGCGGCCCTTCTCTTCGCCGCCGTATGTGCCTCCTGGCCGGGACCTCCTCCGTCTCTTTGCCACCACTACCGTGAATAAAAAAGCAGCACTAGCTGCCCAGCTTACAGAGGAGAATGGTTGCAGCTAATTTGCCATTTAGGCTAATCTTAAAGAAAAAAGAGAGCCCAGGTGAAGATTCAGAAAAAATTGTCCAAGCGTCCACCGGCGAGATCTGGGCCCGCAGCCCCGCAGCAAGGCGTAGTCGGAGGAGGGTGGGCTGGACACGACCACGCCGATCCGGAGCCCGGAGCCTCGACGCAGATCCACGCGGCCCCGTCGAGCAGCCGCAAGGTCGACCTTGAGCAGGCCATCGTTGTTGCGTCGACCCTGAGTAGACCACCGCTGCCGCGCCCTCCGCCACAGGCCCAGCCAACACCGTGTGCGCGGCCGGGCCACACCACTGCCGCGCCTCCAAGGTCGAGGCCACTGCTGCCGCACCCTCCGCCACAAGCCCAGCCAGCACCGTGCGCACGGCCCGACCACCACGAGCCCATACACGATATGCAGCCGCGCCGCAACCGGGCGACGAACGCGAAGCAGCCGCCACGGGCGTGTGTGAGTTTGGTGTGGCTGGAGAACGGATAGAAGAGGAAGGAGAGCAGCCGCTGATAGAGAGAAGAAAAGGAGAGCAGCGCTGACGATGTGGGTTCGTGGGCTCGCTAGATGGATGAATAGAGGGAAGAAGAAGAAGAGCAGCTCTGTGCTAGAGGAATGGAGATGTGGAAGAAGAGCAACGCAATTGAGAGCTTCTCGGTGGGGATTTTTTTGGTGTGGAATGCTTTTTTAGTGGCTACACCGACCAGAAAGCTGAACTCAGCCGGATCCGGCGGCGGCTGGACTTGTAGGGGCTGCGGCGTCCTGCGTTGGGTCGAGGGCAACCGGATCCGACGGCGGCTGCGGCTGGACTTGGGAAAAGAATGAACGGAGAAGGAGAGGCAATGAGGTGTTGCAGGCGGCGACATGGCCGGCGCAGCCGACGGAGACGGGGAACTCCTCGGGGGCGGTCTCCCTGGCTGTGCAGGGTCACCCGGCGACGATGGGCGTAGGCGCCAGCGGCGTGTCCCGGGGTGAGGAATCGTGGTATGTGGGGCAGTGGATAACCGGCAAGAGCCGAGCCACGCGGAAGATAACCGCTATCAACATGAATGGCTTACGAGCGAGGAGTCCATATACATGGCTGAAGGAGCGCCACCGAGGCTGCTTGTTTTTTTCTAGATCAGCCAACGTGTTAAGCTCGCGTGCACACGTGTTGACAGCAGTTCTTTTTCTTTTTTTACTCACAGACGAGTTTCACCAGATCAAAAAAAAATCCTGGAGCCACGCATGGCATCGGCCCCTTTTTCCTCGCCGGTTTCGTAGTTTATTTAGCGCCTTAATTAGCGGCCAGAGTTGAGTAAGAGGGCGCTTACATAATTACTCTTTACGTATTTATTTTTTTTGCCTATAAGCGTCTAAGCAAGCGCCGTGCATTGAAAATATGCACATAAGTTAGTACATGTACATCACATTGGTATTAGCACAGGGAAAGTAATAACAAAACTGCCCGCTCCAAGGAATTTGGCCAAAACAGAACTGTGTGCATGGCAGTGAAAGTAGTCACTATTCAACCATTTCAGATATTTCGTATTCCAACCAAAGTGCCAAATACAACGGACTATGAGCAAAACAATACACAATTTGTAGCATCAAGTCAGAGGCAAAAAAAAAAGGCAGAGGCAACCAATCTTCACAAGATTATAACTTTGAAATAGAGAAGAGAAACCAACCGCGATTGTCGGGCTTACACAACATTAATCAGCGATGCATGATCCGTCTTTCTTTTGTACCAGGTGCCAATCCAGATTGAAAATAAACACCTCAAAGAAAATCAGATTGAAGACGAAAGAAATCATATATAACCATGCATGTCCGTCGACGACGGTGGGAAAAAGGATAAACGGCAACACTGATAAGATGGCATGTTGAAATAAACGGCATCGACCTATTGGGTCTTGAGTCGTGGTTACAATGTTAGAGGCATGTGTTATTTTTTTTCTTCCGTTGCAACGCACGGGCTCTTTTGCTAGTGGGTCCAAATATTGAATCTCTGAAGTCTTTTCAAGTTAGCTCCTGAACTGGTCGGGCCACTATTGATTTACATATTTTATCATCACTTCACCATTGTCTTTGCGATATGTCACTCTACAGCCCTGTCAAGAACTTGGGACCCTTCCTTTTCAATCAAGTGTGCCATCTCATCCGGAATGTACTTCAAAATAGCATGCAAATCTACTTCAAAATACACTAATACAGTATGGAGTGTTTCTTCCCGTTCATTAAACCTACTGTTAATCTTTAGCAAGCCATCCGTCGTAGTCTAGGTGGCTCTCACCCGAGAGACCCGGGTTCAAGTCCCGGCAACGGAATTTTGTGCTCTTTTAGCTTTCTTTTTACCTTTTTCTTTTAAGGGTCTGAAGTTTGTCAACGTAAATGATCACTGGATACTGTTTCGTCCATTTTGTTAACGGGCGCTTCATTTCTCATATATCAGATTTGATATTCTCGAGTAACTGGTACCACAGGCACGAGCTGCACGACATCGCCGTCATCCACACCATGAGACCATCGGTGAACCTTTTCATCCCTGTCAGCGTTGACCATACCCAGATATGGTCACTTCGTCTGTAAGCTCAGATTAGATTGCCCTTCTAACCTATATATCCAACTCATATGTCAATTCATGCACATAGCTAATTATTAATTACATGTTTTAAGACAGTAAACTGAGCATAAATCGAGCTCTCTCAAGCCTCAAACGATTTCATAGTCGGATTACAGATCATTTCTGGCCGTCACTTGTTTACCACGATTGGTCTGCCTATCCTAATGGGCAGCTATTCTGGAGACTTTTCTGAAGGCTTGTCATTGATTGGGCTTCAATGACGCATTCATCATCGACAGTCGAAGAGGCGACGCTAGCGAGGGAACCGGTAAAGGGGATTGAGGGAGTCCTGGACTAGGGGGTGTCCGGACAGCCGGACTATCATTGTCCGCCGGACTCCAAGACTACGAAGATAGAAGATTGAAGACTCCGGCTCGTGTCCGGATGGTACTTTCCTTGGCGTGGAAGGCAAGCTTGGCAATACGGATATGTAGATCTCCTACCATTGTAACCAACTCTGTGTAACCCTAGCCTCCTCCGGTGTCTATATAAACCGGAGGGCTTTAGTCCGTAGGACAACATACATTACAACAATCATACCATAGGCTAGCTTCTAGGGTTTAGCCTCCTTGATCTCGTGGTAGATCCACTCTTGTACTACCCATATCATCAATATTAATCAAGCAGGACGTAGGGTTTTACCTGAAGGAAAATATGCCCTAGAGGCAATAATAAAGTTATTATTTATTTCCTTATTTCATGATAAATGTTTATTATTCATGCTAGAATTGTATTAACCGGAAACATAATACATGTGTGAATACATAGACAAACATAGTGTCACTAGTATGCCTCTACTTGACTAGCTCGTTTATCAGAGATGGTTATGTTTCCTAGCCATGGACAAAAGAGTTGTCATTTGATTAACGGGATCACATCATTAGGAGTGCTACAGGTGTCTCCGAAGGTACATGTTGAGTTGGCGTATTTCGAGATTAGGTTTTGTCACTCCGATTGTCGGAGAGGTATCTCTGGGCCCTCTCGATAATGCACATCATTATAAGCCTTGCAAGCAATGTGACCAATGAGTTAGTTACAGGATGATGCATTACAGAACGAGTAAAGAGACTTGCCGGTGACGAGATTGAACTAGGTATTGGATACCGACGATCGAATCTCGGGCAAGTAACATACCGATGACAAAGGGAACAACGTATATTGTTATGCGGTTTGACCGACAAAGATCTTCGTAGAATATGTAGGAGCCAATATGGGCATCCAGGTCCCGCTATTGGTTATTGACCGAGAATAGTTCTAGGTCATGTCTACATAGTTCTCGAACCCGTAGGGTCCGCACGCTTAAGGTTTCGATGATGCTTATATTATGAGTTTATGAGTTTTGATGTACCGAAGGAGTTCGAGTCCCGGATGAGATCGGGGACATGACGAGGAGTCTCGAAATGGTCGAGACGTAAAGATCGATATATTGGACGACTATATTCGAGTTCGGAAAGGTTCCGAGTGATTCGGTATTTTTCGAGTACCGGAGAGTTACGGAATTCGCCGGGAGAAGTATTGGGCCTTATTGGGCCTGCGAAAGAGAGTGTTGGGGAACGTAGTAATTTCAAAAATTTCCTACGCACACGCAAGATCATGGTGATGCATAGCAACGAGAGGAAGAGTGTTGTCTCGTGCCCTCATAGACCGAAGCGGGCGATCACAACGTAGAGGAAGCAACAGACGTTCTCCTCGCGATCCAACAGATCCCAGGTAGCATTACTCGGCGCCTCAGAGTTCTTGACACACGTACAGCTCGGTGACGCTCCTCGGGCTCCGATCCAGCAAAGCTCCGGGGAGAGAGAGTTCCGTCAGCACGACGGCGTGGTGACGATCTTGATGTTCTACCGACGCAGGGCTTCGCCTAAGCACCGCTACGATATGAGCGAGGTGGATTATGGTGGAGGGGGGCACCGCACATGGCTAAGGAACGATCTCAAGGATCAACTTGTGTGTCCATGGGGTGCCCCCTGCCCCCGTATATAAAGGAGTGGAGGAGGGGAGGGCCGGCCCTCTACTATGGCGCGCATGGGAGTCCTACTCCCACCGGAGTAGGATTCCCTTCCTAGTCCAACTAGGAGACCTTCCATGTATTAGGAGTAGGAGACTAGGAAAGGGAGGAGAGAGGGAAGGAAGGAGGGTGCGGCCTCCCCTTAGTCAATTCGGACTAGGGCAAGGGGCGCGGCTGTTGTGGACGCCTGGATCCGATCTTGCCAAGGTGTCCGCCAGTTATTCGCCGTCTTTGCCATGTCATTTGCTTGCGTGTTGCATTTGCCATGTCATCATTTGCATTTTATCATGTCATCATGTGCATTTCATTTTGCATACATGTTCGTCTCATGCATCCGAGCATTTTCCCGGTTGTCCGTTTTGCAATCCGGCGCTCCTATGTCTCCCAAAGATCTTCTCTCTTTTCATGTGCGGGTATTAAACTTTCTCGGAATGGCCGAGGTTTGCCAAGCGGCCTTGGTATAGCACCGTGAACCGCTTTGTCAAGTTTCGTGCCATTTGGAGCTCGTTTGGTACTCCAACGGTTAACAAGATGCAAGTAAAGCCCTCTTTGTTGCAGCCCAACACCCTTCCAAAGTGGCCCAAAACCCACCAAACTCCCTCCATGCTCTCGGTCGTTCGATCACGATCAAGGTGGCAAAACGCTCCTCATTTGGACTCTCCTAGCTCCCTCTACCTATATATATGTGCCTCCCAAAATCCGGTCTAACCCTAGCGTCTTCTCTTCCATGCCCACGGACACGTCCGTCCGCATACGGACGTGTCCGCCGGACACATCACTCCGACCAATGGCAGCCTGCCACGTCACCCCGCCCCTCTCCTCCAACCGGCGTTACGCCACGTGGCGCGCCGCCGTCCTCCGCCGCCATGGCCGCGGAGCCAGATCGAACCCTGTGAGCTTCGCGCCATCCCGCCGCGCGCGCGCCTTGCCGCCGCCGCCGCCTTCGCTCGCCCTCGCCGCCGCCAGCTTCGCCCGCGGAGTTCCGCGCCGCCCGCCGCTTCCTACCCTGCCGGCGCGACAGCTCTCGCCGCACAGCTTCCGCCATGCTTGCCATGCTGTCGGCCATTCGCCCGTCGCCCGGCCCGCCAAGCAAGATGCTGCAGCCAGCTTGAAGCCCAGCCTCACAAGCGCTCCCCATCGCCGATCTGCGCCCGGCAGCGAAGCTCCGCTGAGCTCGCCCGTCCGTCCCGATCATGGCCTCGCTTCCATGGCCCCGCGCCCTCGGTCATGGCCCGCCAGCCGTCTCCGGCGACCTGCCGCGCCCTCGGCGGCGCTGCCGCCGCCCAGCGCCGCTCCGGCCACCCCGCCGGCCCGACCTCTCTCCGCCGCCGCGCCCGTCTCCGGCGAGATCCACGCTGCCTCAAAAACCGTGCAAGGTTGTTTTTCCCCTTCCCCGAAATGCCTAAGTCCCTAAGTTTTCAACATTTTCATGCATTTTCATCGCGTCGCATCTCCGCAACCGTAGCTCCGTTTTGCGCGTATAATATGTCAAATTGTTCGTCTCGACGAGTACATCATTTCATTCCATTGCATCATTTTCATTTGAGGTCATCTTGATGTCCGAAATGCTGTTGGAAGAAGGCTTCAGATCGTTAGTTCCAGAATCTTATCAGCTCGAGCTCTTTTGTCATTTTTGCCATGATTTATGTGTGCATCCTATGAGTATGAGCTCTACATGAATGTTGGACTTTGCCATGCCATCTTTCCAGAGGTGTTGACCTTGTATTTTTGTGAGTTGTGTTCTGAGTGCATCGAGCTTGTAAAGTAGGGTAGTTGCTGTTGTTGTTTTCCTGGCAGATTCTGTTATAATTTGATGCCATGTTAACATGCTTCCACTAATCATTCTATGCATAATCTGGAGATGCTCTATAAACATGTTTTGATATACATGTCTTGCTATATCCATTCATGCCCTTGTTTGCATTTATAGCCTGCTGGAACATGTTCATTTCTTGCTCCAAATTTGCTTGAAAATGTTTCCTGACAGATTGTTTGCATGAGATTCAATTTTCACGAGGTTGTTGTAGTTGATCCGTGTATGCTATGACCTTGCTCTTGCCATGCTTAGCTTCATAATCATGCCTTCTTACTGTTGGTTGCCTTGCCATGCCATGTAATGCTCTGTAGTGAGTGGTTCGAGCTCACGAACATGCCTACTAATCGTTGTTTCTGCCATGTTCAAATCTGTAATAAAACTTGCTATGTTTACATGGGTGCCATCATTTCTTAGAGTCCTTTTTGGCTTATGGTCAGTAAGGGACTATTGAAATATGCTTTGAGTAGAATCATGTCATGCCTTGCTTTGCTATTATAAGTTCCTGTAGCATGTTGTTTGCTTGCTCTAAACATGCCTTCCTGATGTTAATTCCGGGTATGTTAGTATTTTCACTAAGTCTGTGAACCTGATATTTTGAGCACTTTCTCCATGCTTGTTTGAACATGTTATGATGTGATTTAGCCGTAGCTCAGTGTTCCTCTTTTGTTAAGCATCACCTGTAGTTCGTTGTCATATGCTTTGTTTTTATGTTGGGGTGCTGTAGCATAGTTTCGTGTTGCGTGCTAAGTAGCATCGGGCTGTTAAACGCAGTTTTGCGTCATTCTTGTTTTGCTTGTCATTTGCAAACCGTGCATCCGATTCCGTGAACTTTATATCGATTTCAACGAAATCATCTCATCTTTCCAGCGGCATACTTGGTTTGCCAAGTTGATGCCAGTTCATCATTTCCTTCCGAGCATGCATATGCATTGCATATCACATCTCGCATAGCATGTCATGTATTGCATCATATTGCTTGTGCATTGTTCCTTGTTTGATTGTGGTTCCGTTGCTTGTGTTCTTGCTTTGGGTAGAGCCGGGAGACGAGTACGTGAACGAGGAACCTGTTGAGAACGCCTACGAAGATCAAGCCTTCGACAACTCTGAGAACCTTGCAGGCAAGATGACCATACCCTCGAAATCACTACTATCTTTGCTATGCTAGTTTGCTCGCTCTTTTGCTATGCCAATGCTACGATGCCTACCTTTTGCTTGTCAGCCTCCCAAATTGCCATGTCAAACCTCTAACCTTTGACACCATTCCTAGCAAACCGTTGATTGGCTATGTTACCGCTTTGCTCGGCCCTCTTATAGCGTTGCTAGTTGCGGTGAAGTTGAAGATTTCTCCATGGTGGGCAGGGGTTTATGTTGGGATATCACAATATCTCTTATATTATTAATGCATCTATATATTTGGTAAAGGGTGGAAGGCTCGGCCTTATGCCTGGTGTTTTGTTCCACTCTTGCCGCCCTAGTTTCCGTCATACCGGTGTTATGTTCCCGGATTTTGCGTCCCTTACGCGGTCGGGTGATTTATGGGACCCCCTGACAGTTCGCTTTGAATAAAACTTGTCCAGCAAGGCCCAACATTGACTTTTACCATTTGCCTCACCACCACCTATCTTTTCCCTTGGGAGTCGCTCTCTCGAGGGTCATCTTTATTTCAGCCCCCCCGGGCCAGTGCTTGTCTAAGTGCTGGTTCGAACCGAGTAGATCATGGGGCCCCTCGGGCAACTCGAGGTTTGGTTTTACTCGTGGATGTCTCATCCGGTGTTGCCTCGAGAACGAGATATGTGCAGCTCCTATCGGGATTGTCGGCGCATCGGGCGGCTTTGCTGGTCTTGTTTTACCATTGTCGAAATGTCTTGATGTACCGGATACCGAGTCGATCGGGAGTGTCTTGGGTGAAGGTCTATTCCTTCGATGATCGCGAGAGCCTGTCATGGGCTAAGTTGGGACACCCCTGCAGGGTATAAACTTTCGAAAGCCGTGCCCGCGGTTATGTGGCAGATGGGAATTTGTTAATGTCCGGTTGTAGAAAACCTGAAGTTGACCTTAATTAAAATACATCAACCGCGTGTGTTACCGTGATGGTCTCTTTCCGTGAGTCCGGAAGTGAACACGATGTTGGAGTTATGCTTGACGTAGGTTGCTATAGGATCACTTCTTGATCATACTTTTATCGACCGTGCTTTGCCTTCTCTTCTCGCTCTCATTTGCGTATGTTAGCCTCCGTATATGCTAGTCGCTTGCTGCAGCTCCACCTCATGCCTTTACCTTACCCATAAGCTTAAATAGTCTTGATCTCGCGGGTGTGAGATTGCTGAGTCCTCGTGACTCACCAGATACTTCCAAACCAGTTTGCAGGTGCCTATGTTACCGAGCAGGTGACGCAATCAAGCTTAAGGAGGAGCTCGATGAAGATCTTGCCCTTTGTGTTGTTTCGTTTCAGTTGATCAGTAGTGGAGCCCAGTTGGGGTCGATCAGGGTCCTTTGTCGCATTTGGGGTTCTTCTTTTATTTTGGTTCCGTAGTCGGACCTTGATTGTATCTGGATGATGTAATGCCTTATTCATGTAATTGTGTGAAGTGGCGATTGTAAGCCAACTATGTATCTCTTTCCCTTATGTATTAAATGGATTGTGCGAAGATTACCTCACTTGCGACATTGCTTTCAATGCGGTTATGCCTCTAAGTCGTGCTTCGACACGTGGGAGATATAGCCGCATCGAGGGTGTTACAAGTTGGTATCAGAGCCATCCCCGACCTTAGGAGCCCCCACTGCTTGATCGTTTTTAGTGGCCGAGTTGTGTCTAGAAAAATGTTTTGAGTCATTTAGGATTATATATATCGGAGAGTAGGATTCTTTTTACTCCCCAGTCCCTTCGACCTTCTGGTGAGGTATCCTGACGTAGAGTTTTGACTCTTCTCTTCTAAAATTTCACTAAAATTTTTTTTAGGATCACGCGGGTATCTTAGAATCGTTCCGATGGTTTTATGATGACAACATTGTCTTGGTTGCCTCCTGACATTTAGGGGTTGTGGCAGTGTCCCGGGGAGTTGAGCTCCGAGGTGTTGTCGTCATAATTTTATCGTTGCAGTTCTGGAATACCTGAGTTTAGTACGCCGACATCGAAAATCTCTTTTATGCGCTTGTTGGTGAGATAACCCGCTAACCCAAATCTGTGGTGAGTACGGAGTATTGCCATGACTTGTATAACGGATGCTTTTGAAGGTTGAGGTAGACGGTTTCGAAGGTTTCTTGGTTATGTGTTGACGGATGGATACAAATGGATGTAGGGATTGTTAGTTTGTGTGAGATATATTGCTCCTGTATCCCCAACACCGATTGCATAACCGTAAAGTTTGGGAGTTTCATAGGTGGGAATTCAAGTAGCTCTAGGATATCTTTCCGACGGATGTATGATATGAAATTGGGGTTCGACGTCTAGTGGTCCGCCTATTCACGGTTGGTTTTACAAAGGTCTCGTTGTGTCTTAAAGAGTCCTTGGCTATGCCGACTGGGGGCGCTTCAGTATGTCATGTGCACCGCCTTGTACATGATGGTGCTGTGTCGATTGAGCCCGTAGGCCCCACCACGAAAACTTGGACGAAATCTCTATCATATGTTTGTTCCGCTTATTCGCAAGCCAATCCTTTGTTTTGTTTTAATTGTGGTATTCGAGTTGCTTCGAAGTCAAATGTTGAATCCATACCCTTCCTAAACGGTGTTCTCATATTGCTATGTGAATACCTCACTTGCGACATTGCTTTCAATGCGGTTATGCCTCTAAGTCGTGCTTCGACACGTGGGAGATATAGCCGCATCGAGGGTGTTACACCTGCCTAGGGCAGCCCCTCTCTCTTTCCCGTATGGCCCATAAGGCCCAATACTTCTCCCCGGCGAATTCCCGTAACTCTCCGGTACTCCGATAAATACCCGAATGACTCGGAACCTTTCCGAACTCCGAATATAGTCGTCCAATATATCGATCTTTACGTCTCGACCATTTCGAGACTCCTCGTCATGTCCCCGATCTCATCCGGGACTCCGAACTCCTTCGGTACATCAAAACTCATAAACTCATAATATAACCATCGCCGAAACCTTAAGCGTGCGGACCCTACGGTTCGAGAACAATGTAGACATGACCGAGACACGTCTCCGGTCAATAACCAATAGCGGGACCTGGATGCCCATATTGGTTCCTACATATTCTACGAAGATCTTTATCGGTCAGACCGCATAACAACATACGTTGTTCCCTTTGTCATCGGTTTGTTACTTGCCCGAGATTCGATCGTCGATATCCAATACCTAGTTCAATCTTGTTACCGGCAAGTCTCTTTACTCATTCCGTAATACATCATCTCGCAACTAACTCATTAGTTGCAATGCTTGCAAGGCTTAAGTGATGTGCATTACCGAGAGGGACCCAGAGATACCTCTCCGACATTCGGAGTGACAAATCCTAATCTCGAAATACGCCAACCCAACAAGTACCTTAGGAGACACATGTAGAGCACCTTTATAATCACCCAGTTACGTTGTGACATTTCGTAGCACACAAAGTGTTCCTCCGGTAAACGGGAGTTGCATAATCTCATAGTCATAGGAACATGTATAAGTCATGAAGGAAGCAGTAGCAACATACTAAACGATCGAGTGCTAAGCTAACGGAATGGGTCATGTCAATCAGATCATTCAACTAATGATGTGACCTTATTAATCAAATAACAACTCCTTGTTCATGGTTAGGAAACATAACCATCTTTGATTAACAAGCTAGTCAAGTAGAGGCATACTAGTGACCCTCTGTTTGTCTATATATTCACACATGTATTATGTTTCTGGTTAATACAATTCTAGCATGAATAATAGACATTTATCATGATATAAGGAAATAAATAATAACTTTATTATTGCCTCTAGGGCATTCCTTCAGTCTCCCACTTGCACTAGAGTCAATAATCTAGATCACATCACCATGTGATTAACATCGATAGTTCACATCATTATGTGATTAACACCCATAGTTCACATCGCCATGTGACCAACACCCAAAGGGTTTCCTAGATTCAGTAATCTAGTTCACATCGCTATGTGATTAACACCCAAAGAGTACTAAGGTGTGATCATGTTTTGCTTGTGAGAGAATCTTAGTCAACGGGTCTTTCACATTCAGATCCGTTATGTATTTTGCAATTTTCTATGTCTACAATGCTCGCTTGCGGAGCTACTTTATCTAATTGCTCCCACTTTCAATATGTATCTAGATCGAGACTTAGAGTCATCTAGATCGGTGTCAAAACTTGCATCGACGTAACCCTTTACGCATTTAACCTTTTGTCACTTCCATAATCGAGAAACATATCCTTATTCCACTAAGGATAATTTTGACCATTGTCTAGTGATCTACTCCTAGATCACTATTGTACTCCTTGCCAAACTCGATGTAGGGTATACAACAGATCTGGTACACAGCATGGCATACTTTATAGAACCTATGGCCAAGGCATAGGGAATGACTTTCATTCTCTTTCTATCTTCTCGCCGTGGTCGGGTTTTGAGTCTTACTCAATTTCACACCTTGTAACACGTGCAAGAACTCTTTCTTTGACTGTTCCATTTTGAACTACTTCAAAATCTTGTCAAGGTATGTACTCATTGAAAAAACTTATCAAGCGTCTTGAACTATCTCTATAGATCTTGATGCTCAATATGTAAGCAACTTCACCGAGGTCTTTCTTTGAAAAACTCCTTTCAAACACTCCTTTATGCTTTGCAGAATAATTCTACATTATTTCCGATCTACAATATGTCATTCACATATACTTATCACAAATCTTGTAGTGCTCCCACTCACTTTCTAGTAAATACAGGCTTCACTCGCAAGTCTCAGATAAACTATATGCTTTGATCAACTTATCAAAGCGTATATTCCAACTCCGAGATGCTTGCACCAAATCCATAGATGCACATTTTGTTAACACCTTTAGGATCGACAAAACCTCTTGGTTGCATCACATACAACTCTTCTTTAATAACTCCATTAAGGAATACAGTTTTGTTTATCCATTTGCCAGATTTCATAAAATGCGGCAATTGCTAACATGATTCGGACAGACTTTTAAGCATCGATACGAGTGAGAAAATCTCATTGTATTCAACATCTTGAACTTTGTCAAAAACCTTTTTCGACAAGTCTAGCTTTGTAGATAGTAACACTACTATCAGCGTCCGTCTTCCTCTTGAAGATCCATTTATTTTCTATGGTTTGCCGATCATCGGGCAAATCCATCAAAGTCCATACTTTGTTCTCATACATGGATCATATCTCAGATTTCATGGCCTCAAACCATTTTGCGGAATCTGGGCTCATCATCGCTTCCTCATAGTTCGTAGGTTTGTCATGGTCAAGTAACACGACCTCGAGCAGGATTACCGTACCACTCACAGTGCGGATCTCACTCTGTTTTACCTACGAGGTTCGGTAGTAACTTGATCTGAAGTTACATGATCATCATCATTAGCTTCCTCACTAATTGGTATAGTAGTCACAAGAACAGATTTCTGTGATGAACTACTTTCCAATAAGGGAACAGGTACAGTTACCTCATCAAGTTCTACTTTCCTCCCAATCACTTATTTCGAGAGAAACTCCTTCTCTAGAAAGGATCCATCTTAAGCAACGAATATCTTGCCTTCGGATCTGTGATAGAAGGTGTACCCAACAATTTCCTTTGGGTATTCTATGAAGACGCACTTCTCCGATTTGGGTTCGAGCTTATCAGGATGAAACTTTTTCTCATAAGCATCGCAACTCCAAACTTTAAGAAACGACAACTTGGGTTTCTTGCTAAACCACAGTTCATATAGTGTCGTCTCAACGGATTTAGATGGTGCCCAATTTAACGTGAATGCAGCTGTCTCTAATGCATGATCCCAAAACGATATTGGTAAATCAGTAAGAAACATCATAGATCGCACTATATCTAATAAAGTACGGTTATGACGTTCGGACACACCATTACACTGTGGTGTTCCAGGTGGCGTGAGTAGTGAAACTATTTCACATTGTTTTAACTGAAGGCCAAACTCGTAACTCAAATATTTTACCTCTGCGATCATATCGTAGAAACTTTTATTTTCTTGTTACGATGATTCTCTACTTCACTCTGAAATTCTTTGAACTTTTCAAACGTTTCAGACTTATGTTTCATCAAGTAGATATACCCATATCTGCTCAAATCATCTGTGAAGGTCGGAAAATAATTATATTTGTCACGAGCCTTAATATTCATTGGACCACATACATCAGTATGTATGATTTCCAACAAATCTGTTGCTCGCTCCATTGTTTCGGAGAACGGCGTTTTAGTCATCTTGCCCATGAGGCATGGTTCGCAAGCATCAAGTGATTCCAAAAGCTCATCAACATGGAGTTTCTTCATGCGCTTTACACCAATATGACTTAAACGGCAGTGCCACAAATAGGTTGCACTATCATTATTAACTTCGCATCTTTTGGTTTCAATATTATGAATATGTGTATCACTACGATCGAGATCAAATGACCATTTTGTTGGTGTGTATGACCATAGAAGGTTTTATTCATGTAAGCAGAACAACAATTGTTCTCTAACAAATGAATAACCGTATTGCAATAAACATGATCAAATCATATTTATGCTCAACGCAGACACCAAATAACACTTATTTAGTTTCAACACTAATCCGAAAGTATAGGAGAGTGCGATGATGATCATATCAACCTTGGAACTACTTCCAACACACATCGTCACTTCACCCTTAACTAGTCTCTGTTCATTCTCGCAACTCCGTTTCAAGTTACTACTCTTAGCAACCGAACCATTATCAAATACCGAGGGGTTGCTATGAACACTAGTAAAATACACATCAATAATCTGTATATCCAATATACCTTTGTTCACTTTGCCATCCTTCTTATCCGCCAAATACTTGGGGTAGTTCCGCTTCCAGTGACCAGTCCCTTTGCAGTGTAAGCACTCAGTTTCAGGCTTTGGTTCAGCTTTGGGCTTCTTCGTGGGAGTGACAACTTGCTTGTCAATCTACTTGAAGTTCCCCTTTCTTTCCCTTTGCCCTTTTCTTGAAACTAGTGATCTTGTCAACCATCAACACTTGATGCTCTTTCTTGATTTCTACCTTCGTCGATTTCAACATCACGAAGAGCTCGAGAATCATTTTCGTCATCCCTTGCATACTATAGTTCATCACGAAGTTCTACTAACTTGGTGATGGTGACTAGAGAATTCTCATCAATCACTATCTTATCTCGGAAGATTAACTCCCACTTGATTCAAGCGATTGTAGTACCTGCACAATCGAGCACATGCTCACTAGTTGAGCGATTCTCCTCCATCTTTTAGCTATAGAACTTGTTGGAGACTTCATATCTCTCAACTTGGATATTTGCTTGAAATATTAACTTCAACTCCTGGAACATCTCATATGGTCCATGATGTTCAAAACATCTTTGAAGTCCCGATTCTAAGCCATAAAGCATGGTGCACAAAACTATCAAGTAGTCATCATATTGAGCTAGCCAAACGTTCATAACGTCTGCATCTGCTCCTGCAATAGGTTTGTCCCCTAGCGGTGCATCAAGGACTTAATTCTTCTGTGCAGCAATGAGGATAAACCTCATATCACGGATCAAATCCGCAATATTGCTACTAACATTTTTCAACACAGTTTTCTCTAGGAACATATCAAAAACAAACATATGAGAGCAACAACGCAAGCTATTGATCTTACAACATAATTTGCAAAAAAACTACCAGGACTAAGTTCATGATAAATTTAAGTTCAATTAATCATATTACTTAAGAACTCCCACTTAGACAGACATCTCTCTAGTCATCTAAGTGATCACGTGATCCAAATCAACTAAACCATAACCGATCATCGCGTGAGATGGAGTAGTTTTCAATGGTGAACATCTTATGTTGATCATATCTACTATATGATTCACGCTCGACCTTTCGGTCTCCGTGTTCCGAGGCCATATCTGTATATGCTAGGCTCGTCAAGTATAACCTGAGTATTCTGCGTGTGCAAAACTGGCTTGCACCCGTTGTAGATGGACGTAGAGCTTATCACACCCGATCATCACGTGGTGTCTCGAAGACGACGAACTTTGGCAACGGTGCATACTCGGGAGAACACTACTTGATAATTTTAGTGAGAGATCATCTTAAAATGCTACCGTCAATCAAAGCAAGATAAGATGCATAAAGGATAAACATCACATGCAATCAATATAAGTGATATGATATGGCCATCATCATCTTGTGCTTGTGATCTCCATCTCCAAGCACCGTCGTGATCACCATCGCCACCGGTAGCGACACCTTGATCTCCATCGTAGCATCGTTGTTGTTTACGCCATCTATTGCTTCTCGACTATCGCTCTTCGCTTAGTGATAAAGTAAAGCAATTACGAGCGTTGCATTTCATACAATAAGCGACAACCATATGGCTCCAGCCGATTGCCGATAACCGGTTACAAAACATGATCATCTCATACAATAAAATATAGCATCACGTTTTGACCATATCACATCACAACATGCCCTGCAAAAACAAGTTAGGCGTCCTCTACTTTGTTGTTGCAAATTTTACGTGGCTGCTACGGGCTTAAGCAAGAACCAATCTCACCTCGCATCAAAACCACAGCGATATTTCATCAAATAGACTCCGTTTTAACCTTCTCAAGGACCGGGCGTAGCCACACTTCAGTTCAACTAAAGTGAGAGAGACAGACACCCGCCACCACCTTTAAGCATGAGTGCTCGTAACGGTGAAACCAGTCTCGCGTAAGTGTATGCAGTAATGTCGGTCCGGCGCTTCATCTCACAATACCGCTGAACCAAAGTATGACATGCTTTGGTAGGCGGTATGACTTGTATCGTCCACAACTCACTTGTGTTCTACTCGTGCAAAACATCAAACCATAAAACCTAGGCTCGGATGCCACTGTTGGGGAACGTAGTAATTTCAAAAAATTTCCTACGCACACGCAAGATCATGGTGATGCATAGCAACGAGAGGGAAGAGTGTTGTCTACGTACCCTCGTAGACCGAAGCGGAAGCGATCACAACGTAGAGGAAGCGATCAGACGTTCTCCTCGCGATCCAACCGATCCAGCGCCATTACTCCGGCGCCTCGAGTTCTTGACACACGTACAGCTCGGTGGCGCTCCTCGAGCTCCAATCCAGCAAAGCTCGGGGAGAGAGAGTTCCGTCGACGACGGCGTGGTGGCGATCTTGATGTTCTAACGACGCAGGCTTCGCTAAGCACCGCTCGATATGACCGAGGTGGATTATGGTGGAGGGGGGCACCGCACACGGCTAAGGAACGATCTCAAGGATCAACGTGTGTGTCCATGGGGTCCCCCCTGCCCCCATATATAAAGGAGTGGAGGAGGGGAGGGCCGGCCCTCTACTATGGAGCGCCCTGGGGAGTCCTACTCCCACCGGGAGTAGGATTCCCCCTTTCCTAGTCCAACTAGGAGACCTTCCATGTATTAGGAGTAGGAGACTAGGAAAGGGGAGGGAGAAGGGAAGGAAGGAGGGGGTGCGGCCCCTCCCCTTAGTCCATTTCGGACTAGGGCAAGGGCGCTGACCTGCCTAGGGCAGCCCTCTCTTTCCCCTGTCCGCCCATAAGGCCCAATACTTCTCCCGGCGAATTCCGTAACTCTCCGGTACTCGATAAATACCGAATGACTCGGAACCTTTCCGAACTCGAATATAGTCGTCCAATATATCGATCTTTACGTCTCAACCATTTCGAGACTCCTCGTCATGTCCCGATCTCATCCGGGACTCGAACTCCTTGGTACATCAAAACTCATAAACTCATAATATAACCATCATCGAAACCTTAAGCGTGCGGACCCTACGGTTCGAGAACAATGTAGACATGACCGAGACATCGTCTCGGTCAATAACCAATAGCGGGACCTGGATGCCCATATTGGTTCCTACATATTCTACGAAGATCTTTATCGGTCGGACCGCATAACAACATACGTTGTTCCTTTGTCATCGGTATGTTACTTGCCCGAGATTCGATCGTCGGTATCCAATACCTAGTTCAATCTCGTTACGAGGCAAGTCTCTTTACTTGTTCCAGAATACATCATCTCGCAACTAACTCATTAGTTGCAATGCTTGCAAGGCTTAAGTGATGTGCATTCTTGAGAGGGCCCAGAGATACCTTTCCGACATTCGGAGGACAAATCCTAATCTCAAATCGCCAACCCAACAAGTACCTTAGGAGACACCTGTAGAGCACCTTTATAATCACCCGATTCGTTGTGATGTTTGGTAGCACACAAAGTGTTCCTCCGATAAGCAGGAGTTGCATAATCTCATAGTCATAGGAACATGTATAAGTCATGAAGGAAGCGGTAGCAACATACTAAGCGATCGAGTGCTAAGCTAACAGAATGGGTCATGTCAATCAGATCATTCAACTAATGATGTGACCTTGTTAATCAAATAACAACTCCTTGTTCATGGTTAGGAAACATAACCATCTTTGATTAACAAGCTAGTCAAGTAGAGGCATACTAGTGACACTGCTTTGTCTATATATTCACACATGTATTATGTTTCTGGTTAATACAATTCTAGCATGAATAATAGACATTTATCATGATATAAGGAAATAAATAATAACTTTATTATTGCCTCTAGGGCATATTTCCTTCAGAGAGAGGGGCTGCCTAGGGCAGGCCGCGCGCCCCCCCTTGCCCTAGTCCGAATTGGGCTAAGGGGAGGGGCCGCACCCCGTCCTTCCTTCCCTTCTCTCTTCCCCTTCCTAGTCTCCTACTAATACATGGAAGGATCCGTAGTTGGACTAGGAAAGGGGGAATCCTACTCCCGGTGGGAGTAGGACTCCCCTATGGCGCGCCTCCTCCCTAGGCCGACCTCCTCCTCTCTCCCTCCTTTATATACGGGGGCATGGGGCACCCCATGAACACACAAGTTGATCTACGGATCGTTCCTTAGCCGTGTGCGGTGCCCCCTTCCACCATATTCCACCTCGGTCATATCGTCAAGAAGCTTAGGCGAAGCCTGCTACCGCAGAACATCAAGATCGTCCACCACGCCGTCGTCTTGACGGAACTCTCCTCAACACTCGGCTGGATCGGAGTTCGAGGGACGTCATCGAGCTGAACGTGTGCTGAACTTCGGAGGCTCCGTGCGTTCGGTGCTTGGATCGGTCGGATCGTGAAGACGTCGACTACATCAACGCGTTGTGCTAACGCTTCGCTTTCGGTCTCACGAGGGCGTAGACAACACTCTCCCCTCGTTGCTATATCATCACCATGATCTTGCGTGTGCGTAGGAAATTTTTGAAATTACTCGTTCCCCAACAAGGTATCGAGCCTAGGTATTATGCGTTGATGTTATATGCACGAGTAGAACACAAATGAGTTGTGGACGATATAAGTCATCTTGCCTACCGGCATGTCATACTTTGGTTCAGCGGTATTGTTGGATGAAGCGGCCGGACCGACATTACGCCAGCGTGCGCTTACGCGAGACTGGTTTTACCGCCGTGCTTTGCACACGGTGACTAGCGGTGTCGGTTTCTCCAACTTTAGTTGAACTGAGTGTGGCTACGCCCGGTCCTTGTGAAGGTTAAAACGAGTCTATTTGACAAACTATCGTTGTGGTTTTGATGCGTAGGTAAGAACGGTTCTTGCTAAGCCCGTAGCAGCCACGTGAAATTTGCAACAACAAAGTAGAGGACGTCTAACTTATTTTTGCAGGCATGTTGTGATGTGATATGGTCAAGACGTGATGCTATATTTTATTGTATGAGATGATCATGTTTTGTAACCGGTTATCGGCAATGGCGAGAGCCATATGGTTGTCGCTTTATTGTATGAAATGCAACGCATACAGTAATTGCTTTACTTTATCACTAAGCGGTAGCGATAGTCGTAGAAGCAATAGATGGCGTACGACAACGATGCTACGATGAAGATCAAGGTGTCGCGCCCGGTGATGATGGTGATCACGATGGTGCTTGAGATGGAGATCACAAGCACAAGATGATGATGGCCATATCATATCACTTATATTGATTGCATGTGATGTTTATCCTTTATGCATCTTATCTTGCTTTGATTGACGGTAGCATTTTAAGATGATCTCTCACTAATTATCAAGAAGTGTTCTCCTGAGTATGCACCGTTATGAAAGTTCTTCGTCTTTGAGACACCACGTGATGATCGGGTGTGATAGGCTCTACGTTCAAATACAACGGGTGCAAAACAGTTGCACACGCGAATACTCAAAGTTATACTTGACGAGCCTAGCATATACAGATATGGCCTCGGAACACGGAGACCGAAAGGTCGGCGTGAATCATATAGTAGATATGATCAACATAGAGATGTTCACCATTGAAACTACTCCATCTCACGTGATGATCGGACATGGTTTAGTTGATTTGGATCACGTGATCACTTAGATGACTAGAGAGATGTCATCTAAGTGGGAGTTCTTAAGTAATATGATTAATTGAACTTTAATTTATCATGAACTTAGTCCCGGTAGTATTTTGCAAATTATGTTGTAGATCAATAGCTTGCGTTGTTGCTTTCATATGTTTATTTGATATGTTCCTAGAAAAACTGTGTTGAAAGATGTTAGTAGCAATGATGCGGATTGGATCCGTGATCTGAGGTTTATCCTCATTGCTTTGCAGAAGAATTATGTCCTTGATGCACCGCTAAGTAGCCAGACCTATTGCAGGAGCGATGCGAGGCGTTATGAGCGTTTGGCTAGCTCAATATGATAACTACTTGATAGTTTAGTGCACCATGCTTAACGGCTTAGAATCGGGACTTCAAAGGCGTTTTTGAACGTCATGGACCATAAAAGATGTTCCAGGAGTTGAAGTTAATATTTCAAGAAATACCGAGTTGAGAGATATGAAGTCTCCAACAAGTTCTAATAGCTAAAAGATGGAGGAGAATCACTCAACTAGTGAGCATGTGCTCAGATTATGCAGGTACTTCAATCGCTTGAATCAAGTGGGAGTTAATCTTCCGGATAAGATAGTGATTGATGAAATTCTCTAGTCACCTCCACTAAGTTACTAGAACTTCGTGATGAACTATAGTATGCAAGGGATGACAAAAACGGTTCCCGAGCTCTTCGTGATGTTGAAATCAACGAAGGTAGAAATCAAGAAAGAGCATCAAGTGTTGATGATTGACAAGACCACTAGTTTAAAAAAAAAGGGCAAAGGGAAAAGAAGGGGAAATTCAAGAAGAACGGCAAGCAAGTTGCTGCTCAAGTGAAGAAACCCAAGTCTGGTCCTAAGCCTGAGACTAAGTGCTTCTACTACAAAGAGACTGGTCACTGGAAGAGGTACTACCCCAAATGATTGGCGGATAAGAAGGATGGCAAAGTGAACATAAGTATATTTGATATACATGTTATTGATGTGTACTTTACTAGTGTTTATAGCAACCCCTCAGTATTTGATACTAGTTCAGTTGCTAAGATTAGTAACTCGAAACAGGAGTTGCAGAATAAACAGAGACTAGTTAAAGGGTGAAGTGACAATGTGTGTTGGAAATAGTTCCAAGATTGATATGATCATCATCGCACACTCCCTATACTTTCGGGATTAGTATTAAACCTAAATAAGTGTTATTTGGTGTTTGCGTTGAGCATGAATATGATTTGATCATGTTTATTGCAATACGGTTATTCATGTAAGTTAGAGAATAATTGTTGTTTTGTTTACATGAATAAAACCTTCTATGGTCATACACCCAATGAAAATGGTTTGTTGGATCTCAATCGTGTGATACACCTATTCGTAATATTGAAGCCAAAAGATGCAAAGTTAATAATGATAGTGCAACTTATTTGTGGCACTGCCGTTTAGGTTATATCAGTGTAAAGCGCATGAAGAAACTCCATAAAGATGGATTTTCGGAATCACTTGGTTATGAATCATTTGATGCTTGCGAACCGTGCCTTTTGGGCAAGATGACTAAAACTCCGTTCTTCGGAAAAATGGAACGAGCTACCGACTTATTGGAAATAATACATACTGATGTATGCAGACCAATGAGTATGAAGGCTCGTGGCAAGTATCATTATTTTCTGACCTTCACAAGATGATTTGAGCAGATATGGGTATATCTACTTGATGAAACATAAGTCCGAAATAGTTGAAAGGTTCAAAGAATTTCAGAGTGAAGTGGAAAAATCATCGTAACAAGAAAATAAAGTTTCGCAATCTGATCATGAGAGCGAATATTTGAGTTACGAGTTTGGTCTTCAATTAAAACAATGTGGAATAGTTCATAGCTCACGCCACCTGGAACACCACAATGTTATGGTGTGTCCGAACATCGTAACCGCACTTTATTTGATATGGTGCAATCTATGATATCTCTTTTCAGTTTACCACTATCGTTTTGGGGTTATGCATTAGAGACAGCTGCATTCACGTTTAAAATAGGGCACCATCTAAATCCGTTGAGATGACACTATATGAACTATGGTTTAGCAGTAAACCTAAGCTGTTGTTTCTTAAAATTTGGGGCTATGATGCTTATGTGAAAAAGTTTCATCCTGATAAGATCGAACCCAAATCGGAGAAGTGCGTCTTCATATAATACCCAAAGGAAATTGTTTGGTACACCTTCTATCACAGATCCGAAGGCAAGATATTCGTTGCTAAAAATGGATCCTTTCTAGAGAAAGAGTTTCTCTCGAAAGAAGTGAGTGGGAGGAAAGTAGAACTTGATGAGTTAACTGTACCTTCTCCTGAATTGGAAAATAGTTCATCACTGAAATCAGTTCCAGTGATTCCTACACCAATTAGTGAAGAAGCTAATGATGATGATCATGAAACTTCGGATCAAGTTACTACAAAACCTCGTTGGTCTTCCAAAGTACAGTCCGCACTAGAGTAGTACGGTAATACTGTTCTGGAAGTCATGTTACTAGACCATGATGAACCTACGAACTATGAGGAAGCGATGATGAGCCCAGATTCCGCGAAATGGCTCGAGGCCATAAAATCTGAGACTATAATCCATGTATGAGAACAAAGTATAGACTTTGAATGACTTGCTCGATGATCAGCAAGCCATGTTAAATAAATGGATCTTCAAGAGGAAGACGGACACTGATAGTAGTGTTACTATCCACTAAGCTCGACTTGTTGCAAAAAGGTTTTCAACAAAGTTCAAAGGTGTTGAATACGATAAGATTTTCTCACTCGTATCGATGCTTAAGTCTGTCTGAATCATGTTAGCAATTGCCACATTTTATGAAATCTGGCAAATGGATGTCAAAACTGCATTCCTTAATGGATTTATTAAAGAAAAGTTGTATATGATGCAACTAGAAGGTTTTGTCAATCCTAAAGGTGCTAACAAAATGTGCAAGCTCCAGCGATCCATCTATGGACTGGTGCAAGCATCTCGGAGTTGGAATATACGCTTTGATAAGTTGATCAAAGCATATAGTTTTATATGGACTTACGATGAAGCCTGTATTTACAATAAAGTGAGTGGGAGCACTACAGCCTTTCGATTAGTATATGTGAGTGACATATTGTTGATCGAAATGATGTAGAATTTTTCTACGCAAAGCATAAAGGAGTGTTTCAAAGGAGTTCTTTAAAAGAAAAGACTTCATGAAAGCTACTTACATATTTAGCATCAAGATCTATTGAGATAGATCAAGGCGGCTTGATAAGATTTTCAATGAGTACATACCTTGGCAAAATTTTGAAATAGTTCAAAATGGAGCAGTCAAAGAAAGAGTTCTTGCTGTGTTGCAAAGGTATGAAATTGAGTAAAGACTCAAATCCCGACCACGGTAAAATAGAAAGAGAATGAAAAGTCATTCCCTATGCCTCGACCATAGGTTCTATAAAGTATGCTATGCTATGTACCATACCTATTGTATACCTTGCTCTGAATTTGGCAAGAGAGTACAATAGTGATCTAGGAGTAGATCCTTTGGACATTGGTCAAGAATATCCTTAGTAAGGACTAAGGAGATGTTTCTCGATTATGGAGGTGATAAAGAGTTTGTTGTAAAAGTTACATCGGTGCAAACTTTTACACCGATCCGATGACTCTAAGTCTCAACCTGGATACATATTGAAAGTGGGAGCAATTAGCTAGAGTAGCTCCGTCGAGCATTGTGGACATAAAATATTTGCAAAATACATACGGCTCTGAATGTGACAGACCCGTTGACTAAGCTTCTCTCACGAGCAAAACATGATCACACCTTAGTACTCTTTGGGTGTTAATCACATAGCAATGTGAACTAGATTATTGACTCTAGTAAACCCTTTGGATGTTGGTCACATGATGATGTGAACTATGGTGTTAATCATATCTGAGATATGAATATTGGTGTTAAATCACATGGCAATGTGAACTAGATTATTGACTCTAGTGCAAGTGGGAGACTGAAGGAAATATGCCCTAGAGGCAATAATAAAGTTATTATTTATTTCTTATTTCATGATAAATGTTTATTATTCATGCTAGAATTGTATTAACCGGAAACATAATACATGTGTGAATACATAGACAAACATAGTGTCACTAGTATGCCTCTACTTGACTAGCTCGTTTATCAGAGATGGTTATGTTTCCTAGCCATGGACAAAAGAGTTGTCATTTGATTAACGGGATCACATCATTAGGAGAATGATGTGATTGACTTGACCCATTCCGTTAGCTTAGCACTTGATCGTTTAGTATGTTGCTATTGCTTTCTTCATGACTTATACATGTTCCTGTAACTATGAGATTATGCAACTCCCGTTTATCGGAGGAACACTTTGGGTACTACCAAACGTCATAACGTAACTGGGTGATTATAAAGGAGTGCTACAGGTGTCTCCGAAGGTACATGTTGAGTTGGCGTATTTCGAGATTAGGGTTTGTCACTCCGATTGTCGGAGAGGTATCTCCGGGCCCTCTCGGTAATGCACATCATTATAAGCCTTGCAAGCAATGTGACCAATGAGTTGGTTACGGGATGATGCATTACAGAACGAGTAAAGAGACTTGCCGGTGACGAGATTGAACTAGGTATTGGATACCGACGATCGAATCTCGGGCAAGTAACATACCGATGACAAAGGGAACAACGTATGTTGTTATGCGGTTTGACCGATAAAGATCTTCGTAGAATATGTAGGAGCCAATATGCGCATCCAGGTCCCGCTATTTGTTATTGACCGTGAATAGTTCTAGGTCATGTCTACATAGTTCTCGAACCCGTAGGGTCCGCACGCTTAAGGTTTCGATGATAGTTATATTATGAGTTTATGAGTTTTGATGTACCGAAGGAGTTGAGTCCCGGATGAGATCGGGGACATGACGAGGAGTCTCGAAATGGTCGAGACGTAAAGATCGATATATTGGACGACTATATTCGGAGTTCGGAAAGGTTCAGTGATTGGTATTTTGAGTACCGGAGAGTTACGGAATTCGCCGGGAGAAGTATTGGGCCTTATTGGGCCTGCTGAAAGAGAGGGGCTGCCTAGGGCAGGCCGCGCCCCTGCCCTAGTCCGATTGGGCTAAGGGAGGGCCGCACCCTCCTTCCTTCCTTCTCTCTTCCCTTCCTAGTCTCCTACTCCTAATACATGGAAGGATCCCTAGTTGGACTAGGAAAGGGGAATCCTACTCCCGGTGGGAGTATGACTCCCCTACGGCGGCGCCTCCTCCTAGGCCAGCCTCCTCCTCCCTCCTCCTTTATATACGGGGCAGGGGCACCCCATGAACACACAAGTTGATCTACGGATCGTTCCTTAGCCGTGTGCGGTGCCCCTTCCACCATATTCCACCTCGGTCATATCGTCATGAAGCTTAGGCGAAGCCTGCTACCGTAGAACATCAAGATCGTCACCACGCTGTCGTGCTGACGGAACTCTCCCTCAACACTCGGCTGGATCGGAGTTCGAGGGACGTCATCGAGCTGAACGTGTGCTGAACTCGGAGGCTCCGTACGTTCGGTGCTTGGATAGGTCGGATCGTGAAGACGTACGACTACATCAACCGTGTTGTGCTAACGCTTCCACTTTCGGTCTACGAGGGTACGTAGACAACACTCTCCCCTCGTTGTTATATCATCACCATGATCTTGCGTGTGCGTAGGAATTTTTTTGCAATTACTACGTTCCCCAACATTACCTCCATCGAGAGGGCCCGAACCTGGGTAAAAACATCGTGTCCCTCGTCTTCTGTTACCATCCGCCTAGACGCACAGTTCGGGACCCCCTACCCGAGATCCGCCGGTTTGACACCGACATTGGTGCTTTCATTGAGAGTTCCTGCGTATCGTCACCGATAGGCTTGATGGCATCTTCAACCAACAACGCTGTCGGTGGTGAGACTTTTCTCCCGGATAGATCTTCGTGATTCGGCGGCTTTCGCTGCGGCCAATTCACTTGGCCATCTGGAGCAGATCGAAAGCTTCGCCCGGCGTCGGTCGATTCGGAAGCTTAAACTTCACGGCTGATGTCGCGGAGACTTGATCTTGACGGACTCAAGCCTACAACCAGCGCCCACCTTTGTGATTTATGGGCACGATCTAGCTCTGCCCCTGAACAGTGCCTTGGTGGCCGCACCCGGATCCGCTTCAGCAATTAGTCCGGAGCGGATCGCCCATATCGAGGCGGTGGATAAGCGCGCCACAGGGGCTTCAACACCCACGGCGATGGAGCGAGCGCTGATCTTGTCCCCTGCGAAACTCGTGATTCTGAGGCGCCGGACTCCTCGTCGGACTCCGAACCTCCCGCGCCCCTACCAATTGATCCGGATTGGGCGCCGGTTATGGAATTCACCGCCGCGGACATTTTCCAACACTTTCGCCTTTTGGCGATATCCTGAATTCACTAAAGCATCTCTCGCTATCGGGAGAGTCTGGCGGACTATGGCGGGATGATTGAAATGCAGACGGCGAAGAAATTGAGCCCACCCACCACCCACTTTGTAGCCATCGCCGATGATTTAACCGACATGCTGAACTTCGACTCGATTTACATCGGCGCCATGGATGGCGATGCGGAGGCGAACAGAAACCAGCGCCTACGAGGCACCGAAGACCACCTTGTCATCGACATATACATGGTGGACACCCCAAAAGCGGGATGGCGAAGAAGCGGCGGAGGCAGATTCTCTAAAGAAGCAGCCCAAACGCCCGATGTCGTGGCGCCGCTCTAAATCCGCCACAGCAAGAATGGAGATTCGGCACGGAGATAATAATACTCGAGAGTGTCGAAGACAATCCCCTCGGCGAGGACTCAGCGCGGGAGGATGCGAAAAAGCCCCACGAGAGGCGGCGGGCGAAGGGTTGAGGATGATAACTATATGCCTCCCTCCAAAGGCGAAGCAAGCCTCAACGATGATGAATTAAATGCACTACACGAGATCGATTGAACAAGAGCGCTTCAAGCGCGGGCTTATCGCCACAACAAACAGCTTAAAGAAAAGCAGCAACAGCTCCAAGCTGATCAAGACCTCTTGGCGATCAATGGACCGAGGTCCTCGCGGCGAAGAGTATAAACTTCGAACGCCCTCAAAAAGTTACCCAAGGCGCAAGTTGCTCCCCGATTAGAGGAGGAAGCATACATACCTTCATCACCAGCGCATGATATGGCTGACCGACCACCACGTGGTCGTGATGTAGAGACATCTAGGCCCCAGCCAAGACCGTACCCGGCATCGCTCCAAAAGTACGGCCAAGAGGGAACGCGCGGACTTGCGAGACATATTGGAGGACAAGCAAGGCAATCCAGATCCATCTACGGATCACGTGGGCGCCCTCGACCCACGGCGAATACCGTCATGCGGATACAATAACCCGGCGGGCGAACACAGCAGACGGCGCTCTCTCGAGCTGCGTCACGATATTGCTCAATCTGAGGGCGCCGACACCCTCTTTGCTTCAGCGGCGAAGTAATGGATCATCGATCACGAAGGTTTAAACCCGTAAACATCGAATCCTACGATGGCACAACAGACCCAGCGGTTTGGATCGAAGATTATCTTCTCCACATTCACATGGCCCGCGGCGGCAATCTCCATGCCATCAAGTATCTCCCTCAAGCTTAAAGGACCAGCTCGGCATTGGTTAAACAGCTTGCCCGAGAGTCAATCGGTGTTGGGAAGACACGGAAGCCGCATTCCTCGACAACTTCCGTGGCGCGTATGCGACCACGAGCGCCGATGACCTAAGCCACATTATTCAGCACCAGACGAATCGGCGGACAATTCGGACACGGTTCTTGACAAAGAAAAACCAAATCGTCATTGTCCGGATCACGAGAGGCCCTTGCAGCCTTCAAACACAATATCCGGGACGAATGGCTAGCCACTGCACTGGGACAGGAAAAGCGAAATCCATGGCAGCCCTCACGCCGTTAATGACCTGCTTTTGCGGGAGAGGACAGCTGGCTAGCCCATGCAACAACCTCATAAAAATTCTGGCGGTCCGGATACAAAGGACAACAACGGCGAGTCACGTCGAAACAAAACAAGCGCCGCATTAATGGCGGCGATAAGGAGGATCGGCATTCAATGTCGGATTCGAGGCTCTAAACCCGGTCGTGGAAGAAGCCATTCAAAAGAACCACTCCGGTCCGTCAATGCTGGACCGAATACTCGACCGCTTATGCGGATACATGGCACCTCTGAAAAGCCAGCTAACCACACCAATAGAGATTCTTTGGTGTTCAAGCGAGCCGCAAGTTAATTGCAAAACAATGACAAGGGGCTAAATAGCGACGACGAGGAAGAGACCCGCCGCCCGAACAATAGAGGACGAAGGGTTTTCCCCACAAGTGCGGACGGTGAATATGATATCTGCGACCCACATACCCAAGAGGAGAGGAAACACGCACTAAGGGGCGTCTATGCGGTGGAGCGATCGCCCCAAAGTTCAATCCATGGTCCTCTTGTCCGATCACTTTCGATCGAAGAGACCACCCGACCAACATCGCCATGGCGATTCGCCGCATTGGTTTTAGACCCAATCATTGATGGATTTCACCTCACGAGAGTCGATGGATGGCGGTAGCAACCTAAACCTGCTTTATCGAGGATACGGTCGCAAAATGGGCATAGACCCATCAAGGATTAAACCTACAAAGATAACCTTTAAAGGTGTCATCCCAGAGTGGAGGCCAATATGCAGGCTCGATCCTGCTGGAAGTGGTCTTGGATCCCGGATAATTTCGGGCGAAGAGTTAATCTTCGACATAGTCCCGTTCACAACGGCTATCACGCTCTGCTTTCGGACGAACCGCGTTTGCAAAATTCAGCGCGTGCCGCATTATGCATACCTAAAGCTCAAGATGCTAGGCCCTCGTGGAGTCATCACGGTCAATGGGAATACGGAACGCGCTCCTCGAACGGAGGAACATCAATGGCTCTCGCGGCGAAATCTGAGCAGCCTTCTAAGGTCCCTATTCATTGCGGGTTGGTTATTTGTCGATGCGGGTTTAGCTTATGGCGTGTTTGGAAGTCCTAGGCCAAGCGAGTATTTCACGGAAAGCCGACAAGGAATTCCGTTAATAACCGACCGTTTTGATTCTTTAGAACAACTCGATGAATTTAGTAGATCCTTTTAGGAGGCCCTCAATGACCATAGATCGAACCTATCCTATTTTTACAGTGCGATGGCTGGCTATTCACGGACTAGCTGTACCTACTGTTTTTTTCTTGGGATCAATATCAGCAATGCAGTTCATCCAACGATAAACCTTACACTTAGACACTTGAGTAACCAATCAAATCGTACATCTTGTGGCATGCTCACCAATATTGACGTAAAGTGAGGTGATCAGGGTTGATCTTTGTGATCACGAAGGAAGGGCCACTCAATTCAATTCAATGTAAATAATCCGACACGGCTTCTCTGTCCGCACTTGGGACAGATTGATACTCGTTTTTTGCTGGATTTGAACTTGCTTAAAAAGAAAGGACTCAGCTTCCGCAAAAGTGATCGATGGAGAAGCTCAAAAGTCAAGTCCGGCAGTTAAAAGGCCGGACACAACAAAGTGCGCCCGGAGCAATGCCAACCAAGACCACCTGGCGCGATCAGAGCATGCGTAGCAATGCGGCCCCAACCCTCGCCCGCACATGATCGCAAGAATAACACTCCACGTACATCATTACGCTTTGGAGATACCATGTGCGCAGGGAAAGGGGCACGATCACAATGGACCCAGAGTGCGGCTCGACCACACCAGGGGCTCACAAGTGTGCCCCCCTTTTTTTACTTTTATTTTCTTCTTCTTTTATGTACACGGGACTCTGTTAACGAAGCCTGTCCGTGGCGAACTGCCGAACTCATGATCTGTGATCGGGGACTAAAGAAGGCGCGACAAACATTGGTGGTCTCAATTACGAGCATTAAATTCGATTATATACACCAAGTCTGCAGCTCATCCACGGAGGACATGTTTATTGAAGTCCAAATCCCTTGCTTACCAAGACTATTTGTATCGATCCGCTCTACTAGCGAGACTTTCTTTCATAAATAATGCAGCACCTTTTATTGCGATTGCGTTATCTTTTATATATATGTTCATTATATGACATCTTGCACCCGTATATTTTGAGTGCGGCCGAATCGCCAGGGCTTCATTTCCCCACTCTATGGTGTGATAAGTCCGAACACTTTCACAAGTCGGCACCCGAACTTATAGCATTATATGAATCGGCTCGAATCATGTCTTGGGTCAATAGTTGGGTTTGCCGGCTCCCATGTTTTGGTGCCTTACGTTCCGTTCCGTCGGCTAAGGTAGCCTTTGGGAGAACCATGCGATTGCGCCCGGTTGAGCAGGCTAACGCCTCGATGGAAAAGCTAAAACTGACGGCATGATAAGGCGAGACTGGTCATTGTTAGAGAGGTTTTTTCGGTCCTAAAGACTCACACCGCTTGACGAAGTTCGGATGATGTCAGAAGAAGGCGTGATAGCGCCCGGATTGGTCTTCGAATACCGGGGCTTCGCTGAAATTTAAAATTATAGAATTCTATGGCTAAGTGAGAGTGTTCAAGCATTATAAGTCCGGTTGCCTTGTTAAATGGTGTTGGCGCCTCCTAGATGGACCCAAAAATGGGAACAAGAGTGCTCAAGTTTATCCCGAACACCCCAGCACTCGTGGCTTGGGGGCTGAAGCGAACGACTTGCCATCTCTCAGATTTTATAAACGGCCGCACAGAAGGTAATATTTTAAATTAAACAAGTGTTGCTCATGGCGCATATAAACGAAGTTTTCAGCGCATAGGATAAATACACAACAAGTTCACTCAAAGATTACATTTCGGGAGCACTCATCTGCAATATCGCAGGCTCCCTTTAGGACAACTTTATAATACCTCTCCGGCGTGCGATGTTCCTTGCCCGGCGGCGGTGGGTCCGTGAGAAGCTTCTCCGCATCCAGTTTGCCCCATTGCACCTTTATGCGGGCAAGGGCCCGGCGAGCGCCTTCGATCTGAGCGGGCGCTTGACTACATCCAGCACGGGGCATGCATCCACCAGCCGCCCGCGAGGCCAAAGTAGCTCCTGGCATGGCTTTGTCGAGTGCCCACATGGACTATGAGACCCTTCATGGCCTCCTCGGCTACCTTGTGGAGTTCGACCAGCTGCTTCATTTGGTCGCTTGGGGGATGGCCGGCCTCGAGTCTTGAGACCGAAGACCTTCTCCGTCGAGCTCCCTCCTCGCCATGATAGAATCGGCGGCAGATTTACCAGCATACGAAGAGCTCGAGTCGGGTAAGTGTCGGGTAGTTCACATTAACATGCACTTTGCATGAAAAATGCCTTACCGCGCTATCTTCTTTATGTCCTCAACCTCTGAAAGGGCCTTACGGCCTCGGCCTTGGCGGACTTGGCACTTTCGAGGCGAGGCAAGCTCGGACTCTCGAGTCTTGGAGTCACGCTCCAAACTCTCATGCTTTTCCATGAGAGCACGGAGCTCTTGCCAACTTCGCCACCGTGCCTCTTGCTTTTCTCGCTCAGCCCGTTCAGTGGCGCATTGCGTTCGACATGACACGGCATCCTTGAGGCTGCCACCTCGTTAGTAGCCCCGCAATACATATTATCCTTGTTAATTTTATTTGCAGCCAAAATCCTTTTACATAAGGTACTTATTCAAAGAGGTGTTACTCACCTTCTTTTCCTCGAGCTGCTTCTTTGCATGGCCGAGCTCTTGCTCGGACCGCTCGAGGTCCTTCTTCAAGACATCGACCTCCGCCATTAAAGCGGCGAGGCCAGCGGCGCAGCACTGCAAACCCATATTGACATATTTTTAGCAACCTGCGCATATCTTGTTAGATCCTCGGTCGGCTTTTCTTTCCGATCACCAAACCGAGCATCGGGGCTCTCTGTCTATCGGTATTACATTACATAATTTTAACTTCTTACCTCAAAGCTTGTTAGAAGGCTGCTGCGAGGCTTCGGTCGGCCCGCTCTTAGCGGTGAACCTTCTCAATCACCGCACTCATGATAGTGCGGTGTTCTTCCTCGATGGAGCGCCTTTAAGCGCCTCCAACAGTTATCCGGCGCCTCGGTTGGGCGGAGGCCGCCGGCGTCCGAATCTGCCCTTCTTCGATGGGGCGCTTGCGGACTCTGGAACCACTCTGCGGGTTCCGATGTAGAGTCCGACACAAAGTCCGGAAGGCCGCCTGACGGTGCCTCCGGAGCCTCCTCCTGATGGGTCCTTCTTTGGGATCCCACCTCGGCGTCCTCGTCGGCGCGTGGGGTAGAGGCAGTTGGGATGGAATTCACATCCGACGAGGCCAATGACCCGCTCGATGAGTCGGGGAGATCATCCTTGGCCGGACTACGGACAGAATGCGGTGTTAGAATGATACTACGCGACATAAAAGAAATTACACATCAAGGATCCGGATACTTACGATCTCGCCGGACGCTTGGCCCTTGGGGGCCACTCATCCTCGCCAACGCTGATGTTGGCGAAACTGTCCGGGGGATAGTTCTTCCCCTCTTGGACCCTTCGGCCTCCCCAATTGGGGAAGCCTTCCTCTTCTTCTCTCCCTCCTCCGGGAGAGAATACTCCTCCTCCTCGTCTTCAGGGGAGGAGTCCTCGTCGTCGTCGGGCCTTTGATTCTGAGGAGCTCTTTCAAGTCCCATGCGCCACCTTCTTGGCCTTCTTCTCGGCACCACGTGCGGTGCAGAACCAGCAGCCCTGATAGCGGGCGTCCACTGGAGTCTTCGGCATGGGAGCCGGCACGATAAGCAGCTTGGCCTTTTCCATCCATTCTGTCAAAGGAAGAGGCGAATGAAACATCACTAGAGTCAATCTAATTATCACAAGTGTCCCGTAATGGAGTTGAATCACTTACCTCGTCAGTTGGATCTGCGAGCTGAATCCGATCTTCCGTTGCGGGCGGGGAGCTTCGGCGCCCTTGAACAACACCCTCCAGCGCCTTATGTTGTATCGAAGAGCCGCTAAGCGCTGGTGCTGTTCGGATTGAACTCCCACAAATTAAATGCCCGTTCTTGGCATGGGAGGATCCGCCGGATGAGCATGACTTGGACCACGTCGGCGAGCTGAGCCTATTGCTCACCATCTTCTTGATGCAGGCTCGGAGTCCCGTCACCTCCACCGGATTGCCCCACTGCAAGCCCTTCTCTTTCGGGAGGTGAGCTGCGTGGGAATGCCAAATCTAAACTTCGGGGCCGCCGCCCATGTGGGCTTGTGCGGCTCGGTGATGTAGAACCACCCGATTGCCACCCCTTGGCGGAATCCACAAAGGTCCCTTGAGCCAAAGATGCGTTGGGCGATTTGCTCAACATGGCGCCTCCGCATTCGCTTGCGTGCACTTCACAACCTTGACAGCGTTGAAGGTCTTGAGCCATAGGCGAAGTGGGGCGGATGCGAGAGGAAGGCCTCGCTTACCGACGATAAGCGCCGAGATGTTGAGGATGAAGTTGGCGCCGGATCGTGGAAATCGGGCCGTAGTAAAACATGATCCCGGACAAATGGATGGGCGGAAAGCCCAGTCAGCGGAGGAAGTGGGGAGGAAGGCGACCCTCTCATGAGGCCGGGGGTAGGGATGAGCTGCCCCTCGTCGGGCGGCCGATGCGATATCGCCGGAAAGGTATCCGGCGTCGCGCAGCTTGGTGATGTCCTCCTCCTTAGCGGTGGAGGCTAACCATTACCTCCGCTTCTGGACATATTCGGAGAAGGTCGGCGAGATCATAAGCTTGGGCATTGGAGCTCGAATGCTTGCGGAGATGGATAAGCAAAGGAGGAAGAAGGCGTGGTGAGAAGGTGAATCCTTATCCCTTATATATAGGCGGACCAGCTGTCGTCCCCCATCGCTGATAAAACTCGCTTATCTCCCAAGCCGCCGGGGTTGGATCGACATATGCTGCGGGTGGCTTATCATGGTGAGGCGAGTAGAGCGTCGCGGTGCACAGAAAGCAGGATGAGGCGCAAACATGCACGCCGGGCGAATCTTACCCAACTTGGGGCTCTCGGGAGATAACACCCCTCTCTTGCTGCTCTGCGGGGTCTCCGCATGATCACTATGGTATGATAGTGCAGAGGTGCTCCTAGAGCTGTTTTGGAGAAGCGAGGAAGGGCGAGGCTAGCTCTTCCCTCTTGCTATGTGTCTAAAACCTATCGAGGCGAACCCTTTGCATGGGTGCCCGGGGTTTATATAGGCCTACCCCGGGTCTGGCAATGTCTGGCTGGCGTGGCCCCACCGTCGATCTCTCTGCAGCTGTCCCCCTACAAGCCAGGGGCCCACCGGTGGCGGGCCCAGCAGACAGCAGGACACCTTGTCGGCACTCGATGGCGAGCTCGGTCATGGGGTCGTGGGAGCGATGCCGCCCGTCTGGCGGCGATCATTATCGCCCTCCCGTCAATCTGGTTTATGGCTTGTGGGGCCACTGGTCGGGGCGGCCGACTCGGGGAGGCCGACTCCGCTGAACCCGTCTTCGGACTCTCGGCCATCTTCTTCTCTCTCAGCGGCGGGGGCCAGCGATCTCCGAGCCATCTGAGCCGCCGTCGTGGGCACGAGTGCCTCGTGCCTGTGGCGAAAGTCGAGGAGGCATGGCGCGATGCGCGCCTCACCGGAGATCTCCTGGTGATGCGACTCACTGTAGCCATGCCTTCCTCCCGTGGGTTTTGAGGGGACGGCCACGTCGGGGCTGCACCCCGCATCGGTCTTCGTGTAAGGTCGCGGGCCGACTCTCATAGTCGGCCCCTTGAAAGGTCGCAAGCCCGGAGTTGGCTTGATTCAGAGTCGCCGTCTAGGGACTCGGCTTCTTCGAAGGTCGCCGCCTAAGGACTCGGCTTCTCTAAAGGTCGCCAGCGGGGACTCGGCCTTCTCGAAGGTCGCCCGGTGGGACTTCGGCTGAGGCGCGCGCCTGCCCGATGTCTTGAAGATCTTGGGTCCGGGTCAGCCTACCGTGGCCCATTACTCAACGATAGTCCCAAGGCTGGTGAAGCCCAGTAGGCGCCGCTGGTGAGGCCGGCGATTTCAATCTTCGCACCGCCGACTCTGAGACTCGGCCGCTGTTTCTTCGGGCCGCCTCGCCGACGTCGGACTAGTTCCGCGAGGGGCCGCCGTTTCGTAAGTTGTGGCGGGAAATTGACGGCGTATCGGTTACGCTTCCCTGCCATTATTGAAGTGGTCCTATCGCGAACCCGCGGGGCGATAGTCTGCCTGCTGCAGCGCGGCAGGGCGGACGCCATCGGTGAGCCCGCCACTACGCGCCTCGGCTCTGGCGGATCGGCGTGGCGAGGCGGTTAGCATCCCCGTCGTTCTGCGCGATAACCGTCGAGGTGTCGTGGGCGCCGTGGGGCCGTGGGCGCGATTAATCCCCGTCGCCCCTCGGCTTCTCAGCCGCGAGGCTATAAGTAAGCGGGGCGGCACCGCGCCTCCTCCCCGCCCCTCGTCTTTCTCCTTCCTCCCGCGCGCACACTGCGTTCTTCTCCGCCCATGAGCCTGGTGTTCTTCCTCGCGGCGATGAGCTCTTCTTCGTCGCGCCCCCACCTCGCTCTCGGCGTGTGGGGCGGCTTTCGGGCGTGAAGGCGGAGGACATCGAGTTCCTTCGCCCGACCCGCCGTCTCCCGTGCGGACTTGGTGCAGGCCCGTCCGCGCCGGCGGAGAGATCCGGCCAGCGCCCGGTAGCGGGTCATCTTCCGCTTCGCACCTCATGCGGGCTGGGGCTCCCAGCCAGCCAGATTCTTCCGCTCTTTCCTCGAGTTTCATAGCTTGCAGCCTTTCACCTCACCCCCAGCGCGTGGTGCTTCTCTCCGCCGCCACCTGTGCGAAGGCTACATCGGCGTTCTCCCCACCCCTCGAGCTGTGGGGAGTTCTTCTCTTGGCTTCGGCACTTTCGGGCCGCCCGGCTTGCCGCACGCGGTCGGCACCTACATCGCGGTCTTGCGCGCCGACGGCCGACAACCCTTTTCCGCCCATCTCACTGGTGAAATCGGTGAAGATGTGGCGGAAGACATACTTCTACGTGAAGAACGTCCACCGACAAGCGGCTGGGTCAACTTTGCCGCCCTTCAACCCGAGCCGCTGGCGGCGGCCGTCGATTAGTTCCATCGGTCGAAGTCGCTTCGACCTCCGGGTCGGCGCGTGCGCGACTCCGAGTCATCTGATCGGAGGGACTCGTCGCCTCCGATCTCTGGCCGCCGCCGTGGCGCGACAGGTTCTTCGCTCAAGGCCGGCCTCACCTCATCTCGTCGATGGCGGCGGCCCGATCCGAGCCGGCTGTGCACCAGGACATGCAGCGTGGAGAGGTGCGAACGGTGAACCACATCGCCATGCTGCGGGTTCACGGAGGTGGCAGTTCGGCGAGGCCGTACTCATGCGACAACCCCCCTCGAGTAAGTTGCTTCCGTCGTATTTCGATCTTGTTTGCACCCGACTTGAGCTCACGATCTTTGTCGGCGTCTTCTAGCGAACCCTCTCCACGGCGCTTCGTAGCGGCGCTACAAGAAACAGCGAATCGTCCCGACCGCGGGTCGGCGATGTTAACGACCCCAATTTGGGGCGGCGCTGGAGGCCGGCAGCAGCGGCGGAGAGAGAAGCGACAGCGACCTTAAGCCGTTGGCGACCTTAGCCCGGCAGCCCGAGGACGACGTCGACACGGAAATAAATCGCGCCGCCCGGTGAAGTCGGCTCCTCCAGCCAAGCCGGGCGAAGTCACGCCGGGCGAGTGCGCCCGGCGGCAAGTCGAAAGTTCAAGGAGCCGCCGCGCCAAGCGGGAGGAAGCGCGAAGGCCAACCGCTTCGGGAAGAAGTGAGAAGCCGCCACTAGTTTCTTCGTAAGTCCCTTACTCGCCGTTTCTTTTACGGAACTTCGCTTGAGTCTTCGATTTCCCTCAATCTTCTCGGTGCTCCCCTTTCCCTTGAGAGAGCCGTCCCCTCCGTCATGGGGTCGGTGGAGCGTCTGTGTCTGGCGGATTGATCCCGCCGCCGACCTTCGGGAGGCGGCAGCACTAGCAGCGAGAAAGCGCGAGGAGAGCTGACCGCTGGAGAAGGCGGAGGCGAAAGGCGGCCGCCAGCGCCCAGCGGCACAGGAGGCCGTGGCTGCGGCAATGGCGGCGGCATCTTGAGAGGCCGTTAAATCGCCCGGCGGCGATGCTCGTCCTATTTGTCGTCGGCGCCGCGCGACCAGAGTTCCGCAGGGCAGGCGGGGAGGTCGGCGCCGCAAACCCTCTCGCGGAGGAGGCGGCGATGCCTCGGCTCCCGGACACTCCGCGCCGCCTCCGCCGCCCCGCCGCCTCCGTCTTGAGCCGCATGGCAAGCAGCGGTGGACCCGCGAGATCCTCCATTGCGGGCGGCAACAGCAGCAGCTTGCTTCTTCAGTCGCCGTGCCAACGCGCCGCCGATTGAAGGGCGAGCTTCGGCGCCCATGGCTTCGGGAGGCTGGCGTTGCCGGCATGGCGAACCAGGGCGCCCAGCCCTCAAGTCTGCGCCCGCCGGCTGCTGCTGGCGGCACCGGCCCGCTGAACCAGAGCCCTTACGGGCGTCCGGTCAAGTTGCGCAAAGAGCGGCGCCCTCCAACTCTACACCAAGGCGCATCTGGCCCTGCAGACCTCCGTCCGGGTATGTTTCATTTTTCCTTTCTTAGTTTCTTGTCCCCTTTCTTTTTTTTAGTAGAGGCGCGGCCACTGCTGGTGTAATCCCGAGTTGGGGTGGCTGCTGAGCAGGCGGCTCGGAACTCCTTCTAGCGAGCTCCGAAGACTAACTTTTACTTTGCCGGCCTTGCAGGAATACCACAATCTCCGTGCTAGTGCCTTCAACCGCAATGTTGAAGAGCTGAGGAAGCGGACCGCCGATCTGACGGAAAGTCGAGGTGAGCCAATTCTTCCTTCTTCTCGGCGCATGGCGCCTCCAGCAGCTGTAGTCCCGAGATTCGGGCAGCTGCTGGCGATCGGGCAGGTCTCCCAGCGACCTTCCTTCTTTCTTCTCTGTGAGTAGCTAAGCTGCGCTGGCTGTAATCCCTCGAGATTCGGGCGGCTGGCGGCGATCGCGCGGATCTCCCAGCGACCTTCTTTATTGTGATGCTTTTGTCTTTTTCTTGAGCTTGGGCGCCGCCGCCCTCCGGGAGCAGCTGGGCGAGGCCAACACCGCCCGTCGCGCCAAGGAGGAGGAGTCGACAAGCTCGTCAAGAGTGCGACCTCTTGGCGGCACTGGCGGCGAAAGAAAGAGCTGCTCCGGAAGGTGCGAGAAGAGCGCCAAGTCGGCGGGAAGATGCCCTCATAGCCGAGTTCGAGTCGGCGCTCGCTTGGACCCGTCGGGGCGATCTTGACCTCCGGCGGGCGGCCCGGGCAGGGGGGGGGGGGGGGCCGCGACGAAAGGACTAAAAAAAGAAATCCGGGGGGGGGAAACTACCCGGGGGGAAATCCGGGGGGTGAGGCCCCCGGGGGGGTCCCGGGGCGGGTTTCCTTTCCCCCTGGGGGGGCCCCGGAAGGGGCCGGGTTTTTTTCCCGGGGCGGGGGTGGTGAGTGGGGGGGAGGCGGGGAGGGGAAAGGGGGGGGGCCGGCGGGGGGAGGGGCGGCGGCAGGGGCCGGGCGGGGTGGGGAAGGACGGGGGAAAGGGGGGGACTAGGAAATTTGGGTTTGCTTTTTCCCCCTGTTCCCTGTCCCCGGGGGGGAAAAAAAAAAAAACCCAAACCCCCTTTTGGGTAATCAAACCAAAAAGCGGAAAAGGGGGCTGCCGGCCCTTTCTTTCCCCGTTTGGGCTTGGCCCCCGGGCCCGTTTTGAGGCTTTTTTTCCCCCGGGGGGGGGGGGGACTCCCCGGGGTTTCCCGGAGGGGGGAACCTCGGGGGTTTGGGGCCCCACCGGGAAAACCCCAAAGCCCGGGGCCAGCCCCCAGTGTTTTGGTTTCATTCCCTTTTTAAACCAATTTTAAAATCAAAAGGGGTTTCCACCTTTTACGGGGGGCCAATCCCCCTCTAAAACGAAAAACCCAAAGCGCCAAGGGTTTTCCCCCCCCAAAATTTCGCCCCCCAACAAGGGCCCCAAAAAATTTTTTAAAAGACAAAAAGGGCAATTTTAACAAAAATTTCCCCACCCTTAAAAAACAAAAGGTTTTTTTAGTCCAAAAAACCCAAAAAGGGGGAAAATCCGGGTTTTCAAGCAAAAAGGAAATTTTAGCTTTTTTGGGTAATTAAACTTTTTGGGGAAATTTTTTGGGGCCCCCATCTTTGCGGGATTTTCCAAAAACACAAAAATTATTTTATTTTTCAAACGTTTTTTTGGGGAAAAATTTTGGGTTTTAAAATTTTTTTGAAACCTTTTTTAAAACCCTTCCTCCCTTTAAAATTTTTAAAAAAAAAAAAAATTTTTGGGGAAACTTAAGTTTTGGGTTTTAAAACCCAGGAAAAAATTTTTTTTTTTTTTAAAACCCCCAAAAATTAATTTTTTAAACCCTAAAAGGGGGGGGCCATAATTAATTAAAAAGGGGAAAACCTTTAAACGGGTTGGGGCCCCCGGGACCGGAGCCCCCCAGTACCCCGGGTTCGGCGCCTTTCCAAATTACTATAATTTTCTTTGTTGCAGCATTTTTAATATTTGGATTTTTTTATTATTTTTTAATTTTCCCGGCACCCCAAAATTTTGGCTTTGGGGCCCTGCGGGGGCCCCAAATTGGGAAACCCAAAAGGAAAAGGGCGGGAGCCGCCTTTAGGCCGGGGTGCCCCGATTTTGATTTCCCCGCTGCGTGGGGGTTTTGGCCCTTGGGTTTCCTTTTTTGCCGGGGCATCTCCGGCCCGGGGGTTCCCGAGGCTTTGCGGCCGGGCGGTCCGTTAAGATCCCTGGCGTTAGAGCTGGGAAATCGAGGGGGCCGCGCGAGAGGGGGCGAGAGGGCCCCCGGAGGGGAAAACCAAGGCCGCATGGGCGTGGGGGAGTTTGGAGCGCCCGGGGGGGAAAGGGGTTTTTGGGGGCCCGGTGGGGGCTTGCGGCGGGGTGCTTTCGTCTTGGTGGTTGGGTTGAAGGAGAAGGAAGAAACTTTGCGGGGCCGGTTTTCCCCCGTGGGCTCCTTGGGAATGGGGCTTTTCCGGGGCCCTTTGTTGCCGTTCGTTTGGTGTGGGTTTTTCCCTCCTCCGTTGGGCGGGCGGCTTTGGGGCTCCTTTGGGGGGGGGTTTTAATGGGGGAAAAGGGCGGGGCCCCCACCTTTTTTAGCCGATCGTGGAGGGCGTCCGGTCGGGAATTCCCCTTTTTGGGGCCAACACCTCAAAGTTGGTTCAAGGCCAAAACTCATTCTCTTTTGGGGAAATAATATTGCGTTCCTTTGGGCTTGGGGCGGCCGTTTGGTCCCTTCGATGGTGATCCATGGCGTTCCCGATTTTCCTTTCCTTTGGAGTCCGCGCCCGGGGCCTTTTCGGCGAGGAATGGGGCCCCGGCGTTTGGGCGCCGCCTTGCAAGCCCGGGAACTTATCGTCTACCCCCTTCCCAGGTTCCCCCTTTTGGCCCCCCCCGTTTGGGGTGGGTCGAGGGTTCCCCGAACAAATGGCGAAGCCCCCGGGTAGGCCCCCTAAACCTCGGCCCCCCAACCCCTTTTCCCATTATGGTATGGGAAAATTTTTTTCCAACTTTTTCCCTTCATACCCTTTTTCAGGTTTCCGGTCCCAATGGGGGTCTTCGGGGCGGCGATTGGGATTAGTGTCGGTGGGATCGAAACGCCCGGGGGCCATCTCCCCCCTCGGAAACCCAGTTGAGGGAAAATAACCGGGTGGGTGACCCCGGCATCGGGTAAACCTCGGCTCCTTTCCCCTATTGGCGAGGAGGGGGTTTCGGGGCCACCCGGCTCCTTGGGTAGCCATGCCTTCCTCCCGTGGGTTTTGAGGGGACGGCCACGTCGGGGCTGCACCCCGCATCGTTCTTCGTGTAAGGTCGCGGGCCGACTCTCATAGTCGGCCCCTTGAAAGGTCGCAAGCCCGGAGTTGGCTTGATTCAGAGTCGCCGTCTAGGGACTCGGCTTCTTCGAAGGTCGCCGCCTAAGGGCTCGGCTTCTCCAAAGGTCGCCAGCGGGGACTCGGCCTTCTCGAAGGTCGCCAGCTGGGACTCGGCTGAGGGGCGCGGCCTGCCCCGATGTCTTGAAAGATCTTGGGTCCCGGGTCAGCCTACCCGTGGCCCATTACTCCGACACAAGCGCCACCATCAATGGCGCGGTTGGGTTACCCACGTCCGTATTGATGAGAATCCCGGAATAAGGGGAACACGGTCTCTGCTTCGACAAGACGTGCCAAGGAAACTGCTTCGCTAAACGTGCTGAGGTGGTATAGTAAAAAACGATTCAAACAAAGGCTTGGTAGCGGTGTGATGTCACGCCGCATAATACGTCAGCAGATTGATCTAGTGTATATTTTATTCTCTCTACGGTGGAATGTGGAAATTATTTTTGCAGAGCCGCACACTATCCTGGTGTTCATGATCTTCTCTGGATTATTCAAGGAAGGAACCCGCCTTGCAATGCCGAACATAATGTGCGCCGGCCTTATCGTCATTGAAGACTGGTTCAGGGGCTACTGAGGGAGTCCTGGACTAGGGGGTGTCCGGACAGCCGGACTATCATTGTCCGCCGGACTCCAAGACTACAAAGATAGAAGATTGAAGACTCCGGCTCGTGTCCGGATGGTACTTTCCTTGGCGTGGAAGGCAAGCTTGGCAATACGGATATGTAGATCTCCTACCATTGTAACCGACTCTGTGTAACCCTAGCCTCCTCCGGTGTCTATATAAACCGGAGGGCTTTAGTCCGTAGGACAACATACATTACAACAATCATACCATAGACTAGCTTCTAGGGTTTAGCCTCCTTGATCTCGTGGTAGATCCACTCTTGTACTACCCATATCATCAATATTAATCAAGCAGGACGTAGGGTTTTACCTCCATCGAGAGGGCCCGAACCTGGGTAAAAACATCGTGTCCCTCGTCTCCTATTACCATCCGCCTAGACGCACAGTTCGGGACCCCCTACCCGAGATCCACCGGTTTTGACACCGATAGGGATCCAGCGGATGCCAGCCGCGAGAGGGATCTAGTGCTCAGGCCAACTCCTATGTGCGGCTGCATTTGGTCCGCGCTGACGCAAACGGACGGGTGTCCGTTTTCCGTCCGTCCCTGACCCATTTCCGGCCCAGGTCCGCGCCGACGCAAATTGGCGGGTGTCCATTTTTCATCCGTCCCTGACCCATTTTTGACCCAAATTTGGGCCACATTTGCGTTGAAACAGACAGGGCGTGGACGCGCGGGACACACGCCCTTGCCCTCCCCGGCCCGCCTGTCGGGGGCACAAACGTCCCCATTTCTCCATTCACTATCCAACCCCCCCCCCTCCGCCCTCCCTCTCCTGCCATGGCCACCGCCCCAAACTACAGTGCCGCCACCAACGTCCGCTCTGCGTTCCCGAAAAAGAAGAAACCCAAGAAGGTGCTCATGCCGGCACAACACAAAGAGGGCTGGCTGTTGCTACGGAGAGGAAGGTTGCCATCGACACCGCCGCCGTGCAACACAAGGCCGCCACTGAGGACAAAGAGGCCCTCGTCGCCAAGGACATGCAGGCAGCGACACAACATGCCCTTCTCATGCTAGGGTTCAGCAGACCCACGCCGACCATTCTTACCGTCGCTGCCATGGCCTCGGCGAGCACTTACTCGTCGGTTGTTCGCCCTCCACAGAGGCAGTCCCCAAGCTCCTCCACAACACTGCAGATGGGCGGTCTTCATCCGTTGCACGGCATGGTGCAAACCGCTTCTCCACATCGCTGGACGACATCGTGATCGCGCCGGCCACCCCGCTCTCGCGGCCGGCATGAACCTCAACGTCACCCCCGCTCCCGCTTCCGTAACCTACCTAGTGCCTTCCGCCCGCTGTGCGACCCCTCACTGATGCATGGGTCCTACGACATGGCCCCTTGCCTAGGGGGCCGCCGTCACGCGACCATCGTGTATATATGGGAATGTCCTCTTGTCAACCTGCCAACCTACAGATCGCCCCATTGATTCATTAAAAACTCTGCCCATTACCAATTCAAGTGAGGCTCCTACCCCACAACGACTATGACGAGGTACTAGTGGCCATGTGTGGCGGGGCGATCCTCGCGGACCTCAAATCGCCCATGGTGCCTAGGAGGGTGATCCAGACAATGTTGTGGCCCGAGAAGAGGAAGCCCGATAGGGGCCGGCGCTTCACGGGGCTCGACGGATTTAGGGTCGGGCTCTGGGTGGAGGACGATGATGTCGATGTTGAGGAGTTTAAAGTCGACATTAGGGACTCCGACTTGGACCTCAAGCGTGGTGGGGTGGCTGAGGAGGATAATGGCGCGAGGTTGTCGAGAACAATCCGTTCACTGCCGTCAAGAGGTCCCTCTCTAAAGGTATAGGCCCCATGTCACCGAAACTGGTTTTAATCCATGCATTATGAATATTTTTTGTCCTTGTCTTGTAGAAGATACTGTAGTATCACATTTTCTCATTTTTAGGTAGGATAGAAATGTTTGAAACTGCCTATGGTTAAATTTTTGACGGTGTTAAATTTTTTCTTATGTTGTTAAAGCTTTCAATATATTCTTAGACCATAGCCCAAGGCAGAGCTGGGGCCCGACCTCTTGGCCACGTCCAGGGCATGACGTCCATGGAACCATACCAAATAAGCCTACCCGCATGAGATATTTTCTATTTTTGCGTGGTTTCCGCTCTTACATTTCTTGGTTTCATGCGGTTTAGGCATGTACGTTTTCGATTTAAGACGATTTACATTCATTTTATTTCTCAAAGTAGAATGGAGACACAAATTTACGTGTTGATTCGCAACGTAATTTATGATTCAACCAACCTAGAAAGACCGCCCTGAAGTTACCTTTTGCCATTGTTAGTTAGAATACAAGGTTGGAAACCATATAATATGTAAAAAAGTTCTTGGATATTATTAAAATTTTATATTTATGCTATTTGAGTATCAAATAATCAGGTGTAGATTTTGTACCCAAAACTATGTTTCGGCCAAGAGTTGGTGCTTCATTCGTGCATCGGCTGTCACATCCTCTCAAAAGAAACAAAACTACTCTCAAAATATTTCTTCTCGGTGTCAAGTAAGACACGCAAAGTCGTGAATCAACGTTGCCACGTTAGTTCACTTTTTTAAAATCTCTATACACTTGGTTAGATCATGAACACATTATAAAAAAGTTTTAATGTTCATATGGATTCATAAACTAACTGTATAATAATGCTAATGACTGCACATACTTGATAGTAAGTCAAGGAGGGTAAGTAGATATGTATGATTTACAAGAATCATATAGTTACACAGTCATTTATAAGGGGATATTGGTTGAATACTAGCAAAAGAGCCCGTGAGTTGCAACAAGAGAAAAAATAGCACACGCTCTCAACCCAATAACCATGAATCAAGACCCTAATAAGTCCACGTCCTTTATTTTCACATGGCATCATATTTGTGTTGTTGACGGTGGCATCAGTGCCCGCACAATGAAAACGCATTTGAATATGGTTAGTCCTAATGCGTATCTCTCTCTCGCACACGCGCCCACACGCACACTCGCTCGGAATAAGATGAGAAATATGTTGTTTTTTCTCGTGAGGTTTTTCAGAGGTGTGCATGTGTCGGTATTGATGTTTTCTTTCCTCTCAATCTACATAATGGGTGTTTATTTGCAATTCAGATTGTTGCCGGTATGGAAAAAACAAACCATGCACTATAGATTAAGTTTGCACCAAAATAATATTTTAGAAATATTTAACAACTAAAAATAACATCATATTTAGACTCTACATATTTTTCTAATCAAATTTCATATGTAACATGTTAAAATCAGAGTGACGATTTAAAAGATACAGATAATTTTGTTTTAGATAAACTGCGGATTGATTAACTGAAAAGTCAGGATTTTTTTTGAAAATAAAAAAAATGATTCAGATGACTTACATATGGACGACGTGTATAAGTTATTTACAAAGATCTGAGCATTACAAACAATAATTTATGAGAAGATTTTTGGTTAAAAGTCCGGTTGACTGAACCTGTCCAATAAACCTAGACGGAGAGACTACGACAACAGTAGTCATACTACAGGTGTGTAGTGTTCTTGAGCTAATAAATGATGTAACTAGCTATGAGTGATTTGCAAAGATCCTGGCATTATACACAATCATTTATGAGAAGATTTTTTGGTTAAACGTTCAGTTGGATGAACCCATCCAATAAACCCAGACGGAGAGTGTACGGCGATAATAGTACAGTCGTACTACATCGCGTAGTGTCATCTTGAGCTAATAAATAAAGTAACTAGCGATAAGTTATTTGCAAGGATCTTAAAATTACATACAATCATTTATGAGAAGATATTGGGTAACGTTTGGTTGGATGAACCCGTCCAATAAACCCAGACGAAGAGAGTGCAACAACAGTAGAGTCATACTACAAGCGTGTAGTACAATATTGAGCTAATAAATGGCATAACTATGAGAGATTTGCAAAAAGCTTAGCATTACACACAATCATTTATAATAAGCTTTTTGGTTAAACGTTCGGTTGAATGAACTAGTCCAATACAGTAATAGTACAATTATACTATAAGTGTAGTAAAATATTGAGCTAATAAATGATGTAACTAGCCACGAGTGATTTGCAAAGATCTTAGCATTATACATGATCATTTATCATAAGATTTTTGGTCAAGCATTCGGTTGAATGAACCCGTCCAATACAGTAATAGTACAATAATACTATAGGTGTGTAGTACAATCTTTAGCTAATAAATGACGTAAATAGCCATGAGTGATTTGCAAAGATCTTAGCATTATACATGATCATTTATGAGAAGATTTTTGGTTAATCGTTCATTTGGATGAACCTGGACAGAGAATGTATGAAAGTGGTGGTACAGTCGTACTACAGGTATGTAGTACACCAATCTTGAGCTAATAAATATTGGCTTGCGTCCACTATAAACAAAGTCAAACATACATCCATCTCTTCATTCGCAAGGCATAATACAAGAAATACCACTTCTCCCAAGGGTCAAGCACGCAAGATTCATCGAGTAGAAACACTCACTTTCGGAACCTACCTCGTGCCTTCCTCCTGCCGCACGGCCTCTCGTCGACGTGTGGGCCCCACCACGCACCCTGTTGCACCATCACACGGCCACCACATATATAGGGGACTGGCCTCACCTCCACCTGCCAACCCACACCTGCTGCCTTGCTTAAGTAAAACCTCTGGCCATTTACCAATTCCAGCGAGGTCCTTCTCCTAGCGACAACAGCGACACGGTACGAGCAACCATCATGTGTGGCAGAACATTAGTCGCGGACGTCGAGGTTCCCGTGGTGACGCGGAAGGTGATGGAGGTCACGGTGTGGCCCGAGAATAAGAAGCACCGGCGAGGAGGTGGTGAGGGTCGACGCTTCACGGGGCACGGCGAGCGTAGGGGGCTCGAGCTGGACAACGACAAGGAGGACTTTGAAGCCGATTTTGAGAAGTTCGAGGTTGACTCCAGGGACTATGACCTGGAGCTCGGGCGTGGTGGAGTGGATGAGAAGGAAGACAACGACGAGGAAGTCGAGATCAAGCCCTTTGTCGCCGTCAAGAGGTCCCTCTCCCAAGGTATCAACCTTAGTTTGCTTGGACTAGTTTTTAATATGTGTATCATTACCTTTAGCGATTGATGTGTACTACATTCGTCTTGGTTTGTTAGCCTCCATCATATTTTGGGTCAAATTTTTACAAAATAATTAACTAGTAAAATATCAATGCATGTCATAAAAAAATTATTGTTGGATTCTTATTTGAGTGTAGTTTTGATATTATTTTTGCTATGTTTAACTTATATTTTATTGGTTAAAATTGTGGTAAAAAATATAACCTAAAAACACGAGGGGGGCTAGTAAGCAGGACGGAGGTAGTAGAAATTGGAGATTGTGCGATTGGTCCAAAAAGGGGTTGGTCGTTCGATTGGGTAGAAGAGAAATTTTGCAGAGGTTGCTATTGGAAGGCTATGTTTGGGTAGTGTTATTCCTGTTTGTTTAGAGATTTTGGATTGGATATGCTATCATGGAGTGATCTCGGTGAAGGGTTAGTCCTTTTCCATTCCTTTGTTGTGTTCGGTCGGTAGGCTATTTCCGCGGAGGTCTGGGCCTCTTGAATTGTTTCCTTGTTAGATGGTTGTAGGTGTGTGTTAAGAACCAAGGATTTTTCTATGCTTGGTTTATTTATCAGTCTAAATGATTATTCTACTAACCATTGAATAAGACTAAAAAATATATCCTTGATTCTGCATCGTCTGTAATGCAATTTGTAGATTAATAATTGCAGAATGATGTTGAAGGTCTATCACATGAGGTATGTTTATCAAAACCCTAGATTTTTTATTAAGTTGTGATTTTTATTTTTATTTATTTGTTTTGTGGGTGACTGATGATGCTTTGACCCGAACTTGACCAATCATGGTTCAGTGTTCATTATGATCATTATATTTTACATATAAATTCATGACAAAATTATTTACTATCTGTGAGAGAAATTTGTCAGTGTTGATCCCTCTTAGCATTGACATTGATCTTCCATTGCAGATGACTTAAGCACCATGCCAACTGCTAGTTTTGATGGTCCTTCAGAAAGGCCAGCAAAAAGGAAGAGAAAGAACCAAATAAAGGCTATCCGTCAACGCCCCTTGGGTAAGTGGGTTGCTGAAATCAGAGATCCTAGCAAGGGTGTCCATGTTCGGCTCGGTACTTTTAACAGTGTTGAAGAAGCTGGAAGAGCTTATGATGTTGAAGCATGCAAGATCCGTGGCAAGAAGGCCAAGGTTAACTTTCCAGAGGAACCAATAAGATTTGCTGACTTTGCATCAAACCAGCCACCTATTCCTGCAATGAACTCTGATGCCCCTGTTGAAGCTCCTGATATGGATATCTATTCTGACCAGGGAAGCAACTCTTTGTCCTGCTCTGACTTGGGCTGGGAGTATGACACCAATAGTCTAGATATATCATCCATTGCTCCCATTTCTACCATTGCTCAAGGAGCAAAATCTGCGCTTGTCAAGAATAACACCTATAACTCATTGGTGCCTCATGTTATGGAGAATATTGATGTCAATTTTGAACCATGGATGAGATATCTTATGCATGATAGCGTGGATGAGCTGATTGATAGCCTACTGGATTTTGATGTGACTCGGGATGTCGTTGGCAACATGGACCTTTGGAGCTTCGATGACGTGCCCATACGTGGCAATTTTTCCTAATGGATTCAAACCCTGTATATCGGGACAAAGGGTAAGCCTTTGCAATTTGGATGTTCAGTCTGAGGTTGATAATCTGTTCATTACTCTGAAATTTTTGTTCTGTGTTTCAGGAATAAGACTATGGAAGATTGGAAAGCACCCTATTGTCACCTTCAGCCAGCATATGCTTATGTCCAAGCTTAGATGCAAATGGGTCGCATCCCGGTTCTCTTTTATAATCGACCATTTCCCTAGTTGTCTGTCTCTGTGTGCAGACATTTATTAAATTGGTGAACCATTGTATTTATCTTTTGTCAACTTTTATGTCGTCGCAACCATTTCTGAATGTGAACATCATGGATATGTGTTCGGTTTGCTTTAATCTGTGTTTGACAGCTTTTTCCCTTTAGAGAATTATAGGGTATTGATGAGAGATGCTCTTAGAGGAGTATATTTGCTCCTCTTGAAAAGTGTGGTTTTAAGTTTTAACTGACCGCCTAAACATAACTCCCTTTTTCACACATATTAAATCCAAACGTAATAGTTAAGGTTCACACAATCCACGAATTTCAAAAAATTTGAGTTTACAGACCAAATTATTCAAACTGAAACACACAAAAGGGTTCAAATGAAGTAAAGAGCACGATAAAAGCACAACTATGACGTGCTATAGAGATGCCACCGATGGTCAACAAGATCATCTTGAAGGTGTGTATGAAATTCTCGGTTCTCGATGCTTGTGTGCCGAAAATGGATTCCCGTAAAAGAGAAGCCAACAAATTTTCTTTACATTTTTCTAGGGAAAATGAAGGCTTGATCAGAAGCTACACATCTCGTCGTCTAAAACTGAACATCTTATACTACTACTCACTATGAAACTACCACTAGCTAGCAACAAATCCAATCCCCATTCTCTCCCCCACCCCACCCTTCTATCTCTTTATTTCCTCTTGAAGTGCTCTGAATCTGGCCGATCGACTGGCTGTTCTTTCTGAACATGCAGCGCTGCTACCTCGGTCCTGACAGCTCCATCTCCTCCGCCATGTCGATGGAGCGCGCCTCGTCGCTGCCGAGGCTGCTGCCGCCGTTGTCATGGTAGTCGTTGAAGGAGCCCCACCCGTTGAGGTCGCTGCGGTGGTCGTCGCCAAGGCCGTCGTGCGGCGGCCGGTTGGTGGCCTCCCATTTGTCGGCGAGGCCGTCGCCCTCGAGCATCCGCACCACCTCGGCCATCCTCGGGCGGTGGGACGGCTGGAACTGGGTGCAGAGCAGGGCGACCTGCACCATCTCGGCCACCTCGATCCTGTCGTAGTGAGGCCCCAGCTCCTGGTCGACCAGCAGGTCCAGCATCTTCTCCTGGTGCACCTTCCTCACCTTTCAAATGAACAGAGCAAACATATATACTATCAGATACAAAATGCTCTGGTGTTGAGCGTGAATGGAGAGTACAGAGTAGAGAAGTATGGAGTTTGGCGCTTACCCAGTCAAGCATGACGCCCTTGTGGGAGAGGCTGAGGCCGGAGCCCTTGCCGACCTCGAGCGCGCGCTGGCCGGTGACGAGCTCGAGGAGCAGGACGCCGAAGCCGAAGACGTCGGTCTTGTCGGAGGACTGGCCCGTGGAGAGGTACTCGGGGGCGATGTGGCCGACGGTGCCGCGCACGGCGGTGGTGACGTGCGAGTCGCCGTGGTCGAGCAGCTTGGCGAGGCCGAAGTCGCCGACGACGGCCTCATGGTGCTCGTCCAGCAGCACGTTGGCGGCCTTGACGTCCCGGTGGATGATCTTGGGGTCGCACTGCTCGTGCAGGTACAGCAGCCCCCGCGCCGCCCCCACCGCGATCCGCTTCCGCGTCTGCCACCCCAGCGCCGGCTTCCCTGCAACATGCACGCCAAACCCCAAACATCATGTATACATACATACAAGTGGAAACTACGGTGTAGATACGTTCCCAAGGGTACCAGTCTACGTGCCAGATACAGTATCGTAGCAGGTGAATAATGCAAGCTGCAACAGCGACCAGACACGAGCTGGTAGTACTAGCTGTGTGTGTGTCTGCGTGCTCTGCCGTCTGCCCTCCCTGTCGCGGCTGCAGCGAGCAGGCCGAAAGGAAGCATGAAACAAAACGTAATCCTGGGCTGCGCCTGCGCCCTAGTACTACGTCTACGCCTCCGGCGGGGACCATGTACGTATTCATGGTCAGGGAGTGGGACACGGCCGCGGTTCATGGCATGGCATATCGCCTGTGAACCGACCGGGGCGGTGTTCGTGGTCGCGCCCTGGCGCCCGTGGCCAGCCGTAAGTGGCTGCTGGGCAGTGAAGTAACTGTGCTGGCGCACCGCTCCAGTAGTCATGGTGCAGGGGCGTGCCGGGCGCCGCGGCAGGCGGTCAGGATGCGGACAAAACGTGAGCGCGGTGGCCTGTCTCGCCTGAGCGGCGCTCTGGGCAGGCGGGCCACGGCCGGCAGCGGCAAGTACAGGGCGCGGTGGGCGCGACCACGCCTGAGGCACTGACTGGCATGCACAGCACAGGACGGGGCGGACTACGGCCTCCCATGCATGCATGGCTCCTGCACTGCATGGTCCCCTGCACGCGGACCGCCCCGTCGATCTCACTCCCGTTCACGGCCACCGGCGCCAACGTTAACGTGTATGTAATGCGTCGGCGCATGTCACGTAAGTACGTACCTCGGAGGCGGGCGGCGACGGAGCCGTTGGGCATGAAGGGGTAGACGAGGAGGCGCTCGCCGGAGGCGGCGGCGCAGAAGCCAAGGAGGCGGAGCAGGTGGCGGTGCACGGCGAGGCTGATCATCTCCACCTCCGTGCGGAACTGCGCCTCCCCGGACGCGCCGCTGGGGTCCTTGAGCCGCTTCACGGCCACCGCCGTGCCGTCGGCGAGCCGGCCCCGGTACACGTCCCCGAACCCGCCCCTGCCCAGGATGTTCCTGGCGCTGAACCCGTCCGTGGCCGCGTGCAGCTCCCGCAGCCCGAACTGCCGCACGTTCCCCAGCCGCGCCGCCGCCACCACGCCGCCCTCCACGTCGCGACCACCTTGCTCTGCTGCATCCAATAATCAATCATTGACACGATATATAAATCGATGTAGATGTAGAGGATGATCGACGACGGCGGTTACCGAGGAGGGAGGGGCAGCGGTGCCGGCGCCTGCGGCTCCAAAGAAAACAGGACACGGCGAAAAGCAGCAGGGAGGAGGCGCCCAGGCCTGTCCCTACTCCCACTCCCACCGCGCCAGCCTTTGACCTGCTCCCTGCACACACAGGAATGCCCAAACAAAATTAAACGTTGATGATCCCCAGCTGCTGTCCCCACGGTACGGGAGGAGAGACGTCTGCTCCCAATCCCAGTCGCAATCGCAATCGCAATCGCGCGCTACAGGGCAAAGGAAAGTGGGGCGGAAAGGAACGGAAGACAGAACTCTCGCTCTCCACCACGCACTCCCAGAAAGCAAAACAAAGCAAAGCAAAAGCAGCCACGACTAGACAGGCAGGGGTAGCATAGCAATGGATAGAGGATAGAGTGCTCACTGCTGCTCGGGGTGGACGTGGATTCCAGCGGGAAGGGCCCGGTGGTGGCCGGCGCCAGCGCGGCGGCGCAGTCGACTTGGCTCCCGCAGATCATCGGATTGCCCACGATGCTGCACAAGACACAAGCACGAGTTCATTCGGTTAAAGAAGTGCGGCATTGGGTTCGACGTGTGCTCTTTAAATCAAATTGGGCAAGAAGACGAGTGCGCACTTGAAGCTTCTTGCTGGGAATAGCGGAACAGGGCCCGAGAGGTTGTTGTAGGACAAGTCCCTGGGGGCACATCGGATCACGATTAAATTCAGCCGATTAATAAAAAGACAAAAGGGAAGAGAAAAAAGGGGAAATGGTGGGGATGATTTGCTACTGTGGTAGTAGAGCTTACAGGAAGGAGAGCTGTGGGATGCTGGCCAGCGACGCGGGGAACGGCCCCGACAAGCTGTTGTTGTTTAGCCTCCTACGGCAAAAACACAGAGACATAAGTAAGTTAACTGTTCAACGATCTGGTAGCGGTAACAGTGGCGAGGGGTGTAGTGTTTTATGGGGTGGCTCACTCACAGGTACCGGAGCTTGGAGAGGCGGCCCAGCGTGCCGGGCACGCTGCCGGAGAAGCGGTTGTTGGAGAGGTCCAGCGTCTGCAGCCTCGGCAGCGCGCCCAGCTCCGCCGGCAGCCGCCCCGTGATGTTGTTGTTCTGCAGCAGCCTGAAATCACACAACTTACAAATGAAATCAGCGTGTCTGAACTGAACTCTGAAGCGCACACAAGCAAGCAACCAACAGAGGTTCTCTGGAATGATGATTACTCACACTTGCTCGAGATTAGTGAGGTTGGCGATCCGCCCGGACAGGGTCCCCGACAAGCCCTGGCTGGGCGCTCCCCTGAAACGCGGCCGGCCTAGACTGATTAACGGAGCTGCAAGGAAGGAAGAGGATGCGGGGGGAAGGGGGCGACGGAGGTTAATCAGCTTACAGGCCAATGACGAGGTTGTGGGGGGAGCAGGTGATCATGGCCCAGCTGCAGGGGTCGACGGAGTCCTCGTCCCAGTTGCTCAGCACGCCGTGCGCGTCCACCAGCCCCTGCTTGATGGCCACCAGCGCCATCACTGCACGTGAACCCGCGACAGGTGATTAAATTAATCCACCACGACGGCGATAAGCGGCGGCAGCAAGTGCGTGAGAAGACGAATACCTTCGGCGTTGAGAGGCTCCGAGGAGAATGCGAGGAAGGGGGCGGCGCAGAGGAGGAGGAGGACGACGACGACGACGGGAAGGAGCGGGGGATCAGAGACAGAGGCGGCCATTGGAGCGGTGGGGGGGATGATGGAGGCGAGGGGCGCCCGAGGAGGAGAGTGAGAAAAGCGTGGGAGGGAGGGGAGAGCAGAGATGATGGGGGTGGCTTTGCTTTGCGTCGCTGCTTTTTCTCGTCTCGTGTCGTGCGACGGTGCAAGAGAGGGAGGGAGAGAAAGGGAAAGAAAAGGCTGCATGCATGCGATTGACATGGCATCTTTCGTTCGAAAATCGATGGAACGAAAATGATCATTCATGCCGTGGAAACTGACGGGCGGGGCCGGGGATGCTGGCTGGCCGGCTGATGGCTCTGTTTCGGAGTTTGTGTGCTGTGCGTTTTCCTTTCTGGTCCTGGGTGTTGGGGGCTGGAAAAACGAGCCTTTGTTTTGTTCTTTTTCCTTGTTGGGCGTGGTGGTGTTGTGTGAGATGAGGTGGTGAGCTGGTCATGAGTGATGAGTGCTTGCTCGGGAGGACGAGTGGAGCCGATCTGTGGACGAAACATGTTGCAGGGCGGCGGTGACCAGGTCATCGTGTGAAGGGGAAGAGAGGCTAGATGCTCCAATGGTGTTTGCCATTTTGTCAACACATGTCATGTACATTGTGTTTATCATAGGATCTCATAAACATTTTTTATTCTTTTCAATTTTTATTTAAAACCCTAACCTCTACGTCATTGTGATGCACACATTCATCCTTATTAATTATTAAGCAGAATACAGAACAATTGCAACTATGACCGGCTGCTACACGATATGTGACTAACACCTGCGACCTAAGTCGACTACTTCCGCACCGACGTCTTCAAGAAGGGATACATGCCCTAGGTACATCGTTGCCATGTTCAACCGGAGACGGACCGGACAAGAATTCTCATCCTGGTTGTCGAGGCCAGCCAATGAAGACCAACACAAAGAGCAAGTAGGCAACGCCTTCAACAAGGTAGTTGCGCAACTTCATCGCCTCTAGCCCCGACAATAAATATCAGGACAAGTGTTTCACTACGGATATGTAGCGGTGTTCCAATCAACCTCTCGATGATGGATTGTTCGATAGTCACATCTCCTAGTATTCCATGCCAGAGCCAAAGGGTATAATAGCCCCCTAAACCATTTTCAGCATTCTCTTTTTACTTCTGCGTCATCATGCCACCATTGCATTGCAATAATTAAATATGATCATGATAGTTGCATAATAATTTTAATATGGCAAACTCTAATTAATACTTACATTACAAATTTTGCACATGGTGTTATTTAGTCAACATAGAGGTACCACAAAATTTTGGTAATGTTAATAATCTGACGTCGGATTTTTCACATGGCAAAACGAACATTTTTATGGCAAATTTAGTTGTTTCGAGGATGGAAATTTCTTTTAGCAAGCATGGCAAATGTTTGTTAGGATTTGCCATGCATGCGAAAGAAAATTATCATCATCGCGACAACTAAAATATGTTTGATTTGTTATGCCAAAAGACGATTGATTTGTGTCGAAGCCTTAATGTTTTTGGGATTTTAGACCACTCCTATCTTGCACTTCTAGTTAAAACCCTCTTCTTGCTCTCCTTTTATTTTAAATTCAAATTCAATTCAAATCTTATTCAGACCTTCTGAATGTTTAGAGGAGCTTTGAAATATGTCAAAGAGGCCACATGCAAATTTCGGCTCTTTTGGAATGTATTTGGCCCTTCATATAAATTCAAATTCCTCCTTTATTTTTTCTATTTTAAAAGAGATGAAAAACCATAATCTAATTCAACCCCGATGGCCAATTAGAATTTTGACGCCGCAGCAGTAGCTGGCAGGCATATAGCTCCACCTAACACGCGCTGCAGCCCGTCCATGATAAATCAGCGCGTCTTGATACGTCTCAAATGTATCTATAATTTTCTATTGTTGCATGCTATGTTTATATCACTTTGGCATAGTTTTGGCACTAATTTTATTATTTTTCTGGACTAACCTATTAACTCATTGCTTAGTGCTACTCTGTTTCTGCATGTGTTTGGACTTTCAGGAAAATCATTTTTACGGAGCTCCAAAAATCGAGAAAAAAATTCGTCACGAAGCTTCCAAAGTACCTGGGCCCCACCCGTGGGATCATTGTGGGTCCCATGAGGCCAGGGATAAACCAGGGTGCCCGCGTGAGCCCCCTGGTGCTCCTTTCCACCGCCTATCGACACCATATTTTGTGTTTGCCCTATACCCCCTAAATATCAAGGAGCCATACCTTTTTGCTGCCGCACCTCTCTGTTTAGAAGCGATCCAATCTGGAGGTCTTTTCTGATACTTTGCAGGAGGGAAAACCATCTCGGTGGCCATCTACATCAACCTAGCTACCACCATGATCGTTCATGATTCCTTTTGACCATGGATCCATAGGGGTAGCTAAACGATTTTCTCTCCCGTGTTTCTCAGTGCAAAGATCACATGAGCTCCCTACAGAATAGTGATCCATCTGATATAATTTTTGGTTGGTTTGTTATGGTGTGATTAACTGTCACTTTATTTGCGCTCGAGATCACAAAGAGTTGGATCAAATCGCGGAGGTGACTAAAGGACAATAATAAAACAAATAGGCTACGGCTAAAGGCTACACCTACAGTCGTGTGCTTGCGCTCGAGACCATATCTAGATAATCAACATGGCAATGGTAAACAATGTTACATAAATTTTGTCAACGTGTTGTTGTGGAAGATGCACCCAAATAACCCCACGACCGACTACTACCGAATCAAGGTACCATTGTCTAACCAAGGCCCTTCCAGCACATGGGGGTACCTTACTATTGAGGAATAACCAGACCAACGCATTGGGTATTTAATGATTACGCCTTATCTACCCCAGAGACCAACTTTCAGCTGTCGTACTAATCCTACTTTCACTAACGTCCGGCATAGCCTTCGACTCCTCTTTGCCCATAACCCCTCCTTGCTCAATATTCGATATCTTGGGTACCTGCAAGCCCAAGGATTGAGGTAGAGACAAGAGAGAAAAATGTTGTGCACCACATAGAAATAACGTTAACTCAAAGTAAACAAACAATCCTTAACTCGCATACATGGGGCTTTGTATGGTAACCTCATACCCTGAACTAGGAGTTAGTAGTGCCCTTGCCAGACTTTCCAATTGAACATGACGCGGGCGATGCAACTCGGCAAGGAGAAGGCGGAACCCTGGTGCTACACTACAACGAAACTTTAATTGCTTACCATGGTTTGATGTTATAGTTGTCATGCTAAAGTCGTTGATAGGCGTAGATCAATGGAATCTCTGGGGCACATTTTCAAAGAAGGAATATATGAAAAGCATCGATCAAAGTCAAACCACCGCATAATTAATAAAGCAGGAAGGTTTGAAGAGATGACTGACGTAAAAGGCTTTGAGCCTCTTCTTGAAGCTTCGTTCATCAAGTTACTGAAAGTCCCCAGGCTAGACTAGTTTTTGGCGAAACTGGGTGCTCTTTGTCTAAAGGAAGGGCAAAATCAACATGCCAATTCCAGTTTCATAATTGGAAGAAGGAATAGGAGGTTCACCATCAGAAAGGCACAGGACAACAAACTCTCTTAAATCTTTCTTTGAATAAGTTTTTCACTTGACTTGGCTCAACAGATGCTATGCCTCGGTCCTTAGCCTGAGGGAACTACTCATACAACGCGAATAAATCACAAGAAATGGACATTGTAAAGATTGATACTTGCAGATGAATGATTATAAGTCTTACAATGATGTTGATCGTGATGTACCATCGATTACAAGTTTTGTGCCTAATGGAGAATGATTATAAGTCTTACAATGATGTTGATTCTGATGTACCATCGATTACAAGTTTTGTGCCTAATGGAGATGTAGGCCATGGTGGAGATGGCGATGCCGATGGCGGCAGCCTGGCGGCTCCGATGAATGATTTTCATGTTCCGTCCTCTGGCCGCGAAGAGGTTTTCTCTCCTTTATAGTGCAGACCTGTGGAATGGGTTTTCGGGGCGCCTCCGATGTGAATCAGCCCAAGACACCTTTACAAAGGTTTTCACTCTGATGTACTCACATATTGGATGTAATAAGATCTTATATTCTAAGATGAATAGAGTAGTTATTCAAAGACAAATCAGAGTGATTATCCCATAAAAATCTGAAAATGTTCAGTTTAAACATGGGTGATAGAAGTGAAAATTCACTCATCAATTTTCACGCAACATAGGGCGACAACATAATCTTCGCATCAATCCATCGACTCACTCGATATAGGCATAGTTTCAGTCTCATATGACTTTACATTGGCATTATGTTGTTGTTTATTACCTTGTTGAACGATTAAGTCAGTTGTGTGCATTTTAGTTACACGGAGATTGGATATCGTTCGTCATGCTTTGTTTTCACTTGATGCTACATTATGAGCTACTACAATTTTCCTTTATCGAAAAAGCTGAGCGACCACTAGCACTTGAGAAGCCGACAATGAACCATCGAGCGCCTGTACCTGCGCTGCTTTAGCATTCACAAAACGAGGCATACAACTTGATCGTCTTTTTTGCTTCGAAGAACAAATGGTGGCTGCAAACACCATGAGTGGTAATCACCGGCTTTGGCACCGTTAACAGAGGTCAATCAGCACAGAGATGATTCGGGCGTCACAATAATAGCACAGCACGGCATCACATTTCCCTGAAACGTGTCCCCCCGAGCCACACGCACAGCACGCGTTTTGTTCTTTTGAAATATTGTTCGGGGCCGGTGGATCTTGAACCACATTATCGTGCGTTAGCTGTGTAGGCCAACATCGGCATGCTCTGCCCGGTCTGCGTAGCCTGGACATCATGACCAGGCTGCTGGACGACCACCGGCGTCGAGGGCTGCACCCCTACTGTAAGTTGCACAAAACCACCAGACCACGAGTGGCTGACCTAACCCCACCTAAGGGCATCTCCAGCCGTTGGCCCCTCAGGGGGCGTCTGAAAGCGCCGCCTGGGGGTGAGCCGGCGCAAAGAAAGGCCCAGGCGAAGTCGTCGCCAAATTGCCGGCGACCCTGTGGCGCCCAGCAGTGTTTTAATAAAAAGGGCCGCCGTCGTGATTATGATAAAAGAGTAGTTAAATTTCGGCTAAACATGGCGAATTTCGGCCAAATTCGCGCATTTTCATTACATTAAGCTAATCTAAAAAAGAAAGGGGCTGAAGTCGTCGTCGCCGTCGTCGCCATCGTCGTCGTCGGCCTTCTCCTTCTTGACGCGGACCCCCCGGCTGGACCCGACGTCGCCATGGTGGACTAGCGGCGGCGCGTCGTCGTCGTCGTCGTCGCTGTCGCATAGGACGACGACTCCGTCTTCGTCGCGGCCGCGTCGGCGCTCCTCGGCGGCGCGCAGGCGGCGATCGGCGCTCTTCGCCTTCTCCGGCGCGCTTTCTCCATCGCAATGGAGTCTGTCGCGCCATTCGAGGGCCGCGTCGTCGCCGACGAACTCCGCCTTCACGCACCACCCCGCTCCGTCTTCACGGCGCCACCGGCCCGTCTTTGGCTTGACGAAGCGGAGGAGCCGACGAGGAGAGGGCGCCGCCGCCTCGTTGATGACGATGCGGCTGCGCTGCGCCGCTGCTGGCGGCGACTCCGCCGCGGGCTCGGCCTTGACGCCGAGTAGGGCCAGAGTGCCGGAGGAGTGCGACGAGGATCGGGAGGAGGAAGAGGAGGAGGAGGACCCGAACCGCCTTGGCGCCCATGCCCCGACGCGTCGGTGCTGCGCCGAAATACGCTAACGGCGGTCGTTGCCGCCGAGGTGCATGAGCACGCCGAGTGTGCGGCCGGGGCGCCACCGCAGGCGGCGCGCCGCTGTTCGCCGCCCGCCGACCACCGGCGCGCCGTTGGTGGGCGCCAACGCTGCTCTGGCGGCGCCGAAATACCGCCCATGCCGCGTGGTTGTCGGCGGCGTCTTTGAGGAGGGCGCGCTGGCGTCGGTGAGAAGCGCGATGTCGACCTCCTCGGCGGCATACTCGGCCGCCCGGCGTCGGCAACGGGGAACGGGCACTCCCGGCCGAAGTCTCCACCCGATGGCCCGACGCGCATGTCCGGCGGCGCCGGGATGTTCGCCTGGAACAGAGCGAGACTCGATCGACGCGGAGCGAACGGCGGCCGAAGCCGTTGGCCGCCGCCTCGTCTCCGGGGAACCGTTCTGCCATGGCGTCGGCGCTCGGGAGAGGCAGGGAGAGGGAGGGCTGGACGGCGGCGGCGGGCGGGCGGGCCGCGGGGTACAGGAGAGTGGAGTGGAGGCCGCCGCTTTATAGCCGGGCAGCGCCGTGTACGCTGCGTGAGGAGGGGCGTCGGCGCCGCCCGCGGAAGCGCCACCGTGAAGGAATCAATGGTAATCCGACCGGCGGCAGCCTTTGCCATCGATTCCCAGGAACCGAGGCCGTTAGGGGAGGCGAGGCGCCGAAGTCGCCGACGCTGCTGGTCCGCGGCTTCTTCGCGCTAAAACACTTCGCCGGCGCCCGGCGCCCAGCCGCTGGTTCGGGCTGGGCCCACAGCGCTTTTTCGCCCAAGCCGGCGAAAATCGGGTTCCTGGGGACGCGACTGGGCCGTTTTTTCGACGCCGGCGCGAAAAAATCGCCTGAGGAGGCCTTCTTGGGGGCGCGGCTGAAGATGCCCTAAGCAATCTGATATTCCGTTGGCGGCGGTAAGAGGGATACGGTTTTAGTCTCCGCATAGTAGCTCAGATGTCATCTGAATGATTGTCATCGAATTGGAAGTGTTGTTATGACTGTAATCGTAGCTAGGGCTTTGGATTTTATTTAGGTGGTTACTAGTTCTCATGAGTGACCTCTAATCTGTAAATACAGAGCAACAGTCCACACTCAGTCGCCCACACTAGAAATGATGTCCTCCTTGTCCAAACCCCGAGGAAATGAAGATGATTGCCTCATTTAAGACATGCCATTTGATCCAATCTTGAGTTCAAATCATTTTCAATGATACTATGTGTGTATGCCCTTGTATGTATGGCATGCTTTATTGCACGCTTTCCTTGTGTGTATGCCCATATATATAACTGCACGCGGGACTTACAGGGAATTGCTTGTGAACTACTGTAACTGCACCAATTCTGAAACTACTACTCCTCTGTCCCATAATATGAAAGTGTTTTTGACGTTACACTAATGTTAAAAACGTTTTTACATTATGAACGGAGGGAGTATTTGCTAATACAAGTAAGTCTTATAGTTCCTAATATTTTTCTGCTGAAAATAAATCTATCAATTACACTATGCTCTCTACTTTTTAAGCCTCAGAGTTAATTCAGGTCCTCAATTTGGAGTTGTGTCATCCGATTTTGATCGAGCCAACATTTCTCAAGAAACTCAATTCTTTGAATTCACTGTGCCCCCTAGAAATTCAATTATGGATTTGGTTCACATTTTAACCCGGTTAACAATTTTCCAAATTAATCGGGTACAACCGGCCTATGGAAAATATCAATCTTACACACCCTCTCACGATTGCACCACCTAGAAGCGCCAACATGTATATTGTAGCAGTAAATAATATAGTACATGCAGTCACCGATGCAAAAAAATTTCCCCACATAAATATGGGTTGATTAGCAGATAACACAAAATCACACTATGAAATGTTCACCAAAACACCGCACTATAAATAAAAAGAAAAAGCACTCCATCATCTGCCCTACTCGCCAAACCAAATATTCCCTCAATTCCAAAATGTGAGGTGTATTAGTTTTTTTATTATAAAAAGTCATTTTTTTTAACTTTGACCAAGTTGAGAGCCAAAAATATCGACATCCACAATACTAAATGAATAAAATATAAAAATTCATTTTATGATGAATCTGATGATACCGATTTGGTGTTATGGATATTGATATATTTCTCTACCTATTTAGTCGTGTGGCATTTCAAAAAGCTAATACGCCTTATATTTTTATGAAAACAAAGGGAGTGAATTTTTTTTTAAAGCATCACATGAGCCGTTGCTGGGCCGTCCACTGCCTAGCGCGCCACCGCATCCCCCACGATCCTCTCCGCATCCTCTGCTTGCAAGAGCCGGAGACGATTGATCATCTGCTGGTTGGCTGCGTCTTCGCGCGTGTCACTCGGCATGAGATTCTCGCAAGGTGTCGGCTCTCACCACTACTCCGCCGGATGGCACGACATGTTCATTTGCCTGGTTCTCTTCGCTGATGGATAATTGACCGGCCTCCCTTCGCAAGGGCCTAGGTTCTATTGCCATTCTCAGTGCATGTATGGAAGCATCAAACCGCTGCTATCTTCGATGGCCTCACGCCCTGCTTGGCCGATCTGGTTCGTACCATCAAGGGTGAGGCGCGCTGCTGGGCCGCGGCTGGCGCCACGGGACTTAGCTCGATCATGCCAACCCCAAGCTTTCTTTGGTCGATAAGCAAACGCCGCATACTGCTAAATTTTTTTTCCTAGTCTCTTCTTACCACTGATAGCATTCTTACCAGATTGTAAATGCTTAATGTTTTATTGACATTGCAGTGAACAAGTTGGTTCTTCTGCCACATCTTGCAAAGAAGTATGGCTTTTGTGGCACAGACTGCTGGGAGCTTTAGGCAGGAGAGTTGTATAGTTGAAGTTCTTGTGTAGAGCAATCCCTTGACCTACTGTACATAAATCTCAAAGATGAGATTATTGTCGATAAAGATTAACCGAACCTTCTGCATGGGGGAGGAAGCATGTGTTCTGTAATTGAAGATTGTGTGTCTTAGCAAAAGCTGAATCTCATAGAAATGTAACGGCCACCGCCCGCAGAGTGCAAATACCTGCAAATTAGTTAGTCGTGGCCTCATTTTATCTATGACCACGCATGCCGCGGAAGGTGCAGTATTCCTGACACTTGTATGAAAGTGGTTCAACTTGCAAAATGGCTTTGGAAGTTGGAATCTGAGGATGGCATATGGCAAAATTTACTGAGAAAGAAATACTTCGCTTCTGAAACCTATCTCTTGGGTGCAGGCGAAGCCTGGAGATTCTCATTTTTTGGCAAGGGCTTTTAAAAGTGAGAGACATTTTTATCACTTCTGTTCTAGAGTGGTTGGAGATGGGCGGGGAACTAGATTCTGAGAGAATAGTCGGCATGGTAGTCAGGCTCTATCTTCCAGATTCAGTGCCCTGTATAACATTTGGTCTGAAACTGGAATAACTATTGCTGAAGTTATTAACAGGGGATGGAATTCAGTTCAGAAGTACTCTCACTGGTGAGAACCTGAAGAGTTGGTTTAGAATTAAAAACATTTTCAACACTGTAGTGTTACCCGAAGCTGCCGACTCAGTGAAATAGAGGCTGGGTGCTTCTGTTTTTTCGTTGAATCTCTTCTCCACATTAACTCCTGTGAAAGATAAAGATCCCTTTGAGAATTCCAGTTTTCCATTGGCTGCTTCTTAAGAAAACTATTTTGAGAAAAGATGTGCTGAAACATAGGGGGATCAAGTGTGGAGCTAAAGAGACTATTGATCACCTCATGTTCTTGTGCCCATTCGCTAGATATATGTGTGGAATGTTGCCTGCTGAGCATTTGATTTACGTAGTAGGCCTGTCTCTGTTGATCACTTGTTTGGTAGCTGGTCGAAAAAATTCCATTGACAAAGCAGAGTGATGATATCTGTTGGCATGGCAGCAGTCTTGTTGTCCCTATGGAGGTGCCGTGATGATGGCTGCTTTTGTTCCATACGGATTGATAATCCTGTTGCTGTTACTAATTCGATCAGGGCATCTGATGACCGCATGGTCAATTTTGCAGACAAAGGAGCCAAATAAAAAATGCTCTCAACTGGGGAGCCAAATTGCTGCAAAGGAATGGCGCACCACTGCAACAAGACTGGTGATCCTGTGAAGATGGTGATTGGTACCTGAGCTTTTCAGGTACATGGTGCTGTTGCGCTGATCCTTATGAAGATGGTGATCTTTTCAGTTGTAGCCGGTGCTTCTGTGCTTACTGAGGGGCCAGTTTTTTTGCATGGATGTTGTTAATTCCGTGGTTTAGCTGACGAAGTTGTAGCCTCATTCTCTACTTGTTTGTGTTTTTCTTTTCCTTCAGGCTAGGCTCTTCTCTATTGCTATGGTTTCTGATATATGAAATCGGGGGAAACACTCCATTAAAGAAGGAAATCAGGGATGACGATCTGATCAGCGGAGTGTGGTGTTTTGCCTGACACTAAAAATAATGCAGCTTACTATGGAAAAATACCGGTCAGGCAAAAATTAGATATTATTCAGCCCCCTTGAAGTTATTTGCATGTCAATTGTGAAAAACAATCTGAAGGGCCGCGGGTTATTGACAGGGTTTTAGACCTTCAAGTATGTTGACAATGTGATAGTAATAGATAGATTTGCAGTCCTAGCTCTGTCCTCTACGGCCGAGCCACGACGGCCTCATCCGCCTTTGGACAGAGGGAGGGAACGTGTAAATGAATTTCAAAGGTGTCTGACACTGATTAGACGCAATCCGTGTGTACGATAATAGGGTCTCGGACAGTACACCGAAAATTCACCACGCACAGATATAAATTCGTTACGAAGATGGTGAACCACAAAATAATAATTTCATGCTAGTAGTATAATTTCATTACAAAACAAGACTTGAACATGGTAGGGCAACCTTCTTCGAGATGAAAACCCAATCATGCCCAATCATACTCAGAGCCATAGGGAATGTCGATCCAGCTGTGAAACTTACGTCTTCTCGGTGATCTTTAGAATTTTGTTTTTCACCTTCTAAAGCAAGATTCATCAAATAAAAAAATAAAAATAAAAATTGCTAGGAATCTCGAGAACTTGAGATGTCTGCAATGTGATGCTCTTGTCAAAATAAACAATGAAAGTGGCTTCCTATCCCTAACTTATCTCTTATTCTTCAAAAATTCCCGATGTCTCCTGTTCCCATAATTTCTTATATATCTTTCTTGTTTTCTCGTTCTTTTCTTGTCATTGTGCATGACTTTCACCTATTTGATATGCTAACATAGTGTTGCCAACAGGTAAAATTGAGCTTGCTATCTATTCATGTGAAGGTAGAGTCGCATATATAAAGAGTGAAACATTAACCGGTCAAGTGAAGTGAAGGTTGGTAGAACTAGAATTCATGTCAAGGTAGAGTCGCATACATAAAGAGTGAAACATTAACTGGTCAAGTGAAGGTTGGTAGAGCTAGAATTCATATATTTTATCATGAGGGATGAATACCCATGAGTTGTGTTGCCAACTAATAGTAGGAACATTAATGTTATAATAGTCATTCAATTTTGTACAGTGTTCAGATTGATCAGACAAGTTCGACCTTATACAAAACGTACATTATGGCCACATGCTTCCCATGATCTCCACCTTCGGTGGAGAGTTGTTATGCATTTATATAAGCCACCGAAGGCTGGTAGTTCAGTAGGTATCTTTGAGGGATACCGTGCGATCATGTAATCCTACAATGACCACCCGCAAAAAAAAAAAAAGGTAATCCTACAATGACAGGAAACAAATATCCTACAACCGCAATATCCACGAAACAGCTATACTGTTCTTATCCCTTAGTGTCTACCCAGGCGCAGGACTCGGGAATCCCTAGACGCTATGGTTGGTGATTGTGGTTCAACTTTTTCGTCTGATCCGGCATACGCAGTTCGAACTTGCAGCAGCTGCTCATTTCTCTTTGACACGCAATGCAGAGTTGCCTTGCCCTGAGACTGAGAGGAAACTTCTAATCTGAGAGGAAAAAGACATCAGTACGCAACGCATACATGCAAGCTTGAAGCACTTGTCAGTCTATGTTTAAGAAGGGAAAATCATACTCCCTTCATTTCTAAATATTTGTCTTTTTAGAGATCTTGAAGGACTACCACATACGGATGTATATAGACATATTTTAGAGTGTAGATTTATTCGTTTTGCTCCGTATATAATCACTTGTTGAAATTTTTAGAAAGACAAATATTTAAGAACGGAAGGAGTATTACAGTAGCATGCATGCATGCGATCGTGATACTGAAATCGATCTGTGACCTGCCTCCATGCCCAGGAGTTGGATGGGCTATTTGTCTGCCGCAAAGACTTGTGATGTGCCTCTGGCACTGGCCTTTCAAATGTTAATTAAATTAACTGTTCACTGAAAGCCAGCAATCCGTCGTAGGCTCTCACCCGAGAGACCCGGGTTCAAGTCCCGGCGACGGAATTTTTTCATTTTGTGCCCCTTTTTTTCCAGGTGGTTACAGTCACTTTAACTGAAAGTTCAGACCGGATTTGCCCTTCAAACCTAGGCTCCTTTCATGAGGCCCTTGAGTTTGTCTGCCTAACTTTTTGACTGATGAGCTGATGACTCCATTTCAGAAAGAAGAAATATGGATCCAAATATTGAGTCTCTAAAGTCTTTTCAAAATTAAAGTTGTTTCATGGTTCAACTTTCCCGCTGCCATGTGCAATTTTCAACGGTTCAACATTCGATCACTCAAAATTACCACCTTATGAAAACCATCTATGATACTTTGCAACCATCTATGATACTACTTCTATGATACTTTGCACTATCGTACTAGCCTTAAAAAAAACAAGACAAAAGACATGCCTCATTCATTAATAAAGAGGGAGTTTAAAGTACATAGCAACATCTCCACAACATAGCCGTCAAAAGAAAAATTACATACGAAATCACTCTCATGGTATGATCTTGCTCAAGTGCTTAGCCCCCATGGTAACCCAAAGTTTGGCCTCGTCTTGAATAAGCTTTAGGATGTAGAAAGGCGGCGGTGATTTTTTCTTCTTCTAAAAACTCTAGCATTCTTCTCGTTCCAAATGGTCCAACTGACAAAGCATTGTGAGAGTAGCCATCGCCTCCTGATTTGCGGTATTAGACCGTGACATGCCAGTCCACCGCCTCTTGACGTTTTGCTCGGCCCTCCATCCGTTCGTGTCAAGCCCTCCGAGCCCCGACCAATCCTTCGCCATCCTCCACACACGAGTCAAAGTTACTCCCCATGATAACTAGCCTGTGCATATCATATATTAAAGAAGATAAGGCAAAGAGTGCCTCCACCAGGTATGGACCGATCTTAAGGCGTTGTTTGGATAGGTGGAACGTGAAAACCAATTCTGGTTTTCGGAACGTGAAAACCAATTCTCTATAAACCAGGAACAGAGCCTAACAGAATAAAATCTCGTTTGGATGCTCTAACTAATTTGCGTTTTTGGAAGACTTGGTTTCACAAACCTCAAAATCTGCATTTATAGAAAAACGACTATTAGTCGTTTTGTAAAAGCTTGGTTTGCATATACTCCCATCGCAAATTCGCAACTAATCGGTGTCCTCACGTGCGTCCTCCAGCCTGGCACGGCATGGCCGCCGCCGCGTCACATCTCCGCTGCCTGGTATGATACTCCTCTCGTTCGCCATCCAGCCACGGCTATGGCCACGAACGCATTGACGCGCCGCTGTCTGGTAGGGATGCTCCTCGCGCAGTCGTACTAGTCCTCCGGCCACGACATGGTCGTCGCTGCGTTTGCGCCCAGGATTCCGCTAGCTGTTGGCTGGATCTAGGATGATGTGTCGACGCCATCGGTGATGTGCGTCACCTGTGGCATGTCACTGGCTGGTCGGTGTGCAGAGATCACATACGGGATGGCGGCCAGGAGCGCCCCAACGGCGACGCCACCCTCGGCGAGCTCCTGAAACGCAAGGTCAGCAAGGACGCGCGCGAGCTCATGCTGGACAAGGACGACCGCACCTCCCTCGAGTCTCTTGACATGTATGGGGTACATGGGACATAGAACACCGAGACCTGGAGTACTTCAAGCGAGTACCCGACGCCGGCGACGGTCGTAAGCACGTACTGGCGGCTGCGCGTGGAGTCGTCCAGGGTCGGTCCAAGGGAAGGCGAGTAATGTTGTCGAGGGATTGAGGACCGAAAACAGAGGAGGAATGGATGTTGGAGCTTGCGGACCGTCTCCAATGGCCAAGTCGAGGAAGCAAGACAGAAAGAGAAGGTCACGGCAAGAGTATTTTATCGAGGGAAGGTCAGGGGAGGAGTCAGGACTCAGGAGTGAGCCAAACATATTTTTCTATAAACTGGTTTTATATAAAATAATTTCTAAAACCGGTTTTGCTAAACATCAGCTAAAAACACGTTCTCTATAATCCCATGGATAATCTTTGTTAGCCAAACAACCACTAAGCGTTGATGTATTTCCGTGGGGCGTACCGAAGCAGAAGTGGTAAACAAAAATGATGGTGGGCAGCGAGTTTCTGTTGGCTCCCTTCTTCATGTCTTTCAGAGGCGGCTTAGACGTTTTCTCTCCTGTCCAGAGGAGGGCGAGGCGGCAGCAGCAGCTCCTGAATTGGTCGAGCCGAGCAAGAAAGGACTATGGATTTATATGTTTTATCATCAGTTCACCATTGTCTTTGCGACATGTCAGTCTACAGCACTGTCACGAACTTGGGACTCATCCTTTTCAAGCAAGTGCGTCACCATCTCATCCCGATTGTACCTCAAAACGACATGCAAATAAAACCAAAGGGGCTACACAAGTAGGCTATTGTTTGGCCGGCATGCGCAGTTTTAACTTGCAGCAGCTGCTCATTTCTCTTCGACACGGCAGCGTTGCCATGCCCTGCACGCGATGAAGCTTTTAATCTGAGAGAAAAAGGAAGATATCAGTACGCGTACATGCATACTTTAAGCGCCAGGCAGTCTATGTTTCAGTCTTTCAGAAGGGGAAATCGATCTGTGACCTGGCTCCATGCACACAGCCGGACGGACTATTTATCTGTTGCAAGCCTTGGATAATCAATGATCCGTCGTAGTCTAGGTGGTTAGGATACTCGGCTCTCACCCGAGAGACCCGGGTTCAAGTCCCGGCGACGGAATTTTTTCATTTTTCGCATGCTTAATTAGGTGGTTACAGTTACAGTCACTCTGACTGAAAGTTCAGATCGGATTGGCCCTCCGTTCATGAGCTCCTTGAGCTTGTCTGCCTAGCTGATGACTCCGTTTCAGAAAGAAGAAATATGAGCCTTATGAGAAATTTATGGGATGGTCCTAACTAGTAAGAGCAGACTCCACTACTTGGGAGTTGACCGGTGTAGCTGAGATGGACAACGCAACTTGCGCCGCGCCCTCGTGCGCCGCGCTCCCGTGCAACGCGCACATCTCGCCACGTCGAGTTCGCTGCGAATATGTGCCCAATTTGGGTTTGGAGCTGTTGATTTACCGGCCGGGCACGATCCAGCGGCGAGGACGGCGGGTAGAACTCGTCGACGACGAGGAGGTGGTCGTGGATGGCGGCCGGCGACGAGGTGATGATGGGGAGGCTTCGAGAGATAGATCGGTGGTTCCCGACGGCAAAGGCACTCAACGATGCCTCCGAGATGGTGAGGGACATGCTCAGAGGGGAGGAGGCCCTCCGCTGCTTCCCCAACTTCGACAGGCAGCCGGCGATGGGGGTCCTCCTCTCGGGCGTCTTTGAGGCGAATCGCTGAATCCGGTCAGTGGGAGAAGTGGAAGGTGTTCCGCTCTCTCGCTTATCGCTGATCCAGCCAAGAGCGCCGCCGCCGTTGCGGCCATGGCGGAACCGAGCCGCCACAGAGGAGCACCAGGCGCAGCCGCAGGCGGTGATGGGGATCCCAGCCCCCGGGTCCAGATGGTTCCCCATAGAGATCGAGGAAGATGTGGAGGAAGAGGTGGTGGTGATGGCTGCACCAAGGCGCAGGAGGGCGACGGTGGCTCCAGCAGCTCTCCCCCGCCGCTCCCCTCGCTTTCCCAGGCATTCTCCTCGTCTACTGAGCCTCTCCCGCCTCCCCGCCAAGAGGGTTCTCCCGGCGGAAATCGTTTACGTTCTTTGGCCGAGAGGATTCTGAGGTGGAGGAGGAGGGGATTTACAATTACTGCAGTAAAGGTATGAGACCAAACCCCAAGTATTTAGCATCTACTGCTTCGATTGAGGTAGATGGTGTTAAGTTGGGGAAATCTAAGAGGAAGGTTAGGCTTGGAAAAAATCATAATGAGAATGTTAGATTAAAATCCCAGAATGCAGATGACTGCAGGAAGTGGCTAGTGGGGGATGGGAAGGAGTTTCTAAAGAACAATAATAATGAACATGAAAAAGGAAATGCAGAGAAAAAAGATAGGGATGAGGAAATTAAGGCGCAAATCGTATATGAACATATGAAAAAGGATGTTATACATCCTATTCCCTTAATGTGGGATTCTGATGGGGTTGATTTTGGGGATATAATGATCCAGGAAGATCCTGTTAGAATGAAAAATATCCCAATGGGAGAAAGGGGAAAAAAAGAGGAGGAGAATATTATGGGGAGACCCCTGATCATTTTCGGGGGCTCAATAGGAAAAGATATCAACATGGACCTGGAGATGGGCCTAGTAGGATGGGGGCCCATGGGGCTGGTGGACACCACGGCCCATAAAGGTGTTGGTGGGAAAGATACTATAAATAGGGGGGAGGGCGATGGGACTTGTAAACCTAATCAGATAGGATCCCTCCCCCTTCCCACTACGCCGCCGCCAGCAGAAACAATGGCTGGCAACCCAGGGAGGGGGTTTGGAGGCCCAAGATTTAATCGTGGAGGAGAAGGGGGTTTTGCCAGAGGTAGATTCAACAACTACAGCAACAGAGGAAGTTGGGCTGGTGGGAGACACACAATGACTGATAGATTTGGTAGTCTTGGGAGGGGGAATGGCAGATTGGGCAGTGGTGCAGGAAGTGGAAGAGGAGAGGGAGAGGAAGAGGAACTGGCTGCAGAGGATAGAGGAGAAAATCTGAAATGGCAAGCAAAGACAGGGAAGAAGGAGATGATTGACACTAGGAATGAGAAGGAGATGGAGAAAATAGAGAGCTTAGAAATGGAAAAGGGAAAAGAGAAGGAGGGACAGTCGCAGATGGATCAGAGTGCCCAGCAACAGCTGTTGGCTAATTTGTTATCTCAATTAGTGCAGGGGCTGAAAGGGGGAGAAAAGGAGATTGCTGGAAAATCTCTGGGAAATAGTTTGGAAAACCAGAATGGGAAGGAGAATATGAGGAGAGAAGAAGGGAAGAGTGGTAACTTGCAAAAAGCTGATAGGAGAGGTGACCAAGATTTTACTGGGGATATAAAGAAACAGGGTGTTAGAAACAATTGGCAGGTTGCCCTGGATGAGAACAGAAGAGGAGGGGAGAGAGTCAACAAGCAGATATGTGGCAAATGCAAAGATCCAAGGCACTCTACTAGGGATTGTAGAGTGGGACACTGTCTGATCTGTGGCAGGGAAAATCACATCAACTTGTCCAGTACTTGGTTAATCTTGAAACTATCGCCGTGGCAACCCGTAGAAAAATGTAAAATGAGTGGTATTTGTAATTTAGTCAAGCTTTTGTATATACATATTTAGTGAAGCTTTCTTATTAAACTTGGAAACTAACAGCTGCTGGTTCTGAACCACACCTTAGACTGTCCAGAGCTAACTAAACTTGAAAATTAACAGCTGCTGGCTCTAGCCAAATTTTCCTCCCCTGTATATAATAGTGTAAACCTCAGATCATCTCAGAGATTATTATTTTTTGGTTGGCGCAGGTTGGCACATTGATGCGCTACAAGTTCCTGCTAGAGCGACAAATTTCTAGGTGGCGTGCAAAAATAATTGATTTGTGAGTCAATCTGAAGAATTTCTACTATTTTCTTTCTTGTTCGGTGGGTGCTCAAGGTTTCCCAAAGGCAATTCACATCCTGAAAAGAGAACGCCTCAATAATTTGAGCGGCAATCCTCCAGGCACGAATCAGTGTACAATACGGAATTTCTCAGTAGTTGTGCACAAATATTTTCTCCACACCCCCGCCTCGGTCAAATTTGAATCATGCCCCCACAGCACCTGAACAAATCGGCATACGATGTGGGCAATTTCTCCGTAAATTGAGCAAAAACAAAACATTCATCCAGATTGCAGTAATCTACACTGCGAGGTCCACACCAATCAAGCATTCTCTGGCTTTTAATAACTGAACTTAAAATTACGACGCCCGCACCTCGTACAGTCGTCGCTCTAGCAGCTTTATGAGATTTATTATCATTCTTTCACCATATCCATCAGCAGATTACTATCTCCACGGACGAGGAAGATCCATGTGTGAGTTGCTCCTTAATCCGATGCCTGCTAGCTTCATCCGCCTGGGATCTTCTTCTCCGGGACTCAAGGTCGATGGCATCGCACCCATTGCATGGGCTTCTACCATGCAACTCGATTCTTTTCAAGCCCACGGCATGTTCCATGACAAGCCTTATATAGTTTGTCACCTTGTCTTCATCCTCGAACCCAAACATTATAAATAACTTCAGGTTCAGGTGCTTCAAACCCTTGGATGGTTCCCACGCAATGTTAGTCTTCTCGGCATTGTCCTTAGACACTTTGACACATGGGTGTTGAGTTCGAGATAACTTCATGTATGGAGATGGAAAGTAAACACCACATGTTAGAATTAAACTTGCCACCAAATCATGCAGGACAATGTAACAACAATTGCAATTTAATATCTTAGTCACTTAAAATATTGAAATACGCTCAATAATACTCCCTCCGTCCCACAATGTAGCTTGCAAAAACGTCTTACGTTGTGGGACGGAAGGAGTAGTATTTAAGTTTAGGCCCATGTAGAGTTTTTGGATGAATCAGCATGAGTTGAGTCCCAGATAAAGTAAGACATGCGAATGTGCTTCAGGGATTTATATGAAATTACAGCTGCTCACATGTTTTCTTTCCAACAAGATACTTTGCAATAAGGAATTTAATAGAGGGATGTGTGCACCAAACGATGCAGAGGCCAGTCCTTTCCTCCTTCCAAAAAAATAAGGAGGGGTTTTCGGAGAAATCTAATAAGCAATACGATTCAGCAGAAATTTTTTGTCTACATGGCATTGTCTCGCTACAAAATACTTATAATGACGCATATACGCAATACTATTAATATTTGTGATAGATCAGAGTTCTTACCTTTTGAAATTTCTTACTTGAAAATAAATGGAAAATTTGGGAATTTTCAAAAAGGAATAATAAAAAGGAAAGGAAAAAACGCAATAAAATTTTAAAAAAGGAGAGTTTTAAAAGGGAATGGGAAATTTACCCTTAAGGGCCCTTTCCAGAAATGGCCCAGAATTTTCCGGGTGTCTCGGGGAACCCTCCAAAATTTAATTTTGTCAAATTTTTAAAAGGGAATTTAAGGGGCCCCCATAAAAGAAAAACTTTTTAAATTTTTGAATAAAGAAAAGATTTAAAAAGAAAATTTTTCCTTGGGGTTTAAAAATCTAAATTTCAAACCCCAAAAATAAAAAATCAATTTTGAAAATTTAAAAATAATTTTTTTCCTGGTTATCGTTTGTCCATTTTGTTACGGGGTTTTGTTGTTTTTTAAATGTTTAAGTTTTTCAATTTTTTATTTAAAACCCAAAAACCAAATTGGGCCCAATGAAAAGGGGATGGGCTTTTTAAAAAGGGATCCACGCCTTTGGGCCAAAAAATGGTTAAAAGGTTTGGGCGAAAAGAGTTTTTGGGGCGTAAAAATGAAAGGCTCCTTTCCCAAAGGCCCCCAGCCACCACAATTTTTTTTTTAAATATTTTGGGGGGTAAATTTTTCCCAAATTTTCTTGGGGGAAATGGGGGCCCCCGCAAAACCCAGGCCCCTAACCCCCCTTTTGGAAAAAACCCCCAAAAACCCAAAGGGGGAAAAAACCCCTCCCCCCCCGGGGGCCCAAAAAAGGGGCCAAAAACCGGGACCCCCCCTAAAAAGGGGGAAATTTTTTAAAAGGGTTTAATTTTAAAATTTAAATTTGGTTTTCCCTTTTTAAATTAAAAAAGTTTGGGGTTTTCGGGAAAGGGTTCTCGTCGGCCTTTTCCAAGCACCCCAGGGCCCATTTTTTCCTTCGGCTGGGCGCCCGCGCCGACTCCCTCCCGGGGGCCGCGCCTTTTGGCCCCGGGCCCCTTTCCCGCCTTCTCCCTTGGAGTTGTGCGCCCACGGGGAGGTGTTAACCCGCCTTCACGGACGGGCCCCTCCGCCAGGGGGTTTTTGGCAAAGGGGGAGGCCCCCCTTGAACGTTCCCGGCCCCGGGGCCGGGGCCGGGTGGGGTTTTGGGGATTTTGGGGGGGGGGGCGGGGGGGGAAAAACCCGGGCCCCCCGGCGGTTGCCCAAATGCGCGGGGGCTTCCCCCAAAAGGGCCTGCGCCGGGCCCGGGGCCCCGGGGGGCCCCCCCCCCCCGGGGCCCCAAACCCCCCGGGGGGCCCCGGCCTTTTGGGGGCCGGCGCGGGGGGGGGGAAAAGGGGTGGGGCCCCCGGGAAATCCCCCGGGGGCCCGGGCCGCGTGGGTTTTAAAAAAGGCCCCCGTTGGCGGGTTGTGCGAAACCCGGGGGCGGGGAAACGAAAGGCCCAAACCCCAGGGCCCCCAAAAGGGGGAAGCGGCGCGGGGGAAAGGGGGGGGCCCTTTTCCGGGAGGCGGGTGGGGGAAGGGTTGGGGGCCGCGTGGGCCCCCGTTTCCCAAGGGGGCCGGCCCGGCCCCTGAGCCCCTTTGAGGGGCCCGGTTGGGCCCTGGGGCCCTCCCTTTCCGGTCCTTCCCACCGGGCCCCGGCGCCCGGGCCGGGTTGGGGGCCCGGCCCCCGGGTTCGGGGCCCGGGGCCGTTTTTCGGGGGAAAAACGCGGGGAGGCCCCCCCGTAAGTGCCGGATCCGGGGGGGTCCGGGAAGTTTGGTAGGGGATTTCCGGGAAGTTTTTGGGCGAACGAGAGGGCGGTTTTTTATTTCCTTTTCGTCTTTCGAAATAACGGCCCCCCCAAAATGCCCCCCAAAGTGTGCCCCCCGGAAAGGGCCCCCTGTTTTTTTGGGGGGCCTTTTTGAACCTTTTTGGGCCCTTTTAAGCGCCGGGTTTTTTGGGTTTCCCTTAAAAACCCTCGCAAAAAGGGGTTTGAAACTCCCAAAATTCAAAACCCCTGTCAAAAAAATTTTTGCGTTAAACCCCAAAAAGCCCAAGGGGTTTTTCCCGGGAGTTCCCTTTTAGGGCCAATTTTTCTTCAAACCGGCCCCTTAAAATTTTCTTAATTTTCCCCATTTTGGGGGCCCTTTTCCCAAAAAAAGAAAAAAAACCCTTCCCTAAAATTTGGGGGCCCTTTTAAGGGACTTTTAAAACCCCCGGGAAAAATTCCCCCTTTTTGCCCACCTGAAAACTTAATTTAGGGAAAAATATTCATGGGCCCCCGGGAAAAACCCCCCAAAATGGGGGGTTTTTAAAAAACCCTTTTTAAAACCCCAAAAAAAAAAGCCCCTTTAAAAAAAACTAATTAAAAAGGGTTTTTTTAAAGTTTTTTTTCCCCGTTTTTAAATAAAAAAAAATTTTTTTTTGAAAAAAGGGTGGTTTTTAAAGAAAATTTTCTTTGGGGTTTTCCCCAAAACCCCATTTGACCCGTTAAACAAATTGTTTTGGGTTGGGGTTTGGGGACCCATAGTTTTGGAGATGAACCTTACCTTGTATCTTTCCCTTTGTTGTTCATGTACCTTGTGATCTTGTGTGTTTGATTGTCTAGTGGATGTGTGATTGGACTTGTTCTTGAGTGTTTCCCTTGTGATTTCTCTCCGTTCTTCCCGTGTTCATCGTGTTCTTGAGGATCCCACCCAAGCGTGAAAGATCGTCGCTATAGGGTTCCACCCTACATCATATGGTATCATGAGCCACGTTGATCACGTTTTTGGAGTCCCTCCACCGTTTTCTAGCCTTCTTTTGCTTGATTTCGTCCTAAATCGAAAATCCCCACCAAAAATAGCCCCAATTTTTTTGTGATTTGTTGGTTTGATGATGTTTTGTTGATTTTGATCCATGGATTTGCTTGGTTTCAAGTGGATCTAGCATCTCCCAAGTTTCCCCACCTTCCATCCACAAAATCCTCAAATTTTGCCCGAAAATCACCCATTTCCGCCCAAAATTTAGCCCCGAGAGCAAATCCGTGCGGATTGACTTGCGGATCATCCGGACCTTCTCCGGATCATCCGGACCAAGTCGGATCAGCTGGGCGCCCCGGACGTCCGGATAACCCACACCCCGAAAATGAACCAACAGCGGCGAACCGGATCATCCGGATTTCCTCCCGGATCATCCGGATCTAGCCGGATCATCCGGACCTCCTCCCGGATGTCCGGTTAACCCTGAAACCGACTTGGCTGATTTTGTTTTGTCCATAACTAATTCATCCGAACTCCGTTTTTGGCGTTCTTTAGCTCGTTTTGAAGCTATTGACATCCCCATCCCACAAAATACCACCAACATCATTTGACTCCATCATATTTTCTGAAATTTGGCAAGTTTGCCTAGGCCCTCCACCATATCATCCGCATTACCACCACCGACTTCCGCAACCTAACCCATTTTGTTCCCCATTGCATATGTGGTTGTTTGAGTTGTGATTAGAGTCTCCTAAGGTGTTTCGGCTACTTAGGGACAATTTCTTCTTCATCAAACACCACCACCACTTCCGCATAGATGTGCCCACCATACACTTCCGCCACCCCAACTTAACCCAATTTTGTTTGAGTTGTGTCTTGTGTCTCCTAAGGTGTTTCGGCTACTTAGGGACGACAACTTCAACTCCGACTCGTGTATAGCCCATCATTCCATCCGCATTGCCTAGTGCAACACCACCACCGCTTTTCGCGACCACCATTTGACATTTGTCATTTGAGATTTTGAGTTTGCGGTTTTTCCGTTTCCTAAGGTGTTTCGGCTACTTAGGGACGAGTCTCCATCATCTTGGTATCTACACCAAGAACACCGCCACTCATCATCGCAAAGGACGGTAACCTCGACGACACCTTTGTATATACCCTTGCAATTGCATTGTTAACCCCTAGCCCATTTTGCGTCACTTACCTATCGAGACTAGCCATTTGAGTATTGCCGGCAACGTTACTTGTGCACATTAGTGATCCACCATTCCATTGCATACATACCATATCATCTTGGTATCATATCATACATTGTGTCACAATATTGTTCCCGCATATACACAATAGCTATCTTGGTTTGTGCATTGTGCATAAGTGGCCATTGAAAAAAAAGAAAAAGCTTTTAAGCAAAAAGAGAGCAAAGAGCTCGTGAGCAAGTGCCATAGCATCATACCCCATTGCACATAAGATTGTCAAATCTACATCATATGATATCATGCTTGAGAGAAACACCGGGAACCATACATACATAGCATACTTGGGATAGAAAGAATATCCATTTTGCATCTTATAGGTTGTGCACAAGTGTCGTATCCGCCTATTGAGCAATCGTGCTAGCGTCTCTCTTGAGTTGTGCAACACGAGCGTTTTGGTGGATTCCACATTTTGAGCTCATTCCTTGGTTGCACGACCCCATTTATCTATCCGTGTGTGTGTTTCCGTGTACCTTTCATTGCTATTGGTCCATTTGTTTCACTTGCGAATTTGTGAATCTCTTTCAACATTATTGACTCTTGCTAACATTTTGCATCAAATTTTTGTGCCACTATCCTCACCGAGCTCTACCATAAGCCTTTACTTGTAGGTGTGAGTGAACAAGTCCGGTACCAATTCCACTATTCTTTCATCTCACATTGGGTGAAACGAGATACATCCTCAACTTTGGGAAAAGGTAACTTGGTATTGTTTATCTCATTTCCTACTCACCTCTACTCGAGTTTTGTGATGGATAGGCAAGGCATTTCATCTTCGGTCTACAACAACAACGACGAGTTCGATGCCATGAACAACAACTACGACGCCAAGATGCAAGCTAAAATGGAGGAGATCAAAGCCCTCATCAAGTCCTACAAGCGATCTTCCTCATCTTCGAGAAGACGCTCAAGAGGACATGCTTCCGAGCTACCATCTCCGGCAAGATCACATCGGCATCAACACCATCACCAACAAGAACGTGAAGGTCAAGAGCTCTACATCAACAACCGCTCAATGACTTCACCATCTCCCTTGGCATCTTCGTCAAGTGACTTCAAGGCATCTTCGCCTACGGACATACGGCATCTTCGCCAACAAGAACCCCAAGATTACACTCAAGAGAAGCTTCCCAAGCTCAAGTCCGCGACTCCCACGAGCTACTATGACCTCGACATCGACGACGCGATTCCTTTCTATGGGACTCAAGAACCCAAGGAGTACCTCGAGTGGGAGCGTTTGATGGACGACTACCTCAAGCTACATCAAGTTCGTCCCGAAGATCAAGTGAAGTGCGCCACAAGAAACTTCCACGACTACGCCTCGACATGGTGGCTTCACACACCTTCGGAGAGCTACGAGATGAGTTGGCCCAAGGCGAAGAGAGCTTTACTGGCGAGTTTGTGCCTCCAACCTACACGGAACAACCGGCGCCAATTGGAGAACACCACCCAGGATCCAAGTCCATCGACAAGTACTTCAAGGAGATGATGATTGCCTTCTGACGAGCAGCGTGGATGACCCCATTTCGATGAAGTTCCACTTCATGATGGGATTACTGCGACATCTCCAAGACCATCTTCCTCGAGAACTACAAGTCCATCGGCGACTACTACATTGGTGCTCTCAAGGCGGAACAAGAACTCATGAAGGCCAAGGCTTCTCCACCCCAAGCAAACTTTGCGGCGACCAAGCTCTACGACAAGCATGAGGCTAGTAACACCAAGATGTCCAAGCCCGACGAGCTCCAAGATGATGCTCCCAAGGACCAAGCTTTGGAGGCGAGCGACAAGGTGGCGAGCAAGGATGATGCTTCCATCTTAGGAGGCGAAAGTGATGGCGTGCCATCTTGGCCTTCATCCACGGCGAGTGATGATGTGCCATCTTGGCCTTCATCCACGGCGAGTGATGATGTGCCATCTTGACCTTCATCCACGGCGAGTGATGATGTGCCATCTTGACCTTCATCCACGGCGCGAGTGATGATCTGCCATCTTCGGCCTTCATCCACGGCGAGAGTGATGATGTGCCATCTTGACCTTCATCCACGGCGACCACGGCGAGATGGTTGAGCATGGGACTTTCCCTCGACCACGGCGACGTATGATGACTTGAGTGACTTGTGCCACCATATTGAGAGTGAGAGTGACTTCACCACTAGCCCCATATATGATGAGTTGCCACAATTCCCATGTGAGGAGAGCCACAACCCCCACCACTTGAGTGAGATGAGTGACTTCACCATACGTGAGTTTGAGTGCACCTATTTTGAGGGAGTGAGTGAACCACCACATAGAGAGAGTGAGATAGTTGATAGGTCTCGTGAGGCCATTTGCATTTCTAACAACTTGACCTCTACCTCTATTGTGTCTTCTCGTTTGGTGCTAGGTCCCATTTATGATGATGCGCCGATGCTCGACGACTTCGTCCTCCCTTTGGACAAGATGATGGCCATGGTGGAATATGATGCACCGCCCACATGGTTCCATCAAGATGAAGATGACCACCATTTGGTCTTTCCCAGCTCACCTACAACACTTGAGTGGAATGACAAAGGTAACATAGGTGAAGGTGATGCTCTAGTCCCACTAGTGGACATTCTTGACATTGATTGCTTGCATGATGTTGATCCACCTATTGCCATGCTTCATGCTAGTATGATTTCCCCATGCGATGATTTACCCATTTATGATGAGTATGATGATTCTCTTGTGGAGTCTATTAGTTGTGATGCCATGTTACATAGGATTTCTTGTGACAATTCTTTAGGTCACATCATGTTTGATAATCCGCTTGACTTGTCATATGCTATGCATGAGATCAACCATATGTCTTATTTGCAATCTCTTCATAGTGACTATGCATATGCCATTAAAATAAACCCAATTTGCACATATGGCATAGATGACAAGCCCATGGTTATTGGCATTTGTTTTTCTTGTGATGATATTGATATGCTCCCTTTGCATCATTTATCTCATATGCCATGCCATGACCACCTAGCTTCGGATATGCATTGTTTTGGATGTTGTCCATTTTCTCCATATGATGGTTCCGATATTGCTCATGAGGAGACCCCCATAGTTTCCTCATACATGTTAGGAGAATTTGATCCATCCCATTCATGGCATGATCCCAATACTTGTGTGCACCATATGCTCCCCATGAATAAACATGCTTTTGATGTGCCATATACTTGTTTGCTCAATTTGTGTCCTCATCGTGTCATACATAATAACTATTCTTTCATGATGGATGACATGTTCCTATACCATGCATCAAATTTCTTTGAGCGATGCCTATCTTGTGCTAACTCACACGTGCACATACACATAATGATGGATGATGTGTACATTTACCACACACACAATTTCTTTCGTTTGTGTCTCTTTTGTGTAGGTACCCATGCATACTTGTCAACTTCGCAATCCCACGAGTTGACAAAACGAGCTCTAGAGAGCAATGACGATTTGGGATCCCGTGGACTATCTTTACCACCGTTCCCTTCGCGCAAGGACTACGCGCAACTCCTGTACTTGGCTCTCACACGGCTATGGGCCATTTACCACTTCTCACATTATGCTCATTTTACCGTGTTCACTTTGCATGCTATGCTTGCTTCTATGCCTTTGCCATGCAATTATGACCCTTGCTTGCATCTACCCATGTTTCATCATTATGCTACTCCTATGTGTATTTGCATGCTTGGTGGAGATCCTTGCTGCTATTGCCATGTTTATCATGTGCCCCATGCTATTGTCCTCATATCTTGCTTTCATGCTTGTGCTATGACATGTGAATTATGTTGGGGAACGTAGTAATTTCAAAAATTTTCCTACGCACACGCAAGATCATGGTGATGTATAGCAACGAGAGGGGAGAGTGTTGTCCACATACCCTTGTAGACCAGGCGAAGCGATCTGGCGTAGAGGAAGTAGTCGACGTTCTCCTCGCGATCCGACCGATCCGGCGCCGTTACTCCGGCGCCCGAGTTCTTGACACACGTACAGCTCGATGGCGTCCCTCGTACTCGATCCAGCCGAGTGTCGAGGAGAGTTCCGTCGAGACGACGGCGTGGTGGCGATCTTGATGTTTCACCGGCGAGGCTTCGCCTAAGCTTGTGACAGTATAACCGAGGTGGAATATGGTGGAGGGGCACCGCACGGGCTAAGGAACGATCTTACGATCAACTTGTGTGTTCCAAGGTGCCCCCTGCCCCGTATATAAAGGAGCCGGGGGAGGGGCGGCGGCCAAGGAGGCGCATACAGGAGTCCTACTCCTCTGGGAGTAGGATTCCCCAATCCTAGTTGGACTAGGATTAGGAGGGGGAGAGAGAGAGGGGGCCCCTTCTCCTAGTCCTAGTAGGACTAGGAAAGGGGAGGCGCGACCGAGCTTGGGCTGCCCTCCTCCTTTCCACTAGGGCCCATCGAGGCCCATTTACCTCTGGGGGTTCGGTAACCTCCGGTACTCGATAAATTCCGTTTTGCCGGAACCATTCGAACTCAAACATAGGCTTCCAATATATCAATCTTTATGTCTCGACCATTCCGAGACTCCTCGTCATGTCCGTGATCACATCCGGGACTCGAACTCCTTGGTACATCAAAATACATAAACTCATAATAACATCGCCGAAACCTTAAGCGTGCGGACCCTACGGTTCGAGAACAATGTAGACATGACCTAGAACCATTCACGGTCAATAACCAACAGCGGGACCTGGATGCCCATATTGGTTCCTACATATTCTCGAAGATCTTTGTCGGTCGAGACCGCATAACAACATCGTTTGTTCCTTTGTCATCGGTATGTTACTTGCCCGAGATTCGATCGTCGGTATCAACACCTAGTTCAATCTCGTTACCGCAAGTCTCTTTACTCGTTCCGTAATACATCATCTCACAACTAGCTCATTAGTTGTAGTGCTTGCAAGGCTTAAGTGATGTGCATTACCGAGAGGGCCCAGAGATACCTCTCCGACAATCGGAGTGACAAAACCTAATCTCGAAATCGCCAACCCAACATCGCCTTTGGAGACACCTGTAGTACTCCTTTATAATCACCCGATTCGTTGTGACGTTTGGTAGCACCAAAGTGTTCCTCCGTAAACGCAGGAGTTGCATAATCTCATAGTTATAGGAACATGTATAAGTCATGGATAAGCGGTAGCAACATACTAAGCGATCGTGTGCTAAGCTAGGGAATGGGTCATGTCAATCGGATCATTCTACCAATGATGTGACCTCGTTAATCAAATAACAACTCCTTTGTTCATGGTTAGGAAACACAACCATCTTTGATTAACAAGCTAGTCTAGTAGAGGCATACTAGTGACATCTTGTTTTGTCTATGCATTCACACATGTATCATGTTTCCGGTTAATACAATTCTAGCATGAATGATAAACATTTATCATGAAATAAGGAAATAAATAATAACTTTATTATTGCCTCTAGGGCATATTTCCTTGATCTCCCACTTGCACTAGAGTCAATAATCTAGATCACATCACCATGTGATTAACATCGATAGTTCACATCATCATGTGATTAACACCCATAGTTCACATCGCCATGTGACCAACACCCAAAGGGTTTACTAGATTCAGTAATCTAGTTCACATTGCTATGTGATTAACACCCAAAGAGTACTAAGGTGTGATCATGTTTTGCTTGTGAGAGAATCTTAGTCAGCGGGTCTTTCACATTCAGATCCGTTATGTATTTTGCAATTTTCTATGTCTACAATGCTCATGCGAGGCTACTCTAGCTAATTGCTCCCACTTCAATATGTATCTAGATCGACACTTAGAGTCATCCGGATCGGTGTCAAAACTTGTATCGGCGTAACCCTTCTGACGAACCCTTTTGTCACCTCCATAATCGAAAATATATCCTTACTCCACTAAGGATAATTTTGACCGCTGTCGATGATCTACTACTAGATCACTATTGTACCCCTTGCCAAACTCGGTGCGGGGTATACAATAGATCTGGTACACAGCATGGCATACTTTATAGAACCTATGGCCAAGGCATAGGGAATGACTTTCATTCTCTTTCTATCTTCTGCCGTGGTCGGGTTTGAGTCTTACTCAATTTCACACCTTGTAACACAGGCAAGAACTTTTCTTTGACTGCTCCATTTTGAACTACTTCAAAATCTTGTCAAGGTATGTACTTCATTGAAAAAACTTATCAAGCGTCTTGATCTATCTCTATAGATCTTGATGCTCAATATATAAGCAGCTTCACGAGGTCCTTTTGAAAAACTTCCTTTCAAACACCCCTTTATGCTTTGCGAATAATTATACATTATTTCCGATCTACAATATGTCATTCACATATACTTATCGAAATCTTGTAGTGCTCCCACTCACTTTTTAGTAAATACAGCTTCACCGTAAGTGCAGTATAAAACTATATCTTTGATCAACTCATCAAAGCGTATATTCCAATTCGAGATGCTTGCACCAGTCCATAGATAGATCATTGGAGCTTGCACACTTTGTTAGCTCCTTTGGATCGATAAAACCTTCGGTTGCATCATATACAACTCTTCCTCCTAAAACCCATTCAGAATGCAGTTTTTACATCCATTTGCCAAATTTCATAAATTGTGGCAATTGCTAACATGATTCGGACAGACTTAAGCATCGCTTCTGAGTTGAGAAAAACTCATTGTAGTCAACACCTTGAACTTGTCAAAAACCTTTTTGCGACAAGTCGAGTTTTGTAGATAGTAACACTACTATCAGCGTCCGTCTTCCTCTTGAAGATCCATTTATTTTCTATGGCTTGCCGATCATTGGGCAGCGCCACCAAAGTCCACACTTTGTTCTCATACATGGATCTCATCTCAGATTTCATGGCCTCAAGCCACTTTGCGGAATCTGGGCTCACCATCGCTTCTTCATAGTTCGTAGGTTCATCATGATCTAGTAGCATGATTTCCAGAACAGGATTACCGTACCACTGCAGTGCGGATCTTACTCTGGTTGATCTACGAGGTTCTGCGGTAACTTGATCTGAAGTTTCATGATCAACATCATTAACTTCCTCACTACTTGGTGTAGGTGTCTCGAAACCGGTTTACTGCGACGAACTACTTTCAAGTAAGGGAGAAGGTACTATTACCTCATCAAGTTCCACTTTCCTCCCACTCACTTCTTTCGAGAGAAACTCCTTCTCTAGAAAGGATCCATTTTCAACAACGAAAATCTTGCTTTAGGATCTGTGATAGAAGGTGTACCCAACAATTTCCTTTGGGTATTCTATGAAGACGCACATCTCCGATTTGGGTTTGAGCTTATCGGGATGAAACTTTTTCACATAAGCATCGCAGCCCCAAACTTTAAGAAAGCGACAACTTTGGTTTCTTGCTAAACCATAGTTCATAAAGTGTCGTCTCAACGAAAGATGGTGCCCTATTTAGCGTGAATGCAGCTGTCTCTAATGCATGATCCCAAAAGCGATATTGGTAACTCGGTAAGAAACATCATAGATTGTACTATATCCAATAAAGTACGGTTATGACGTTCGGACACACCATTATGATGTGGTGTTCCAGGTGGCATGAATTTGTGAAACTATTCGACATTGTTTTTAATTGAAGACCAAACTCGTAACTCAAATATTTGTCTCTGCGATCAGATCGTAGAAACCTTATTTTCTTGTCACGATGATTTTTCCACTTCACTCTGAAATTCTTTGAACCTTTCAACTATTTCAGACTTATGTTTCATCAAGTAGATATACCCATATCTGCTTTAAATCAACTGTGAAGGTCGAAAAATAATGATACTTGTCATGACCTTAATATTCATCGGACGACATACATCGGTATGTATGATTTCCAACAAATCTGTTGCTCGCTCCATTGTTCCGAGAACGGTGTTTTAGTCATCTTGCCCAAAAGGCACGGTTCATAAGCATCAAGTGATTCATAATCAAGTGATTCCAAAATCCCATCAGCATGGAGTTTCTTTATCGCTTTACACCAATATGACCTAAGCGGCGAGTGCCACAAATAAGTTGCACTATCATTATTAACTTTGCATCTTTTGGTTTCAATATTATGAATATGTGTATCACTACGATCGAGATCCCATGAACCATTTTCATTGGGTGTGTAACCATATAAGGTTTTATTCATGTAAGCAGAATAACAGTTTATTCTCTTACTTAAATGAATAACCGTATTGCAATAAACATGATCAAATCATATTCATGCTCAACGCAAACACCAAATAACATTTATTTAGGTTCAACACTAATCCCGAAAGTACGAGGGAGTGTGCGATGATGATCATATCAATCTTGAAACTACTTTCAACACACATCGTCACTTCACCCTTAGCTAGTTTACATTTATACGCAACTCCGTTTGAGTTACTACTCTTAGCAACCGAACCAGTACCAAATACCGAGGGGTTGCTATAAACACTAGTAAAGCACACATCAAACACCTGTATATCAAATATACCCTTTTTCACTTTGCCATCCTTCTTATCCACCAAATATTTAGGGCAGTTCCGCTTCGGTGACCATTTCCTTTGCGGTGTAAGCACTTTCGGTTTCAGGCTTTGGTTCAGCTTTGGGCTTCTTCGTGGGAGTGACAACTTGCTTGTCAATCTACTTGAAGTTCCCTTTCTTTCCTTTGCCCTTTTCTTGAAACTAGTGATCTTGTCTACCATCAACACTTGATGTTTTCTTGATTTCTACCTTCGTCGATTTTAACATCACGAAGAGCTCGGGAATCGTTCTCGTCATCCCTTGCATACTATAGTTCATCACGAAGTTCTACTAACTTGGTGGTGGTGACTAGAAAATTCATCAATCACTATCTTATCTGGAAGATTAACTCCCACTTGATTCAAGCGATTGAAGTACCCGGACAATCGAGCACATGCTCACTAGTTGAGCGATTCTCCTCCATCTTTTAGCTATAGAACTTGTTGAAGATTTCATATCTCTCAACTCGGGTATTCTTGAAATATTAACTTCATTTCTGGAACATCTCATATGGTCCATGATGTTCAAAACATCTTTGAAGTCGATTCTAAGCCATAAAGCATGGTGCACAAAACTATCAAGTAGTCATCATATTGAGCTAGCCACACGTTCATAACGTGCGCATACGCTCTGCAATAGAGTGCATCACCTAGCGGTGCATTAAGGACATAATTCTTACGTGCAGCAATGAGGATAAACCTCCGATCACGGATCGAATCCGCATCATTGCTACTAACCTTTTCAACATAATTTTCTCTAGGAACATATCAAAACAAACATATGAAAGCAACAACGCGAGCTATTGATCTACAACATAATTTGCAAAATACTACCAGGGACTAAGTTCATGATAAATTCAAGTTCAATTAATCATATTACTTAAGAACTCCCACTTAGAAAAACATCTCTCTAGTCATCTAAGTGATCACGTGATCCAAATCAACTAAACCATAACCGATCATCACGTGAAATGGAGTAGCTTTCAATGGTGAACATCTTATGTTGATCATATCTACTATATGATTCACGCTCGACCTTTCGGTCTCCGTGTTCGAGGCCATATCTGCATATGCTAGGCTCGTCAAGTATAACCCGAGTATTCTGCGTGTGCAAAACTGGCTTGCACCCGTTGTAGATGGACGTGAGCTTATCACACCCGATCATCACGTGGTGTGCAGGCACGACGAACTTTGGCAGCGGTGCATACTGGGAGAACACTTCTTGATTATTTAGTGAGAGATCATCTTATAATGCTACCGTCGATCAAAGCAAGATAAGATGCATAAAGGATAAACATCACATGCAAATCAATATAAGTGATATGATATGGTCATCATCATCTTGTGCTTCACGATCTCCATCTTGCAGCAACACCATGATCACCATCGTCACCGGCGCAACACCTTGATCTCCATCGTAGCATCGTTGTCGTCTCGCCAAACTTATGCTTCTCGACTATCTCTACGCTTAGTGATAAAGTAAAGCATTACGAGGCGATTGCATTGCATACAATAAGCGACAACCATATGGCTCCAGCCGATTGCCGATAACCGGTTACAAAACATGATCATCTCATACAATAAAATATAGCATCACGTCTTGACCATATCACATCACAACATGCCTGCAAAAACAAGTTAGGCGTCCTCTACTTTGTTGTTGCAAATTTTACGTGGCTGCTACGGGCTTTAAGCAAGAACCAGTCTCACCTCGCATCAAAACCACAGCGATACTTCGTCAAATAGACTCCGTTTAACCTTCTCAAGGACGGGCGTAGCCACACTCAGTTCAACTAAAGTGAGAGAGCAGACACCCACCAGGTCACCTTTAAGCAGCGAGTGCTCGTGGCGGTGAAACCAGTCTCGCGTAAGCGTCTGGCGTAATGTCGATGCAGGCGCTTCATCTCACAATACCGCTGAACCAAAGTATGACATGCTGGTAGGTAGTATGACTTGTATCGCCCACAACTCACTTGTGTTCTACTCGTGCAAAACATCAAACCATAGAAAAAACCTAGGCTCGATGCCCTTTGTTGGGGAACGTAGTAATTTCAAAAATTTTCCCACGCTTTACGCAAGATCATGGTGATGTATAGCAACGAGAGGGAGAGTGTTGTCCACATACCCTTGTAGACCCGGCGGGCGATCTGGCGTAGAGGAAGTAGTCGTCGTTCTCCTCGCGATCCGACCGATCCGGCGCCGTTACTCCGGCGCCCCGAGTTCTTGACACACGTACAGCTCGATGGCGTCCCTCGTACTCGATCCAGCCGAGTGTCGAGGAGAGTTCCGTCGACCTGACGGCGTGGTGACGATCTTGATGTTTCACCGCGCGAGGGCTTCGCCTAAGCTTCGACACAGTATAACGAGGTGGAATATGGTGGAGGGGCACCGCACGGCTAAGGAGCGATCTTACGATCAACTTGTGTGTTCCAAGGTGCCCCCTGCCCCGTATATAAAGGAGCCGGGGGGAGGGGCGGCGGCCAAGGAGGCGCGCACAGGAGTCCTACTCCCTCAGGGAGTAGGATTCCCCAATCCTAGTTGGACTAGGATTCCTGGAGGAAAGAGAGAGAGGGGCGGCCCCTTCTCCTAGTCCTAGTAGGACTAGGAAAGGGGGAGGCGCTTGACCGAGCTTGGCTGCCCTCCTCCTTTCCACTAGGGCCCATCGAGGCCCATTTACCTCTGGGGGTTCGGTAACCTCCGTTACTCGGTAAATTCCGTTTTGCCGGAACCATTCGAACTCAAACATAGGCTTCCAATATATCAATCTTTATGTCTCGACCATTCCGAGACTCCTCGTCATGTCCGTGATCACATCCGGGACTCGAACTCCTTGATACATCAAAATACATAAACTCATAATAAGCATCATCGAAACCTTAAGCGTGCGGACCCTACGGTTCGAGAACAATGTAGACATGACCTAGAACCATTCACGGTCAATAACCAACAGCGGGACCTGGATGCCCATATTGGTTCCTACATATTCTCTGAAGATCTTTGTCGGTCGGACCGCATAACAACATCGTTTGTTCCTTTGTCATCGGTATGTTACTTGCAGAGATTCGATCGTCGGTATCCAACACCTAGTTCAATCTCGTTACGGCAAGTCTCTTTACTCGTTCCGTAATACATCATCTCACAACTAGCTCATTAGTTGTAGTGCTTGCAAGGCTTAAGTGATGTGCATTACCGAGAGGGCCAGAGATACCTCTCCGACAATCGGAGTGACAAAACCTAATCTCGAAATCGCCAACCCAACATCGCCTTTGGAGACACCTGTAGTACTCCTTTATAATCACCCGATTCGTTGTGACGTTTGGTAGCACCAAAGTGTTCCTCCGTAAACAGGAGTTGCATAATCTCATAGTTATAGGAACATGTATAAGTCATGGATAAAAGCGGTAGCAACATACTAAGCGATCGTGTGCTAAGCTAGGGGAATGGGTCATGTCAATCAGATCATTCTACCAATGATGTGACCTCGTTAATCAAATAACAACTCCTTTGTTCATGGTTAGGAAACACAACCATCTTTGATTAACAAGCTAGTCTAGTAGAGGCATACTAGTGACATCTTGTTTTGTCTATGCATTCACACATGTATCATGTTTCCGGTTAATACAATTCTAGCATGAATGATAAACATTTATCATGAAATAAGGAAATAAATAATAACTTTATTATTGCCTCTAGGGCATATTTCCTTCAAATTATTCATGCCCACCATTTGCACCAATGACATGTTTGCCATGATTCCTTCTAGTATGTTGCATCTTCGCACTACTAGCTTGCTTAACTTGATTGCTATGATTGCTCACTATGTTGCATCACCCATGTTCCACTACTTGCTTTCTTGGGTTGATGACATATATGCTCATGCCCCTCACATGATAGATCTTGCGTTGACTTGCCATTATCACATTCCCATGCATCATGATATATATGTCTTGTGTGTTGCATCAAATTCTTGGACTACTTGCTACTATCATATGGTTGGTTGCACCAATATCATTTCTTCACATACGTCATGTCCCTTTGCTTGTCACATGCTTGACTTGATTGCCTCACACATGATGAACAATTGCTCTTTCTATTGTGTTGAGTGCCACACTATATTCACTACACCCTATGCACATTATGTTTCAATTGTCTTGCACTTGACCCATGTGTTTAGACATCTTATCTTCTTTGGTGTTGTGAATGATTCCTATGCCTACCATAGACCTTTCATTGAGCGCTTTGCCAATGTTTGCTATGAACTTGAGGTGGATGCTTATGCTCTTTTCACACATATTTGCATCTCTACCTCACATTTACATGCTTGTCCCCATGATATCTTTCCTAGTGCTCAATTTATGTGCTTACATGCCATGTCACAATCCTTTGTCACACAATACGCTATGCTTGATGACAACACTTGTTTGGTGAGTCACCTCTTGAATGCTTGGTTTTGCACTAACGCTAACCACATTTGTTTTTCCGAGTGTTTGTTGTCCTTGATCAATTTGAAGGAATCCCAAGACGGTGCGACATTGCAGAGTGCCCATTGCGAGATTGAAGATGACAAGTACTTGGTGAATGTCCACTTCCTCACAGCGAAGCCATCTATTTCCCATGGTGATTTGGTTTTCGACCCGAGGTCGGATCTTTCCCAAGGGGGAGGGGATGATGCGGAGCATCCTACGGACATCACCATGTCAAGAGTCCACTTGGCAAGTGACATGTGCGACATCTACTTCACATACACAAAGGTGAATCATCTCCTTTACACGTGCTCACTTGACACTCTCGAGGATGGTATACTACTTGACACTCCTTACGTGTGCATGCATAGGTATTGTCAGAGCTTCACGGATGTCAAGGAGGAGTGCAAGCGCCAAGGCGACTTCGCCATCCGCGAGGGAAGCGTGGAAGAGAAGACGGAAGAAAGGAAGAAGAAGAATGGAGCAGGGCTGAGTTGCGGATCATCCGGACCCCACCGGACGATCCGGACCGAGCCGGATGATCCGGACGAACTCCGGATGATCCGACTACCGTGCCGAAGACAACAGAACCTGCTCGACGGCGGATCATCGAGACGGTCGCCGGATCATCCGGACCCCCGACACCCGGATCATTCGGGCCGCCATCCGGATCATCCGGACCCCGCCTGCGTGCGTGACTTGGGCCGAAGCCTGTGTACCCCTTTGCCCCTCACTTACCCCTTTGCCCCTTGGGCTATAAATAGACCTCATCCACCTCCTTTCTAGGGTTAGCAAAGTGATAGCTCATTCTTAGATGAGCTTTGCTCCTACCTATCTCTACTCTTGAGAGAGAGAGACCACTACTCCATTGGAGGCCAAGACCTCCATCTAGGAGAAGATCCCATGGATATCATCAAGACCCCTTGTGGGAAGATCCATCTAGGATATCATCAAGACCTCCTCTTGGAGATGAACCTTACCTTGTATCTTTCCCTTTGTTGTTCATGTACCTTGTGATCTTGTGTGTTTGATTGTCTAGTGGATGTGTGATTGGACTTGTTCTTGAGTGTTTCCCCTTGTGATTTCTCTCCGTTCTTCCCCGTGTTCATCGTGTTCTTCGAGGGATCCCACTCCAAACGTGAAAGATCGTCGCTATAGGGTTCCACCCTACATCAATAGTCCTATACACAAAGGGGTCAAATGTCTTGATGTCTCTACTGGTAGAATTTACATATCTAGGGATGTTGTCTTTGATGAGTCTGTTTTTCCCTTCAAGTCACTCCATCCAAATGCCGGTGCCCTTCTTCGAAAAGAAATTCTTCTACTTCCGGAATTTGATCAAGGGGGTGATAACAATTGTACTAATCAATGTGCTAATATTCCTTCTAGTTCTACTCCGGGTACTATGTCTGTGTAGGTGCATGAAGAAAACGGCGTTCAAAACGTCCAAGATGATCAAAATCCGGTGCAAAATGATGCTATATTTGATGTGTTTGAAGAAGAAGCAGCAGGCGCAGAACACGAGGAGGATGCGGCGGCGCCTGTCACGCCTGTGCGCTGATCCGCCTTGGATCACGGGCGGAGATCCGCACGGGATCGCGCGCCTGCCAGCCGACAGGAGAGTCAAGCCTCTCCAGCCCGCTCCGCATCCGCCACGTCGACAGGTGACGACGCGGGATTCCCCTTGTCCGGCGCGCGCATGCAGGGGACGTCCGTTGCACGCATGCAGGGGACAGGAGCAGCAGGCTCGGGATCTTCTGCTCCGGGTCACTCCGTGGACTCAGCCGTTGCTAGTGCAGGACAGGCCACACCAGGGGCTACTGGATCCGGTACTTCAGCACAATCTGCACACATGGATGGATCTCCTGGATCTTCTGCAACCAGCCGATCTGTGCAATCTTCTGTACAACAGCAAGAACAGCCTGCTACCACCTCAAGGGTCATGACCCGGCTACAGAAAGGTATTAGAAATCCCAAAATAAGAAGAGATGGTACTGTACCATATGGCATGTTATGTGTTTCAGGTGAACCAACAAAGTTGAGAGATGCACTTGGAGATCCGAAATGGAAAAGGTCTATGGATGAAGAGTATGATGCACTCATGAAAAATAAGACATGGCACTTGGTGCCAAGTCAGAGAGGTAAAAACATTATTGACTGTAAGTGGGTCTATGGAATCAAAAGAAAAGCAAATGGCTCTATTGATAGGTATAAAGCACGTCTTGTTGCCAAAGGATTCAAGCAACGGTATGGGATTGATTATGAGGACACTTTCAGTCCAGTTGTAAAAGCTGCTACTATAAGACTTGTGCTAGCCATTCTGTTTCTAGGGGATGGAGTCTTGACGGCTAGATGTTGAGCAGCGTTTACGCATGGTGTTCTGGAAGAGGAGGTCTATATGAGGCAACCACCAGGATATGAAAACAAACAAACACCTCATTATGTTTGCAGGCTTGACAAAGCCCTTTATGGTCTGAAGCAGTCACCTAGAGCATGGTTCTCAAGGTTAAGTTCACAATTGAAGCATCTTGGATTTATTCCATCCAAGGCAGATACATCTCTCTTCATTTATAATAAGGCAAACACAATGATTTTTGTGCTCATATATGTGGATGATATTATAGTTGCAAGCTCTTCTCAAGATGCCACTAATGCTCTCTTGCGCGATTTGAGTTCAGAATTTGCTTTGAAGGATCTTCGTGATTTGCATTTCTTCTTGGGCATTGAAGTTAAGAAGACTCAAGATGGCATAGTGTTGAATCAAGAGAAATATGCCACTGAACTTCTAACTCGAATGGGAATGAAGGATTGCAAACCCTCTCCTACACCATTGTCTTCTTCAGAACAACTTTCAGCATATCAGGGAGAACCTCTTAATGAAGAGGAGAGCACAAAATATAGAAGTGTTGTTGGAGCTCTACAATACTTGACTTTGACACGGCCAGATATATCGTTTGCTGTGAACAAGGTTTGTCAATATTTGCATGCTCCTACCTCCACTCATTGGACGTCCGTCAAACGGATTGTACGATACATTAAGCATACTATGAGTTTGGGACTTCAGCTCAGACGTTCCAGTTCCACACTTGTTAGTGCATTTTACGATCTTGATTGGGCGAGGATGTGTTGATGACGAGAAAGTCAACTGGAGGATTTGCGATATTCTTTGGTTCAAACCTTATTTCTTGGAGTGCGGAAAACAAGCCACCGTGTCAAGGTCAAGTCTGAGGCTGAATACAAATCACTAGCAAATGCAACTGCTGAAATTATTTGGGTGGAATCTTTGCTTCATGAGCTAGGAATCAAGCAACCTCGTATATATTGTCTATGGTGTGACAACTTGGGAGCAACCTATCTTTCTGCTAATCCAGTGTTTCATGGTAGAACCAAACACATTGAAATTGATTTTCACTTTGTGCGTGAAAGAGTTGCAGAGAAGAAGTTGGATATACGATTCATTCCATCCAAAGATCAAGTAGCTGATGGATTCACCAAAGCTTTGCCAACCAAGTCCTTTGAAGAGTTCAAGAGAAATCTTAACATAGGATAGTTTAGATTAAGGGAGGGTGTTAGAGTTTGAACTGTTTAACTCATGTAATCTCACCTATCTCTATCTACCTCCCGTAGCTATCTCTATCTCCTAAACCGAACCAGATCGGGATTCTCTCTCTGGACTTGTACGCTACGGCAAAGGCTCGTTCGGCCTCGATATATATATACATACGATGCGGCTCCCTCGAGGAGTAGGAACGCTTATACAAAATCTTACACTGCCATCTGGTCACATGCACCAACGGACTGATTTGGTTGTCGTCTGTAAATCGTGCGCATAGCGTCGTGCATATAGCAGTGCTCCTCTAAGTATTGCACATCTAAGTCATATGTTATTGTTTTCAGTTTTGCTAAAGCACATATAGATGTGCCATAAGTATGACACATCTAAGTCCCATGTCATTGATCTTACTGTTGGATAACGTAGTAATTTCAAAAAAATTCCTACGCACACGCAAGATCATGGTGATGATATAGCAACAAGGGGAGAGTGTTGTCTACGTACCCTCGTAGACCGAAGCGGAAGCGTTGACGCAACGTAGAGGAAGTAGTCGTACGTCCTCCCGGTCCAACCGATACAAGCACCGTTACTCCGGCACCTCCGAGTTCTTGACACGCGTCAGCTCGATGGCGCACCTCGATCTCAATCCGATGGAGGCGCCGAGGGGAGTTCCGTCGACCTGACGGCGTGGTGGCGATCTTGATGTTCTCGATCGCGGGCTTCGCCTAAGCACCGCTACAATATGACCGAGGTGTAATATCGTGGAGGGGGCACCGCTGCACGGCTAAGAAACGATCAATGATCAACTTGTGTGTCTAGGGTGCCCCCCTACCCCCGTATATAAAGGAGGGAGGGAGGAAGTGGCCGGCCCAAGGAGGGGGCGCGCCATAGGAGGAGGAAACCTACTCCAAGTAGGTTTCCCCTCTTTCCTAATCCAAGTTGGAGGGAAGGAAGGAGTACTAGTAGTAGGAAGGAAGAGGGGAAGGAGAAAGGAAGGGGGCCGGCCCCTCCCAGTCGGATTGGGCTTGGGGGCGCCCCCCTTGCTCATTCTCCTTCCTTCCACTTGGGCCCAATAAGGCCCATATACTTACCGGGGTTCGATAACCTCCGAGCTCCGATATATTCCCAAACTCTCCGGAACCTTTCCGGTGTCCAAATATATCCGTCAATATATCAATCTTTATGTCTCGACCATTTCGAGACTCCTCGTCATGTCCGTGATCACATCCGGACTCGAACAAACGTCGGTACATCAAAATACATAAACTCATAACATAAGCATCGCCGAAACCTTAAGCGTGCGGACCCTACGGTTCGAGAACGATGTAGACATGGTGAGACACGTCTCGGTCAATAACCAATAGCGGGACCTGGATGCCCATATTGGTTCCTACATATTCTCGAAGATCTTTATCGGTCAAACCGCACAACAACATCGTTGTTCCCTTTGTCATCGGTATGTTACTTACCCGAGATTTGATCATCGGTATCAATACCTAGTTCAATCTCGTTACAGTAAGTCTCTTTACTCGTTCCGTGTCGTCATCTCATAACTAACTCATTAGTTACATGCTTGCAAGGCTTAGGTGATGAGTATTACCGAGAGGGCCCAAAGATACCTCTCCGACAATCGGAGTGACAAATCCTAATCTCGAATTATGCCGACTCAACATGTACCTTGAAAACACCTATAGTACTCCTTTATAATCACCCGATTCGTTGTGACGTTTGGTAGTACCAAAGTGTTCCTCCGTAAACAGGAGTTACACAATTCTCATAGTTACTGAGAACATGTATAAGTCATGAAGGAAGCAATAGCGAATACTAAGCGATCAAGTGCTAAGCTAACGGATGGGTCATGTCAATCACATCATTCTCCTAATGATGTGATCCCATTTAATCAAATGACAACACATGTCTATGGTTAGGAAACATAACCATCTTTGATTAATGAGCTAGTCAAGTAGAGGCATACTAGTGACTATATGTTTGTCTATGTATTCACACATGTATCATGTTTCCGGTTAATACAATTCTAGCATGAATACTAAACATTTATCATGGTATGAGGAAATAAATAATAACTTTATTATTGCCTCTAGGGCATATTTCCTTGATCTCCCACTTGCACTAGAGTCAATAATCTAGATTACATAGTAATGATTCTAACACCCATGGAGTCTTGGTGCTGATCATGTTTTGCTCGTGAGAGAGGCTTAGTCAGCGGTGCGCAACATTCAGATCCGTATGTATCTTGCAAATCTCTATGTCTCCCACTTGGACTTGGTCCCGAATGGAATTGAAGCGTCTCTTGATGTGCTTGGTCCTCTTGTGAAATCTGGATTCCTTTGCCAAGGCAATTGCACGATATTGTCACGAAGATCTTCATTGGTCCCGATGCACTAGGTATGACACCTAGATCGAAATGAACTCCTTCATCGAGACTCCTTCATTTCTGCTTGAAGCAGCTATGTACTCCGCTTCACATGTAGATCCCGCTACGACGCTTTGTTTAGAACTGCACCAACTCACAGCTCCACCGTTTAATATAAACACGTATCCGGTTTGCGATTTAGAATCGTCCGGATCAGTGTCAAAGCTTGCATCGACGTAACCATTTATGACTAGCTCTTTGTCACCTCCATATACGAGAAACATATCCTTAGTCCTTTTCAAGTATTTCAGGATGTTCTTGACCGCTGCCCAGTGATCCACTCCTGGATTACTTTGGTACCTACCTGCCAAGCTTATTGCGAAGCATACGTTAGGTCTGGTACACAGCATTGCATACATGATAGAGCCTATGGCTGAAGCATAGGGAACACATTTCATTTTCTCTCTATCTTCTGCTGTGGTCGGGCATTGAGTTTGACTCAACTTCACACCTTGTAGCACAGGCAAGAATCCTTTCTTTGCCTGATCCATTTTGAACTTTTTCAAAATTTTGTCAAGGTATGTGCTTTGTGAAAGTCCTATTAAGCGTCTTGATCTATCTCTATAGATCTTGATGCCCAATATGTAAGTAGCTTCACTGAGGTCTTTCATTGAAAAACTTTTATTCAAGTATCCCTTTATGCTATCCAGAAATTCTATATCATTTCCAATTAATAATATGTCATCAACATATAAAACTAGAAATGCTCTGAGCTCCCACTCACTTTCTTGTAAATCTGAGGCTTCTCCAAAAGTCTCATATAAAACCATATCTTTGATCACACTTGTCAAAGCGTTTATTCCAACTCGAGATGCTTGTACCAGTCCATAAATGGAGCAATGGAGCTTGCACACTTTGTTAGCACCTTTTGGATCAACAAAACCTTGAGCTGCATCATATACAACTCTTCTTCTAGAAATCCATTCAAGAATGCAGTCTTGACATCCATTTGCCAAATTTCATAATCATGAAATGCAGCAATAGCTAACATGATTCGGACAGACTTAAGCATCGCTACGGGTGAGAAAGTCTCATCGTAGTCAACCCCTTGAACTTGTCGAAAACCTTTCGCAACAAGTCGAGCTTTGTAGATAGTAACATTACCATCAGCATCAGTCTTCTTCTTAAAGATCCATTTATTCTCAATGGCTTGTCGATCATCGGGCAAGTCAACCAAAGTCCATACTTTGTTTTCATACATGGATCCCATCTCAGATTTCAAGGCCTCTAGCCATTTTGCGGAATCTGGGCTCATCATCGCTTCCTCATAGTTCGTAGGTTCATCATGGTCAAGTAACATGACTTCCGAATAGGATTACCGTACCACTCAGTGCGGATCTTACTCTGGTAGACCTCGAGGTTCGATAGAAACTTGATCTGAAGTTTCATGATCAATATCATTAGCTTCCTCACTAATTGGTGTAGTTGTCACGGGAACCGGTTCTTGTGATGAACTACCTTCAATAAGGGAGTAGATACTGATTATCTCATCAAGTTCTACTTTCCTCCCACTCACTTCTTTCGAGAGAAACTCCTTCTCTAGAAAGGATCCGAATTAGCAACGAAAATCTTGCCCTCGGATCTGTGATAGAAGGTGTACCCAATAGTCTCCTTTGGGTATCCTATGAAGACACATTTCTCCGATTTGGGTTCGAGCTTATCGGTTGAAGTTTCTTCACATAAGCATCGCAGCCCCAAACTTTAAGAAACGACAACTTTAGTTTCTTGCCAAACCATAGTTCATAAGGCGTCGTCTCAGCGGTTTTGATGGTGCCCTATTTAACGTGAATCGGCCGTCTCTAAAGCATAACCCCAAAGCGATAGCGGTAAATCGGTAAGAGACATCATAGATCGTACCATATCAAGTAAAGTACGATTCGACGTTCGGACACACCATTTCGTTGTGGTGTTCGGTGGCGTGAGTTGCGAAACTATTCCGCATTGTTTCAAATGTAAACCAAACTCGTAACTCAAATATTCTCCTCCACGATCGATCGTAGAAACTTTATTTTCTTGTTACGATGATTTTCTACTTCACTCTGAAATTCTTTGAACTTTTCAAATGTTTCAGACTTGTGCTTCATCAAGTAGATATACCCATATCTGCTCAAATCATCTGTGAAGGTGAGAAAATAACGATATCGCCACGAGCCTCAACATTCATCGGACCACATACATCATATGTATGATTTCCAACAAATCTGTTGCTCTCTCCATAGATCCGGAGAATGGTGTTTTTCGTCATCGTGCCCATGAGGCACGGTTCGCAAGTACCAAGTGATTCATAATCAAGTGATTCGAAGTCCATCGGTATGGAGTTTCTTCATGCGTTTTACACCGATATGACCTAAGCGGCGATTGCCACAAATATGTTGCACTATCATTATCAACTCTGCATCTTTTGGCTTCAACATTATGAATATGTGTATCACTACTATCGAGATTCAATAAAATAGACCACTCTTCAAGGGTGCATGACCATAAAAGATATTACTCATATAAATAGAACAACCATTATTCTCTCGATTTAAATGAATAACCGTCTCGCATCAAACAAGATCCTGATATAATGTTCATGCTCAACGCAGGCACCAAATAACAATTATTCAGGTCTAAAACTAATCCGATGGTAGATGTAGAGGTAGCGTGCCGACCGCGATCACATCGACTTTGGAACCATTTCCCAGCGCGCCGTCACCTCGTCCTTAGCTAATCTTCGCTTAATCCGTAGTCCTGTTTGAGTTGCAAATGTTAGCAATGAACTAGTATCAAATACCGGGTGCTCTGCGAGCATTAGTAAGGTACACATCAATAACATGTATATCACATATACCTTTGTTCACTTTGCTATCCTTCTTATCCGCCAAATACTTGGGGCAGTTCCGCTTCGATGTCGATCGCTTGCGGTAGAAGCACTCGATTTGGGCTTAGGTCCGGACTTGGGTTTCTTCTCTTGAGCAACAACTTGTTTGCTGTTCTTTTGAAGTTCCTTCTTCTTCCCTTTGCCCTTCTTCTTGAAACTAGTGGTCTTGTTGACCATCAACACTTGATGCTCCTTCTTGATTTCTACCTCCATGGCTTTCGGCATCGCGAAGAGCTCGGGAATAGTCTTGTTCATCCCTTGCATATTATAGTTCATCACAAAGCTCTTGTAGCTTGGTGGCGATGATTGGAGAATTACATCAATGGCGCTATCATCCGGAAGATTAACTCCCGGTTGAATCAAGTGATTATTATACCCGGACATTTTGAGTATATGCTCACTTGATGAACTGTTCTCCTCCATCTTGCAGTGTAGAACTTATTGGAGACTTCATATCTCTCAATCCGGGCATTTGCTTGAAATATTAACTTCAACTCTGGAACATCCCATATGCTCCATGACGTTCAAAACGTCGTTGAAGACCGGTTCTAAGCCGTAAAGCATGGCACACTAAACTATAGAGTAGTCATCGCTTTGCTCGCGCGAGACGTTCTTAGCGTCGTCGGTTACATCAAGCGAGTTCGGCACCCAGCGGTGCTTCGAGGATGTAACTCTTACAGTGCAGCAATGAGGATAATCCTCGAGATTACGGACCCGATCCGTGTAATTGCTACCATCATCTTTCAACTTTGCTTTCTCAAGGAACGCATTAAAATTCAACGGAACAACAAAGACGAGCCATCTATCTACAAACAAACATAGACAAGCAAAATACTATCGGTACTAAGTTCATGATAAATTTAAGTTCAATTAATCATATTACTAAAGAACTCCCACTTAGATGACATCTCTCTAGTCATCTAAGTGATCACGTGATCCAAATCAACTAAACCATGTCCGATCATCACGTGAGATGGAGTAGTTTCAATGGTGAACATCTCTATGTTGATCATATCTACTATATGATTCACGCTCGACCTTTCGGTCTCCGTGTTCGAGGCCATATCTGTATATGCTAGGCTCGTCAAGTATAACTTTGAGTATTCGCGTGTGCAACTGTTTTGCACCGTTGTATTTGAGCGTAGAGCCTATCACACCGATCATCACGCGGTCTCAAAGACGAAGAACTTTCATAGCGGTGCATACTCGGGAGAACACTTCTTGATAATTAGTGAGAGATCATCTTAAAATGCTACCGTCAATCAAAGCAAGATAAGATGCATAAAGGATAAGCATCACATGCAATCAATATAAGTGATATGATATGGCCATCATCATCTTGTGCTTGTGATCTCATCTCGAAGCACCGTCGTGATCACCATCGTCACCGCGCGACACCTTGATCTCCATCGTAGCATCGTTGTCGTTTCGCCATCTATTGCTTCTCGACTATCGCTACCGCTTAGTGATAAAGTAAAGCAATTACAGATGCGTGCATTTCATACAATAAGCGACAACCATATGGCTCCAGCCAGTTGCCGATAACCGGTTACAAAACATGATCATCTCATACAATAAAATATAGCATCACGTCTTGACCATATCACATCACAACATGCCTGCAAAAACAAGTTAGACATCCTCTACTTTGTTGTTGCAAATTTTACGTGGCTGCTACGGGCTTAGCAAGAACCGTTCTTACCTCGCATCAAAACCACAGCGATAGTTTGTCAAATAGACTCCGTTTAACCTTCACAAGGACGGGCGTAGCCACTCAGTTCAACTAAAGTTGGAGAAACAGACACCGCTAGTCACCTGTGCAAAGCACGGCGGTAAAACCAGTCTCGCGTAAGCGTCTGCGTAATGTCGGTCCAGCCGCTTCATCCAACAATACCGCTGAACCAAAGTATAACATCTTTGGTAGGCGGATGACTTATATCGTCCACAACTCACTTGTGTTCTACTCATGCATATAACATCAACGCATAAAACCTAGGCTCGGATGCCATTTGTTGGGTAACGTAGTAATTTCAAAAAATTCCTCTGCGCGCAAGATCATGGTGATGATATAGCAACGAGGGAGAGTGTTGTCTCGTACCCTCGTGAGACCGAAGCGGAAGCGTTGGCGCAACGTAGAGGAAGTAGTCGTCGTCCTCCGGTCCAACCGATCCAAGCACCGTTACTCGGCACCTCCGAGTTCTTGACACGCGTACAGCTCGATGGCGCACCCTCGATCTCCAATCCAGAGAGGCGCCGAGGGGAGTTCCACAAGACGACGGCGTGGTGACGATCTTGATGTTCTCGGTCGCGAGGCTTCGCCTAAGCACCGCTACAATATGACCGAGGTGTAATATCATGGAGGGGGCACCGCACACGGCTAAGGAACGATCAATGATCAACTTGTGTGTCTAGGGTGCCCCTTACCCCGTATATAAAGGAGGGAGGGAGGAGGTGGCTGCCCAAGGAGGCGCGCCATAGGAGGAGGAAACCTACTCCAAGTAGGTTTCCCTCTTTCCTAATCAAGTTGGAGGAAGGAAGGAGTACTAGTAGTAGGAAGGAAGAGGGGGAAGGAGAAAGGAAAGGGGGGCCGCCCCCTCCCCAATCGGATTGGGCTTGGGGCCCCCTCCTTGCTCCTTCTCCTTCCTTCCACTTGGGCCCAATAAGGCCCATATACTTACCGGGGGGTTCCGGTAACCTCCCGGAGCTCCGGTATATTCCCAAACTCTCCCGGAACCTTTTCGGTGTCCAAATATATCCGTCCAATATATCAATATTTATGTCTCGACCATTTCGAGACTACTCGTCATGTCCGTGATCACATCCGGGACTCCGAACAAACTTTGGTACATCAAAATACATAAACTCATAACATAACTGTCATCGAAACCTTAAGCGTGCGGACCCTACGGTTCGAGAACGATGTAGACATGACTGAGACACATCTCTGGTCAATAACCAATAGCGGGACCTGGATGCCCATATTGGTTCCTACATATTCTATGAAGATCTTTATCGGTCAAACCGCACAACAACATACGTTGTTCCCTTTGTCATCGGTATGTTACTTACCCGAGATTTGATCGTCGGTATCCAATACCTAGTTCAATCTCGTTACCGGTAAGTCTCTTTACTCGTTCCGTAATACGTCATCTCATAACTAACTCATTAGTTACATGCTTGCAAGGCTTAGGTGATGAGTATTACCGAGAGGGCCCAGAGATACCTCTCCGACAATCGGAGTGACAAATCCTAATCTCGAATTATGCCAACTCAACATGTACCTTTAGAAACACCTGTAGTACTCCTTTATAATCACCCATTTACGTTGTGACGTTTGGTAGTACCCAAAGTGTTCCTCCAGTAAACAGGAGTTACACAATTCTCATAGTTACTGAGAACATGTATAAGTCATGAAGGAAGCAATAGCGAATACTAAGCGATCAAGTGCTAAGCTAACGGATGGGTCATGTCAATCACATCATTCTCCTAATGATGTGATCCCATTTAATCAAATGACAACACATGTCTATGGTTAGGAAACATAACCATCTTTGATTAATGAGCTAGTCAAGTAGAGGCATACTAGTGACTATATGTTTGTCTATGTATTCACACATGTATCATGTTTCCGGTTAATACAATTCTAGCATGAATAATAAACATTTATAATGATATGAGGAAATAAATAATAACTTTATTATTGCCTCTAGGGCATATTTCCTTCACTTACATTAAGATTCGTGTGAATATTCTTTTTTTTCCTCTATACTTGATTCACTCACTTAGATGTGCAATAACTAGAGCACATCTAGATGTGCCCTAAACACACCTGATTGATTTTGCGATAAGATTCGTGCAAGCATTTTCTTTTCTCTTTTTCTAACTTGATTGAGTCACTTAGATGTGCAATAACTAGAGCACATCTAGATGTGCCATAAACAGACCCGATTTTATTCATATCATAATCAGGCACCACACGCTCGTGATTTTGTACATATGTTTTCAGTAGTAATCTGGATTATTTTTTTGGAGCTTATTAGACAATGGGGTTTGGAGAGAATGTCTTTTTTTTGTTTAGAAAGGGCCTTTGGTTTTTTTCTCACCGTTACTTCGAGCCCGCCCTTCATTTCCTTCTTGGATTCACCACTTTCTTTAAATATACCGAGTTCTTGTTTGTTTAAACTCATTGGTTGTGTATCTTTCCTGGTTGTGTTGTATAATTTTGTCGTTGAGTGTGGTGGCTCTTATAACTCTTTGTACTTCATTCTTCTTCTTCTTCTTCTACATGCTTAAGAAAATTGAAAGACATTGACAATTGGTGGCTAGTTGTCAAGGCTCCGAGAGACACTGCACCCTCAATTTCTTGCTACGCGCAAGCCGATACGGTGATGTATGGGCTCCACGATAGCCATTGGATGCAGTCCTTCTGAGCAGTCACTTCTACAGAGTAAATCCACGAGTATATTCACTTTGACCCCCGCAGTAGAGGATTCCATTGTACTCGACGTCATTCGCATACAATCATAATTTACCGGAGCCACGATCTCATTCCTTTCCACAAAATTTGGACTTCCATGGCCAAGCCATGGTGTAAGCTATTTATGTGGCTTCTCCTTCATAGTAAGGCCCTTGCCGCGGATCGTCTGGCCATCCGGGGTTGTCCACATGATGAGGCCTTCACTCTTCGCCTATCTGGGCATGAAACAAATGAGCATCTAGCCTATTCTCTCGTGGGGGGTGGGACATTCGTTTCCTCCTGGCTTTTCTATAACCCATGTGACGACACTCATCTTCACTGCCCTTGAGGAATTGTGGAATTTGAACATCTAGCGCACAACCGTTTCAGCATGTGAGTACCTAGGTGTTGTGGTATGGTTTGGAAAGAGTGAAACAATCAGCTATGTGTTGTGGTATGTTTGGAAAGAGTGAAACAACCATATATGTGTTGTGGTGCGTATCTTCAATGACTTCTCCCTCATCGTGCTTGAGGTTGCATACTTTGTCACGGAGGACATTAACCAAGTGCGTCCCTTCTTTGTGTCAGACATGCAGGTGCGTGTCTTTTTGGGATATAATCCGGTTGGAATTTCCTTTTTTTCGCTTTCATCTTATAAATAACATTTGTTCTTCTTACCATATCTTTTTATTCTAAATATTGAAGGTCAAGCCTGAATTAATAATAAGTTAAAAGTCAGAGCTGATAAGCAAATAACTATTGGAGGGAGTATTATATTATTACTAGTAATAATGTATGTGCAATGCACGTTTATATTAGGTAGGATATTAGTTGCACGTTATATTAGTTAAGATATATCTGTTGCACAATTACTTTTTTCGCGGGAATGGTAGGATATTAATTACATGGCAGATTTCATGGGATAGCGTTGAGTCAAAACGTGTTTATAACCAATGGCGGTGGTGGGTAATTAGAGCGTTAAACGTGTTTGGTGCTCAACATTGGAGCGATTTGAATCGCTAGATAACATGATTTGACGGCGGAGATGGTTTGGATCTGCCCTTTTGGTTTTTTTATATTGGTATAGATATAGATATAGATATAGATATAGATATAGATATAGATATAGATATAGATTAAACAGAATTGTGTAAATCCTGCTCCATATATATATGGCGAGTTCATCTTTGCACTGCATAGCATGCATTACGGTGTAGTAAACCAGGTTTCAAACGGACTTGAGCTTCTTAGCGATGCCGGCGAAGTACTTCCCCTGGTGCTCCGCCAAAGCGAGCTCGGCGCCGGTAGGCACCCTGCTACCGTCGGCGCCGGCAAAGGTGCCAGCCCCGTACGCGCTGCCGCCCTTGACCTCGTCCATGATCAGCATGCCGGCGCCGTGCGTGCCCCCGACCGGCACGAACAGCATGCCATGGTGCGCCAGCTGCGTGACGGCCGTGAGCGCGGTGGACTCCTGGCCGCCGCCCTGGGTGGCCGTCGCGAAGAAGACGCCGGCGGGCTTGCCGGCGAGAGACTGCTCCTTCCAGAGGCCGCCGGTGGAGTCGAAGAAGGCCTTCATCTGCGCGGCCATCATGCCGAACCGCGTCGGGGTGCCGAAGAGGACGCCGTCGGCCTCGGCCAGCTGGCTCGCCGTGATGACGGGGTGGTCCTGGCGCACCGGCGCGGCGTGCATCTTCGCCAGCACGTCCTCCGGCAGCGTCTCCGGCACCCGCCATATGGTGGCCTCGACGCCGGGGACGGAGTCGGCGCCCTTCTTTATCTCCTCCGCCAGCGTCGCGACGTGCCCCCAGGTCGAGTAGTACCTGCAGATAATACAGTGATCAGATCAGTGAGCTAGCTAGCCGGAAGAAAAAGGGATGAGCAAAGGCGGAGCATTGCTTGATTACACGATGTATATCTTGGTCGCCATTGCTGCAGATTTCTGCTAAAAGTTTCTTTCTACTAAAATTCCTGCCCTAGGTTCTTGTCGCGGTGTGGCATGTGAAGGCAGAAGGGTGAGAGGAACCGGTATTTATATAAAAAGACCGCAGTGCGCTAACTGATTTAGTGGTAGCAGTAGTTCTATACACTAAACTGGTTCAGTGGTGTTAATGGCGTCCGCTATCTTGGAAAAGCCATGGCTGCTAAGCGCTACTAGTAATTAAGAATGATCGGGTGTGGCAGGCCGGACAGTGCGCAATTTGTAATGAGGGAAAAGCAACAGGAATCCACAATAACGGGGTTAGGTGATGATGCGGGGAGCTGCTTTGCAAAGCAGCCTAGGTTGTGCGAGGTCATTTAGGCTTTGGTAACTGGCAAGTTGCTTGAGGAAGTGATATTTTTTCTTCTGAATGAAACTTTGTTGTACGCTGATTATAAAAAATAAGACACCAGTTACACCATTAGAATGGTAAAGAAGCATCTATGTACGGGGGAAGAAACTGCCTCTCGCGTCGGTCCCCTCGTGGGTGACACGGGAGGTCTTAGCCGCCGCCGCCTGGTCCTCCCCCAGAGCTCACCTCCCACTTTGCCGGTGGTCGGCGCCTGGCAAAGCCCGTGTGTGCGATGGCGGTGGCAAAGGGCCTCTCCTCCCTCCTCCGGATCCGCGGGCGGCGCGGGTGCCCAGATCCGCGGGGTGCGGCCCTCTCGACGGCGCTGCGATTCCAGGCGGCGGCGCACTTGCGGTTGTGCATGGGCGACCAGATCCATGTGGTGTGGGTTTCCGGCAGAGTGGCGGCTCCCAGGGGCGGCGGGCTTGGGAGGCGGCAGACTTGGGCGACGACGTGGACCGCGCGGCGGCGGATCTCGTCGCTCCGGTCATCGCGGAGGAATCTGGACTGGGACGACGGCCCTGGTAGGCATGGCGACAACGCCCTCGGCTGGCGGCGCTCGCAGGTGGTGGATGGACGGCATCTTGACCGCGTGGGCGGTGAGTTGCCAGTGGATCTCCTCCTCGCTGCAAGCTCTCTCCCGCTGCACTTGGTGGCTTGCGATCCTGGTCGCCGGCCTCGGTGCGTTCCCGGGGGCTAGTAGAGGTGACATCTGACCAGAGAAAACTCTGGATGACTCGCTCATCCCGACAGTGGCGACGACCAAGGTCGTTGCTCTCCTTCTTGCAGGGGTCGTCGAGGTCCCATGCCCGGGTGAAGACCCAAAATCTCCTGAAATTGGGCGGCGGCGGCACTGTGTGTGTCGTGCCCTTCTTGGAGGTGCCACCTGGGGGGTTCGGGTGCTCGGTTAGAGGAATTGCAGGCCGAGGGGATGGGACCAGGTGTTCACGAAGGAGGAGCGGCATGGCATCTAGCACGTCGACAACGGCGGGTCTCAGCGACATGGAGCAGCGGAGTCTCGACGATGGGCGCGTGATGATGGACGAACGCGTGATGGCGGTGTTATCTGGCGTCGTAGTGGCGTCGACGGCAACTAGGTCTGGCAAGGTCGATGCGTCAGCACAACTCTGAAGATGGATCGGTGAAAGGCGGCGGCGGCGGCCTCTGAGAGTGAGTCGGACATGTGTATGCCCTAGACCCGGCAATGTGGCTTGGTTAGGGCCTTCGGTTTTAGATGTTAGGGTATGGTGCAAGGTCTGTCTGGTATTCGGCTCGGACTATCACACCCCTTCATCAAGTGGATAGGAATAGCGACAGATGTTGCCAAAATGATGACTTCAGACGTATTGATGTATTACTTTATAAGATTTTTGTGAATAATTAATAAAATGGCTGCATGTACCGCCGAGATGCGGAGGGCGGGGGTCTTCCTCATGTTTTTTAAAAAAATCACTACTACAATGGCATAACATCGACAAAATAATGGTCACCTCTGGTTCTGGGTGGCGAGCGGATATTTCAGGCTACATTCTTCATCTCTTTCAGTCAGGTGCGCCTGGACGCTTTCTCTCCTGTCCAACTCGACCGAGGCAGCAACAAAATTAATTGATCGAGACGGGCAGAGCTAAGATTCCGAGTTTATCTTTTATCATGTTGCCAAAATATGGCAAGTCTAGAGAGCATGTATCTGACTCGCTACACGCGGAAGCGCTTGCCCTGCAACATGCTACAAATATTGCGATCAGTATGGGATGCCAGCAGGTAATTTTCGAAACGGATTCCATGATGTTGAAGCAGGCAATCACCAGTACGGAGTATGATTTATCAAAGTTGGGATCCTTATTCCAAGATGTAAAATTTCAGATGCGTGTAGGTTTGATTGTTGTAAGCTTTGAACATTGTAATAGAGAGTGTAACAGAGCAGCACACATTTTAGCTATGCATGGACTAGGCATGGAAAATGACTGCTTTGAGACTTGGCTTGGTAATTTCCCAGAATTTGTACTCGATGCTGTTGTTGGCGATATGCCAAATGTTCTAATGTAATGGAATACAATGCGTTCCTTTCAAAAAAAAAAAAATGGCAAGTCTAGAGAGCCTTGTCAGTGACACGCGACCCTTCCTCTTTATCAAGCTCCAGATTTCTCCTCCACCATGGTAGCCAGTGCGGATTTCATTCGATGTCTCGGTGGTGCTGATGGCGAGCTGCTTGATTCTGGCCACAGGATGGGAGACGAATCTCTGGATGACCCGTCGCGGCGACCATCATAGTCGGCAACGCCTGCTGCCTGACGACTCTTGGCCCCTTGCTGACCCCGGTTTGGCTGGCATATACAGTTTGAACTTGGAGCTTCAACCTTTCTTTAGAGGGTGACTTCTTCGGCACAGCAGCGTCGCCATGCCCCATGATCAAGCTTTTAATCCGACCCGAGACCTCAGTATGAACGCATGCAATATTGCTAGCACTCCTACTGTAGTACTGTTTATATGTTTAACAAGTGAGAATCATATCATCATGCATGAACGCGATCGTGCTACCGAAATTGATTTGTGACTTGGCGCCTATTGACTTCTGTACTGCTTGCCTCTACACGGAGAGCACTTCCGATTCTCATGTCAGGAGCTGGATGGACTATTTGTCTGCCGTAGAGACTTGAGACTAGGTGATTCAAGTTCTAATTAGTTAATTGCTAAACCGTAACCAGCAATCCGTCGTAGTCTAGGTGGTTAGGATACTCGGCTCTCACCCGAGAGACCCGGGTTCAAGTCCCGGCGACGGAATTTTTTCATTTTGTGCCCCTTTTTTTCCAGGTGGTTACAGTCACTTTAACTGAAAGTTCAGACCGGATTTGCCCTTCAAACCTAGGCTCCTTTCATGAGGCCCTTGAGTTTGTCTGCCTAACTTTTTGACTGATGAGCTGATGACTCCATTTCAGAAAGAAGAAATATGGATCCAAATATTGAGTCTCTAAAGTCTTTTCAAAATTAAAGTTGTTTCATGGTTCAACTTTCCCGCTGCCATGTGCAATTTTCAACGGTTCGAACATTCTGATCACTCAAAATTACCACCTTATGAAAACCATCTATGATACTTTGCAACCATCTATGATACTACTTCTATGATACTTTGCACTATCGTACTAGCCTTAAAAAAAACAAGACAAAAGACATGCCTCATTCATTAATAAAGAGGGAGTTTAAAGTACATAGCAACATCTCCACAACATAGCCGTCAAAAGAAAAATTACATACGAAATCACTCTCATGGTATGATCTTGCTCAAGTGCTTAGCCCCCATGGTAACCCAAAGTTTGGCCTCGTCTTGAATAAGCTTTAGGATGTAGAAAGGCGGCGGTGATTTTTTCTTCTTCTAAAAACTCTAGCATTCTTCTCGTTCCAAATGGTCCAACTGACAAAGCATTGTGAGAGTAGCCATCGCCTCCTGATTTGCGGTATTAGACCGTGACATGCCAGTCCACCGCCTCTTGACGTTTTGCTCGGCCCTCCATCCGTTCGTGTCAAGCCCTCCGAGCCCCGACCAATCCTTCGCCATCCTCCACACACGAGTCAAAGTTACTCCCCATGATAACTAGCCTGTGCATATCATATATTAAAGAAGATAAGGCAAAGAGTGCCTCCACCAGGTATGGACCGATCTTAAGGCGTTGTTTGGATAGGTGGAACGTAGAAAACCAATTCTGGTTTTCTGGAACGTAGAAAACCAATTCTCTATAAACCAGGAACAGAGCCTAACAGAATAAAATCTCGTTTGGATGCTCTAACTAATTTGCGTTTTTGGAAGACTTGGTTTTCACAAACCTCAAAATCTGCATTTATAGAAAAACGACTATTAGTCGTTTTTGTAAAAGCTTGGTTTGCATATACTCCCATCGCAAATTCGCAACTAATCGGTGTCCTCACGTGCGTCCTCCAGCCTGGCACGGCATGGCCGCCGCCGCGTCACATCTCCGCTGCCTGGTATGATACTCCTCTCGTTCGCCATCCAGCCACGGCTATGGCCACGAACGCATTGACGCGCCGCTGTCTGGTAGGGATGCTCCTCGCGCAGTCGTACTAGTCCTCCGGCCACGACATGGTCGTCGCTGCGTTTGCGCCCAGGATTCCGCTAGCTGTTGGCTGGATCTAGGATGATGTGTCGACGCCATCGGTGATGTGCGTCACCTGTGGCATGTCACTGGCTGGTCGGTGTGCAGAGATCACATACGGGATGGCGGCCAGGAGCGCCCCAACGGCGACGCCACCCTCGGCGAGCTCCTGAAACGCAAGGTCAGCAAGGGCGCGCGCGAGCTCATGCTGGACAAGGACGACCGCACCTCCCTCGAGTCTCTTGACATGTATGGGGTACATGGGACATAGAACACCGAGACCTGGAGTACTTCAAGCGAGTACCCGACGCCGGCGACGGTCGTAAGCACGTACTGGCGGCTGCGCGTGGAGTCGTCCAGGGTCGGTCCAAGGGAAGGCGAGTAATGTTGTCGAGGGATTGAGGACCGAAAACAGAGGAGGAATGGATGTTGGAGCTTGCGGACCGTCTCCAATGGCCAAGTCGAGGAAGCAAGACAGAAAGAGAAGGTCACGGCAAGAGTATTTTATCGAGGGAAGGTCAGGGGAGGAGTCAGGACTCAGGAGTGAGCCAAACATATTTTTCTATAAACTGGTTTTATATAAAATAATTTCTAAAACCGGTTTTGCTAAACATCAGCTAAAAACACGTTCTCTATAATCCCATGGATAATCTTTGTTAGCCAAACAACCACTAAGCGTTGATGTATTTCCGTGGGGCGTACCGAAGCAGAAGTGGTAAACAAAAATGATGGTGGGCAGCGAGTTTCTGTTGGCTCCTTCTTCATGTCTTTCAGAGGCGGCTTAGACGTTTTCTCTCCTGTCCAGAGGAGGGCGAGGCGGCAGCAGCAGCTCCTGAATTGGTCGAGCCGAGCAAGAAAGGACTATGGATTTATATGTTTTATCATCAGTTCACCATTGTCTTTGCGACATGTCAGTCTACAGCACTGTCACGAACTTGGGACTCATCCTTTTCAAGCAAGTGCGTCACCATCTCATCCCGATTGTACCTCAAAACGACATGCAAATAAAACCAAAGGGGCTACACAAGTAGGCTATTGTTTGGCCGGCATGCGCAGTTTTAACTTGCAGCAGCTGCTCATTTCTCTTCGACACGGCAGCGTTGCCATGCCCTGCACGCGATGAAGCTTTTAATCTGAGAGAAAAAGGAAGATATCAGTACGCGTACATGCATACTTTAAGCGCCAGGCAGTCTATGTTTCAGTCTTTCAGAAGGGGAAATCGATCTGTGACCTGGCTCCATGCACACAGCCGGACGGACTATTTATCTGTTGCAAGCCTTGGATAATCAATGATCCGTCGTAGTCTAGGTGGTTAGGATACTCGGCTCTCACCCGAGAGACCCGGGTTCAAGTCCCGGCGACGGAATTTTTCGCATAACTTTTATGCCTGGCCGTGGTGTGAAGTTTGAACAAAGTGTGGACATGTTCCTCTCCTCTCGTAACAGTTGATTACTTGCTATCTGAAAAGTCTCCACCGTTCCATAAACAAGCGACTGGCGACATCGTCGTCTCCCACGCAATGAGGCCGTCGACGAACCGTTTCATCACCATCAACGCGCGATATATCCAGGTATGATCACTTTTTCTGACTGAAAAGTTTGGATCCGTTCCTGAGCTCTTTGAGCTTATATAATTTAACTGATGAGTGATGAGAAACATCGCCAAATATCGAGCTTCCGAGGTCTTTTCACGGTTCACTCATTTTATTGTGGCATAGTCCAATTTTCAATGGTTCGACTTCAAACACTCTGTTTGCACCAGACGGGGAACAAGACGAACTGTAGAACTAGAGTCCTACTGCTATGTGCTTCCAGCATAGCAGTTTAATTATATACACACACACACACACACAATATTAAACGCTTAATCACTAGCCACTGAGGTTGGCGTGCAGGAGGCAGTGGAAGTGGTGCATGGCCATCTCCACCGACGGCGCGTACCTGCCCACGCCGTAGGCCGGCGACTCCAGGCCCCGCTGGACTCCCTCGCACAGCGCAATGTCTTCAATCTGCAGCAGGGTAAAACACATCAACATCATCGGCCCACGATTGTTGCGGTACTCTTGCTCGCGACATTGCGGTACCAGATGTGTTTTGTTGCTCATGCCGTGGCTACTGTGCTGTGTTGTGCATATATTGGTGCAAGCGTAAAAAGGCATGGAGTCCATGTCGTAAATGCAGTGATTGTTAGCTCAGAGAGGTCTACTTGAAAACAACAAGTTTAGTGGTTAAAGGCAACACCTCAGCTTTATGGTAATATACCTGTACTTGTTCGCTGTCCTTTAAGCTTCTATCGATAAAAGCCTGGTCGTCCTGCACATTCAACACGGATGGGTCAACTGAAGATTGTATACAGCAAGCAAGAAAAAAATAGAGCATTTCAAGGACCCTCCATTTTAGATTGTGGCAGATGTAACAACCATTACTTGCTTAACATCATCATCCGTTCGGAGACATCACTCGGCTTTTAGATCTTAGACCAGTACCGCCATCTATTATGAACGGATTCGTCCCAAGAAAAAGGGAGCACAGTTCCTCCGACTTTGATGATTTTCAGCAATAGAATTCAGTTGCAGTGCGAAGACCCATCACTACATTAACTTCCCGTCAATGTGGAACATGACCGTTGCTAATGTGATTATTATTGTGTTGAACCTTTCTTCCTCTGCTCATGCAGACATGCACTGTGCTTCTCTGCCTTTGCCATGGCTTGCAACTACTTTCTACTAGTATTGCTTATCATTCACAAGTCGTTTTCACCATCTTGGTGCATTCTTAATGCAAAGAGACACACTTTCCGGCGTGTTCGAGAATCACAAGCTGAAAGCATTCACTTTATACAAACATGTTTTGCCCGATGATCTGTTAGTATAAAGCAGAAACGCTCTTCAAAAAATTAGTCTTGTCCAATCAAGCGCAAGCAAGACATAAGCACAATATAGTGCTCATGTTTGCAATCAAACTACCATCGCAATAATGTGCCACGCGAGCTGCGTATAAATATTAAAGAGTAGAAGACACCATGGCATGTCATTGAGATGTGAAAACATACGGGCAGTACATACATATGTACTGAAAAGACGTAAACTGGGTATATGAGATCAGGAGAATATATACCAGAAGAGATTCGTCCAGAAAATAATCAAAAACCACTTTACACCTGGTTGCATCCAATGGGACAGCTAGATTAGTGTCCATCCATGGACCATACCTGAAAAGTATTAGTTATTAACATTTGCATACATGTAACGTGAGCAAACTGAAATAACATGTTCTGAAAGATGCCCACTGCACCTATTGATCATAAAGTTTGGATAGACAAAGGCATAGGTAGCTTTTGTCCCTAAGCGGTCGATATCTTCCTGTTCTGCTGGGGCACTTTCACATCTTTGAACACTAACTCTTTCGTATGTCTGGAGATAAGTACATCTAATTAGAAGTCATCCTAGAAAAGGCAAAACCACAAAAGTTGCAAATAAATAATTCAGTATTGCAGTGGCATTGGTTCAGGTATGAAGATTCATTAAAAGTAATAATTCGATAGTTTCAACACAAAAAGAAAGAGAGAATATTCATACTGGTTATTAAAATATTACTAGTTGACATAAAGTCAACTATACCTAAATAAAATATTCTCAAGAGGAAAACTGCAGAAGGAAAGGGGTTTGCAAACTATACAAGTGTTTCGTAGGATTGAAGCTGAAGACCGGATGCAAGGGCCCCATGTGCATATGGAACATGATATCCACCATCTAGATAGTTGTCACAAAATACCTGCATGACAAAAAATTCAATGGGCCTAAAGATAAACTCAAGAGAATCTCATTGCTTCAGTAACACGTCATCAAAATATTGGAATAAAAAAAATGGACCTTCCAGTTACATTCGATAATATATTCTCGCCTGCAAATATGGGGTAGTGAAGTGTCAATGCCACTTCTACTCAACAGATCTGAAGCACTACCCAGCCATTCATCTCCAACAACATTATCAACAGTATCTTGAGAGGAATCATCAAATCTGGCAAGCACAAAAGGTCCCCACGTAGCCACCTTAATTGGTAAAAGACCGAAATCCTGTTTCCAGAAAGAAGAATAAGTTGCAATTTTGTGATTGAGAAGCACAGAGGCACAAAAGGAGTTGCTATATACATTCTTGTTGAAGTTCTTGATTCCTGATATTCTTGTAGCTTTCAGGAGGGTACCATCTAAACCATATGTCCAACCCTACAAAATTTGTATAGCTAGTTAGCTACTGACTCACAAAAAATGAGGCAAATAAAAACTAATGACATGATGATGAAGTTCAGTTTCAGCCCAACCTAGAAAGCAGAGGCTTCACCACACTTAGTTCCCCCAATAACGAAAATTACACTAATAAGCATATGAAATCCACTGACGTTCTGTTGTTTTGTTGCCATTGTTCCTAGTTCAGGCAGTTCATCAAGCTGGGGGTCCAGCTAAAATTGCACCGAATTTCTTTGGAATTCAACTTGAAGCGTTTAATTCCCACATGGGACATGTGGATGTATTCCCTCATTGTCATATTAACATTTTAAACTATCTTTAGTTAATAGCATGTGTGTTCCAAAATTTTCAACTAAACAACTTTTAAAGAAAAGTTATGTGGCTACATTTCTTACCTCAGATGTCAATAACCGAAGTATTCAGATGATTATCCTAGAAGGTCAAAGAAAATTTATAACATGCAAGTACAGACCACAAGTATGTACCATATCTACTACTCCCTCCGTTCCGAATTATAAGATGTTCTAACTTCTTTCTGAATCAGATGTATATAGACGTGTTTTAGTGTGTTTGTTCACTCATTTTAGTCCGTATTTTGTCCATATTGAAATATCCAAAACATTTTATAATTCAGAACGGAGAGTAGGTGTTTATTAAGGAACTCACGTGATAAGGGCATTGGAAGCAAGTCTTCTGACCACTTCCACATGCGAGGAGTGAGGCATGATGACGACACACATTGTGAAAAGCTTGAAGTTTCCCATTTGCATCCCGGCATATGACAAATTGTACATTTCCAAGGCTGTTGGTTCACCTTGTTAGGTGATTAAAATTAGCAACCTCCAACATGAATTATCTTATTTTACAATAATTTGGAGGTAACCATGACTGGAAGATAATTTGGAGGTAACCATGAGTCCATGACTGGAAGATAATTTGGAGGTAACCATGACTGAAAGTTGCCAATTTTCAAACAAGTGTTTTGTATGCAGATCCTTGTTTTAGAAAGAAAAAAGGTCTATGGGGGACCTAAACCCACCTGAACAATTTCCATTAAGCCAAATAACTTTAGCAAGATCAGTTGCAGATTACATGGTGGGAGGTTCCAGAAATATTAGAAGAACCTTTACACTTATAATAGGTTTGCACATCATACTGTAGAAAGTAGAATTGATTCAGGTAGCAGAAGCATGAAAGCAAGATGGAATCACCTTCCTGTGAAGAAATCATTTGGGTTCTTGACTTGTCCTATGTGACCTGGAAAAGAAGCATGCAAGTCGGCACCATGTAAGCACTCAGTAAGGAAGTACAGAGGTTAACTAATGAAAACAGATAAAATAAATTTTACTGAATGTGAATGATCTACCAAATCGGGAAGGTACTCCTTTCATTGATTAATATAAGGCATTAATTCTATTGATTTTGTAACAAATATAGACCATACATGTAAACATAAATGATCTTTCCCAACTGTGCCCTATTTAATTTATTTACCATTTGCATTTGTTCATTACCACTCACGCAGCCACACCACATATTGTCTAAAAAAATTCCGAATCAATTACGACCCATGAGACTAATTTCTTCTCATGAATTTCCAGATTTAATCGGTTCCTTAATCTACGTATAAATACATGAAACATCCCACAATAATCAACAAGTGGTGGGAGGGGGGGGGGGTATAGTGTAAGCGATTGCATAAAAGAAAAGGCTGAAAAGTTAAACAAGCATAAGTGAGCAAACATATTATTCAGTAAATACACCCTCCGTTCACAAATGTAAGATGTTTTGGCAGTTTAAATTAAACGGCTTACATTTGTGAACAGAGGGGGTACAACAGAAAGAGTAAAGCAAACAGCGACTCGTCGGCAGACTAAACATTGTCTGGCAGTAACCAGTAAGCATTGATGTGAGCAATGATATCAAACATGTCGCAATTCTCTATGAGCCAGGAAGGCTCAAGTGGACGGTCACTCTAGGAGTCCAACTCCTGTTACAAAACTACAAATATGTTAACATTTCGATAGGAAGTGATTTAATCCCATACGGGCACCTTGCCCATGATCCCAGTTAGTTAGTCACGGGACCTGACCACCCGAGACCTGAACTGTCCATTTCAGGCCAGTCTGCCAGTGAACACTCAGCAGTCGGTTCAGCTGTCACCGACTCACCGTGTCCAGAAAAGTGACAATGATGCATGCAGCCCAAACTGAATCAACAACAATCGATCGCCAATGACACAACTAGCGACTGTTCCTCCTGAGAGCTGGAAGGAAATTTCTCCAGGGAATCGAGTGCGCGTACCAACGGCCTGCCACCCGCGGTGGAAGACGCGGTCGAGCTCGAGCCGGAGGAACCCCGGGTCGGTGTACCACCCGCTCGGCGGCGTCACCGCGGAGGCCAGCGGGATCGCCGGGTCGAACTCCGCCGCGAGCCGCCGCGCGGGCTCGCCCGACGCTGACGCCGACGCCGCCGCGGCCACGCGGGACGGCGCGGCGCGGCGGGCCCTGGGGCGGGCGGCTGCGGAGGTGGAAGAGGACGAGGACAGGGCTAGGAATTGCGCGGTCGCCATCGCCGGCCCGGGCAAGCCGCGTGCGGGTTGGGTGGAATTGGAGTGGGGGAGCAGCCGGCCGGCCGTGAGTGCCTTCCCCTGCGTTTTGTCCTTCTCGGTTGGTGCTCTGCTTAGCGATGGACGAGGAAAAGAGTTTTTTTTTTTCTTGAATCAGGAAACAGTTTGTTCCGTCGTTCGTAGGTTCTCACCGTACGTTCTGCGGAATCTTATATACTTTGTATACTCCTCCGTCCTATAATATAAGACGTATTTTGACACTAATATAATGTCAAAAAACGTCTTACATTATGAGACAGAGGGAGTATTTATTACTCCCTCCGTTCCTTTATGTAAGGTGTATTTGTTTTTTGAAAAAATTCCACAATGTAAGGTGCATTTCTTCTAATTTCTCGTAATTCCGATTCTGACCCTCTAGAAAAAGGAAAGTATCTCTCCCCTGATTGCATGTATCTCTCCTTGTAGAGAAAAAAGGAAAAATATCCCTTCCCCAATTGCGTGTATCTCTTACTTTCCTAGCCTAAATGATTTACTTGCCGCTAACCAACGAATTAGACAAGGGTAGTTTTGTCCTAAATTATCAATAGTTATGTGCCTTTGTCACCGTGCTAGAAATAATACACCTTATATAAAGGAATGGAGGGAGTATTAGAAAAAGGCCAGTGCGTTGAAACGAAAGAAAAATACCACACATCCTTAATTTACAAAAAATTGTCTATAATCAGAGAATTTATAGCTACGGTCCAAATAAAAATGGTCTTAGCCTACAAAAGCGCAGTTCAAAATTCTACAAGTATTTTATTTCAACACGGCTTGCATATAGATTTAATCCGTACAAACAAACGGGCAAGTGATCATGCATTCATTCATATCATATGTGAAATGGGATATTTGTATGGACCGATAAAGAAAAATGACAAAGACAGACGATGATACATTAGTATTCTACGGAGACATGCGTGCATCAAGGGCGGTTTTCAATTTAAGCATCACCAAGTTAGGGTAACTCTTGAACACTTTTTTTCACATGAATATTTCTTAAATACATGAAGAATTGTTAAAAAGATACATGATTTTTTAAGTTTAAAGAGAGATTTTTTATTTTTGGAAAAGAACATTTTTGTATGGTCTCCTGTGGACACGGGTACTTGCTTCCATATTTCATCAATATCTCTTGCCATACATGGCATAGGTATTGGTCCGTTTCTTGCCATACATATCTTGTCAAACATGTCTTTCATTTTATTTTTTGTCGGGCATGCCTCTTTTTTAATTTTTGCCGTGGATGTCCTCTTTTTCTTTTTCTTATATATAAGAGAATAGCACAACATCTCATCTTTATCGGATCTCCTCTACATTTTCTCTTTTATTTCTTTTACATCGGACATCTCATCTTTATAGGGTCCTTTTATTTCTTGTCATGCATGTCCTTATTTATTGGGTTTCTGTAGCAAGTTTGTTTTTAATTTCGTGTTCAATCCTGATTTTGCTGAGGTGTTCATCCCCAATCCGAATTACTACCGGTATGAAAACTGTTGGGGAACGTAATAATTTCAAAAAAATTCCTACGTACACGCAAGATCATGGTGATGGCATAGCAACGAGAGGGGAGATAGTTGTCCACGTACCCTCGTAAACCGAAAGCGGAAGTGTTATGACAACGCGGTTGATGTAGTCGTACGTCTTCACGATCCGACCGATCCAAGTACCGAACGTACGACACCTCCGAGTTTAGCACACGTTCAGCTCGATGATGATCCCCAGACTCCGATCCAACAAAGTGTCGGGGATGAGTTCCGTCAGCATGACGGCGTGGTGACGATGATGATGCTCTACCGGCGCAGGGCTTCGCCTAAACTCATGACGATATGACCGAGGTGGAATATGGTGGAGGGGCACCGCACACGGCTAAGGAATGATCCGTAGATCAACTTGTGTGTCCTAGGGTGCCCCGCCTCGTATATAAAGGAGCCAAGGGGAGGGCGGCCGGCCAAGGAGGCGCGCCAGGGGAGTCCTACTCCCACCGGAGTAGGACTCCTTCTTTCCTAGTTGGAGTAGGAGAAGGGAAAGGAGGAGGAGGAAGAGGGAAGGAAGGGGGCCGCCTCTCTCCTTGTCCTATTCGGACTAGGGAGGGAGGCGCAGCCCACCTCTTGCCTCCTCTCCTCTTCTCCCTTATGGCACATGAAGGCCCAATAACCCCGGAGGTTCCAGTAACCCGGGTACTCGGAAATGCCGATTTCACCCTAACACTTCCGATGTCCAAACATAGGCTTCCAATATATCAATCTTTATGTCTCGACCATTTCGAGACTCCTCGTCATGTCCGTGATCACATCCGGACTCGAACAAACTTCGTTACATCAAAACTTATAAACTCATAATAAAACCGCATCGTAACGTTAAGCGTGCGGACCCTACGGGTTCGAGAACTATATAGACATGACCTAGAACTATTCTCGGTCAATAACCAATAGCGGAACCTGGATGCCCATATTGGCTCCTACATATTCTATGAAGATCTTTATCGGTCAAACCGCATAACAACATACGTTGTTCCCTTTGTCATCGGTATGTTACTTGCCCGAGATTCGATCGTCGGTATCCAATACCTAGTTCAATCTCGTTACCGTCAAGTCTCTTTACTTGTTACGTAATGCATCATTCCGTAACTAACTCATTAGCTACATTGCTTGCAAGGCTTATAGTGATGTGCATTACCGAGAGGGCCCAGAGATACCTCTCCGACAATCGGAGTGACAAAACCTAATCTCAAAACGCCAACCCAACATGTACCTTTGGAGACACTGTAGTACTCCTTTATAATCACCCGATTCGTTGTGACGTTTGGTAGCACCAAAGTGTTCCTCCGAAACGGGAGTTGCATAATCTCATAGTTACGGAACATGTATAAGTCATGAAGAAAGCAATAGCAACATACTAAGCGATCAAGTGCTAGGCTAACGGAATGGGTCATGTCAATCACATCATTCTCCTAATGATGTGATCCGTTAATCAAATGACAACACATGTCTATGGTTAGGAAACATAACCATCTTTGATCAACGAGCTAGTCAAGTAGAGGCATACTAGTGACTATATGTTTGTCTATGTATTCACACATGTATCATGTTTCCGGTTAATACAATTCTAGCATGAATAATAAACATTTATCATGATATGAGGAAATAAATAATAACTTTATTATTGCCTCTAGGGTATATTTCCTTCAGTCTCCCACTTGAACTAGAATCAATAATCTAGATTACACAGTAATGATTCTAACACCCATGGAGTCTTGGTGCTGATCATGTTTTGCTCGTGAGAGAGGCTTAGTCAACGGGTCTGCAACATTCAGATCCGTATATATCTTGCAAATCTCTATATCTCCCACCTGGACTTGGTCCCGGATGGAATTGAAGCGTCTCTTGATGTGCTCTTGTGAAATCTGGATTCCTTTGCCAAGGCAATTGCACCAGTATTGTCACAGAAGATCTTCATTGGTCCCGATGCACTAGTGTTGGAAATATGCCCTAGAGGCAATAATAAAAGTATTATTATATTTCAATGTTCATGATAATTGTCTTTTGTTCATGCTATAACTGTATTATCCGGAAATCGTAATACACGTGTGAACACTTAGACCACAAATGTCCCTAGTGAGCCTCTAGTTGACTAGCTCGTTGTGATCAACAGATAGTCATGGTTTCCTGACTATGGACATTGGATGTCGTTGATAACGGGATCACATCATTAGGAGAATGATGTGATGGACAAGACCCAATCCTAAGCATAGCATAAAAGATCGTATAGTTCGTTTGCTAGAAGCTTGGCCAAAGTCAAGTATCTCTTCCTTCGACCATGAGATCGTGTAACTCCGGTTACCGTAGGAGTGCCTTGGGTGTATCAAACGTCACAACGAATCGGGTGACTATAAAGGTGCATTACGGTATCTCCGAAAGTATCTGTTGGGTTGACACGGATCGAGATCGATTTGTCACTCCGTATGACGGAGAGGTATCTCTGGGCCACTCGGTAATGCATCATCATAATGAGCTCAAGTTGACCAAGGTGTTGTACGGGATCATGCATTACTAGTGCGAGTAAAGTGACTCGCGATAACGAGACCGAACAAGGTATTGGGATACCGACGATCGAGTCTCGGCAAGTAATGTACCGATTGACAAAGGGAATTGTATCTGAGGTTTGATCGAATCCTCGACATCGTGGTTCAACCGATGAAATCATCGAGGAGCATGTGGGAGCCAACATGGGTATCCGGACCCATTGTTGGTTATTTCCGAGAGTCGTCTCGGTCATGTTCAAGTGTCTCCGAACCCGTAGGGTCTACACACTTAAGGTTCGGTGGCGCTTAGGGTTAGTAGGAAAACTAGTATGTGACTACGAATGTTGTTCGAGTCCCGATGAGATCCCTGACGTCACGAGGAGTTTGGAATGGTCCGGAGGTAAAGAATAATATATAGGAAGTGGTATTTCCGCCTATGGGAAAGTTTCGGGGTCTCCGTAATGTACGGGACCACCTAAGGGTCCCGGGTCCACCAGTGGGGCCACCTATCCCTTGAGGCCCCATGGGCTGAAGTGGGAGGGGAACCAGCCCATAGTGGGCTGGTGCGCCCCCCTAGGCCCACCCTGCGCCTAGGGTTGAAACCCTAGGGGTGGGGGGGCGCCCCACCTGGCTTGGGGGGCACTCCACCCCTTGGCCCCCCTGGAGATTGGATCTCCAGGGGCCGGCCACCCCCCCAGGGGGCCTATATAAGGGGGAGGAAGGGGCTGCTGTACCCATCTCCAAGGCGCAGCCCTCCCTCCCAACACTTCTCCTCCTCCGTAGGCGCTTGGCGGCCACAGCCGAGTACCGCTTCTCCACCATCACCACGCCGTCGTCTTTGCCGGTGGAGCTGTCTTCCTCAACCTCTCCTTCCTCCTTGTTGGATCAAGACGGAGGAGACGCCACTCGTCCCCGTGCACGTGTTGAACGCGAGGTGCTGTCCGTTCAAAGACTTGGACATCGGTGATCTGAATCACGTTCGAGTACGACTCCATCATCACCTTGCAAGCTTCCGCACGCGATCTACAAGTGGTATGTAGATGCAAACTCTCTCCCTTGACTCGTTGCTTAGATGAACTCATAGATGGATCTTGGTGAAGCCGTAGGAAAAAATTTAATTTTCTGCAACGTTCCCCAACAGTGGTATCAGAGCTAGGTCTATGCGTAGTTCTCTAATGCACGAGTAGAACACAATTTGTTGTGGGCGTTGATCTTGTCATCTTACTTGCCTCTACTAGTCTTTTCTTGCTCAATGGTATTGTGGGATGAAGCGGCCCGGACCAACCTTACACGTACGCTTACGTGAGACCGGTTCCACCGACTGACATGCACTAGTTGCATAAGGTGGCTGACGGGTGTCTGCCTCTCCCACTTTAGTTGGAGCAGATTCGATGAACAAGGCCCTTATGAAGGGTAAATAGAAGTTGACAAAATCACGTTGTGGTGATTCGTAGGTAAGAAAACGTTCTTGCTAGAACCCAATCGCAGCCACGTAAAAGATGCAACAACAATTAGAGGACGTCTAACTTGTTTTTGCAGCGATTGATCAAGTGATGTGATATGGCGGAAGTTGTGATGAATGATGAATTGTGATGTATGAGATCATGTTCTTGTAATAGGATTCACGACTTGCATGTCGATCAAGATGACAACCGCAGAGCCATAGGAGTTGTCTTTATTTTTGTATGACCTGCGTGTCATTGAAGAACGCCATGTAAACTACTTTACTTCATTGCTAAACGCGTTAGTCATAGAAGTAGAAGTAGTCGTTGGCATGACAACTTCATGAAGACACGATGATGGAGATCATGATGATGGAGATCATGGTGTCAAGCCGGTGACAAGATGATCATGGAGCCCGAAGATGGAGATCAATGGAGCTTTATGATATTGGCCATATCATGTCACAACTATATAATTGCATGTGATGTTTATTATGTTTATGCATCTTGTTTACTTAGGACGACGGTAGTAAATAAGATGATCCTTACAAAATTTCAAGAAGTGTTCTCCCTAATCGCACACGTTGCTACAGGTTCGTCGCTTCTAAGCACCACGTGATGATCGGGTGTGATGGATTCTTACGCTCACATACAACGGGTGTAAGACAGTTTTACACAATGAAAACACTTAGGGTTAACTTGACGAGCCTAGCATGTGCGCATACATGGCCTCGGAACACGGAGACCGAAAGGTCGAACACAAGTCGTATGGAAGATACGATCAACATGAAGATGTTCACCGACGATGACTAGTCCGTCTCACGTGATGATCGGACACGGGCTAGTCGACTCGGATCGTGTAACACTTAGATGACTAGAGGGATGTCTAATCTAAGTGGGAGTTCATAATTTCATTAGAACTTTATTATCATGAACTTAGTCTAAAACCTTTGCAAATATGTCTTGTAGATCATGTTGGGGAACGTAGTAATTTCAAAAAATTTCCTACGCACACGCAAGATCATGGTGATGACATTGCAACGAGGGGAGAGTGTTGTCTCGCACTGTAGACCAAGCGAAGCGTTGACACAACAGAGTGGAAGTAGTCGTCGCCTTCCCGGTTCAACCGATCCAGCACCGTTATTCCGGCACCTCCGAGTTCTTGACACACGTACAACTCGATGACGCACCCTCGATCTCCGATCCAGCAGAGGCACCGAGGGGAGTTCCACAAGACGACGGCGTGGTGACGATCTTGATGTTCTCTGTCGCAGGCTTCGCCTAAGCACCGCTACAATATGACCGAGGTGTAATATCGTGGAGGGGGCACCGCACACGCTAAGGAACGATCTCAATGATCAACTTGTGTGTCCTAGGGTGCCCCCTACCCCGTATATAAAGGAGGGAGGGAGGAGGAGGCCGCCCAAAGGGGCGCATAGAGGAGGGGAAACCTACTCCAAGTAGGTTTCCCCTTTCCTTATCTTATTTGGAGGGAAGGAAAGAGTACTAGTATTAGGAATAAGTACTAGTAGTAGTAATAGGAAGAGGGGAAGGAGAAAGGAAAGGGGGCCGCCCCCTCCCAATCGGATTGATCGGCGCGCCTCCCTTGTTCCTTCTCCTTCTTCCTATATGGGCCCAATAAGGCCCATATACCTCCGGGGGTTCCAGAACCTCCCAGTAGCTCCAAACTTCTCCTAACCTTTCCGTGTCCAAATATATCCGTCCAATATATCAATCTTTATGTCTCGACCATTTCGAGACTCCTCGTCATGTCCGTGATTACATCCGGACTCAACAAACTTCGGTACATCAAAATACATAAACTCATAATATAACTGTCATCGAAACCTTAAGCGTGCGGACCCTATGGTTCGAGAACAATGTAGACATGACCGAGACACGTCTCTGGTCAATAACCAACAGCGGGACCTGGATGCCCATATTGGTTCCTACATATTCTACGAAGATCTTTATCGGTCAAACCGCATAACAACATATGTTATTCCCTTTGTCATCGGTATGTTACTTGCCCGAGATTTGATCGTCGGTATCCAATACCTAGTTCAATCTCGTTACCGGCAAGTCTCTTTACTCGTTCCGTAATACGTCATCTCATAACTAACTCATTAGTTACATGCTTGCAAGGCTTGGGTGATGAGTATTACCGAGAGGGCCCAGAGATACCTCTCCACAATCGGAGTGACAAAACCTAATCTCAATTATGCTAACTCAACATGTACCTTCGGAAACACCTGTAGTACTCCTTTATAATCACCCGATTACGCTGTGACGTTTGGTAGTACCAAAGTGTTCTTCCGTAAACGGAGTTACACAATCCACATAGTTACAGGAACATGTATAAGTCATGAAGGAAGCAATAGCGTAATACTAAACGATCAAGTGCTAAGCTAACGGATGGGTCATGTCAATCACATCATTCTCCTAATGACGTGATCTCATTAATCAAATGACAACACATGTCTATGGTTAGGAAACATAACCATCTTTGATTAATGAGCTAGTCAAGTAGAGGCATACTAGTGACTATATGTTTGTCTATGTATTCACACATGTATCATGTTTCCGGTTAATACAATTCTAGCATGAATAATAAACATTTATCATGATATGAGGAAATAAATAATAACTTTATTATTGCCTCTAGGGCATATTTCCTTCAGTCTCCCACTTGCACTAGAGTCAATAATCTAGATTACATAGTAATGATTCTAACACCCATGGAGTCTTGGTGCTGATCATGTTTTGCTCGTGAGAGAGGCTTAGTCAATGGGTCTGCAACATTCAGATCCGTGTGTATATTGCAAATCTCTATGTCTCCCACTTGGACTCGGCCCCGAATGGAATTGAAGCGTCTCTTGATGTGCTTGGTCCTCTTGTGAAATCTGGATTCCTTTGCCAAGGCAATTGCACCAAGATTGTCACGTAAGATCTTCATTGGTCCCGATGCACTAGGTATGACACCTAGATCGAAATGAACTCCTTCATCCGACTCCTTCATTTGCCGCTCGTAAGCAGCTATGTACTCGCTTCACATGTAGATCCCGCCACGACGCTTTGTTTTGAACTGCACCAACTTACAGCTCCACCGCTTAATATAAACACGATCCGGTTTGCGATTTAGAATCGTCCGGATCGAGGTCAAAGCTTGCATCAACGTAACCATTTACGACTAGCTCTTTGTCACCCCCATATACGAGAAACATATCCTTAGTCCTTTTCGTATTTCAGATGTTCTTGACCGCTGTCGATGATCCACTCTGGATTACTTTGGTACCTACCGCCAAGCTTATTGCTAAGCATACGTCGTGTCCGTACACAACATTGCATACATGATAGAGCCTATGGCTGAAGCATAGGGAACATCTTTCATTTTCTCTCTATCTTCTGCAGTGGTCGGGCATTGAGTTTGACTCAACTTCACACCTTGTAGCACAGGCAAGAATCCTTTCTTTGCGTGATCCATTTTGAAATTTTTCAAAGTTTTGTCAAGGTATGTGCTTTGTGAAAGTCCTATTAAGCGTCTTGATCTATCTCTATAGATCTTGATGCCCAATATGTAAGCAGCTTCACCGAGGTCTTTCATCGAAAAACTTTTATTCAAGTATCCCTTTATGCTATCCAGAAATTCTATATCATTTCCAATTAATAATATGTCATCAACATATAAAACCAGAAATGCTACAGAGCTTCCACTCACTTTCTTGTAAATACAGCTTCTCCAAAAGTCCAGATAAAACCATATGCTTTGATCACACTTGTCAAAGCGCTTATTCCAACTCCGAGATGCTTGCACCATCCATAAATGGAACGTTGGACCTTGCACACTTTGTCAAGACCTTTTGGATCAACAAAACCTTCAGCTGCATCATATACAACTCTTCTTCTAGAAATCCATTCAAGAATGCAGTCTTGACATCCATTTGCCAAATTTCATAATCATGAAATGCAGCAATAGCCAACATGATTCGGACAGACTTAAGCATCGCTACGGGTGAGAAAGTCTCATCGTAGTCAACCCCTTGAACTTGTCGAAAACCTTTCGCAACAAGTCGAGCTTTGTAGATAGTAACATTACCATCGGCGTCGCCTTCTTCTTAAAGATCCATTTATTCTCAATGGCTTGCCGATCATCGGCAAGTCAACCAAAGTCCATACTTTGTTTTCATACATGGATCCTATCTCGATTTCATGGCCTCTAGCCATTTTGCGAATCTGGGCTCATCATCGCTTCCTCATAGTTCGTAGGTTCATCATGGTCTAGTAACATGACTTCCGAATAGGATTTCCGCACCACTGTGCGGATCTTACTCGTAGACCTCGAGGTTCAAGAGAAACTTGATCTCAAGTTTCATGATCAATATCATTATCTTCCTCACTAATTGGTGTAGTCGTCACAGAACCGGTTCTTGTGATGAACTACTTTCCAATAAGGGAGTAGATACTGCTTATCTCATCAAGTTCTACTTTCCTCCCACTCACTTCTTTCAAGAGAAACTCCTTCTCTAGAAAGGATCCGAATTTAGCAACGAAGATCTTGCCCTCGGATCTGTGATAGAAGGTGTACCCAATAGTCTCCTTTGGGTATCCTATGAAGACACATTCGATTTGGGTTCAAGCTTATCGGTTGAAGTTTCTTCACATAAGCATCGCAGCCCCAAACTTTGAGAAACGACAACTTTGGTTTCTTGCCAAACCACAGTTCATAAGGCGCCGCCTCAACGGATTTTGATGGTGCCCTATTTAACGTGAATGCGGCCGCCTCTAAAGCATAACCCCAAAACGATAGCGGTAAATCGGTAAGAGACATCATAGATCGCACCATATCAAGTAAAGTATGATTACGACGCTCGACACACCATTTCGCTGTGGTGTTCGGTGGCGTGAGTTGCTAAACTATTCCACATTGTTTCAAATGTAAACCAAACTCAGAACTCAAATATTCTCCTCCACGATCGATCGTAGAAATTTTATTTTCTTGTTACGATGATTTTCTACTTCACTCTGAAATTCTTTGAACTTTTCAAATGTTTCGCACTTGTGCTTCATCAAGTAGATATACCCATATCTGCTCAAATCATCTGTGAAGGTGAGAAAATAACGATATCCGCCACGAGCCTCAATATTCATCGGGCCACATACATCCAGTATGTATGATTTCCAACAAATCTGTTGCTCTCTCCATAGAACCGAGAACGGTGTTTTGGTCATCTTGCCCATGAGGCACGGTTCGCAAGTACCAAGTGATTCATAATCAAGTGATTCCGAAGTCCATCAAGATGGAGTTTCTTCATGCGTTTTACAATCGATATGACCTAAACGGCAAGTGCCACAAATATGTTGCACTATCATTATCAACTCAGATCTTTTGGCTTCAACATTATGAATATGTGTATCACTACTATCGAGATTTAATAAAATAGACCACTCTTTAAGGGTGCATGACCATAAAAGATATTACTCATATAAATAGAACAACCATTATTCTCTCGATTTAAATGAATAACCGTCTCGCATCAAACAAGATCCAGATATAATGTTCATGCTCAACGCGGCACCAAATAACAATTATTCAGGTCTAAAACTAATCCCGATGGTAGATGTAGAGGTAGCGTGCCGACCGCGATCACATCGACTTTGGAACCATTTCCCACGCGCGATCGTCACCTCGCCCTTAGCTAATCTTCGCTAATCCGTAGTCCTGTTTTGAGTTGCAAATGTTAGCAATGTAACCAGATCAAATACCGTGTGCTCTGCGAGCATTAGTAAGGTACACATCAATAACATGTATATCACATATACCTTTGTTCACTTTGCCATCCTTCTTATCCGCCAAATACTTGGGGCAGTTCCGCTTCCAAGGTCCATCCGCTTGCGGTAGAAGCACTCAGCCAGTGCTTAGGTCCGGACTTGGGTTTCTTCTCTTGAGCAGCAACTTGTTTGCTGTTCTTTTGAAGTTCCTTCTTCTTCCCTTTGCCCTTCTTCTTGAAACTAGTGGTCTTGTTGACCATCAACACTTGATGCTCCTTCTTGATTTCTACCTCCGCTGCTTTCAAAGATCGCTAAGAGCTCGAAATAGTCTTGTTCATCCCTTGCATATTATAGTTCATCACAAAGCTCTTGTAGCTTGGTGGCGTGATTGGAGAATTCATCAATGACGCTATCATCCGGAAGATTAACTCCCAGCTTGAATCAAGTGATTATTATACCCGCACATTTTGAGTATATGCTCACCGACGTAACTGTTCTCCTCCATCTTGCAGCTATAGAACTTATTGGAGACTTCATATCTCTCAATCCGGGCATTTGCTTGAAATATTAACTTCAACTCCTAGAACATCTCATATGCTCCATGACGTTCAAAACGTCGTTGAAGACCCGGTTCTAAGCCGTAAAGCATGGCACATCAACTATAGAGTAGTCATCGCTTTGCTCGCCAGACGTTCTAACGCCGTCGGTTAGATCAAGAAGAAGTTCGCACCCAGCGGTGCTTCCAGGACGTAACTCTTCTGTGCAGCAATGAGGATAATCCTCAGGTTACGGACCCAGTCCGTGTAATTGCTACCATCATCTTTCAACTTTGCTTTCTCAAGGAACGCATTAAAATTCAACGGAACAACAGCACGAGCCATCTATCTACAAACAAACATAGACAAGCAAAATACTATCAGGTACTAAGTTCATGATAAATTTAAGTTCAATTAATCATATTACTTAAGAACTCCCACTTAGACAGACATCTCTCTAGTCATCTAAGTGATCACGTGATCCAAATCAACTAAACCATGTCCGATCATCACGTGAGATGGAGTAGTTTCAATGGTGAACATCTCTATGTTGATCATATCTACTATATGATTCACGCCGACCTTCGGTCTCCGTGTTCCGAGGCCATATCTGTATATGCTAGGCTCGTCAAGTATAACTCGAGTATTCGCGCTGTGCAACTGTTTTGCACCCGCTGTATTTGAACGTAGAGCCTATCACACTCGATCATCACGTGGTGTCTCAAAGACGAAGAACTTTCGCAACGGTGCATACTCGGGAGAACACTTCTTGATAATTAGTGAGAGATCATCTTAAAATGCTACCGTCAATCAAAGCAAGATAAGATGCATAAAGGATAAACATCACATGCAATCAATATAAGTGATATGATATGGCCATCATCATCTTGTGCTTGTGATCTCCATCTTCGGCACCGTCGTGATCACCATCATCACCGCGCGACACCTTGATCTCTATCGTAGCATCATTGTCGTTACGCCATCTATTGCTTCTACGACTATCGCTACCGCTTAGTGATAAAGTAAAGCAATTACAGGCGCTTGCATTTCATACAATAAAGCGACAACCATATGGCTCTGCCAGATTGCCGATAACTTCGTTACAAAACATGATCATTTCATACAATAAAATATAGCATCACATCTTGGCCATATCACATCACAACATGCCCTGCAAAAACAAGTTAGACGTCCTCTACTTTGTTGTTGCAAATTTTACGTGGCTGCTACGGGCTTAAGCAAGAACCAATCTCACCTACGCATCAAAACCACAACGATAGTTTGTCAAATAGACTCGTTTAACCTTCACAAGGACCGGGCGTAGCCATACTCGGTTCAACTAAAGTTGGAGAAATAGACACCGCTAGTCACCGTGTGCAAAGCACGGCGCTAAAACCAGTCTCGCGTAAGCGTCTGGCGTAATGTCGGTCCGGCCGCTTCATCCAACAATACCGCTGAACCAAAGTATGACATGCTTGGTAGGCGGATGACTTATATCGTCCACAACTCATTTGTGTTCTACTCGTGCATATAACATCAAACCATAAAACCTAGGCTCGGATGCCACTGTTGGGGAACGTAGTAATTTCAAAAAAATTCCTACGCACACGCAAGATCATGGTGATGACATTGCAACGAGGGGAGAGTGTTGTCTATGTACCCTCGTAGACCGAAGCGGAAGCGTTGACACAGCGTAGTGGAAGTAGTCGTACGTCTTCCCGGTTCAATCCAGGCACCGTTACTTCGGCACCTCCGAGTTCTTGACACACGTACAGCTCGATGACGCACCCTCGATCTCCGATCCAGTAGAGGGGCCGAGGGGGAGTTCCGTCAGCACGACGGCGTGGTGACGATCTTGATGTTCTCCTGTCGCAGGGCTTCGCCTAAGCACCGCTACAATATGACCGAGGTGTAATATCGTGGAGGGGGGCACCGCACACGGCTAAGGAACGATCTCAATGATCAACTTGTGTGTCCTAGGGTGCCCCCTACCCCGTAGATATAAAGGAGGGAGGAAGGAGGAGGCCGCCCAAAGGGGCGCCATAGAGGAGGGGGAAACCTACTCCAAGTAGGTTTCCCCCTTCCTTATCTTATTTGGAGGGAAGGAAAGAGTACTAGTATTAGGAATAAGTACTAGTAGTAGTAATAGGAAGAGGGGGGAAGGAGAAAGGAAAGGGGGGGCCAGCCCCCCTCCCCAATTCGCATTGGGCTGGGAGGGCGCGCCCCCCTCCCTTGTTCCTTCTCCCTTCTTCCTATATGGGCCCAATAAGGCCCATATACCTCCCGGGGGGTTCCGGTAACCTCCCGGTAGCTCCAAACTTCTCCGGAACCTTTCCGTTGTCCAAATATATCCGTCCAATATATCAATCTTTATGTCTCGACCATTTCGAGACTCCTCGTCATGTCTGTGATTACATCCGGGACTCCGAACAAACTTCGGTACATCAAAATACATAAACTCATAATATAACTGTCATCGAAACCTTAAGCGTGCGGACCCTACGGTTCGAGAACAATGTAGACATGACCGAGACACGTCTCGGTCAATAACCAACAGCGGACCTGGATGCCCATATTGGTTCCTACATATTCTACTGAAGATCTTTATCGGTCAAACCGCATAACAACATACGCTATTCCCTTTGTCATCAAGTATATTACTTGCCCGAGATTTGATCGCTTGTATCCAATACCTAGTTCAATCTCGCTACCGCAAGTCTCTTTACTCGTTCCGAATACGTCATCTCATAACTAACTCATTAGTTACATGCTTGCAAGGCTTGGGTGACGAGTATTACCGAGAGGGCCCAGAGATACCTCTCCGACAATCGGAGTGACAAAACCTAATCTCGAATTATGCTAACTCAACATGTACCTTCTAAACACCGTAGTACTCCTTTATAATCACCCGATTCGCTGTGACGCTTTGGTAGTACCAAAGTGTTCTTCCGTAAACGGAGTTACACAATCCTCATAGTTACGTGAACATGTATAAGTCATGAAGGAAGCAATAGCGAATACTAAATGATCAAGTGCTAAGCTAACGGATGGGTCATGTCAATCACATCATTCTCCTAATGATGTGATCTCATTAATCAAATGACAACACATGTCTATGGTTAGGAAACATAACCATCTTTGATTAATGAGCTAGTCAAGTAGAGGCATACTAGTGACTATATGTTTGTCTATGTATTCACACATGTATCATGTTTCCGCTTAATACAATTCTAGCATGAATAATAAACATTTATCATGATATGAGGAAATAAATAATAACTTTATTATTGCCTCTAGGGCATATTTCCTTCATGGCCAACGCTAATGTCAACATGAACTTCAACGCGTTCCTAGAGAAAACCAAGCTGAAAGATGATGGCAACAACTATACGGACTGGGTCCGGAACCTGAGGATCATCCTCATAGCTGCCAGGAAACAATATGTCCTAGAAGGACCGCTAGGTGACGCTCCGTCCTGCAGAACCAAGACGTTATGAACGCTAAGCAAGCTCGTCTGATGATTACTCCCTCGCTCAAGGCGGCATGCTTTACAGCTTAGAACCGGGCTCCAAAAGCGCTTTTGAGCACCACGGAGCATATGAGATGTTCAAAGAGCTGAAACTAGTTTTCCAAGCTCATGCCCGGTCGAGATATGATGTCTCCGACAAGTTCTACAGATTGTAAGATGGAGGAGAACAGTTACACAAGGAGAGCATCCTCAAGATGTCCAGGTTGCACAACCGTATGACCCAAATGAACATTAACCTCCCGATGAGGCGGTCATTGACAGAATCCTCCATCGCTCCCACCAAGCTACAAGAGCTTTGTGATGAACTACAACATGCGGGGATGGTAAAGACCATTCTCAAGTGTTCTCGATGCTGAAGTTAGCAGAGGCTGAAATCAAGAAAGAACATCAAGTGTTGATGGTCAATAAGACCACTAAGTTCAAGAAGGGCAAGGGTAAGAAGAACTTCAAGAAGGACGGCAAAGATGTTGCCGCGCCGTAAGCCGCTTGCCGGAAGAAGTCAAAGAATGGACCCAAGCCCGAGACCGAGTGCTTTTATTGCAAGGGAAGGGTCATTTGAAGCGGAACTGCCCCAAATACTTAGCGGATAAGAAGGCCGCAACACCAAAGGTATATTTGATATACATGTAATTGATGTGTACCTTACCAAGACTCGTAGTAACTCCCGGTATTTGATACGTGCCGTTGCTCATATTTGTAACTCACAGCAGAGCTGCGGAATAAACGGAGACCGGCGAAGGGCGAGGTGACGATCGCGTCGGGAATGGTTCCAGAGTCGATGTGATCGCCGTCGACACGCTGCCTCTACATTTACCTACGGGATTAGTTTTGAACCTTAATAATTGTTATTTAGTGCCATGTTTGAGCATGAACATTGTATCCGGATCTCGCTTAATACGAGATGGCTACTCATTTAAGTCCGAGAATAATGGTTGTTCGATTTATATGAGAGATATGTTTTATGGTCATGCTCTGATGGTCAATGGTTTATTCTTAATGAATCTCGAGCGTAATATTACACATGTTCATAGTGTAGATGCCAAAAGATGTAAAGTTGATAACGATAGTCCCACATACTTGTGGCACTTGCCGCCTTGGTCACATTGGTGTCAAGCGCATGAAGAAGCTCCATGCTGATGGACTTTAGAGTCTCTTGATTATGAATCGCTTGACACATGCGAACCATGCCTCTTAGGCAAAAGGACCAAGACTCCGTTCTCCAAACAATGGAGCGAGCAACCAACTTGTTGGAAATCATACATACCGATGTGTGCGGTCCAATGAGCGTTGAGGCTCATGGAGGATATCGTTATGTTCTCACTCTCACCGATGACTTAAGTAGATATGGGTATGTTTACTTAATGAAACACAAGTCCGAGACCTTTGAAAAGTTCAAGGAATTTCAGAGTGAGGTGGAGAATCAACGTGATGAAAGATAAAGTTCCTACGATCGATCGTGGAGGAGAATATTTAAGTCACGAATTTGGCACACACTTAAGGAAATGTGGAATCGTTTCACAACTCACGCCGCTGGAACACCTCAAATAAACGGTGTGTCCGAACATCGTAATCGCACTCTATTGGATATGGTGCGGTCTATGATGTCTCTTACCGATTTACCGCTATCATTTTGGGGATACGCCTAGAGACAGCTACATTCACTTTAAATAGGGCACCGTCTAAATCCGCTGAGACGACACCGTATGAATTATGGTTTGGGAAGAAACCTAAGTCGTCGCTTCTAAAAGTTTGGGGATGCGATGCTTATGTCAAGAAACTTCAACCCGAAAAGCTCGAACCCAAGTCGGAAAAATGCGATTCATAGGATACCCTAAGGAAACCGTCGGGTATACCTTCTACTTAAGATCCAAGGCAAGATCTTTGTTGCTAAGAACGGATGCTTTACGAGAAAGAGTTTCTCTCGAAAGAAGTAAGTGGGAGGAAAGTAGAACTCAATGAAGTACTACCTCTCGAACGGGAAGGTGGTGCAATACAGAAACCGCTCTGTGATGCCCACACCAACCAAGAGGAAAACAATGATGATGATCAAGGTACTTGGATCAAGTTGCTCTTGAACCTCGAAGGTCCACAAGGACACGCTCCGCACTGAGTGGTACGGCAACCTGTCATGGAAATCATGTTGTTAGACAACAATGAACCTTCGAACTATGAAGAAGCAATGGCGGGCCCAGATTCCAACAAATGGCTTGAAGCCATGAAATCCGAGATAGAATCCATGTATGAAAACAAAGTATGGACTTTGACAGACTTGCCGATGATCGGCGAGCGATAGAAAACAAATGGATTTTTAAGAAGAAGACGGACGCGGATGGTAATGTTACCATCTATAAAGCTCGACTTGTCGCTAAGGGTTATCGACAAGTTCAAGGAATTGACTACGACGAGACTTTCTCTCCGTAGCGAAGCTAAAGTCCATCCGAATCATGTTAGCAATTGCCGCATACTATGATTATGAGATATGGCGATGGACGCCAAAACGGCATTCCTTAACGGGCATCTTAAGGAAGAACGTATATGATGCAGCGGAAGGTTTTGTCGATCCTAAGAACGCTAACAAAGTATGCAAGCTCCAATGATCCATTTATGGACTAGTGCAAGCATCTCGAGTTGGAACATTCGCTTTGATGAGATGATCAAAGCGTTTGGGTTTATGCACTTATGGAGAAGCCTGCGTTTACAAGAAAGTGAGTGGGAGCTCAGTAGCATTTCTCCTATTATATGTAGATGACATACTCTTGATGGGAAATGATACAAAACTTCGGACAGCATTAAGGCCTACTTGAATAAGTGTTTTTCAATGAAGGACCTTGGAGAAGTTGCTTATATATTAGGCATCAAGATCTATAGAGATAGATCGAGACGCCTCATAGGTCTTTCACAAAGCACATACCTTGATAAGTTTTTGAAGAGGTTCAAAATGGATCAGTCCAAGAAGGGTTCTTGCCTATGTTACAAGGTGTGAGATTGAGCTCAGCTCCACCGACCACGGCAAAAGATAAAGAAGAGATGAGTGTCATCCCTATGCTTCAGCCATAGGATCTATTATGTATGCCATGTCAGTGTACTGCACCGATGTAAACCTTGTCGTAAGTTTGGTTGCAAGATACCAAAGTAATCCCGCAAGGAACACCGGACAATGGTCAAGAATATCCTGAAGTACCGAAAAGGACAAAGGAAATGTTTCTCGTTTATGGAGGAGACGAAGAGCTCGTCGTAAGGGTTACGCTGACGCTTAGCTTCGACTCGATCCGATGACTCTAAGTCACAAACCGGATACGTGTGTATGTTGAATGGTGGAGCGATGGTAGTGCGGATGCAAGCAGAGTGTCATGGCAGGATCTACGTGTGAAGCGGAGTACATGGCAGCCTCGGAGGCAGCGATGAAGCTATTTGGGTGAAGGAGTTCATCACCGACCTAGGAGTCATACCCAATGCGTCGGGGCCGATCAAACTCTTCTCGTGACAACACCGGAGCTATTGCCCTTGCCAAGGAGCCTGGTTTCACAAGAAGACCGAGCACATCAAGCGTCGCTTCAACTCCATCCGCGAAAATGTTCAAGATGGAGACATATAGATTTGCAAAGTGCACACGGATCTGAATGTCGCAGATTCGCTGACTAAACCTCTCTCGGCAAAACATGATCAACACCGTAACTCTATGGGTGTTCGATTCATCACAATGTAACTAGATTGGTGACTCTAGTGCAAGTGGGAGATGTTGGAAGTATGCCCTAGAGGCAATAATAAAAGTATTATTATATTTCAATGTTCATGATAATTGTCTTTTGTTCATGCTATAACCGTATTATTCGAAATCGTAATACACGTGAACACTTAGACCACAAATGTCCCTAGTGAGCCTCTAGTCGACTAGCTCACAGATCAACAGATAGTCATGGTTTCTGACTATGGACATTGGATGTCGTTGATAACGGATCACATCATTAGGAGAATGATGTGATGGACAAGACCCAATCCTAAGCATAGCATAAAAGATCGTATAGTTCGTTTGCTAGAAGCTTGGCCAATGTCAAGTATCTCTTCCTTCGACCATGAGATCGTGTAACTCCGGTTACCGTAGGAGTGCCTTGGGTGTATCAAACGTCACAACGAATCGGGTGACTATAAAGGTGCATTACGGTATCTCCGAAAGTATTTGTTGGGTTGACACGGATCGAGATCGATTTGTCACTCCGTATGACGGAGAGGTATCTCTCGGCCCATTCGGTAATGCATCATCATAATGAGCTCAAGTTGACCAAGGTGTTGGCCACGGATCATGCATTACGGTAAGTAAAGTGACTTCGCAGTAACGAGACCGAACAAGGTATTGGGATACCGACGATCGAGTCTCTCGCAAGTAACGCATCGATTGACAAAGGGAATTGTATACTGTGGTTTGATCGAATCCTCGACATCGTGGTTCAACCGATGAAATCATCGAGGAGCATGTGGGAGCCAACATGGGTATCTGCACCCGCTTGTTGGTTATTGCCCGAGAGTCGTCTCGGTCATGTCTGCGTGTCTCCCGAACCCGTAGGGTCTACACACTTAAGGTTCGGTGACGCTAGGGTTAGTAGGAAAACTAGTATGTGACTACCGAATGTTGTTCGGAGTCCCGGATGAGATCCCGGACGTCACGAGGAGTTTCGGAATGGTCCGGAGGTAAAGAATAATATATAGGAAGTGGTATTTCGGCCATCGGGAAAGTTTCGGGGTCTCCCGGTAATGTACCGGGACCACCGGAAGGGTCCCGGGGGTCCACCGGGTGGGGCCACCTATCCCGGAGGGCCCCATGGGCTGAAGTGGAAGGGGAACCAGCCCATAGTGGGCTGGTGTGCCCCCTAGGCCCACCCCTGCGCCTAGGGTTGAAACCCTAGGGGGGGGCGCCCACTTGGCTTGGGGGCACTCCACCCCTTGTCGCCGCCCCCTTGGAGATTGGATCTCAGGGGCGCCTCCCAGGGGCCTATATAAAGGGGGAGGAAGGGGCTGTTGTACCCATCTCCAAGGCGCAGCCCTCCCTCCCAACACTTCTCCTCCTCCGTAGGCGCTTGGCGAAGCCACAGCCGAGTATCGCTTCTCCACCATCACCATGCCGTCGTCTTTGCCGGTGGAGCTGTCTTCCTCAACCTCTCCTTCCTCCTTGCTGGATCAAGACGGAGGAGACGCCACTCGTCCCGTATGTGTGTTGAACGCGGAGGTGCTGGCCGCTCAAAGACTTGGACATCGGTGATCTGAATCACGCTCGAGTGCGACTCCATCATCACCTTGCAAGCTTCCGCACGCGATCTACAAGTGGTATGTAGATGCAAACTCTCTCCCTTGACTCGTTGCTTAGATGAACTCATAGATGGATCTTGGTGAAGCCGTAGGAAAAATTTTAATTTTCTGCAACGTTCCCCAACAACTAGGTATGACACCTAGATCGGAAATGAACTCCTTCATCCAGACTCCTTCATTTGCTGCTTCCGAAGCAGCTATGTACTCCGCTTCACATGTAGATCCCACCACGACGCTTTGTTTAGATTTGCACCAACTTACAGCTCCACCATTTAATAAAAACACGTATCCGGTTTGCGATTTAGAATCGTCCGGATCAGTGTCAAAACTTGCATCGACGTAACCATTTACGACTAGCTCTTTGTCACCTCCATATACAAGAAACATATCCTTAGTCCTTTTCAGGTATTTCAGATGTTCTTGACCGCTGTCGATGATCCACTCTGGATTACTTTGGTACCTTCCTGCCAAGCTTCTTTGCTAAGCACACGTCGTGTCTAGTACACAAATTGCATACATGATAGAGCCTATGGCTGAAGCATAGGGAACATCTTTCATTTTCTCTCTATCTTCTGCTGTGGTCGGGCATTGAGTCTGACTCAACTTCACACCTTGTAGTACGGGCAAGAACCCTTTCTTTGCATGATCCATTTTAAACTTTTTCAAAACTTTATCGAGGTATGTGCTTTGTGATAGTCCTATTAAGCGTGTTGATCTATCTCTATAAATCTTGATGCCCAATATGTAAGCAGCTTCACCGTAGTCTTTCATAGAAAAACTTTTATTCAAGTATCCCTTTATGCTATCTAGAAATTCTATATCATTTCCAATTAATAATATGTCATCTACATATAATATCAGAAATGCTACAGAGCTCCCACTCACTTTCTTGTAAATACAGGCTTCTCCAAAAGTCTGTATAAAATCATATGCTTTGATCACACTATCAAAGCGTTTATTCCAACTCCGAGATGCTTGCACCAGTCCATAAATGGATCGCTGGAGCTTACACACTTTGTTAGCACCTTTTGGATCAACAAAACCTTCTCGTTGCAACTCTTCTTCCAGAAATCCATTCAAGAATGCAGTTTTGACATCCATTTGCCAAATTTCATAATCATAAAATGCAGCAATTGCTAACATGATTCGGACAGACTTAAGCATCGCTACGGGTGAGAAAGTCTCATCGTAGTCAACCCCTTGAACTTGTCGAAAACCTTTCGCAACAAGTCGAGCTTTATAGACAGTTACATTACCATCAGCGTCAGTCTTCTTCTTAAAGATCCATTTATTCTCAATGGCTTGCGATCATCGGCAAGTCAACCAAAGTCCATACTTTGTTCTCATACATGGATCCCATCTCAGATTTCATGGCCTCTAGCCATTTTGCGGAATCTAGGCTCATCATCGCTTCCTCATAGTTCGTAGGTTCATCATGGTCAAGTAACATGACTTCCAGAATAGGATTACCATACTACTCTGGTGCGGATCTTACTCTGGTAGACCTACGAGGTTCAGTAGAAACTTGATCCGAAGTTTCATGATCTATATCATTAGCTTCCTCACTAATTGGTGTAGTTGTCACAAGAACCGGTTCTTGTGATGAATTACTTTCCAATAAGGGAGCAGGTACAGTTACCTCATCAAGTTCTACTTTCCTCCCACTCACTTCTTTCGAGAGAAACTCGTTCTCTAGAAAGGATCCAAATTTAGCAACGAAAATCTTGCCCTCAGATCTGTGATAGAAGGTGTACCCAACAGTTTCTTTTGGGTATCCTATGAAGACACATTTCTCCGATTTGGGTTCGAGCTTATCTGGTTGAAGTTTCTTCACATAAGCATCGCAACCCCAAACTTTAAGAAATGACAACTTTGGTTTCTTGCCAAACCACAGTTCATGAGGTGTCGTCTCAACGGATTTTGATGGTGCCCTATTTAACATGAATGCGGCCGTCTCTAAAGCATAACCCCAAAACGATAGTGGTAAATCAGTAAGAGACATCATAGATCGCACCATATCTAGTAAAGTACGATTACGACATTTGGACACACCATTTCGTTGTGGTGTTCCGGGTGGCGTGAGTTGCAAAACTATTCCGCATTGTTTCAAATGTAGACCAAACTCGTAACTCAAATATTCTCCTCCACGATCAGATCGTACAAATTTTATTTTTTGTTACGATGATTTTCCACTTCACTCTGAAATTCTTTGAACTTTTCAAATGTTTCAGACTTGTGTTTCATTAAGTAGATATACCCATATCTGTTCAAATCATCTGTGAAGGTGAGAAAATAACAATACCCGCCGCGAGCCTCAACATTCATTGGAGCACAAACACCAGTATGTATGATTTCCAACAAATCAGTTGCTCGCTCCATAGTTCCGGAGAACGGCGTTTTAGTCATCTTGCCCATGAGGCACGGTTCGCAAGTACCAAGTGATTCATAATCAAGTGATTCCAAAAGCCCATCAAGATGGAGTTTCTTCATGCGCTTTACAATCGATATGACCTAAACAGCGATTGCCACAAATAAGTTGCACTATCATTATCAACTCTGCATCTTTTGGTTTCAACACTATGAATATGTGTATCACTACTATCGAGATTCAATAAAAATAGACCACTCTTAAAGGGTGCATGACCATAAAAGTTATTACTCATATAAATAGAACAACCATTATTCTCGACTTAAATGAATAACCGTCTCGCATTAAACAAGATCCAGATATAATGTTCATGCTCAATGCCGCACCAAATAACAATTATTTAGGTCTAAAACTAATCCCGATGGTAGATGTAGAGGTAGCGTGCCGACCGCGATCACATCGACTTTGGAACCATTTCCCACGCCGCATCATCACCTCGCCCTTAGCCAATCTTTGCTTAATCCGTAGTCCTGTGCTTGAGTTACAAATATTAGCAATGAACCAAGATCAAATACCTGTGTACTCTGCGAGCATTAGTAAGGTACACATCAATAACATGTATATCACATGTACCTTTGTTCACTTTGCCATCCTTCTTATCCGCCAAATACTTGGGGCAGTTCCGCTTCCGAAGTCGATCGCTTGCGAGAGAAGCACTTAGTCTCGTGCTTAGGTCCGACTTGGGTTTCTTCTCTTGAGCAACAACTTGTTTGTTGTTCTTCTTGAAGTTCCTTCTTCTTCCCTTTGCCCTTTTCTTGAAACTGGTGGTCTTGCTAACCATCAACACTTGATGCTCCTTCTTGATTTCTACCTCTGCGGCTTTTAGCATTGCAAAGAGCTCGTGAATAGTCTTGTCCATCCCTTGCATATTATAGTTCATCACGAAGCTCTTGTAGCTTGGTGGCGATGATTGAAGAATTACATCAATGACACTATCATCGGAAGATTAACTCCCGGTTGAATCAAGTGATTATTATACAAAGACATTTTGAGTATGTGTTCACTGACAGAACTATTTTCCTCCATCTTGCAGCTATAGAACTTATTGGAGACTTCATATCTCTCAATCCGGGCATTTGCTTGAAATATTAACTTCAACTCCTGGAACATCTCATATGCCCCATGACGTTCAAAACATCGTTGAAGACCGGTTCTAAGCCGTAAAGCATGGCACATCGAACTATCGAGTAGTCATCAGCTTTGCTCGCCAGACGTTCTTAACGTCGTCGGTTGCATCAGCAGCAGGCCTGGCACCCAAGTGGTGCTTCCAGGCGTAATTCTTCCAGCAGCAATGAGGATAATCCTCGAGTTACGGACCCGATCCGTAATTGCTACCATCATCTTTCAACTTTGCTTTTTCAAGGAATGCATTAAAATTCAATGGAACAACAAAGACGAGCCATCTATCTACAACAAACATAGACAAGCAAAATACTATCAGGTACTAAGTTCATGATAAATTTAAGTTCAATTAATCATATTACTTAAGAACTCCCACTTAGATAGACATCCCTCTAATCCTCTAAGTGATTACGTGATCCATATCAACTACACCATGTCCGATCGTCACGTGAGATGGAGTAGTTTCAACGGTGAACATCAGTATGTTGATCATATCTACTATATGATTCACGCTCGACCTTTTGGTCTCCGTGTTCCGAGGCCATATCTGTTATATGCTAGGCTCATCAAGTTTAACCTGAGTATGCCGCGTGTGCAACTGTTTTGCACCCGTTGTATTTGAAGTAGAGCCTATCACACCCGATCATCACGTGGTGTCTCAGCACGAAGAACTTTCGCAATGGTTCATACTCAGGGAGAACACTTCTTGATAATTTTAGTGAGAGATCATCTTAAAATGCTACCGTCAATCAAAGCAAGATAAGATGCATAAAGGATAAACATCACATGCAATCAATATAAGTGATATGATATGGCCATCATCATCTTGTGCTTGAGATCTCCATCTTCGAAGCACCATCGTGATCACCATCATCACCGGCGCGACACCTTGATCTCCATCGTAGCATCGTTGTCGTTACGCCATCTATTGCTTCTACGACTATCGCTACCGCTTAGTGATAAAGTAAAGCAATTATAGGGCGTTGCATTTCATACAATAAAGCGACAACCATATGGCTCACGCCATTGCCGATAACTTCGTTACAAAACATGATCATCTCATACAATAAAATATAGCATCACGTCTTGACCATATCACATCACAACATGCCCTGCAAAAACAAGTTAGACGTCCTCTACTTTGTTGTTGCAAATTTTACGTGGCTGCTACGGGTTGAGCAAGAACCGTTCTTACCTACGCATCAAAAACCACAACGATAGTTCGTCAAGTTAGTGTTGTTTTAACCTTCGCAAGGACCGGGCGTAGCCACACTCGATTCATCTAAAGTGAGATAGACAGACACCCGCCAGTCACCTTTAAGCACGAGTGCTCGTAATGGTGAAACCGTCTCTCGCGTAAGCGTACACATAATGTAGGTCCGGGCCGCTTCATCTCACAATACCGCTGAGCCAAAGTATGACATGCTGGTAAGAAGTATGACTCGTATCGCCCACAACTCACTTGTGTTCTACTCGTGCATATGACATCTACGCATAAAACCAGGCTCGGATGCCACTATTGGGGAACGTAGTAATTTCAAAAAAAAATCTATGTACACGCAAGATCATGGTGATGGCATAGCAACGAGAGGGGAGAGAGTTGTCCACGTACCCTCGTAGACCGAAAGCGGAAGCGTTATGACAACGCGGTTGATGTAGTCGTACGTCTTCACGATCCGACCGATCCAAGTACGAACGTCACGACACCTCCGAGTTCAGACACGCTCAGCTCGATGGCGATCCCGACTCGATCCAGCAAAGTGTCGGGATGAGTTCCACAAGACGACGGCGTGGTGACAATGATGATGCTCTACCGGTGCAGGGCTTCGCCTAAACTCCGCGACGATATGACCGAGGTGGAATATGGTGGAGGGGGGCACCGCACACGGCTAAGGAACAATCCGTAGATCAACTTGTGTGTCCTAGGATGCCCCCCTGCCCCCGTATATAAAGGAGCCAAGGGGGAGGGGGCGGCCGGCCAAGGAGGGAAAAGGAGGAGGAAGAGGGGAAGGAAAGGGGGGGAGCGCCGCCCCCCTCTCCTTGTCCTATTCGGACTAGGGAGGGGAGGGGGCGCATCCCACCTCTTGCCTCCTCTCCTCTTCTCCCTTATGGCCCATGAAGGCCCAATCACCCCCAGGAGGGTTCCGGTAACCCCCCGGTACTCCGGTAAAATGCCGATTTCACCCGGAACACTTTCGATGTCCAAACATAGGCTCCCAATATATCAATCTTTATGTCTCGACCATTTCGAGACTCCTCGTCATGTCCATGATCACATCCGGGACTCCGAACAAACTTCGGTACATCAAAACTTATAAACACATAATAAAACTATCATCGTAACATTAAGCGTGCGGACCCTACGGGTTCGAGAACTATGTAGACATGACCTAGAACTATTCTCGGTCAATAACAAATAGCGGAACCTGGATGCCCATATTGGCTCCTACATATTCTACGAAGATCTTTATCGGTCAAACCGCATAACAACATACGTTGTTCCCTTTGTCATCGGTATGTTACCTGCCCGAGATTCGATCGTCGGTATCCAATACCTAGTTCAATCTCGTTACCAGCAAGTCTCTTTACTCGTTATGTAATGCATCATTCCGTAACTAACTCATTAGCTACATTGCTTGCAAGGCTTATAGTGATGTGCATTATCGAGAGGGCCCAGAGATACCTCTTCGACAATCGGAGTGACAAAACCTAATCTCAAATACGCCAACCCAACATGTACCTTTGGAGACACCCTTTATAATCACCCGATTCGTTGTGGCGTTTGGTAGCACCAAAGTGTTCCTCCGATAAGCGGAGTTGCATAATCTCATAGTTACAGGAACATGTATAAGTCATGAAGAAAGCAATAGCAACATACTAAACGATCAAGTGCTAGGCTAACGGAATGGGTCATGTTAATCACATCATTCTCCTAATGATGTGATCCCATTAATCAAATGACAACACATGTCTATGGTTAGAAAACATAACCATCTTTGATCAACGAGCTAGTCAAGTAGAGGCATACTAGTGACTATATGTTTGTCTATGTATTCACACATGTATCATGTTTCCGGTTAATACAATTCTAGCATGAATAATAAATATTTATCATGATATGAGGAAGTAAATAATAACTTTATTATTGCCTCTAGGGCATATTTCCTTCAAAAACAAGACAGATAATGCATTATTTATTAAGATTGCACCCTATATAGTATTTTTAAAATTGTTAACAGGTAAAATAACATCATATTCAGATTCTACTCTAATGAAAATTCATATATAGCATGTTAAATTCGAAGTTAAGGTTTAGAAGATATGAGTGTTTTAAAAAACATTTGATATCTACTACAGGTTCAATGTGACAAAAATCAGGGGGTTTTCTATAAAATAGCATGGCGGACTAAGAATACATATTTCTTTTATTAGTAGCTATAGATAAGTAGGTAATTGATCCCCATTACTTCTATTTATCTCAACATGCACACATTCTAATACTTTTAATTCTCTTAACATGCATGCATGAAAATGCTACCTATACTAACTCCCTCAACATGCACACATTCCACTATATCAACCCCACTACTTTTTCTCTTTGAAAGAAAAAGACAACGTTAACGCCCACACGTATGATGGGAGCCAAACCCGCCCACATGCCCCATAACATACAGACTGTGTCATGTCACCGCATGCATGTACGATTTCCAATTTTTAAAATGTTTTATCTCTTAAATGAAAAATTCGATTGAAGATCCATTTCCATCATTAAATTCCTCGTAACGAGATCTTCAAAATTAGATCTCATATCAATATATTTCGGTAAAAAAATATTGGGTTAAAAGTTGCCATGTCTATTGCACATGAATTGTCATGATGTTTACAATGAAGTTGCCATGATATGTTTCAGCTATTTTTCTTCTATATTTAAAAGTAAATTTTGACATATTATAAAATAGGGAATTAAGAAGGTCGTTAAATTCAGTTTACGACCTTTTGTTTTGGTCATAAACGTCTACGACCTTCTCACAGAGAAGGTCGTTAATTTCAGTTTATGACTGCCAGCTTTTGACCTTCTGTTTTGCGTCACAAAAAGGTCGCAAATGAAAAAACAATGACCTTTCAGTGACCAATAGTCAAGGTCACAAGTTGACATATTTTTTGTAGTGCTTTCGGCAGCGACGGGGACGGCGGGTCGCTGCCTGTTGACGGCGATGGCGCATGGCTTGACAACGGGCCAACGAGGACCCGAGCCGCGGTGCCATTCAAGCCCTCTTCGGCTGCTCTGACCGCCTTGACCAAGCGGTCATGGTTGCGGCGACCGCCGCCCAGGTGATCGCGCTTGTCGTCTACGTTCAGCTCTTCAGCGTGGCCATCAACTCGCTCTCATGGTCACCAACTATCTGAATTATCAAGCAGGTGTGCGCTCTATCTTCACTAGCGAATAGTATCCATCGATAGCCATCAACTCGCTTTCATGTGTTTAGCTGTAATCTGCCTGATTTGTCAATAGCATAGAGATGATAGTACAGAGATTTTTGTCCAGAGAAGAGGAGATGATCTAAAGTTGCCATGTTTACGGGTGTGTTTGGTTTGAGCCCAAACTAGCCTCACCAAATTTTTGGCATGACCAATGCAAGGGTATGACCAAAATTTTGGCTAGCTGTTTCTATTTGGTTTGTATAGCCATCCTATGTCCAAAAGGTTGGTAGAATGGATCAACAATTGGTTTCATTCGAAAAAAAAAGAGATCAACAATTCGTTTGCAACATACTAATTTGATAAAAATATTTTTCTTCCGTAACTTTCTAACGTGACGAAAGCATGTTTTGCAGTCAAACAGAAAAAACAACAAAAAGAAAACTGACGCGCACAACAAGCTCATACAGAAGCGGCTTATCCCGCTGCATGCGCTCGCTAATTGTGTGGGTACATCGTTAATTACAATCTTAATAAGAAACCAAAAACACCAGCTTGCATGCACTAGATATAGAAATAAAAAACAGAAAGTACATGGGACCCACCAATCAGAGGGGCCAAGTCGCACTACCAATATTTTGGCGCAGCTTTTGAGCGCCGTGGAATCGCCCACTCGTTGGCGAGAAATACATGGGCGCGGCGCTGGCGGGCTGGGCGAGCCAATTCGCTGGCAACCATCCAATGACTACCAAAATTCAAGGGCGAGCCAATATTTTGGTAGGGTCAACTTTGGTTACAATCCAAACGCACCCTACATGTTTTTTCACACACCATTTAACAAATCATCTAAAGTTGCCATGGCAAGTTTGGAGTATTTTTGTCACACGTCGTTTAACAAATCATCTAAAGTTGCCATGGCAAGTTTGGAGTATTTTTTTCACACACCAACTAATAGATCATCTAAAGTTTAGCATGGCAACTTTTACTATGTTAGCCATACGAACAGCTTCAGATGTGTTTGCACTTGTCATGGCAACTTAAGATGTGTTGCCATGGCAAGTTTACATGTTTTTCCCATCCACCATTTAAAACGATGATTTTCGACCATGGAAAATTAGCAATGTTCCCTATTTTTTTTACAACTTAAGTTGTTTTTCCATGGCAATTTTTATGTTTGGAGTATTTTTCACACGCCAACTAAGAAATCAACTAAAGTTGCCATGGCAACTTTGGATTATTTTTTCACACGCCAACTAACAAATCATCTAAAGTTTGCCATGGAAACTTTTACAACGACAACTTCAAATGTGTGCCATGCCAACTTAAGATATGTTGCCATGGCAATTTTAGATGTTTTCTCACAACACCATTTTAAAAGATGATTTTTTACCCTTAATTGGCATGGCAAATTTAGCTAAATCGCATGGTAAGTTTTAACTTTTATTGCGACGACATTTTTCTTACTCTTTTATTTTCCATGGCAATTTTACAATTTTTTCCATGCCTAAATTACCTATATTGACATAGCAAATATTTAACTATTATTGTCATGGCAACTTACTCTTTATTTGCCATGGAACTTCTACATTATTTTGCCACGGCAAAATTACCCATATTGCCATGGAAAATTTAATTAAATCACCTTGGAAAATTTTAACTTTTACTGCCATGGCAATTTTTTACTCTTTATTTTTGCCATGGCAAATTATATTTATTTCCGTAGCTATATTACCTACATCGACATGGCAACATGGTAAGTTTCACTTACATCGTTTTTTTCAAGGGATTTTTACTTACAATGCAAATTGCCATGACTTTATTCTTTCCATGCCATTGCATAAACAAAGATGTTTTTGTCCGTGGAAAAATTTGTTTTGTTAAGACGAATGGCATTTTTTGTTTTGCATCACTAGGATTTTCAGTTCTCATTTTTTTCCATCTCAATGGCAATTTGTTTTCATAGCATGGCAAAATCTGGGCTTTCTTTCACACCTCAAAATATGTTTTTTAGTCACGGTACAAACTAGGCCATACGGTACAAACTAGGCCATAATGGGCTTTACGGGAGCAGCAACAGGCCTGCACGTGAGCAATGCTAGGGGTTCGGGCTAGGGTTCCTCTCATCCCGAACAACTTCGTTCGATCGACACCCACCCCTGTAGTGAACGACTCATTCGGGATGAGAATCTCCCAGACCGAACAGTCGTCACTTATCGGGGTCCTAAGAAAAAGGCTTGGTTGCTTCCGGTCAGCCTTTCCCTAAGAAAACAAATATTGGCCAGACCTTATTGCTCTATTTTCTTTCGGGAGGTTTAACTTGGGCCCATTTGGCCTGGTTCTTCTGGGCTAAACCCTGGTCATTCTTCGGGCCGGGCAGGTTACAGGCTGGACTTGCAAAAGATAAAAAGGACCAGCCCGAGCCCTAGCTCGACCCCAAGCCCTAAAAATCAGTAACATCCTAGAGCCGGTCCGAACCCGACAAAAAGCATGTATCTCAAATTTCTCATCATAGGAGCGCGAACCATTTGCCCGGGAGGTTTGGTTCTCCTTTTAGTAAAGTGATCCTGAGGCTACTAGGGTTACTTCTACCTCGATAACGATTAAGGGATGGTGGAGGAGGGTTTGTAATCTGCGCAATAACCCAACTACACGCACGCAAATCACCTTAGGCGTTTAAGTCACTTGGGATCTTTGAAAAGAGAGAAATAGCCGGACCTTTGAAGGAAAGAGATGCTCCCGGATCTTTGAAAAAAAGGGAAAGACCACACACACTAATGTTGATGCAAGTTTTCATGAATCAGATCATATTGGTGCTACAGGGGCTGCTGCTCGTGGTCATGATGGGCCCTGATGAGAGCCCAAGCTATTTGGGTTCAGCTTGTACCAAATGCATTAACCGCGGAGGCTTATGTGGTACGGGATGGAGTGTGATCATTGAAACGGACGCAAAATGTGGTGTTGATCTATGGAAGAAGAGGGGTGAAGGGAAATCTGAAATTGCAGCCATTTTGAAGGATATATTGAAGATATATCCGCGTGTTTCAGAGTTTCAGTGTGGTTCATGTTGGGCGAGATGCAAATCAACTAGTACATCTTTGTGCTGGACGGGCTAGTCCTACTACTCCCTCCTTCCATCTATATAGGGCCTAATGCGTTTTTTAAGACCGTCTTTGACTATTGACAAGATTAATAGTACATGACATGCAGAATATGAAAACTATATCATTGAAAGCTCCTTTCACTCACGAATTTAACTATGTGCTTTGTGTAAGTTGCATGTCATATATTATTGCTCTAATATTTGTTCAAAGTTGGCCCCGAAAAACGCATTAGGCTCTATATAGATGGAAGGAGGGAGTAGGAGAAGATGCATGTGGATTAACTTCAACTTTATTCCTAGTTTTCTCGCTTCCTGTTTGGAAAATGATTGTAACCCTTTAATGAAGCTGCGTTTAGATGCAAAAAAAAAAAAGCAACCCCAGAGAACATTAAGAGCATCATGCATCCTTTCCCTCCATTTTTTTTAAACACCAGTACAGACACAAGCGCTCATATACACACGCATGCACTCATCCCTATGAACGCACACACACATCCTACCCCTATGAGCACCTCCGAAAGACTGAGCCAGCATATCATCTTGAGATTTACGAAGTCACCATAGACGCCTCGTTATCAACGGAACGTCTCCTCTCACTGAATGCGCATCGCCGGAAATTCTTAAATAAATCTAGAAATAAATGCGAGCACCAGGATTTGAACCCTGCTGGGTTGGAATACCACAATCTCACTAACCATCCACATGTTGGTTCGCCCTCCTCCATTCACTGACGTGACAGCGTGGACGCACAATCAATCCCCGAAACCATCCCCGCACGCCAGAGATGTACTACCGGCCGGCATCGTGTAGGAAACCAGGCAAAAAAGAAGAAGCAAAGGCAAGGACCAAGGAGTAGCACGCGTGCTACGCACCCTATCAACTGTTGAACACGCCCCCCCCTCTCAAACACAGCAGTACGGCAGTAGACTGATTACTTGTTAATTAATCCGCGAAAGCGGCCGGACCAGCCAGGGAACGGATAAGGCCTCCAGCACAAACGTACACCCCGCATGGCCCCTCCCATCCCCCCTCCTCTCTCTTCACGCGCGACGTGACGCCCGTTTCCTCTCTCGTTAATCGTTATCGCTTATCCTCCGCCCCCAAAGCTTATCCCTTCCATACCACTTTTGACATCCCTGTCGCCCTACCCTATCCCTCTGCACGTCACGTCGCTACTTAGTATTTAATCTGGCCTTGTCGCCTTGACCTTTTAACACACGCTAATGTGGGAGTAACTCGCCCTCTGTGCTTGGATGGTGAAGGCCTGAAGTGACCACCGCTTGACGTCCCCTGGTCGAACACATACTGTATCTCTGATTCAAGGATTTTCAGAGTATTTTCGGAGCACTGAAATCTTCAGAATTTCTGCTCTCGCCCGCTTTGTAGATGAAGAACAAACCAGTACACAGCCCAACGATACATATTTCAGTTGCTTGATTCTTCATAGGATGAGTTCTCCATAAAATTTTCATACTGGTTTCTCTGATTGCCCAAACAAGAAGCCAAATCATATAGACTTCGACTGGGCGTGATATTTCGGTCCTACATTTTTTTTTTGCACAAGTACATTTTTTTCCTATTCATGTATAGTTTAAATCCTACAAATCAAAGAGGCCCTATAAGAGATAAGAAATATGGATCACGAAGCTATGGGGACGATAAAGTTCGGACGACTTGTGCACGATGATTAAATCCAGCCGAAGAATCTCGAGCACAGCCCAGCAGCGGCCGCTGGATCCCTCGGTCGTGCAGTTATCGTTCGAACAGTGTCGTGTGTGGAGCATTTTCGTACTGACAAATCTAAGACACAAGAATTTTGGGACGGAGGGAGTAGTACTTTTCGAAACACAAATTATGTACAATAGCACCACTTCACCAACCATAGTACACATATAGGGTCAAGTATACATGGTGCTCGGCAACTGTTAGTATTCTCAATTATTTGTTGTATTATATTACATATGTGCAATGCATGCACTGCAAAGAAACATCCTAGAGATCGACTTAGAACACACATGTCGATGATCAATCGGGACTCTTAATTAGTACTTGCTTGATCTGCATGCATGCATACCTTGGCGCTATACTAGCATTGAGAAGGTTAATCGGGCTTCTTCTCTCCAATGAGATAGAACACTGGCATAACTTGTTGTAGGCTAGGATAGGATGGATATCACATGCACCATGTTCGGTGCTCCCTCTCCCTCTCTTTGCATGTCGATGCAACTACTAGCAGCTAGTAAAAGAATGAAGAAAAAACCTAAGCTCTAGGCGGCCATTGGTGATGTGAGCTGGGATGAGTGAGATCCCGGAGTACTACAAAGTAGGATCCATCCATCCATCCATCCATCCATCTTGTCTCCTCCCTAGTAGTTTGTTTCCATTACTAATTCCCTTGCAACTTGCATGCATATGCATGCCTTTTTCTCTTTTGGATCAATTTGATCGGTGCACGTACGGCGTCCCTGGATCAGTTGATGATCAGCCACTGCCGCCGGAGCCGCCGCCGCCGTTGATGACGCCGTCGTTGCCGATGTTGAAGGACGGCTCGGGCGGCAGGAAGGGCGGCAGCGCGGTGAGCGAGGTGGAGGAGACCCGCCGGATGGAGCAGCACCGCAGGATCCGGCGCCGCTTGTTGAAGGGGTTCTCCGGCTTGGCCAGCACGTCCTTGCTGCTGGTCGTGCCGGCCACGGCCACGTCCTGCAGGTTTGCGAACGACCGCGACTTGCCGGAGAAGAAGCTCGACAGCCCCCGCCTGCCAAATCAAGAACTCGCAAATCAACCCACCGACCGAGCCGAGAATTCTCCATTAATTCTTGCAAGAATTGGTAGCTAGGGTTGTTAATGGGGATGATTAAGGGAAGGGAGGTGAAGCTGGTTAATTACTTGATGGGGAGGGCGTCGTCGAGGGCGTCCAGGCTCGCGAGCCCGCCGCTCTTCTTGGTCCTCCTCTGCCACGGCGTCTCCCTGGCGCTCTCCACCTCCTCCCCTTCCTCCTCGTCCCCCTCGGAGACGGGGCCAATGGAGGACCGCTCGTTTTCCGCCTCGGCGGCAGCCTCGGCCTCCCTTTCCTCCTCTTCCTCCACCGTCTCCAGCACGAACAGCCCATGGCCCTCACTGCCAAGCCGCCCCCCTTGCACCGCCGCCGCCACCACCACCTCCTCCTCCTCCTCCTCCTCCTGGTAGTGCACGACGTCCTTCCTCTTCCTCGCCCCGCCAGCGCCGGCACCACCGCCGCACATCCCGTACGGGGCCGCCGGGGACGGAGCCACGGGCGCGGGCCCCACGGCCGCCGCCGCGGTAGCCACAACGGACATCGCGTCCGGCCGTGAAGGGTGCTGCAGCTGCTCTCATCAATGGCGCCCGCAGGCCTCGGCGCGCGGCTCAGACGCCCATGGCCTCGGCCACCATTGGAGCTGCTATTATTGCTCTCTTCGCGATGGTTCGGAGGACAGAAGGAGAGGACGGGGAGCGGCGCGGGGGCGTATATAGGCCGCCTCCGGGGCCGGGGAGGGAGACGGGTGGACAGGGACGCGTGGAGGGGGGGACGTGTCGGACGGGGCGAGGGTGACGGGCGCGCCGGACAGCGGAGGCTGCATGCACGCCAACACGTTTTGGCTTAGCCTTTTGCGTGCCATGCCCCGTATATGGCTGGCGCGCCTTTTGTTTTGCCTAATCAAAGCTTATCGGCAACCATGGCTTCCTCTTCTAGCACTTTCCGTCTCATTTCGTGAAGTTTTCCGGGTAATTTCTTGCCAACAATGTTAGTCGGCATTGAGCAGGGAAGGTTCCTTCTGATAATTAATACGCATATTTTTTGGAATAAAATGATGTTCAATGTTGTTTTATTTGTTTAAAGGCGGAGGGAGTCAAAAAACCGATGTGTCGTTACAAGGGCAGTCCCAATGCCACTCGCCGTAGCGAGTTCACGTTGGCCACTGGTTATGTTTGCATTTGTGTGTAATGTCGAATACTTATTCTTTAGGTCTTATAGATTTGTTTTCGTGCTAATTTACTGACCTATCATACAGAGTTGCTATTGGTGAGTGACGACCCTCCAGCTCACATCATCCATCATCCATGGTGGTGGCGATCTCTTTGAACGGATTCATCCATAGTAAAATCTCTCGAATGTTACCGGATGCCATTAGTTATCATATTCTCGTTGGTGGAAAATTCAATAATTCCGTGAATTATCTTTGTTGATCATAGTTTGCTACAAACACATGTCAATACTATATTACAGTCTTCTCAACCTAGAACAGCGAGTCTCGTGTGGATCATGTGAAGATCCCCATTAGGTTTGTGAAACAATGGTGTGTGATAATGTACTTTGTTTTTTGTCGCGGGATAGTAAAGTGATCACAAGCAAGACACACACAACCTACATTCATGTCGCCACAGACTAGTAAACTTTCATGTCCCAGATGCATGTTATGAATAGAGTGGGACATAGGAGGTTAACTTAATGCGGGCACCTAAAATGTCGTATCCAATTTTTGCTTTGGCTTAGCCTTTTGCGTGTCGATGCCCCATATATGGCGCAGCTTTTGTTTGCCTAATCAAAGCTTATCGGCAACCATGGCTTCCTCTTCTAGCACTTTCTGTCTCATTTCCATAAAGTTTCCCGGGTAATTTCTTGCCAACAATATTAGTCCGCATTGATCAGGGGAGGTTCCTTCTGATAATTAATACGCACATTTTTTGGAATAAAAAGATGTTCAATGTTGTTTTATTTGTTTAAACGCGGAGGGAGTCAAAAAACCGATGTGTCGTTACAAGGGCAGTCCCAATGCCACTCGTCGTAGCGAGTTCAGGTTGGCTACTCTCGTTATGTTTGCATTTGTGTCTAATGTTGAATCCTTATTCTTTAGGTCTCATAGATTTGTTTTCGTGCTTATTTACTGACCTTTCACACAAAGTTGCTATTGGTGAGTGACGGCCCTCTAGCTCACATCATCCATCATCCATGGTGGTGGTGATCTCTTTGAGCGGATTCATCCATAGTAAAATCTCTCGAATGTTACCGTATGCCATTAGTTATCATATTCTCGTTGGTCGAAAATTCAATTATTTCGTGAATTATCTTTGTTGATCTTAGTTTGCTACAAACACATGTCAATACTATATTACAGTCTCCTCAACCTAGAACAACGAGTCTTACACTAATAGGAAAAGGGCTATAGATGGGATGGACACTAATGGCGCACTGCACATGTGGTGCGCCATTACTAAATACTAATGGCGCACCATGTGTTGGTGAGCCATTAGGGTGCAAATACTAATGGCGCACCACATCCCACGGTGCGCCATTAGTAATTTTTTTTAATTTTTTCAAAACTACTAATGGTGCACCGTGGGAGTGGTGCGCCATTACTAACTTGACATAGTAATGGCGCACCACACCCATCGTGCGCCATTAGTAAAAAAATATAAAAAATAAAAAAAATTGTTAGTAATGGCGCACCTGTGGACAGTGCGCCATTACTAGTTTTAATTAGTAATGGCGCACTGTCCACTAATGCGTCATTACTAAGTTTTTTTCAAAAAAAAAATCAATTTTTTTTCTTTTTTTCTTTTCAAAACTAGTAATGGCGCACCGTGGGCGTGCTGCGCCATTACTAGTTTAACTAGTAATGGCGCACCACGCCCACGGTGCGCCATTACTAACTTGGTCCAAAAGTTTCCGAATGCACCCCCCGGACTGCCTTTTCAATTTTTTTTTTAAAAAAGAAAATGATAAAAATGTCAAAAAATAAAAGAAAATAAGTATTCCATGTGAAATGTGGTCTAGTTGTTGGGAAAATTTACAAATATGAATTTTGACTTTATTTGCAAAATCTCTCTGGAAATTTGTAAAATGGCCATAATTTTTGCATACGAACTCGGATTAAAAAGTTTTTTATATGAAAAATCATCTACTCGAAAAGATACATCCAAATTTAACTGGGGGAACCCCGTTAAACATTTTCAAAATCCCCAAAAACCTAACAAAAAAAGTTACGGGGCTTTCAAGATCTAGAGGCAAAAAAATTCAAAAAAATTAGTTTTGAATTGTTTTCCAAAAAATGATACGTAATATGACCGTGAAGTTTGAAGTATTTTTCAAAATTTCATCATAGTCATGAACATGAACAAAGTCCTAGACATCAACAAGGTATAATAGGATTGATATGCTAGATATATCAACAAGTGCCTGTGAAGTGAGCTGTTGCTGGGGTTGGATAGAACTCCGAAGTTAAGCGTGCTTGGGCTGGAGTAGTGTGAGGATGGGTGACCTTTTGGGAAGTTTGACCATGGAGTGCGATTTGACCTGAGGTTAAGCCATATTGACCTGAGATTACGAAAAAATTGAAAAAAACATTTAAAAAAAATTGAATTCTCTTTTAAAAAAAATTCTGAAAAAAAATGTTACTAATGACGCACTTCTATGTGGTGCGCCATTAGTATACCAGATACTAATGGCGCACCGTGGGCTATACTAATGGCGCACCGCGTGGGCTATACTAATGGGTGACCTTTCGCGAAGTTTGACCACGGAGTGCGATTTGACCTGAGATTAAGCCATATTGACCTGAGATTACGAAAAAAAATATTTAAAAAAATTTGATTTTTTTTAAAAAAATTCTGAAAAAAAATATTACTAATGGCGCACTTCTATGTGGTGCGCCATTAGTATACCAGATACTAATGGCGCACCGTGGGCTATACTAATGGTGCACCGCGTGGTGCGCCATTAGTATACCAGATACTAATGGCGACTAGTGGCGTGCTACTAATGGCACACCGGTAGTGCTCCATTAGTAGGCAAAACCGGTGCGCCATTAGTAGGCCTTTTCCTAGTAGTGTCATGCAGATCACGTGAAGATCCTGTTAGGTTTTTGACACGATGGTGTGTGATAATGTACTTTGTTTCTTGTCGCGGGATAGTAAAATGATCACAAGCAAGACAAACACAACCTACATTCATGTCACCACAGACTCGTAAACTTTCATGTCCCAGATGCATGCTATGAATAGAGTGTGACATAGGAGGTTCACTTAATGCGGGCACCTTAAATGTCGTATTCAATTTTTGCTTTAGCTTAGCCTTTTGCGTGCCCATGCCCCGTATATGGCTCAGCTTTTGTTTTGCCTAATCAAAGCTTATCGGCGACCATGGCTTCCTCTTCTAGCACTTTCTGTCTCATTTTCGTAAAGTTTCCCCGGTAATTTCTTGCCAACAATATTAGTCGGCATTGAGCAGGGGAGGTTCCTTCTGATAATTAATATGCACATTTTTTGGAATAAAAAGATGTTCAATGTTGTTTTATTTGTTTAAACGCGGAGGGAGTCAAAAAACCGATGTGTCGTTACAAGGGCAGTCCCAATGCCACTCGTCGTAGCGAGTTCAGGTTGGCTACTCTGGTTTTGTTTGCATTTGTGTCTAATGCCGAATCCTTATTCTTTAGGTCTCATAGATTTGTTTTCGTGCTTATTTACTGACCTTTCACACAAAGTTGCTATTGGTTAGTGACGGCCCTCCAGCTCACGTCATCCATCATCCATGGTGGTGGTGATCTCTTTGAGCGGATTCATCCATAGTAAAATCTCTCGAATGTTACCGGATGCCATTAGTTATCATATTCTCATTGGTGGAAAATTCAATTATTGCGTGAATTATCTTTGTTGACCATAGTTTGCTACAAACACATGTCAATACTATATTACAGTCTCCTCAACCTAGAACAACGAGTCTCATGCGGATCATGTGAAGATCCCTGTTAGGTTTGTGACACAATGGTGTGTGATAATGTACTATGTTTCTTGTCGCGAGATAGTAAAGTGATCACAAGCAAGACACACACAACCTACATTCATGTCGCCACAGACTCGTAAACTTTCTTGTCCCGAATGCATTCTATGAATAGAGTGGGACATAGGAGGTTCACTTAATGCGGGCACCTAAAATGTCGTATTCAATTTTTGCTTTAGCTTAGCCTTTTGCGTGCCCATGCCCCATATATGGTCCGACTTTTGTTTTGCCCAAATCAGTGTCTTATTGGCAACCACTGCGCTCCTATGGGTACCTTGAATGCAACATGGCATCTCCCTCTTCATCGCTCCTCGTTGCCACGTCCCTCCGCATTTCTATCGTCTCTCCAGGGTAATCTCTTGGCAATGATATTAATCAACATTGAGTAGGGAAGGTTCATACTTCATTAATATAACTAATATCATATTTAGTGAAATAAAAAAGGATGTTGGATGTTGTTTATTTGTACATGCGGAGGGAGTCCAAAAAGCGATGGTTCATTATAAGGGGAGTCCCAACATGCCACTCACCGTAGCGAGATCACATTGGCCACTCTTGTTTTCTTTGCATTCGGGCCTATCACCAAATCGTTTTGCTTTAGGTCTCATAGATTTGCTTTCAGGCTTATTTACTGGCCTTTCACACAAATTTGTTATTAGTGAGCGAGCCCCATCCATCTTACATCATCCATCGTCCATGCTGGTGGTGGTCTCTTTGAACGAATTCATTCCTAGTAAAATCTCTTGAATGTTACTGGATGACACTAGTTACCGTATTCTTGTTGATGGAAAATACATTTATTGCGTTATTTATCTTCGTTGATCAAAATACATGTCAATACTATATATTTTGAATCTCCTCAAGCTACAACAATGAGTCTCATGCGGATCATGGGAAGACCTCCACTAGGTTCATGACACAATGGCGTATGATAATTTACAATGTTTCTTTGTCATGAGATAGTAAAGTGATCACAATCAAGACACACATACAACCTACATATACAACACATTCATGCCACCACAGACTTGTGAAATTTGGTGTCTCGGATGCATGCTATGAATAGAGCGGGACATAAGAGGTTCACTTAATGTGGCTACCTAAAATGTCGTATTCAATTTTTGCTTTAGCTTAGCCTTTTACGTGTTCATGCCCCATATATGGCGCGAATTTTGTTTTGCCCAAATCAATGCCTTATCGGCAACCATGCTCCTATGGGTATCCCGTATGCAACATGGCATCTCACTCTTCACCTCTTCTCCTTGCCACGTCCCTCCGCATTTCCATCATGTTTCCAGGGTGATCTCTTTCCAACAATATAAATTGGCATTGAGTAGGGAAGGTCCCTACTAATAATTAATATCACATTTAGGAAGTAAAAAAGGATGTTGGGTGTTGTTTTTTTGGTTTACATGCAAAGGAGTCCAAAACCGATGGGTCATTATAAGGGCAGTCCCGATGCCACTCACCATGGCGAGTCCGCGTTGGCCACTCTTGTTATATTTATATTCAGGTCTAGCATCAAATGTTTATATTTTAGCCGCGTAGATTTATTTTTTGTGTTCGTTTAGTGGCTTTCTGCTCAGCCCACATAGACTCCCTATGATGAGCAGCGGCCCTCCAACTCAAAGAACGTTCCTAATACTTACTTTTCGTTTAATTTTCAATAAAGTGTCATAATCAATTCAGAGTTTCGTCCAGCCCACATACTAAATTTACAATCAATTCATAGTTTGAGAGTTGAAATTGTTCTGGTATTTTTGTACCTATCATAATCACATATATTTTTTAGCAAATTGAACTAGAGCGGGCATGGACGCGTTGAGGGGAAGACGTGTCGGAAGCAGCGTGGGTGACGGGTGCGCCACACATGGGAGGTTGTATGCACCCACCTGCAGGGCAACACGTTTTAGCTTAGACTTTCGCGTATCCATGCCCCATATATGGTGCGGCTTTTGTTTTGCCTAATCAAAGCCTTAGTATCATCCACGTTCCTCCGTGTAGTACACAAACACGGTATCTCCCTCTCCTCACTTCTTTGTTGCCACTTTCCCTCCCTTTCTCGCCATCTTTTCAAGGTAACTTCTTGCCAACAATGTTCATCGGCATTGGGTGTGGAAGATTCACACTGATATTTAATAGCACATTTTAGTTCACTAATAGTATGTTGGATGATGCTTTGTTTGTTTACGTGTGGTGGCAATCAAAAAGCCTATATGTCGTTATAAACGTAATCCCAATGCCACTCACCGTAGCGGATCCATGTTGGCCATTCTTTGTTATGTTTGTGTTCGAGCCTAACACCGAATCATTGTGCTTTAGGTAGCATGGATTTATTTTTCATGTTCATTTACCGATCCTCCACTCAGCCCACATAGATTGCATTGGTGAGTGGCGACCCTCCATCTCATATCATCCATGGTGGTGGAGGTCTCCTTGAATGAAATCGCCCCCAACCAAATCTCTTGGTTGTTATCGATTCCATTAGGTCCCATATTCTCGTTGGTGGAAAATACATTTCTTACATGAATCATCTTTGTCGACCACAGTATGCTGGAGACACGTCAGTACCTTCACTTTGAAGCTCGTCAAGCTACAACAACGAGTCTTGCGCAGTTAAGGGGAAGAACCCCGCTAGGTTGGTAACACAATGATGTGTGCTGAAATACAATGTTTGTTTATTCGAGAGAGAGAGAGAGAGTAAACTGGACACAAGTTGCACACACACAAGTTACATGTAGAACACTCATGTTACCACATACTCGTGGACGGTCGTCCCCAAGTCATGGTAAGAATAGAGTGTTGCTTAAGGGGCTCACTTAATGCGGCCACCTTATATGTCATAATACTTACTTGCTGCTTAATTTTCTCGAGAGTAGCGCATGCAATTTACATCAGATTAGAGTCTGGGAGTTGGAGTTGTTTTATTTTTTTCAACTCACCAGCAATCATATTTTTTAGCTAATACCTTCTCACTAAATTTGTTTTTTAGATATTCCATTTCCACAACCCTTTGGTGTTAAAATAGGTCTAGCATGTCATGTACACGTATTATGTACGTATATAACTTGTATATGCTGATCATTATATATAGAAAGACGTGGAGAGGCTTTGCCCCACGGGAAACCCTAAACATATTCTCAAACTTGGTATTAGAGCCTACCTAGCCGCCGCCGCCAGCCTCTCCTCGCTGCTGCCGTGATGTCCAAGTCTCCCGCCGCCGATCAGTCCTCCTCATCGGCCGCCACGATGACCGCGTCCTCCGCCCTCGCCCTCACCATGTCCTCCCCCGTCATCGCTCCACCCTCCGCGCCGGCTCCCGCTCCCGTCCTTCCGCCCATCACGGTCTCTCTCGACCGCAGTAATTTCATGTTGTGGAGGGCTCTCGCCCTCCCCAACTTCGTCGGCGTACGCCTCCACGGGTTCCTCGATGGCTCGGCCAAGGCGCCGGAGCCGACCGTGACGACATGCCACTAGTGCAGAACCGGCCTTTAGTGCCGGTTCGTAACGGCCTTTAGTGCCGGTTCGGCAATCGGCACTAAAGAGTGGGAACTAAAGGTCCCCCTTTAGTACCGGTTCGTCACGAACCGGCGCTAAAGTGTCACCAAGTGGCACGAGCCAGACCCGGGTGCGTGTAGTGCTGAAATCTGAGATGGGCTCTAGGCCCATATTGCAATTTCTGAAAAATCTCTAAGGGCCCATGTGGGTTATATGGCGCTAGGTGTGGTGGGAAGTTTAGTCCCACCCCGGAAGTGGAAGGAGAGTTGGAGTAGTTTATAAGGGTTTCTCTTCTACATGCTATTGGAGCTTGAGAAGAGAAGAGGCCCTCGCGCACTCCTCCTGCTCCGCTCGCCCTCGCCACGCCACGCCTCGCCACGACGCGCCGCGGGTTGCGGGATTGAGCCGAGCCGAGCTCACTCCTATGCGCTTCTTTTTGCCGGTCAGGAACGGAGAGTCTTTGACAGGTAGGGCCACGATCTGAGACGTCGGATCATGGGCTACCGACTTGGACGTGGGTTCAGCCCACGTCTCTCCACGCGCGGCCGCACATATATATGTGGGGCGCTGCCAACCCTAGCCGCCGCGAAAAACGAACGCATCTCCGCCTCCACGCCCACGTCGTTCCTCTGCTGCTGCTGCCGCCGGCGACTCCATCCCGTTCACCGCGTACACGGTTGACGGGAGAGCAGGTCTCCGAAACTCCGTCTCTCTGGTTCCTGTACGGGAGAGAGGCGAATAGGTTTTTGGGAAGCGACTACGCGACTGCTCACCTCCGATCCACTACTTCCTCTACGTCCGCGCCGTCTCCGTCATCACCATGTCAAGCGACGCCGAACATGCCGCCGCCGAGAAGACCGAGGCCGACAAGAAGGCCGCCGAGGGCGCTTCTGCTGCTTGCTGTCACGCGGCAGCGCTTCAGATGGCCTACTCTTGGAGGGTATACCGCTTATCCCTCTCCGATAATTTCTGTATTAGCGATGCTAGCATCATGTATAGATTTGTCTACTATTTGCGTAGTACGTGCTTGTTTAGATCAGTACCAATATGTTTCTAGTTCTGTCAATGCCATGCTAGTTATTTACTTATGGATTAAATTAGTCAAAAAATTGCCTATTTACTCAGCAATCCAAAAACCTATTATGTGTAGGAATTTTTCGGCAAGTGGCTTTGCCGCTGCACTGAAACCGGATAAGTTTACGGTAGGCATTTTAAGCGTTGGCAGACAAAGACCACTTTATTGGCTCACGGCTATGAACGTGTTCTGGGTCACCGGTGTGTCCACGGGAACGATTGCTCCTGAACAGGAGAAGGCGTTCAGGGAGGCAACCACTGTGTTTCTCGGAGCTGTTCTTACCGTGATCGGAGATAAACTGGTCGACGCATATTTACATGTGCATGTCGCCAAGGACTTGTGGGAGGCGCCGAATCTAAGTTCGGGGCCGCCCGATGCGAGGCGAGATGTATATTATAGAGCAGTTCCACGATTACAAGATGGTTGAGAACCGTCTGTCTTCGGAGCAGCTCACGAGATAATATGCATTGTTAAGGAGCTTGAGCTTCAAGTGCGAGTACGGGCAAGTTTGTCGCGGGCTGCATAATCGCTAAGCTCCCCAATTCCTAGAGGAACTTTGCCACCACTCAAAACATCGAGGCGTGAATTCTCTGTGGAGGATGTCATTGGCCATCCGAGTGTTGAGCAGAATTCGAGGGCAAAGGACTGCAGACGAAAAAGGGCGAAGGGACTTCTGTTGCCAACATGGTGAACCAGAGGAACTTCAACTCCCACAAGTTCAAGGGAAAGAGCGGTGTCCAACGAATACCGGCTTCAAGAAGAAGGGTAAGAAGACCTTCAAGAAGAACAAGAAGGATGAGGGCTGCTTTACTTGTGGTTCGGTGAACATTGGGCCAACAAGTGCCCAAACAAGTTTAAGAAGTCGGGACAGGACTCCAAGTCTGTCAACATGATTGTGGGCAACAATGAGAATGGTGCATCTGGGTGCGGTAATTTATGTACTGTTTTTTCGGTGTTTCACCTACCGATTGGTGGGTGGATACAGTCTGTGTTCATGTGTGTCTTGACATTTCATTGTTCTCTTCTTACAGGTCACAGCCACGGGTCCATATTGATGGGGAATGGCGCGAGTGCTTCTGCTCATGGTGTTGGCACGGTCGATCTGAAGTTTACTTGGGAATGATCGTGCACCAAGAACGTGCAGCATGTCCCCGCCATCAAGAAGAACCTCGTTAGTGGCTCCCTTCTATGTAGAGAAGGGTTTAAGTTGGTATTCGAGTCTAATAAATTAGTTGTTACTAAGTATGGACTATTTGTTGGAAAAGGTTATGAGGCGGAGGATGTTCCGCCTTTCCTCGCAGATTTACGTAATAAAGTCGTGAACCATATTCATTCGAGTATTAATGAATCTGAGGTTTGGCATTCACGTCTTTGTCACATAAATTTCGGTGTTATGACGCGGCTAGCCAAGTTGGATTTAATCCCGAGTTTCACTTTAGCCAAAGGTTCTAAGTGCCTTTCATGTGTGCAAGCTAAGCAACCTCGCAAGCCTCATAAGGCCGCGGAGGAGAGACACCCGGCACCATTAGAACTCATACATTCTGATCTTTGTGAGATGAATGGTGTGTTGACTAAAGGTGGAAAGAGATACTTCATGACATTGATAGATGATTCCACTAGATATTGCTATGTGTATCTGTTAAATACTAAGGATGAGGCTCTACACTACTTTAAAATCTATAAGGCAGAAGTTGAGAATCAACTTGAAAAGAAAATTAAACGAGTCCGTCGACCGTGGTGGAGAGTACTTCTCGAGTGAGTTTGACTCCTTCTATTCGAACATGGCATTATTCATGAGAGGACGCCTCCTATTCACCCAGTCAAATGGGGTTGCCGAGCGGAAAAACCATACTCTAATAGATTTGGTTAACACCATGTAGATACATCAGGTTTATCTAAGGCATGGTGGGAGGGGGGCTATATTGACGGCATGTCATGTCCTCAATAAAGTTCCGACAAAGGATAATGAGATCACTCCCTATGAGAAATGGGCAAAGAGAAGGACGACACTCTCGTACTTGCGCACTTGGGGCAGTTTGGCGAAAGTCAACGTGCTGATCCCCAAAAAGCGTAAGCTTGGACCCAAGACTGTGGACTGCGTTAATTTGGGCTACGCTAAGAACAGCGTTGGCTATAGATTTCTAGTAGTGAAATCTGAGGTACCACCGTAAGGTCGGTACAATTATGGAGTCTAAGGATGCTACATTCTTGAGGATATTTTTCCTATGAGAGATATGCAAAGCACTTCTAGACAGAAATCGAGGAGACTCTGAACCTGCCATCCCTATGGAATATTATGAACAAACACATGATGAAAATCACGAGGAGGATGACGAGGAAACCCTTGGTAGGGGCAAGAGACAAAGGACTGCAAAGACCTTTGGTGATGATTTCTTCGTGTACCTCGTGGATGATACTCCCACTTCTATTTGAGCGTATGCCTCTCCGTGTGACTCTTTGGAAGGATGCGGTCCGTGGCGAGATGGATTCCATCATGGCTAACGGGACATGGGAGATCACCGACCGTCCCTATGGTTGCAAACCACTGGGATGTAAGTGGGTGTTCAAGAAAAAGCTTAGGCCCGATGGTACGATTGAAAAGTACAAGGCTAGGCTTGTGGCCAAGGGCTATGACCAGAAAGAAGAGGAAGATTTCTTCGATACTTATTCACCTATGGCTAGATTGACCACCATTCGAGTATTACTCTCGTTGGCGGCCTCACATGGTCTTCTCGTCCATCAAATGGATGTTAAGACGGCTTTTCTGAATGGAGAGCTAAATGAGGAAATCTACATGCAACAACCAGATGGCTTTGTGATAGATGGTCAGGAAAGAAAGGTGTGTAGGTTGCTGAAATCTTTATATGGCTCAAGCAAGCACCTAAGCAATGGCATGATAAGTTTAATACAACTCGACATCTGTTGGCCGTTGTTAATGAAGTCGACAAATGTGTATACTATCGCCATGGTGGGGCGAAGGAGTTATCTTGTGCTTGTATGTTGATGACATCTCGATATTGGAACCAACCTCAAAGTCATTGAGGAGGTTAAGTCGTTTTGTCTCGTAACTTTGAGATGAAGGATCTTGGTGTGGCTGATGTTATCTTGAACATCAAGCTCTTGAGAGATAATGAGGTGCGATCACACTACGCAATCCCATTATATTGAGAAGGTGTTGAGTCGCTTTGGATATTCGCCGCACACCATCTCAAACACCATATGATCCTAGCGTGTTGATTCGAAAGTCCAAAGGCATGGCTAAAGATCAATTGAGATACTCTCAAATCATTGGTTCATCGATGTACCTAGCGAAATAACGAGGTTCGACATCGCGTTCTTTGTGAGTAAAAGCGAGCCGGTTTGTTTCAAACCGGGTGATGTACATTGGCATCTTTGTTGAAAGAGTTATGCGCTATCTGAAAGGTACTATGAATTATGGACTTCACTATACCGGAGACCCATCGGTACTTGAAGGGTATAGTGATGCAATTGGAACTCGATCTTGATGAGATGAAGGCCTGGCGGGTATATGTTTACTCTTGGAGGTGGCGCTGTTTCCTGGAAGTCTTGCAAGCAAACGATCTTAACGAGATCGACAATGGAAGCAGAATTAACAGCATTAGACACTTCTGGTGTTGAAGCAGGATGGCTTCAAGATCTTTTGATGGACTTGCCACTGGTTGATAAACCAGTTCCGGCTATCCTTATGAACTGTGATAATCAGACTGTCATCACCAAGGTGAAGAGTTCAAAGGACAACATGAAGTCCAACAAACACATAAGAATGAGATTAAAGGCTGTCAGAAAATTAAGAAACTCCGGAGTGATAGCGTTGGACTATGTCCACACGGCTAAGAATCTGGCAGATCCCTTTACGAAAGGGCTATCACGTGTAGTGATAGATAGTGCATCGAGGGAGATGGGTATGAGTCCCACATGAGTTACCATGGTGGTAACCCAACCTATGTGATCGGAGATCCCGTGAAGTAGGACCTGGGAAAACAAGCCAATGGTGAACTGAGGAGAGTAACTTTACTAACCCACTCCGTTGGAGATGCAATACTCTCGGAAACTATATGGAAGGATGACTACTGTCTTAATGTGTTCCAAGGCTTATATGTATAAGCAAGATGCTATCCTACAGAGCGATCTTTTGAGGAACACACCTATGTGAGCCCGATTGCTAGTCACAGTCTATGAGATTGGGGTGATCTCTAGTAAACTCATGAATAGGCCAGGAGTGTGACTTATATGCTCCACCTGAGGGGTCAGCCTTCGGCAGCCCAGTACTAGTAAGACATGTGGTGAAATTTCTTTACGCCAAACTAACAATTCAAGGCATAGTCCATTGTTCAGTTGTGAAGGAATGTAGCTACTTGCTCTAGGTGAAGCTCAACCTTATCAGGTCTTCACTGAAACACTAGTATATCAAAACAGTATTTGGAACAGAGGACACAATGGACCCTCGAGATCTGGTGGGGGATTGCTGAAATCTGAGATGGGCTCTAGGCCCATATTGCAATTTCTGAAAAATCTCAAAGGGCCCATGTGGGTTATATGGCACTAGGTGTGGTGGGAAGTTTAGTCCCACCCCGGAAGTGGAAGGAGAGTTGGAGTGGTTTATAAGGGTTTCTCTTCTACATGCTATTGGAGCTTGAGAAGAGAAGAGGCCTCGCAGACCTCCTCCTCCTCCGCCTCGCCACGCCACGCCTCGTCACGACGCGCCGCTGGTTGCGGGATTGAGCCGAGCCGAGCTCACTCCTATGCGCTTCTTTTGCGGTCGAGAACGGAGAGTCTTTGGCGGTAGGGCCACGATCCGAGGCGTCGGATCGTGGGCTACCGACTTGGACGTGGGTTCAGCCCACGTCTCTCCTGTGTGACGCACATATATATGTGGGGCGCTGCCAACCCTAGCCGCCCGAAAAAATGCGAACGCATCTCCACCTCCACGCCCACGTCGTTCCTCTGCTGCTGCTGCCGCCGGCGACTCCACCCCGTTCACCGCATACACGGTTGACGGGAGAGCAGGTCTCCGAAACTCCGTCTCTCTGGTTCCTGTACGGGAGAGAGGCGAATAGGTTTTTGGGAAGCGACTACGCGATCGCTCGCCTCGATCCACTACTTCCTCTCGTCCGCGCCGTCTCCGTCATCACCATGTCAGCGACGCCCGAGCGTGCCGCCGAGAAGACCGAGGCCGACAAGAAGGCCGCCGAGGGCGCTTCTGCTTCTTTGTCATCACCGGCAGCAAGCTTCATATGGCCTCTTGGAGGGTATACGCGTTTATCCCTCTCCTGATAATTCCTGTATTAGCAGTGCTAGCATCATGTGTAGATTTGTCTACTATTTGCGTAGTACGTGCTTGTTTAGATCAGTACCAATATGTTTCTAGTTCTGTCAATGCCATGCTAGTTATTTACTTATGGATTAAATTAGTCGAAAAATTGCCTATTTACTCAGCATGTAGGACATTAGTACTGGTTGGTAACACCAACCGGTACTAAATGTTTGGGGGGGGGGGGGGTTGGCTTTATTTTCCATTTAATTCTTTTTTGTTTGCTGGTATTTCACGATACTATAAATTGTACACGTTATGCATATATATAAATAGATTTTCTCATACGTAGAACCACATATATATAAATATATATCATCGAATGTCTCACAACCAACACCATTAATTATTCACACATACACATGTATATACATATACAATTTCTCCTACATGTTGCCTTGGTGCCTTCGGAGCACGATGACAAGTGGTTCATGGGGGCGGTAGCGGGTAATAGTATTCTCCTTTGGGATCTATGACCTGGTCGAGCAAAAATCCGGCTATTTCCTCTTGAAGTGCTAGTATGCGGTCCGCTGGTAGGAGCTTATCCCACACCTCTCTGAACTGTTAAGAAGGAGATCAATATGCATGTTTATTAGTTGTGTGACAAGATATCGATAATGGTGTGAATAGTGTTCTGACAAACGTACCCAGTCCTGTCTTTGAGATCTGCTCCTTTCGGACGCCATCATGCGAATGTTCTCGCAAACGTAGAATGCACACAGATCATTCCCCGACGCCTGCTTCAGGGCCTTTACGAGAACGAAATTGAATCAGATAATGATTAATCAAGCATGATAATTAATTAATGGTATTGAAACAAGAATTAAAGAGATGGTAGGTAGCTAGTACTACTTAATTACTTACCTTTGGTCGATGCCAAAACAACTTTTTTGGCCATTTGCCTGGAGTCACCTTAATGAACTTTGCCCAAGCCCTGCCCGTCGGCAAAGAAAATTAATAAAGGGGTTATTAAATAGTTCATATCAGGAAATGACGAACTAATAATAGGCTGAGATATAGTTAATAATGATTGAAATTACCTGTTGACTATCCCCTTCATGATGGTGTAGTCTTTATCTTCTTTAAGTAGTGAGTCCAGTACTTCAACTATTCCTTTGTCAACTTTAATGTCTAACAAGATCCAGTGGAAACTGCATGCGCACACGTTTGCATGTCTTAATTAAGCGAGCATGTGCATAAAATTAATCAACTATTGTAAACCGTATACACTTAATTATTAACATCTAGCTAGCTAGTAAGCAAAAACAGAATTTGTATGACAAGACAGTGTGACTCATAGGAAGTTGTAAGGAAGTAGTATATCTTCATTGGTATTGAGGCGCTTCAAGAACTCTAGCATGCTTTCCTCTACACTTGCTTGAGAAGTTGCAAGATTCCATGTGTACTCATTAATGGTATTTGGGTCAATGAACCCAATGCCATAGCGTCCAGATGCTTTCATTTCATACATCTTCATCCTGCATATAATACCACAGAAAAGAATATAGTGAGGATAATTACATGTAATGATTGATCAAAAATTACAGAAAGAAATCACTTACAGACAATAGCAACTGACGATAGATTTGTCGAGTGCGTCTTGATTGTATAACTGAAATAGTTCTGAATACTCAACGCACAGAGCTTTCTCATGGAAGTAATGCCCCGCCTTGACATTCACCATGAGGGACTCTCGATTGGAAATCTTGGTAATGTTCATGTACCATTGATGCAATTCATACATTCTCATTGGGAGGTTCTTGACCTTGCCTGGCTCGACCAAAGGTTGGCCCCGTACATATTTTCGTTTTATTTCCTCCTCTCTAAGAGGATACATGGGCTCAATTTCGAGGAGTTGTCCAACAGAGATCTTGAGCATTTCAGCCTGCATTATATGCTCCTCCGTTATTACCACATCGCCTAGCTGGGGAACTTTAACGGTTTGCCCACAATAATATTGGGCGCGCGGCCTCCTCTCATGTGTTGTTGGCACGACAAGCGAGGGGATCGATTGCCCCGCCTGTTCTCCCAGCTGGGGAACGGTTTTCCCGCATTTTTTGCCCGCTGCTTGTTGGCTCGAGCTCGAGCTCGCTTCCTTCTGTAGTCGTGCTCGATATGACTTCCTGATTTGGCGCTCATAGTCTGAGTCAACAGGCTTGGGAGCTGGTGCTTTATCCATACGAATGAAGTGGTTAATCTTTTCCTCAGGCACTTTCTCCCTTGGTGGCGGTGCTGGTTTCGGTGCAAAATGGGCGTCCACTTGGGCCTGCACTATGGCTGTGATTTGCTCCTCGGGCATGTCGTAAGGCCTCTGAGGAAGAGGAGCGAGGCTTGGACCATATTTATATCGCTTGTCTCCGCCTGTACTTCCTGAACTACCTCAACTCGTACCACTACGCACCATAGCTGCGGCGTATCTCTTTTGTGATTGCTGAGACGGCGGAGACGGCTGACGTGGCTGATTTGGAGCAGGAGAAGTGGCCTAACGGTATGCCGGATTGAAGCAGGAGGTGTGGCCTGACACGGTGCCGGACTTGAAACCAGAGAAGTGGCCCGACGCTGTGCCGGACTTGAAACCGGAGGATCAGCTCACGCGTTCGGGGACTTGGAGATGGTGGCAGACTTCGAGGAGGAGTCGGCTCACGCATTCGTGGACTTGGAGGAGCGGGAGTCTACTAACTCGGTGGCGGACTTCAAGGAGGAGTCGGCAGATGACGCGGTGTTGGTGGACTTCGAAAGATGATGCAATCCTTTCTCCATAGGATGATACGATGTATGGCCACTCCCAGTGTGCGCTCGTCTTCATCTCCAGGAATGTCAAGCTGTAGCCCCGAATATGGGTCCACCACTTCATCAACCAAGACACGAGCATAGCCCTCTGGAATCGGGATGCAATGGAAGGTTGCTTCGGGGGTAATTGTAAAAGTAATGTCGTTTGCCACCTTCATGGATATGTTCTTCATTTTGGAGTGTACCTCACAGTTAGTGTTCTCTATGATGTCATCCACAGGGTATGTATCCAGCAGTGTGTCACCCGGGGCAGAACCAACGCTGCTTCTCGGCATGGATGGGATGGTGCTATCCAATGCTGGACGATCATCCGCTTGTTACTGCCGCTAGTGAGACCCCTTTTCCTGGCTAAGTGAGTCGATCTGCTGCTGCTGCCGCTGGAATTTGAGTGCCAAGTCCGCATGCCTTGCTTCTAGGCCTTGAAGGCGTTCTGCGTCCTGCTTCCTCTGCTCCTCCTCCAACTTCCTCTTCTTCTCCTCCTCCATCTTCTTTGTTGCACGGGTCCTGTAGTCCTCGTTCCATTCTGAAAAGCCCTCATACCAGGGAATAACGCCCTTGCCTCGTGTTCTTCCCGGGTGTTCAGGAGTTCCCAGGGCGCGCGTAAGCTCATCGTTCTCTCCGTTGGGCGTGAACACCCCCTGTAACGCCCCGGATTCAATGCGCCAGGTGTCTTCCAGTTGTTCGTCGTTGTTGCCATGTCATTTTCTTGCGTGTTGCATATTGCCATGTCATCATGTGCATTTCGTTTTGCATACGTGTTCGTCTCATGCATCCGAGCATTTTCCCCGTTGTCCTTTTTGCAATCCGACACTCCTATGTCCTTCGGCGTTCCCCTTTTGCCTCTTTTCATGTGCGGGTGTTAAACTTTCTCGGAATGGACCGAGGTTTGCCAAGCGGCCTTGGTGTAGCACCGGTAGACCGCCTGTCAAGTTTCGTGCCATTTGGAGGTCGTTTGATACTCCAACGGTTAATCGGGGAACCGTAAAAGCCCTCTTTTGTCTTGCAGTCCAACACCCCTTCAAGTGGCCCAAAACCCATCTAAACCCCCTCCATGCTCTTGGTCGTTCGATCACGATCGTGTGGGCGAAAACCGTGCTCCATTTAGACCCTCCTAGCTCCCTCTACCTATAAATATGCCTCCCCCTTCCAAATTCGCGGTCTAATCCTACCCTAACCCTAGCCTCCTTATTCCTCCGCGCCCGGACACATCCGCCCCGGCCGGAAACGTCCAGCCGCCGCCGCCCGCGCCAATCAGGGCGCGCCATGTGGCGACCGCCGCCGCCTCGCCTCCGCCCGGCCAGGGCCGGATCTGCTCCGCCGCCGCCCGAGGTCGCCGCGCCCGCGAACAGGCGCCCGCGCCTCCTCGCCGCCGCCTCTCCGTCCGCGACTGCATCGCCCGACCCGCAGCCGTCCGGCGCCGCACTAACGCCGCGGTTTCGCCTCCTCTGCCGCAGCGTCACCGGGCGCCCGCGCCTCCTCGTCGCCGCCGCCAACCTCCGCCATGCGGCAACCCCGAGCGCCGCCGCCCAAGCCAGCCGCCTCGCACCGCTCTCACCCACTTGTGCCGCGCGCTCCACCGATGGCCGTCGCCACGCCGGCGCCGCCGTCCCCGGCCGGATCCGGGACGGGACCGGCAGGATCCGCCTCCGCCAGCCACTTCGGCCCCTCCACGCCGGCACCGCCCTTCCCCGCTGCTCCGGCCGCCTTTCTCCCTCCTCTCCGACGTCTTCTACGACGAGCTCCGGCGAGCCTCAAAATCCGCGCCTGGGTCAACCCCCAGATCCGGAGGTGATATTTCGTCTAAGTCCCCGAAATATTTGCATTATGGTCCCCTGTTCATCACATCATAATTTGTTGCATACTGCTCTGTTTCGTACATATAATATGTCAAATTGTTCGACTCGACGAGTACTTCATTTTGTTCCATTGCATCATGTTCATTTGTGTCCATCTTGATGCCTGAATCATCGTTGCAAGAGTGCTATATGATGTTAATCTGCTGAAACTGTTATAACATGCTCATTTGTCATTTTTGCCATGGTTGATGTGTGCATCCTATGAGGTTGACTCCTACTTGTGTTTTGAACTATGTCATGGCATATTTACAGTGGTGCCATCCATGTATTTTTGTGAGTTGTGTAGTGAGTGCATCAGGCTCGTTAAGTAGGGTACTTGCTATTGCTGTTTTGTTAGACTGATTCTGTATATTTTGTTTCTATGTAAACCTGCTGCTACGAGTCATTCCATGCATAATCTGGAGATGTTCACTAAGGATGTTTTGTTATACATGTCATGCTCTATCCGTCCATGCCCCTAGTTGCATTTATGGCCTGCTGTAACTTGTTGTTATCTTGCTCCAAAGTTGCTAAATAATATTGATGTCAGCCTATTAACATTAAGTTTAATGTTTCCATGAATGTTCCTAGTGATCCATGCACCCTATGAACTTGATCTTGCCATTATTAGCTTCACAAACATGTATTCTTACTGTTGGTTACCTTGTCATGGCATGTATTGCTCTGTGGTGAGTGGTTCAAGCTCACCAACATGCCTACTTATTGTTGTTCCTGCCATGTATGAATCTGTCATATAACTTGCCATGTTTACATGGGTGCCATCATATCTTCTGTTCCTTTTTGGCTCATGGTCAGTAAGGGCCTTTTGTTATATGCAATTAGTAGATTCATGCCATGCCTTTGTTTGCCATGTTAAGTTTCTGTAACATGTTGTTTGATAGCTCTAAACATTGCAACCTGATGTTATTTTCTGCCAAGTCTGAAACTGTTATTATTTGCAATCTTGGCATGCCCTTTTGAGCATGTTATAGTGATTTCTGGAGATAGATCAGTGTTCATCTTTTTTTGTGATTTACCTGTGCTTCATGCCCATGCCTTTTGATCTTATGTTGAGGTGCTGTAGCATGTTGTTTTGATGCTTGCTAGATGCCTAGTTGCTGTTTTGGACAGCTTGTCCTTGTATAGTGTGTGTTGAACCGTTGCTCCGTTTTGAGTGTGCTCTAGATGAAACTTGCATACAATTGCATGTTGTTTCATATTATCATGTTGCATCCTTGTTTTGAGGTGTTTTCTTGATGTTTGGTTGCTTTTTGCATCAATGCCATGTTTAACTTGTTTTGCTCATATCTTCTAGGCCGTAGCTCCAAATCTAATGAACTTTATATGTAACATGACTAGAATTTCATGTAGATCCTCTTGGTGCTCTTTAACTTGCTGTTTAACAACTTAAACTTAATGTTTGTTCAGATCTGGACCAATTTCGAAATTTGCATATGAGGACTTAACGGAATTGTTATATGTTGTTTCCGGCCTCATTTAAACTTGCTTTGATATGTTGCTTTTGTATGCATCATCTCTTGCCATGAGTAGCTTCATGTAGCTTTGTCATGCATCATGCTTGTTGTGCATCATGTCTTGTTCATGTGTGGTATGTTTACTATATTGTGTGCTTTTTCTTGATAGTTCCCGTTTCGTTGCGATCGTGAGGATTCATTCGTCTACGTTTGGTTCATCTTCGTGGCTTCATCTTCTTCATGGACTCGTTCTTCTTCCTTGCGGGATTTCAGGCAAGATAACCGCTACCCTGGATCTCACTACTATCATTGCTATTCTAGTTGCTTCGTTCTATCGCTTTGCTGCGCTACCTATCTTTTGCTCTTCAAGCCTCCCAAATTGCCATGAACCTCTAACCTTTGACACCCTTCCTAGCAAACCATTGTTTGGCTATGTTACCGCTTTGCTCAGCCCCTCTTATAGCGTTGTTAGTTGCAGGTGAAGTTGGAGATTGTTCCATGATGGACATGATTATGTTGGGATATCACAATATCTCTTATATTATTAATGCATCTATATACTTGGTAAAGGGTGGAAGGCTCGGCCTTATGCCTGGTGTTTTGTTCCACTCTTGCTGCCCTAGTTTCCGTCATACCGGTGTTATGTTCCCGGATTTTGCGTTCCTAACGCGGTCGGGTGATTTATGGGACCCCCTTGATAGTTCGCTTTGAATAAAACTCCTCCAGCAAGGCCCAACATTGGTTTTACCATTTGCCTCACCACCACCTACTTTTCCCTTGGGAGTAATTAACCCAAGGGTCATCTTTATTTTAGCCCCCCCCGGGCCAGTGCTTCTCTAAGTGCTGGTCCGAACCGAGTAGATCATGGGCCCCTCGGAAACTCGAGGTCTGGTTTTACTCGTAGGATGTCTCATCCGGTGTTGCCTCGAGAACGAGATATGTGCAGCTCCTATCGGGATTGTCGGCGATCGGGCGGCTTTGCTGGTCTTGTTTTACCATTGTCGAAATGTCTTGTAAACCGGGATTCCGAGACGATCGGGTCTTCCCGGAGAAGGAATATCCTTCGTTGATCGCGAGAGCTTATCATGGGCTAAGTTGGGACACCCCTGCAGGGTATAAACTTTCAAGAGCCGTGCCCGCGGTTATGTGGCAGATGGGAATTTGTTAATGTACGGTTGTAGATAACTTGACACCAGATCCGAATTAAAACGCATCAACCGCGTGTAGCCGTGATTGTCTCTTCTCGACGGAGCCCGGAAGTGAACACGGTTTTGGGTTATGTTTGACGTAAGTAGGAGTTCAGGATCACCTCTTGATCATTGCTAGCTTCACGACCTTTCCTTTTGCTCCTCTTCTCGCTCTCATTTGCGTATGTTAGCCACCATATATGCTTACTCGCTGCTGCAACCTCACCACTTTACCCCCTTCCTTTCCCATTAAGCTTTGTTAGTCTTGATACCCATGGTAATGGGATTGCTGAGTCCTCGTGGCACACAGGTTACTACAACAACAGTTGCAGGTACAGGTTATGCGATGATCTTGACGCGAGAGTGATGTTTGCTTGTTTTGGAGTTCTTCTTCTGCTTCTTCTTCGATCAGGGGATAGGTTCCAGGTCGGCAGCCTGGGCTAGCAGGGTGGATGTCGTTGAGTTTCTGTTTGTGTTTCATCCGTAGTCGGATGGTGCTCTTATGTAAGATGATATTGTATTCGTGTGGCATTGTATGCCTTTTATATGTATCCCCATCTATTATGTAATGTTGATGTAATGATATCCACCTTGCAAAAGCGTTTCAATATGTGGGTCTATCCTTGGTGGGACCTTCGAGTTCCTTTTGGATAGGGTCGCATATTGGGCATGACAAGTTGGCATCAGAGCCTCGACCGACCTTAGGAGCCCCCCCTTGATTGATCGTGTAGTTTGGCCGTTGTCGAGTCTAGAAGAAAACTGATTTCGGAGTCTAGTTATATCGGAGAGTAGGAATTCTTTTTACTCCTCAGCCCCTTCGTCGCTCTGGTGAGGAATCTTGACGTAGGTGTTTTGAACTACTCCTCTTCCCCTTCAAATTTTCTTTAGGATCACGCAGTTGGTTTTCCGATCGTTGGTTCTCAGCTCTTTTCATCCGGTGCATTTCTCGTCAAGTTGACTCGAGCCTCTTCATCTTTGCCAAGTTCATTCCTCAGTTGTTTTATTTTTCCCACCCGCCCACCCTTTTTTTCTTCTCGGAGCCGGAGTCCGTAATCGAGTATCCATCCTACTCATGCGAAGTCTTTGCTTTCTTTCCTCAATGATTTCAACCGGTGTTTTCTCTTCAAGATATTCGTCGGTTCCCCATTTCAAGTTGCCTTTGTTTTCCCGCCCTCCCACCCTTTCTTCTTCCCGGAGTCTGAGTCCGTTTCGAGCATCAATTTCATTCGTGTGGAGCCTATTCAGTCTTCCCTCAATTATTTCAACCGGTGAATTCTCGTTTTGTTCGACATTCTTCATCCCTTTCTTTTCCGGTGCACTCAATTCAAGTTTTTCGGGTTGATCATATTCTTTTCCTCGGTTCAAGTGTTCTCCTTGCTCCTTTGCCTCTCGCCATTCAATCATTCCGGAGTTCGGAAGACATCTCAGGAGATTCGTCTGTGATCCAGTTAATTCGAGGTTGTCACCTCATTCAAATATTTCAATTGTACTGGTGCATCATCTATCTGTTCAACATCCTTTTCCAACGGTGTTTTTTTTCTTTTTTTTCTCTTCAGTGGGCCCTAACCCACAGGTCTTTTCCCAGGATCTTACCTGACTCTTCTAATTCACCCGGAGTTATTCTCAATTCTTTTAAGTGTGACGTAAGAATGGATTCCATCAGTCACATGCCTTCTCCAAGATCGGTTTCAAATTCTTTTCATTGTTGGCTCAAACTTTTTGGGTTTTTTTCATTCTCCCGGAGTATCTCAGTAATTTTGGTGGTGTTTCTCGTCATAATTTGAAGATCGAAGAAGATTTCTCTTAAATCTTGTCCGTTCCCCCAGAGATTCGCGGTCCTAGCTCGATGTTATGCTCAAATTGTTTCTAGTCATGCAAATTATTTTCATCCATCCGGAGCATTTCAGGAGTTGCTTTCTCTCTCGATCATCCGGAGGCCATCTTTTCGGAAGATTTCTTCATTCTAAGTTTTCAGATTCATTCTCCAATTATTTTATATCCGTGCCCTTTCGTTCGTCTCAATATTCTTCCGGTGCTTCGTTCAAGTATTCTTCTATCAGTTCGCGATTTCTTCGTTCTCTTGTCTCTAAATTCCCTCAAGTATCCTTTTGCGTTTCTAATTCTTCCCGGTGATTCCATTCCCTTTCGCCATCCAATTTTGAATTCTTACGGTGGTTCGTTCAAAGATCCTTTTTCCTTGATTATCATATTAATCCATTCGTTCTTTCGAATCCTACCGGTGGTTCATGAAGACTTTCTCAAGTTTTGTGCTATAGCCCCCCCCCTAATCCTTTTCAAGAAGAATAAGTAGTATGCAAAATTCATTGATTGTCATCAATTTAATTTGATGAAGGATAAGCATACAATAAATCTTATTCTTATTTCATCCAAGTGATTATTCCCTTCATTCGGAGTTTGTTCAAGGTGAATAAATTCGAGTTCCAAGATTTTTCATCTTTTCTTTTCCGGAGTTCAAATTTCCTCGGCCATCTCGTCGGTAACCCCATCTAAATCATCACAAGGCTCATCTTATTCTTTCATCCTTTATTCTATCTCATCATCCTTTTTGTCACCGGAGTTCTTCATGGTGGTTCTTCATGATTTAATTCATTCCTCAAGTGTTCATCAAGATTCTTATCGAAGGAGCTCAAGTATCTTTTCTTCTCGCATCTCGAAGTGCAATTAAATCTCCGTACTTTTGAAGTGGAGTTTTGCATTTCTTCATTCTTCTAAGCTATCCAATCATTTCCGTTTGTGGCCAGTTATCACCTTATGATCTTGAGATGTTACCTATAAGACCACAACAAGCTTATTCTTTTCATTGTTGATTTTCTCAACAACTTCGTTCAATCTTTTCTTCGTAAGGATATTTTTTCTAAGTCATTCACGGTAGAAGTTGCCTTCTTCTTCTTCGTTTCTTTTCATTCAGTTATTTCAATTCCTTCGGAGGCATTGCATTGGTCATCTCGTCAAGTGCCATCTTTTTGGGTGAAGTTCGTGTTCTATTCCTTTCATTTTTAGTCGAAGTGCTGCCTAAATCCTTTCAGTCTTATTCGTTTCTTATCTCGTTCTAACCGGAGTCGTTTCATAGTCTATCTGATTTCGTGAGTTTTCGATTCTTGTCATTCTTACCGTCCCTCTCTTCTTCTCGAGTGCTCTCGATTTTTTGCTTCTTCTCTTGAGTTCTTGTTTCACGTCATCCTTTTTCCTTCCGTCTCGGTCCTAAGATCTCGGGACGAGATCTCTTGTTAGTGGAGGAGAGTTGTAACACCCCGGAATCAATGCACCAGGTGTCTTCCAGTTGTTCGTCGTTGTTGCCATGTCATCTGCTTACGTGTTGCATATTGCCATGTCATCATGTGCATTTCGTTTTGCATACGTGTTCGTCTCATGCATCCGAGCATTTTCCCCATTGTCTGTTTTGCAATCCGACACTCCTATGTCCTTTGGCGTTCCCCTTTTGCCTCTTTTCGTGTGCGGGTGTTAAACTTTCTCGGAATGGACCGAGGTTTGCCAAGCGGCCTTGGTATAGCACCGGTAGACCGCCTGTCAAGTTTCGTGCCATTTGGAGGTCGTTTGATACTCCAACGGTTAACCGGGGAACCGTAAAAGCCCTCTTTTGTCTTGCAGTCCAACACCCCTCCAAAGTGGCCCAAAACCCATCTAAACCCCCTCCATGCTCTCGGTCGTTCGATCACGATCGTGTGGGCGAAAACCGTGCTCCATTTGGACCCTCCTAGCTCCCTCTACCTATAAATATGCCTCCCCCTTCCAAATTCGCGGTCTAATCCTACCCTAACCCTAGCCTCCTTCTTCCTCCGCAACCGGTAACGTCCGCCCCAGCCGAAAACGTCCAGCCGCCGCCGCTCGCACCAATCAGAGCGCGCCACGTGTAGCGCCGCCGCCCGCCGCCGCCAGCCCGCGAGGCCAGCGCCAGCCATGGCGCCGGATCTGCTCCGCCGCCGCCCGGTCGCCCGCGCCATGATCGGGCGCCCGCGCCTCCTCGCCGCCGCCTCGCTGTCCGCACCATTCGTCGACCCTGCCGCCGTCCGGCGCCGCGCCGCCGCTTGCCGGTGCCGCCTCCTCCCGCCAGCAGCGTCACCGGGCGCCCGCGCCTCCTCGCCGCCGCCGCCAACCTCCATCGCGGCAACCCCGAAAAGCCGCCGCCCAAGCAGCCGGCGCCGCTTCGCCTCACCCACTCAGGTAACCGCGCCTCCACCAGGTGGCGCGCGCTTCCGGCGCCAGCGCCCGTCGCCGCCGTCCCCGGCCGGATCCGGGACGGGACCGGCCGGATCCGCCTCCGCCAAGCCACTTTGGCCCCTCCACGCCGGCGCCGCCCTTCCCCGCTGCTCCGGCCGCCTTTCTCCCTCCTCTCCGACGTCTTCTCCGACGAGCTCCGGCGAGCCTCGTAATCCGCGCCCGGGTCAACCCCCAGATCCGGAGGTGATATTTCGTCTGTCCCCGAAATATTTGCATTATGGTCCCCTGTTCATCGCATCATAACTTGTTGCATACTACTCCGTTTCGTGCGTATAATATGTCAAATTGTTCGTCCCGATGAGTACTTTATTTCATTCCATTGCATCATGTTCATTTGAGTCCATCTTGATGACTGAATCATCGTTGCAAGAGTGCTATATGATGTTAATCTGCTAAGACTGTTATAACATGCTCATTTGTCATTTTTGCCATGGTTGATGTGTGCATCCTATGAGGATGATGTCTACTTGTGTTTTGAACTATGTCATGCCGTATTTACAGTGGTACCATCCATGTACTTTTGTGAGTTGTGTAGTGAGTTCATCAAGCTCGTTAAGTAGGGTACTTGTTGTTGCTGTTTTGTTAGACTGATTCTGTATATTTTGTTCCTATGTAAACCTGCTGCTACGAGTCATTCCATGCATAATCTGGAGATGTTCACTAAGGATGTTTTGTTATACATGTCATGCTCTATCCGTCCATGCCCCTGGTTGCATTTATGGCCTGCTGTAACTTGTTGTTATCTTGCTCCAAAGTTGGTAAATAATATTGATGTCAGCCTGTTAACGTTAAGTTCAATGTTTCCATGATTGTTGCTAGTGATCCATGCACCCTATGAACTTGATCTTGCCATGATTAGCTTCACAAACATGTATTATTATTGTTGGTTACCTTGTCATGCCATGTATTGCTCTGTGGTGAGTGGTTCAAGCTCACCAACATGCCTACTTATTGTTGTTCCTGCCATGTATGAATTTGTCATATAACTTGCGATGTTTACATGGGTGCCATCATATCTTCTGTTCCTTTTTGGCTCATGGTCAGTAAGGGCCTTTTGTGATATGCAATTAGTAGATTCATGCCATGCCTTTGTTTGCCATGTTAAGTTCCTGTAACATGTTGTTTGATAGCTCTAAACAATGCAACCTGATGTTATTTTCTGCTAAGTCTGAAACTGTTATTATTTGCAATCTTGGCATGCCCTTTTGAGCATGTTATAGTGATTTCTAGAGATAGCTCAGTGTTCATCTTTTGTTGTGATTTACCTGTGCTTCATGCCCATGCCTTTTGATCTTATGTTGAGGTGCTGTAGCATGTTGTTTTGATGCTTGCTAGATGCCTAGTTGCTGTTTTGGACCACTTGTCCTTTATACTTGTATAGAGTGTATGTGTTGAACCGTTGCTCCGTTTTGAGTGTGTTCTATATGAAACTTGCTTAGAATTGCATGTTGTTTCATATTATCATGTTGCATCCTTGTTTTGAGGTGTTTGCTTGATGTTTGGTTGCTTTTTGCATCAATGCCATGTTTAACTTGTTTTGCTCATATCTTCTAGGCCGTAGCTCCAAATCTAATGAACTTTATATGTAACTTGACTAGAATTTCGTGTAGATCCTCTTGATGCTCTTTAACTTGCTGTTTAACAACTTCAACTTAATGTTTGTTCAGATCTGGACCAATTTCGAAATTTGCATATGAGGACTTAACGGAATTGTTATATGTTGTTTCCGGCCTCATTTAAACTTGCTTTGATATGTTGCTTTTGTATGCATCATCTCTTGCCATGAGTAGCTTCATGTAGCTTTGTCATGCATCATGCTTGTTGTGCATCATGTCTTGTTCACGTGTGGTGTGTTTACTATGTTGTGTGCTTCTTCTCGATAGTTCCCGTTTCGTTGCGATCGTGAGGATTCGTTCGTCTAAGTGTGGTTCGTCTTCGTGGCTTCATCTTCTTCATGGACTCGTTCTTCTTCCTTGCGGGATTTCAAGCAAGATAACCGCTACCCTGGATCTCACTACTATCATTGCTATTCTAGTTGCTTCGTTCTATCGCTTTGCTGCGCTACCTATCTTTTGCTCTTCAAGCCTCCCAAATTGCCATGAACCTCTAACCTTTGACACCCTTCCTAGAAAACCATTGTTTGGCTATGTTACTGCTTTGCTCGGCCCCTCTTATAGCGTTGTTAGTTGCAGGTGAAGTTGAAGATTGTTCCATGGTGGACAGGATTATGTTGGGATATCATAATATCTCTTATATTATTAACGCATCTATATACTTGGTAAAGGGTGGAAGGCTCGGCCTTATGCCTGGTGTTTTGTTCCACTCTTGACGCCCTAGTTTCCGTCATACCGGTGTTATGTTCCCGGATTTTGCGTTCCTAACGCGGTCGGGTGATTTATGGGACCCCCTTGACAGTTCGCTTTGAATAAAACTCCTCCAGCAAGGCCCAACATTGGTTTTACCATTTGCCTCACCACCACCTACTTTTCACTTGGGAGTAATTAACCCAAGGGTCATCTTTATTTTAGCCCCCCCCGGGCCAGTGCTTCTCTAAGTGTTGGTCCGAACCGAGTAGACTGCGGGGCCCTCTCAGGGAAACTCGAGGTCTGGTTTTACTCGTAGGATGTCTCATCCGGTGTTGCCCTGAGAACGAGATATGTGCAGCTCCTATCGGGATTGTCGGCGCATCGGGCGGCTTTGCTGGTCTTGTTTTACCATTGTCGAAATGTCTTGTAAACCGGGATTTAGAGACTGATCGGGTCTTCCTGGGAGAAGGAATATCCTTCGTTGATCGCGAGAGCTTATCATGGGCTAAGTTGGGACACCCCTGCAGGGTATAAACTTTCAAGAGTCGTGCCCGCGGTTATGTGGCAGATGGGAATTTGTTAATGTTCGGTTGTAGATAACTTGACACCAGATCCGAATTAAAACGCATCAACCGCGTATGTAGCCGTGATGGTCTCTTCTCGGCGGAGTCCGGGCAGTGAACACGGTTTTGGGTTATGTTTGACGTAAGTAGGAGTTCAGGATGACCTCTTGATCATTGCTAGCTTCACGACAGTTCCTTTTGCTCCTCTTCTCGCTCTCATTTGCGTATGTTAGCCACCATATATGCTTAGTCGCTGCTGCAACCTCACCACTTTACCCCCTTCCTTTCCCATTAAGCTTTGTTAGTCTTGATACCCATGGTAATGGGATTGCTGAGTCCTCGTGGCTCACAGATTACTACAACAACAGTTGCAGGTACAGGTTATGCGGTGATCTTGACGCGAGAGCGATGTTTGCTTGTTTTGGAGTTCTTCTTCTGCTTCTTCTTCGATCAGGGGATAGGTTCCAGGTCGGCAGCCTGGGCTAGCAGGGTCGATGTCGTTGAGTTTCTGTTTGTGTTTCATCCGTAGTCGGATGGTGCTCTTATGTAAGATGATGTTATATTCGTGTGTCATTGTATGACTTTTGTATGTATCCCCATCTATTATGTAATGTTGATGTAATGATGTCCACCTTGCAAAAGCGTTTCAATATGCGGGTCTATCCTTGGTGGTACCTTCGAATTCCTTTTGGATAGGGTCGCATATTGGGTGTGACACCCCCATTCGAGCTTCTTCTATTGCGTCAAGTATCTTTTGTTCGGCTCCTTTTAGATTTGCCTTCTGTGAAACCAGGCCTGTCTTCGGGTCCAACGACCCCCCCCTCCCCATGCGCATAGAACCAAGTTCTGCACCTGGGGGGCCAGCTCCTAGTAACTGGAGTGACCCCTACATCCTCCATCTCTTGCTCAGACTTATCCCACTTAGGCATTCCCACCGCGTAGCCACCTGGACCCAGCCTATGGAACTCCGTCTTTTTTGCGGCATTTGCCTTGTTTTTTATCGACCGTTCCTTAGGTAATTCTGAATCCTTGAATTTCACGAAATCGTCCCAGTGTTCTCTTTGCTTCTCCAGTGTTCCCGTGAATTCTGGAGTCTGCCTTTCTGCAGCGAGGTAGTTGGCCCATACAGTTTTCTTGTGGGTGTTGAATGCAATTGCCATCTTCTTAAGAGCAGCGCCCTTGACTTTCTCCACATCTGCTTCAGTGAAATGATCTAGTAAGGTGAAATGTTCCATCAGAGATTCCCAAAGGTCTTTTTTGGCTCTGTCGTCGACCCAAGTAACACCTGGACATTTAGTCTTTGGCTCTTTCCATTCTTGAATGGAGATCGGGAGTTTGTCCTTCACAAGAACTCCGCACTGACGAGTCCACTTGTTCGCAATGTTCTTAGGCGTGAGGGGTTCACCACTAGGTTTGGTGGATTCGATGTTGTACTTTACACCATCCTTCAACAATCTGCCCGGGCCTCACTTTGTCCTGCTGTCTGTAGAAGCAGATTTGCTCGATCCGGAGGGCTGAAAGAAGAAAGATCGATTCGTTAATATATCTTCAATAAAAAAACATGTGATGATCACCATGATGCCTGCTTATATAAATATACCTCGCCGGTAGTCTTTGTTATTTGAAGATCAACATTGTCTGTGTCATCATAAACATTGTCTGTGTCATCATAATCATAATCATAGTTCATGACTTCATCAGCTCGGTCGTCGAGATCGAATATATTTTCATCACCCTCTCTGGTATTGTTCAGATATTGGGAGTCGTCATCTGCTTCATTCAGATCATCTAGCCTGTGAGGGGTGCATATGATGTCGAACAATTCCTCTTCTCTCTCTCTGCCGGTATTGTCCGCCATAGCTTTTACTTAACTAATAGAGAAAAAATATAAAACAATTTAGTATTCAAATTACAATGCATGGATGCAATCAATAAGGAAAAACTGAATCATATATATAGTACATAATATATGCATCGTCTCGATTAATATATAATCTCAAATACATCATCGTCTTAATATATATAATCTCGAATACATCGTCTCGAATATTATATATCGAATACATCACTGGCAAGGTACCTAATAAAGATTGAGTACTACAGAAGAATCTAGCCACTCGCGGTTCCTGGGCGCGGGCGGTGGACACCCTAAGAGAAGGAACCATCACATGATCATATCTCCGGTCATCTGCCCAAAGAACCTGCCAAGTATTGGAGAACCTGACGTCCATAGCAGCCATGTAGCGATGGACGTGCTCGTCCTCCTCCTCACGACACGGTGGCGCACCATCTCGGCGGCGCCGCTCCTCTCGCACCGAATGTGGCCCACGCGAACGCCACCAAAGGACATCGGGGTCGACGACGGGACCGAGACCGGTTCCTCACCAAGCTGCACGCCCTCCATGTAGCACCTCCTGTGCGGCCCGTGAGTCGATCCGGACATGGGTCCTCTGAAGTAGGACGTCATCGCGAATGGGTCGACGGCGAGGATGCGGGCCGGGCATGTCGTCGAGAACAAATACTATATGTGGCAAAAAGTAACATTTTTTAAATCATTGGACTGTGATAACTAAAATTCTATATACGTGCAAATTCTAACAATTTGACATTAATCTAATTCATCTAATTAACTAAAACTAATTCTAAAATTTCTAACATTTCTGATTATATAACTAGCATTTCTATAACATTTCTAATATTTATAACATTTATAACATTTCTATAACTAAAAAAAAGAAAAATTTATAACATTTCTATATAACTAACATTTCTAATAATATTCCTATAACTACAAAACAGAATAATTTCTAACATTTCTATAACTAAAAAACAGAAAAAAATTCTATAACTAAAATTCTATAATGTGTGTGTGTGTAGTGTGTGTGTGTGTGTGTGTGTATGTGTGGACATGGCAGCCGGGGTGAGCTGACCGGCAGGCGGCATTTACGGGTGTGACGACGGGCGGCAACGACGACGGGCGACAGGACAGGCGGGCGCCGCGACGGGACGGCAGGGAGGGGACGGCGAGCGGCGGCGACGTCGATCGGGCAAAGGCGCGTGTCGTCGACGGAGAGAAGAAACAGAGAGGGAAACTAAATGTTTTTCAAGTCTTGTATATATAAGATGGACCTTTAGTACCGGTTGGAGCCACCAACCGGTACTAAAGGTCTGTTTAACCAAGCTTGCGGGGAAGCACTCCCCTTTAGTACCGGTCGTGGCACCAACCGGTACTAAAGACCCCTCTTAGTACGGTTGCAGCCACCACCCGTACTAAAGGGGGTCTTGACACAAGATCTTGGTGCGACAAGTTTAGTCCCACCTTGCTAGTCGAGGGCTACCACACTGGTTTATAAGCCTCGGTGTGGTAGCTCTCTCGAGCTCTCTCGTAAGCGTGCCTCTTGGGCCTACATGCTCTGTCTTGCCTGTGGCTCCTCTCTGGGCCTTATGGCCTGCATCCCGCCCAACAAAAGGTTGTGTTTCTAGTCGTATGCAGGCCGCTTTGGCCCAGTAGGCGGGCTTTTTTATTTTCTTAATTTTTTTGCTTTATTTATTTTTGTTTTATTTATTTTTGTTTTATATATTTTTAGTTGTTTTTTGCTGTATTTAGAGTTTCTTTGTGAATATTTTTGCTTCAGGTACAAAAAATTACAAACTTTCTGTTAGTGCCGGTAGTTTTCAAATTTGAATAGTTTAAATTTTGAATTATTTGAAATTTGTGTGAATCACTAGTTTGTGAATAACTTAACTTTGAAAAAAGATTTTTCAGTGATTCTTTTTTCTTATGTTTAATATTAGTGTGTTTTATCATTATATTCAATTTGGTAATGCTTAGGTTATTTAAAAAATGAAATGCCTTTATAACAGATGAGTTTTCGTCCGAAACCCAGATACTTCGAAAGAGATTGTCCATTTTGTACACGAAGTGCATCCAGTTTTTGCCGTAACCCTCTCTACTTTTTTGCACATGCTGTGTGGGTGAAATTATGACACCATGCCAACTTTCAACATTTTCTGAGTTCATTTGAAATGCTTTTCAATTTCTGGGTCATTTAGCTGAAAAATCAGTAAATGCATGAAAGAATTTGTTTGCACATAAAATTTCTTCGCGTTTCAAATGCCAAAACACATAACTACCCTAACTATTACAGAGATTCCTCCGGGTGTGAAACACGAAAAAAGTGATGATAGTGAAGCCGATCACATCCTGATCTTTGGGTGTGAAACTTTTTCTTCATTGTGTCCTTTGCGCCGTAGCCATGGAAAATCTTCATCATTTAACTGGATGCTCGGGTCAATATTCACTGTGAATGGAGCAATTTCATCAAACTTTTCATAATCTTCTGACATATCTGTCTTGTCATCCACTCCCACGATGTTTCTTTTCCCTGAAAGAACTATGTGGCGCTTTGGCTCGTCGTATGATCCATTCGCTTCCTTATCTTTTCTTTTTTCTTGGCCTGGTAGACATGTCTTCCACATAAAAAAACTGCACCACATCATTGGCTACGATGAATGGTTCGTCTGCATACGCAAGATTGTTGAGATCCACTGTTGTCATTCCGTACTGCGGGTCTTCCGTTACCCCGCCTCGTGTCATATTGACCCATTTGCACCGAAACAAAGGGACCTTCAAACCACCTCCATAGTTAAGTTCCCATATGTCCTCTATGTAACCATAATATGTTTCCTTTCCCGTGTTGGTTGTTGCATCAAAGCGGACACCACTTTTTTGGTTGGTGCTCTTCTTATCTTGGGTGATCGTGTAAAATGTATTCCCATTTATCTGGTACCCTTTGAAAGTCATTATATTTGAAGATGATAACTAGGACAGCGGGTACAGGTCATTCTGAATATCGCCATCATTCATGGCACGTTTCTACAACCAACCGGCGAAAGTCCTCATTTGTTCACGTGTAATCCAGTCGTCAGACTTCTCTGGGTGTTTGGAGTGTAGAAAATTCTTGTGTTCCTCCATATACGGAGCCACCAAGGCGGAATTCTGTAGAACTGTGTAGTGTGCTTCAGTGAGAGAATGCCCGTCCATACATATTATTTGATGCCCTCCTAGCGTGCCTTTTCTATCCAGTCTGCCCTTATGCCGCGACTCAGGAACACCAATCGGGTTAAGGTTAGGAATAAAGTCAATACAAAACTGAACGACCTCCTCATTTTCATGGCCCTTCGAGATGCTTCCTTCTGGCCTAGCACGGTTATGAACATATTTCTTCAAGACTCCCATGAACCTCTTAAAGGGGAACATATTGTGTAGATATACAGGACCCAAAACGTTAATCTCTGAAACTGTTATAACATGCTCATTTGTCATTTTTGCCATGGTTGATGTGTGCATCCTATGAGGTTGATCTCTACTTGTGTTTTGAACTATGTCATGCCGTATTTACAGTGGTGCCATCCATGTATTTTTGTGAGTTGTGTAGTGAGTGCATCAAGCTCGTTAAGTAGGGTACTTGTTGTTGTTGTTGTTTTGTTAGACTGATTCCGTATATTTTGTTTCTATGTAAACCTGCTACTACGAGTCATTCCATGCATAATATGGAGATGTTCACTAAGGATGTTTTGTTATACATGTCATGCTCTATCCGTCCATGCCCCTGGTTGCATTTATGGCCTGCTGTAACTTGTTGTTATCTTGCTCCAAAGTTGCTAAATAATATTGATGTCAGCACGTTAACATTAAGTTCAATGTTTCCATGATTGTTGCTAGTGATCCATGCACCCTATGAACTTGATCTTGCCATGATTAGCTTCACAAACATGTATTATTACTATTGGTTACCTTGTCATGCCATGTATTGCTCTGTGGTGAGTGGTTCAAGCTCACCAACATGCCTACTTATTGTTGTTCCTGCCATGTATGAATCTGTCATATAACTTGCCATGTTTACATGGGTGCCATCATAATTTCTGTTCCTTTTTGGCTCATGGTCAGTAAGGGCCTTTTGTTATATGCAATTAGTAGCTTCATGCCATGCCTTTGTTTGCCATGTTAAGTTCCTGTAACATGTTGTTTGATAGCTCTTAACATTGCAACCTAATGTTATTTTCTGCTAAGTCTGAAACTGTTATTATTTGCAATCTTGGCATCCCCTTTTGAGCATGTTATAGTGATTTCTGGAGATAGCTCAGTGTTCATCTTTTGTTGTGATTTACCTGTGCTTCATGCAAATGCCTATTGATCTTATGTTGAGGTGCTGTAGCATGTTGTTTTGATGCTTTCTAGATGCCTAGTTGCTGTTTTGGACAGCTTGTCCTTTATACTTGTATAGAGTGTATGTGTTGAACCGTTGCTCCGTTTTGAGTGTGCTCTATACGAAACTTGCTTAGAATTGCATGTTGTTTCATATTATCATGTTGCATCCTTGTTTTGAGGTGTTTGCTTGATGTTTGCTTGCTTTTTGCATCAGTGCCATGTTTAACTTGTTTTGCTCATATCTTCTAGGCCGTAGCTCCAAATCTAATGAACTTTATATGTAACTTGACTAGAATTTCGTGTAGATCCTCTTGGTGCTCTTTCACTTGATGTTTAACAACTTCAACTTAATGTTTGTTCAGATCGGGACCAATTTCGAAATTTGCATATGAGGAATTACCGGAATTGTTATATGTTGTTTCCGGCCTCATTTAAATTTGCTTTGATATGTTGCTTTTGTATGCATCATCTCTTGCCATGAGTAGCTTCATGTAGCTTTTTCATGCATCATGCTTGTTGTGCATCATGTCTTGTTAATGTGTGGTGTGTTTACTATGTTGTGTGCTTCTTCTCGATAGTTCCCGTTTTGTTGCGATCGTGAGGATTCGTTCGTCTACGTGTATTTCGTCTTGTGGCTTCATCTTCTTCATGAACTCGTTCTTCTTCCTTGCGGGATTTCAGGTAAGATGACCGCTACCCTGGATCTCACTACTATCATTGCTATGCTAGTTGCTTCGTTCTATCGCTTTGCTGCGCTACCTATCTTTTGCTCTTCTAGCCTCCCAAATTGCCATGAACCTCTAACCTTTGACACCCTTCCTAGCAAACCATTGTTTGGCTATGTTACCGCTTTGCTCAGCCCCTCTTATAGCGTTGTTAGTTGCAGGTGAAGTTAAAGATTGTTCCATGGTGGACAGGATTATGTTGGGATATCACAATATCTCTTATATTATTAATGCATCTATATACTTGGTAAAGGGTGGAAGGCTCGGCCTTATGCCTGGTGTTTTGTTCCACTCTTGCCGCCCTAGTTTCCGTCATACCGGTGTTATGTTCCCGGATTTTGCGTTCCTAACGCGGTTGGGTGATTTATGGGACCCCCTTAACATTTCGCTTCGAATAAAACTCCTCCAGCAAGGCCCAACATTGGTTTTACCATTTGCCTCACCACCACCAACTTTTCCATTGGGAGTAATTAACCCAAGGGTCATCTTTATTTTAGCCCCCCCGGGCCAGTGCTTCTCTAAGTGCTGGTCCGAACCGAGTAGATTGCGGGGCCCCCTCGGGGAAACTCGAGGTCTGGTTTTACTCGTAGGATGTCTCATCCGGTGTTGCCCTGAGAACGAGATATGTGCAGCTCCTATCGGGATTGTCGGTGCATCGGGCGGCTTTGCTGGTCTTGTTTTACTATTGTCGAAATGTCTTGTAAACCGGGATTCCGAGACTGATCGGGTCTTCCTGGGAGAAGGAATATCCTTCGTTGATCGCGAGAGGTTATCATGGCCTAAGTTGGGACACCCCTGCAGGGTATAAACTTTCGAGAGTCGTGCCCGCGGTTATGTGGCAGATGGGAATTTGTTAATGTCCGGTTGTAGATAACTTGACACCAGATCCGAATTAAGACGATCAACAAGTGTGTAGCCGTGATGGTCTCTTCTCGGCGGAGTCCGGGAAGTGAACACGGTTTTGGGTTATGTTTGACGTAAGTAGGAGTTCAGGATCACCTCTTGATCATTGCTAGCTTCACGACCGTTCCTTTTGCTCCTCTACTCGCTCTCATTTGCGTATGTTAGCCACCATATATGCTTAGTCGCTGCTGCAACCTCACCACTTTACCCCCTTCCTTTCCCATTAAGCTTTGTTAGTCTTGATACCCATGGTAATGGGATTGCTGAGTCCTCGTGGCTCACAGATTACTACAACAACAGTTGCAGGTACAGGTTATGCGATGATCTTGACGCGAGAGTGATGTTTGCTTGTTTTGGAGTTCTTCTTCCGCTTCTTCTTCGATCGGGGATAGGTTCGGTCGGCAGCCCGGGCTAGCAGGTGGTGGATGTCGTTGAGTTTCGTTTGTGTTTCATCCGTAGTCGGATGGTGCTCTTATGTAAGATGATGTTGTATTCGTGTGGCATTGTATGCCTTTTGTATGTATCCCCATCTATTATGTAATGTTGATGTAATGATATCCACCTTGCAAAAGCGTTTCAATATGCGGGTCTATCCTTGGTGGGACCTTCGAGTTCCTTTTGGATAGGGTCGCATATTGGGCGTGACACCCCCATTCGAGCTTCTTCTATTGCGTCAAGTATCTTTTGTTCGGCTCCTTTTAGATTTGCCTTCTGTGAAACCAGGCCTGTCTTCGGGTCCAACGCCCCCCCATGCGCAGAACCAAGTTCTGCACCTGGGGGGGGGGCAGCTCCTAGTAACCGGAGTGACCCCTACATCCTCCATCTCTTGCTCAGACTTATCCCACTTAGGCATTCCCATCGCGTAGCCACCTGGACCCAGCCTATGGAACTCCGTCTTTTTTGCGGCATTTGCCTTGTTTTTTATCGACCGTTCCTTAGATAATTCTGAATCCTTGAATTTCACGAAATCGTCCCAAGTTCTCTTTGCTTCTCCAAAGTTCCGTGAATTCGGAGTCCGCTTTCTGCAGCGAGGTAGTTGGCCCATACAGTTTTCTTGTGGGTGTTGAATGCAATTGCCATCTTCTTAAGAGCAGCGCCCTTGACTTTCTCCACATCTGCTTCAGTGAAATGATCTGGTAGGGTGAAATGTTCCATCAGAGATTCCCAAAGGTCTTTTTTGGCTCTGTCGTCGACCCAAGTAACACCTGGACGTTTAGTCTTTGGCTCATTCCATTCTTGAATGGAGATCGGGAGTTTGTCCTTCACAAGAACTCCGCACTGATGAGTCCACTTGTTCGCAATGTTCTTAGGCGTGAGGGGTTCGCCACTAGGTTTAATGGATTCGATGTTGTACTTTACACCATCCTTCAACAATCTGCCCGGGCCTCGCTTTGTCCTGCTGTCTGTAGAAGCAGATTTGCTCGATCCGGAGGGCTGAAAGAAGAAAGATCAATTCGTTAATATATCTTCAATAAAAAACATGTGATGATCACCATGATGCCTGCTTATATAAATATACCTCGCCGGTAGTCTTTGTTATTTGAAGATCAGCATTCTCTGTGTCATCATAAACATTGTCTGTGTCATCATAATCATAATCATAGTTCATGACTTCATCAGCTCGGTCGTCGAGATCGAATATATTTTCATCACCCTCTCCAGTATTGTTCAGATATTGGGAGTCATCATCTGCTTCATTCAGATCATCTAGCCTGTGAGGGCTGCGTATGATGTCGAACAATTCCTCTTCTCTCTCTCTCTCTGCCGGTATTGTCCGCCATAGCTTTTACTTAACTAATACAGAAGAAATATAAAACAATTTAGTATTCAAATTACAATGCATGGATGCAATCAATAAGGAAAAACTGAATCATACATATAGTACATAATATATGCATCGTCTCGATTAATATATAATCTCGAATACATCATCGTCTTAATATATATAATCTCGAATACATCGTCTCGAATATTATATATCGAATACATCACTGGCTAGGTACCTAATAAAGATTGAGTACTACAGAAGAATCTAGGCCACTCGCGGTTCCTGGGGCTCGGGCGGTGGACACCCAAAGAGAAGGAACCATCACATGATCATATCTCCGGTCATCTGCCCAAAGAACCTGCCAAGTATTGGAGAACCTGATGTCCATAGCAGCCATGTAGCGATGGACGTGCTCGTCCTCCTCCCTGACACGGCGACGCACCACCTCCGGCGGCGCCGGCTCCCTCTGCCCCGAATGTGGCCCACGCGAACGCCACCAAAGGACATCAGGGTCGACGACGGGACCCGAGACCGGGTTCCTCACCAAGCGCCGCGCCCCTCCAGGTAGCACCTCCCAGTGCCAGCCCGGCGGAGTCCAGTCCCGGACATGGGTCCTCTGAAGTAGGACGTCGTTGCGAACGGGTCGACGGCGAGGATGCGGGCCGGGCATATCGTCGAGAACAAATACTATATGCCCGCAAAAAAAAAACATTTTTTAAATCATTGGACTGTGATAACTAAAATTCTATATATATGCAAATTCTAATAATTTGACATTAATCTAATTCATCTAATTAACTAAAACTAATTCTAAAATTTCTAACATTTCTGATTATATAATTAACATTTCTATAACATTTCTATATAACTAACATTTCTATAACTAAAAAACAGAAAAAATTTAGAACATTTCTAATAATATTTCTATAACTACAAAACAGAATAATTTCTAACATTTTTATAACTAAAAAACAGAAAAATTCTATAACTAAAATTCTATAATGTGTGTGTGTGTGTAGTGTGTGTGTGTGTGTGTGGACATGGCGGCCGGGGTGAGCTCATCGGCAAGGCGATTTACGGGCGACGGATTTGGGCGGGCGACGACGGGCGGGCACGGCGACGGGACGGCCGGGGCAGGGACGGCCGGAGCGGCGACGGCGTCGATCGGGGCAGGCGGCGCGTGTCGTCTACGGAGAGAAGAAACAGAGAGGGAAACTAAATTTTTTTTCAAGTCTTGTATATATAGGATGGACCTTTAGTACCGGTTGGAGCGACCAACCGGTACTAAAGGTCTGTTTTGGCCAGGCCAAGCGGCGGGAAGCACCCCCTCTTTAGTACCGGGTCGTAGCACCAACCGGTACTAAAGACCCCCTCTTTAGTACCGGTTGCAGCCACCACCCGGTACTAAAGGGGGTGCACTGGCATAGTGCGGTGCGGCAAGTTTAGTCCCACCTTGCTAGTCGAGGGGCTACCGCACTGGTTTATAAGCCTCAGTGTGGTAGCTCTCTCGAGCTCCTCTCCTAAGCAGGCCTACTGGGCCTACCTATTCTGTGCTGCCCTATGGGCCTACTGGGCCTTTGTGGGCCTGCATCCTGGCCCAACAAAAGGTTGTGTTTCTAGTCGTATGCAGGCCGCTTTGGCCCAGTAGGCGGGCTTTTTTATTTTCTTAATTTTTTTTTGCTTTATTTATTTTTAGTTGTTTTTTGCTGTATTTAGAGTTTCTTTGTGAATATTTTTGCTTTAGGTACAAAAAATTACAAACTTTCTGTTAGTGCCGGTAGTTTTCAAATTTGAATAGTTTAAATTTTGAATTATTTGAAATTTGTGTGAATCACTAGTTTGTGAATAACTTAACTTTGAAAAAAGATTTTCAGTGATTCTTTTTCTTATGTTTAATATTAGTGTGTTTTATCATTATATTCAATTTGGTAATGCTCAGGTTATTTAAAAAATGAAATGCCTTTATAACAGATGAGTTTTTGTTCGAAACCCTGATACTTCGAAAGAGATTGTCCATTTTGTACATTAAGTGCATCCAGTTTTTGCGGTAACCCTCTCTACTTTTTTGCACATGCTGTGTGGGTGAAATTATGACACCATGCCAACTTTCAACATTTTCTGAGTTCATTCGAAATGCTTTTCAATTTCAGGGTCATTTAGCTGAAAAATCAGTAAATGCATGAAAGAATTTGTTTGCACATAAAATTTCTTCGCGTTTCAAATGCCAAAACACATAACTACCCTAACTATTACAGAGATTCCCTCCTGGGTGTGAAACACAGAAAAAAGTGATGATAGTGAAGCCGATCACATCCCAGATCTTTGGGTGTGAAACTTTTTCTTCGCGTGTGTCCCTTTGCGCCGTAGCCATGGAAAATCTTCATCATTTAACTAGATGCTCGGGTCAATATTCACTGTGAATGGAGCAATTTCATCAAACTTTTCATAATCTTCTGACATATCTGTCTTGTCATCCACTCCCACGATGTTTCTTTTCCCTGAAAGAACTATGTGGCGCTTTGGCTCGTCGTATGATCCATTCGCTTCCTTATCTTTTCTTTTTCTCGGCCTGGTAGACATGTCTTCCACATAAAAAACCTGCGCCACATCATTGGTTACGATGAATGGTTCGTCTACATACGCAAGATTGTTGAGATCCACTGTTGTCATTCCGTACTGCGGGTCTTCCATTACCCCGCCTCGTGTCATATTGACCCATTTGCACCGAAACAAAGGGACCTTCAAACCACCTCCATAGTTAAGTTCCCATATGTCCTCTATGTAACCATAATATGTTTCCTTTCCCATGTTGGTTGTTGCATCAAAGCGGACACCACTGTTTTGGTTGGTGCTCTTCCTATCTTGGGTGATCGTGTAAAATGTATTCCCATTTATCTGGTACCCTTTGAAAGTCATTATATTCGAAGATGGTAACTAGGACAACGAGTAAAGGTCATTTTGAATAACGCCATCATTTATGGCACGTTTCTGCAACCAACCGGCAAAAGTCCTCGTTTGTTCACGTGTAATCCAGTCGTCAGACTTCTCCGGGTGTTTGGAGTGGAGAAAATTCTTGTGTTCCTCCATATACAGAGCCACCAAGGCGGAATTCTGTAGAACTGTGTAGTGTGCTTCAGTGAGAGAATGCCCGTCCATACATATTATTTGATGCCCTCCTAGCGTGCCTTTTCCATCCAGTCTGCCCTTATGCCGCGATTCAGGAACACCAATCAGCTTAAGGTCAGGAAAAAGTCAATACAAAACTCAATGACCTCCTCATTTTCATGGCCCTTCGAGATGCTTCCTTCTGGCCTAGCACGGTTATGAACATATTTCTTCAAGACTCCCATGAACCTCTTAAAGGGGAACATATTGTGTAGAAATACAGGACCCAAAACGTTAATCTCTTTGCAAAGGTGAACTAGGACGCGCGTCATGATGTTGAAGAAGGATGGTGGGAACACCAACTCGAAACTGACAAGACATTGCACCAAATCATTCTGTAACATTGGTATGATTTCTGGATCGATTACCTTCTGAGAGATTGAATTGAGGAATGCACATAGCTTCACAATGGCTAATCGAACATTTTCCGGTAGAAGCCCCCTCAATGCAACCGGAAGGAGTTGCGTCATAATCACGTGGCAGTCATGAGACTTTAGGTTCAGGAACTTTTTCTCTGCCATATTTATTATTCCCTTTATATTCGACGAGAAGCCAGACGGTACCTTCATGCTGAGCAGGCATTCAAATAAGATTTCCTTCTCTTCTTTGGTAAGAGCGTAGCTGGCCTGACCCTGATGTATGCCGTCTTTTCCGTGCATACGTTGCTGGTCCTCCCGTGCCTCTGGTGTATATTTTGTCTTCCCATACACGCCCAAAAAGCCAAGCAGGGTCACGCAAAGATTCTTCGTCACGTGCATCACGTCGATTGCAGAGCGGACCTCTAGGTCTTTCCAATATGGCAGGTCCCAAAATATAGATTTCTTCTTCCACATGGGTGCGCATCCGTCAGTGTCCTTTGGAATAGGTTGTCCGCCAGGACCCTTTCCAGAGATTACCTTTAAATCCTTGACCATATCATGTACATCAGCACCAGTACGGTGGCGAGGCTTCGTCCGGTGATCTGCCTCACCTTTGAAATGCTTGCCTTTCTTTCTTACGGGATGCCTGCTCAGAAGAAATCGACGATGTCCCAGGTACACATTCTTCCTACAACTATCCAAATATATAATGTCGGTATCATCCAAACAGTGCGTGCACCCACCGTATCCCTTGTTTGTCTGTCCTGAAAGGTTACTGAGAGAAGGCCAATCATTGATGGTCACGAACAGCAACGCCTTTAGGTCAAATTCTTCCTGTCCGTGCTCATCCCATGCACGTACACCTGTTCCATTCCACGGCTGTAATAGTTCTTCAATAGTGGCCTTAGGTACACATCAATGTCGTTGCTGGGTTGCTTAGGGCCTTGGATGAGCACTGGCATCATAATGAACTTTCGCTTCATGCACAACCAAGGAGGAAGGTTATACAAACATAGAGTCACAGGCCAGGTGCTATGGTTGCTGCTCTGCTCCCCAAAAGGATTAATGCCATCTGCGCTTAGACCAAACCATACATTCCTTGGGTCACCTGCAAACTCCTCCCAGTACTTTCTCTTGATTTTTCTCCACTGCGAACCGTCAGCGGGTACTCTCAACTTTCGGTCTTTCTTATGGTCTTCTCCGTGCCACCGCATCGCCTTTGCATGCTCTTTGTTTTGGAACAAACGTTTCAACCGTGGTATTATAGGAGCATACCATATCACCCTGGCAGGAATCTTCTTCCTGGGACGCTCGCCCTCGACATCATCAGGGTCATCGCGACTGATCTTATAACTCAATGCACCGCATACCGGGCAAGCGTTCAAATCCTCGTACTCACCGCGGTAGAGGATGCAGTCATTAGGCCATGCATGTATCTTTTGCACCTCTAACCCTAGAGGGCAGACAACCTTCTTTGCTTCATACGTACTCTCGGGCAATTTGTTGTCCTTTGGAAGCATATTCTTTATCATTACCAGCAACTTTCCAAATCCCTTGTCAAGATACACCATTCTCTGCCTTCCATTGCAGCAATTCCAGTGTGGTGCCCAACTTTTTTTTGTCAGCTTCGCAATTCGGGTACAACAATTTCTTGTGATCCTCTAACATGCGCTGCAACTTCTTCTTCTCCAAATCACTTGCGCAGTTTCTCTTTGCATCGGCAATGGCCCGACCTAGATCATCGGCGGGCTCATCTGATGCCTCTTCTTCAGCTTCTTCCTGCATTGCCGGCTCAGCTTCTTCCCCCATTGTTGTATCATCGTATTCAAGGAACCTGTCGGTGTCAAAACCGGCGGATCTCGGGTAGGGGGTCCCGAACTGTGCGTCTAGGCGGATGGTAACAGGAGACAAGGGACACGATGTTTTACCTGTGTTCGCCCTCTCGATGGAGGTAAAACCCTACTCCTGCTTGATTGATATTGATGATATGGGTAGTACAAGAGTGGATCTACCACGAGATCAAGGAGGCTAAACCCTAGAAGCTAGCCTATGGTATGATTGTTGTAATGGTTGTTGTCCCACGGACTAAAACCCTCTGGTTTATATAGACATCGGGGAGGGCTAGGGTTACGCAGATTCGGTTACAATGGTAGGAGATCTACATATCCGTATCGCCAAGCTTGCCCTCCACGCCAAGGAAAGTCCCATCCGGACACGGGACGAAGTCTTCAATCTTGTATCTTCATAGTCTTGGAGTCCGACTGACGATGATAGTTCGGCTGTCCGGACACCCCCTAGTCCAGGACTCCCTCAGTAGCCCCTAAACCAGGCTTCAATGACAATGAGTCCGGCGCGCATATTGTTCGGCATTGCAAGGCGGGTTCCTCCTCCGAATAATTCATAGAAGATTGTGAACACCAGGATAGTGTCTGGCTCTGCAAAATAATTTCCACATTCCACCGTAGAGAGAATATTATGTACACAAGTTCAATCTGCTGACGTATTTTGTGGTATGACATCACACCACCACCATGCCTTTACTTGAATCATTTTTATTATACCACCTCAGCGCGTTTAGCGAAGCGGTTTTCTTGGTACGTCTTGTCGAAGCAGAGATCGTGTTCCCCTTATTCCGGGATTCCCATCAATACGGACGTGGGTAACCCAACCGCGCCATTGATGGTGGCGCTTGGGAGATAAGCGAGTTTTACCAGGCTGGTGGGGACGCATAGTCTTTGTCCGCCTATATATATAAGGGGATAAGGATCCACCTTTTCACCTACGCCTTCTTCCTCCTTTGCTTATCCATCTCCGCGCACTCGAGCTCTAGCGCCCAAGTCCGCACATCTCGTCTCAACCTCCTCCAGTCATGTCCGGAGCGGGAGGCAAGTGGTTGGCCTCCTCCGTCATGGAGGAGCACATCGCAAAGCTGCGCGGCACTGGATACCTTTCCAGCGACATCGCGCACCGGCTGCCCAACGAGGGACAGCTCATCCCCACCCCGAGGCCCCATGAGAGGGTTGTATTCCTTCCCCACTTCCTCCGCGGACTGGGCTTCCCACTTCATCCCTTCGTCTGGGGGCTCATGTTCTACTACGGCCTGGACTTCCACGATCTGGCGCCAAACTTCATCCTCAACATCTTGGCGTTTATCGTCGTGTGCGAGGCCTTTCTCTGCATCCGCCCCACTTCGCTTGTGGCTCAAGACCTTCAACGCTGTCGAAGGTAGTGAAGGGCGTCCAAGCGAGTGCGGAGGCACCATGGTGGGCAAGATGCCCAACGTCCTCGCTCGAGGGCGCCTTTGTGGAAACCATCAAAGGGTGGCAATCGGGGTGGTTCTATATCACCGAGCCGCGGGACCCTAAATGGGCAGCGGACCCCGAGTTCAGATCTGGTGCCCCTATGGAGCTCACCTCTTGGAAAAAGAAGGGCTTGCTATGGGGCAGTTCGGAGGAGCTGACCGGACTCGATCCCGCCTCTGACACTCGTGAACAAGAAGCTCAAGCTTGTTAACGTGATCCAGGTCATGCTCGTCCGCCGGATTCTCCCCTGCCAACAACGGGTCTTCAACCTGTGGGAGTTCAATCCGGCACAGCACCAGGCCTTGAGCTGGCTCTTCGACACGACGTACGAAACTGCCTGGAGGGTGCTGTTCAAGGGCGGAGAAGCCCCCGCGTCCGCGACTGAAGATCGCGGATTCAGCACCAAGCGCCCGGACGGCGAGGTAAGCTTTGTTATCCTCTATGGGATAGTTATTTTCTTTCATAGTTTAATTCTATGTGGGATCTAAAACTCCCAATGCCTTTAACAAGACTGGCAGAGGACGTCTGGACAGGTAGACTGTCCGGCTCCCCTTCCCGAAGTCCCAGCGGACGCCCGTTTAACGGGGCTGCTAGTCCCGGCACTCTATGTGGGGCCGGAAAAGAAGGCCAAGAAGAAGGCCACGGGAACTCGAAGAAGTTCCCGGCGCCAGGTGATATCGGACTCATCGTCCGATGGCTCCGAGGCGGACTCCTCCCCCGAAGATGAGGAGGAGAAAGAGGACTCTCTCCCGGAGGAGGGAGAGAGGAAGAGAAGGCTTCCCCAACGGGGAGGCCAAGGGTCCAAGAGGGAAGGACCCATCCTCGGACAGCTCCGCCAACGCCAACGTTGGCGGCGAAAGAGTGGCCCTCAAGGGCCAGCCTCCGCAAGATCGTAAGTATCCGGATTCCTGAATGATTTATAATTTATTTTTTGTGTCACATAGTGTCCTTCTAATGCCGCATACTGCCTGTAGTCCGGCCGATGATGATCTTCCCGCTTCATCGAGCGGGTCTTTGGCTCCGTCGGACGTGGATTCCATTCCGACCACCTCCACCCCTCGTGGTGCTGACGACACTGAGGTGGGATCCTAGGAGGGGACCCATCAGGAGGAGGCTCCGGAGGTGCCGCAAGGCAACCTCCCGGACTTTGCGCCGGACTCTATACCGGAACCCGCGGTGGTTCAGGAGTCCGGCAGGCGGCCCCTTCGCAAGAAGGGAAAGACCATGACACCGGCAGCCTCCGTCCAACCGGAGGCGCCGGACAACTTGTTGGAGGCGCTCAACGGCGCTTCCATCGAGGAAGAACACCGCACTATTATGAGTGCGGTGATTCAGAAGGTTCAGCTTGCCAAGAGCGGGCTGACCGAAGCTGCAGAGCCTTCTAACGAGCTTTGAGGTAAGAAGTTTAAAATATGTAATGTAATACCGCATAGACAGTAGCCCCTGATGCTCGGTTCGGTGTTCGGAAAGAAAAACCGGATTGAGGATCTAAATAAGATATATACGCAGGAGTGCTAAAAATTATGTCAATATGGGTTTGTAGGCTGCGCTGCTGACCTCTGCCGCACTGACTGCGGAGGTCGGTGCTTTGAAGCGGGACCTCGAGCGGTCCGAGCAAGAGCTCGGCCTTGCCAAGAAGCAGCTCGAGGACAAAGAAGGTGAGTAACACCACTTTAAAATTTGTACCTTACAGAAAAGGATTTTGGTTGCAATAGAAATAACGAGGATAACGTGGGTACTGCAGGGGCCATGAACGAGGTAGCGACCCTGAAGAAGGCCGTGTCCGCGGCCGAACGCAATGCGGCCGCGGAACGAGCGGAGCGAGAGAAGCATGAGGCGCGGGTGGCGGAGGTGCGGCAAGAGCTCCAGGCTCTCATGGAAAAGCATGAGAGTTTGGAGCGCGACTCGAAGACTTGAGAGTCCGAGCTTGCCTCGGCTCTTGAAGTGCCAAAGCCGCTAAGGCCGAGGCCCGTAAGGCCCTCCAGGAGGTTGAGGATGTGAAGAAAATAGCGGCGGGTGAGGCATTAAGCATGTTAATGTAAATTACCTGTTTCTTACCCGAATTCGGAGCTCTCCAGGGGCGTTTGTAGATCTGCCTCGCAGCGTGTCTGATGACGCCGCATTCTACCGCGACAAGGAGGGGAGCTCAATGGAGAAGGTCTTCTGGTCTCAGTACGCTGAGGCCGGACATCCGGTGCCCCCTAGCGACCAGCTGAAGCAGCTGGTCGAGCTCCACAACGTAGCCGACCAGGCCATGAAGGGCCTCATAGTCCGGCTGTGGCCTGGAGAGGCCATGCCTGGGAGCTACTTCGGCCTCGTGCGGCGGCAGGTGGATGCATGCCCTTGGGTGGAGGTCATCAAGCGCTCCGCCTGTATTGAAGGTGCCTGTCGGGCCCTTGCCCGCACAAAGGTGCACTGGGCAGGCTGGATGCGAGAGGCTTATCAGCGACGCGCCCCAGTAGGCAAGGAGTATCGACGCCCGAGATGTACTATAAGACTGTCTGAAGGGTGCCCACAAGATTGTGGATGAGTGCCCCAGAGATGTAATTATTGAGTAAACTTCGCAATGTGTTATCCTCGCATGCTGAAAACTTTGTTCAGATCGCTAAGCAACGCTTATTGATTTAAAATATTACCTTCTGTGCGGCCGTTTATAAAATTTGAGAGATGGCAAGTCGTCGGCTTTAGCCCCCATGCCACGAGTGCTGGGGTGTTCGGGATAAACTTGAGCACTCTTGTTCCCATTTTTGGGTCCATCTAGGGAGGCACTCAACACAACGAACAAGACAACCGGACTTATAATGCTTGAACACTCTCACTTAGCCATAGAATTCTATAATTTTAAATTTCGGCGAAGCCCCTAGTATTCGGAAGACCGAGTTCGGGGCGCTATCCACGCCTGGGCCGGACACAGCCGGTTCCTCGCTCGAAGCGGCATAAGTCTTTAGGGACTCGAAAAGACCTCTCGAACAGCGACCAGTCTCTCGCCTTATCATGACAGTCAGTTTTAGCTTTCTCCACTGAGGCGCTCGCCCAGCTCAACCGGGGCGCAATCGCAGTGGTTCTCCCAGTGCTACCTTAGCCGACAGAACGGAACGTAAGGTACCAAAACATGGGAGCCGGGCAAACCCAACTATTGACCCAAGACATGATTCGGAGCCGATTCATATAATGCTATAAGTTCGGGGTGCCGCACTTGTGAAAGTGTTCGGACTTATCACACCATAATGCGGGGAACATAAGCCCCTGGTGTATTCGGCCGTACCAAAATATATGGGTGCGAGATGTCATTAATGAACATATATGTAAAGTAATGCAATTATAGGCAAAAAGTGTTGCATTGTTTATTCAAGGAATTCTGCCATGAGTGCAGAATGATACAAATAGTGCGGTAAGCAAGGGATTGGACTAATTAAACATGTCCCCCTCCAGGGGTGGGCTGCAGACTGGTGTATTTAACAAATTTAATGATCGTAATGGAGACCACCTGAGTGTTCGTCGCAGCCTTTGTCCCTCCCTGGCTGTTGCATCGTGAATTCGGCAGGTTCGCCGTCGGACAGGGCCTCTGGTGAACAGAGTCCTGTGTATAAAAAGAAGAAAAAATAAAAATGAAAAGAGCGACACACTTGGGAGCCCCTGGTGTGGTTGAGCCACACTCTGGGCCTGTTGTGGTCGTGCCCCTCCCCCTCTGCCCATGGTATCTCCAGAGCGTAATGATGTACGCGGAGAGCTGGTCTTGCAATCATGCGAGGATCGGGGTTGGGGCCGCATTGCTCTGCGTGCTCGGAGCGTGCGGTGGTCTTGATTGATGTTGCTCCGGCGCGTTTGGCGTGTCCGGTCGCTTAACGGCGGACTCGAAATTGCCTTAAAAGGCTGCTCAGATTTACGCCAGAGAGCATTGTGTGTTCCTCCGTTCGGAGGGCGTTCAAGATTTCCGTTGACCGTGATTAATCCACAAGGTCCTGGCATCTTGAGCTTAAGGTATGCATAATGCGGCACCGCGTTGAACTTTGCAAACGCGGTTCGTCCGAAAGGCGTGATAGCCATCGCGAATGGGACTATGTCGAAGATTAACTCCTCGCTCGGAAATTATCCGGGATCCAAGACCACTTCGGTGTGGTGAGCTCGCATAATTGGCCTCAACACCTGGTATGATGCCTTTAAAGGTCGTCTTTGTAGGTTTAATCCTTGAGGGTCTATGCCCATCTTGCGACCGTATCCCGATAAAGCAGGTTCAGTTCTGCCGCCGTCCATCAGGACTCTGGTGAGGTGAAATCCATCGACGATTGGGTCTAAGACCAATGCGGCGAATCCACCATGACGGATACTGGTAGGGTGGTCCCTCCGATCAAAAGTGATCGGGCAAGAGGACCATGGATTGAACTTTGGGGCGAGTGGCTCCCTCTTGGGTATGTGGGTTGCGTATATCATGTTTACCGTCCGCACTTGTGGGGGGAAACCCTTCTGTCCTCTACTGTTCGGCGGCCGGGTCTCCTCCTCGTCGTCGCTGTGCAGCCCCTTGTCATTGTTTTCGCAATTAACTTGCTGCTGCTTGAATACCCAACAATCTCTGTTGGTGTGATTAGCTGGCTTTTGAAGTGCCATGTATCGGCAAGAGCGGTCGAGTATTCGGTCCAAATTGGACGGACCCGGAGTAGTTCTTTTGAATGGCTTCTTCCGCTGACCGGGTTTGGAGCCTCTGAATCCGGTGTTGACCGCCGTATCCTCATTGGTATCGCTGTTAACGCGGCGTTTGTTTTTGTTTCGACGCGACCTGCCGTTGTGGTCCTTAGTATCCGGACTGCCAGCATTTTTGCTGAGGTTGTTGTTGCGAACTAGCCAGCTGTCCTCTCCCGCACAGAAGCGGGTCATGAGTGATGTGAGGGCTGCCATGGATTTCGGCTTTTCCTGTCCTAGGTGCCGGGCCAGCCATTCGTCGCGGATGTTATGTTTGAAGGCTGCAAGGGCCTCTGCATTCGGACAGTCGATGATTTGATTTTTCTTTGTTAAGAACTGTGTCCAAAACTGTCTGGCCGATTCGTCTAGCTGCTGAATTATGTGGCTTAGGTCATCGGTGTCTGGTGGTCGCACATATGTGCCCTGGAAGTTGTCGAGGAATGCGGCTTCCAGGTCCTCCCAACACCCAATTGACTCTGCGGGCAAGCTGTTAAGCCAATGCCGAGCTGGTCCTTTAAGCTTGAGTGGGAGATACTTGATGGCGTGGAGATCGTCGCCGCGGGCCATATGGATATGAAGGAGATAATCTTCGATCCAAACCGCGGGGTCTGTTGTGCCATCATAGGATTCAATGTTTACGGGTTTAAACCCTTCAGGGATTTGATGATCCAATACTTCGTCAGTGAAGCATAGTGGGTGTGCGGCGCCTCTGTATTGAGCAATATCACGACGTAGCTCAAGAGAGCGTTGTCTGCTGTGTTCGGCCCGACCAGAGTTGTTGTATCCGGCGCGACGGTAGTCGTCGTGGGTCGTGGGGCGCCCACGTGATCCGTAGATAAATCTGGATTGTCTTGCCTTGTCCTCCAATATATCCCGCATGTCCGGCACATTCCCTCATGGCTTCGTACTTTTCGAGCGGTGCCGGGGTACGGTCTTGTTGGAGGGCCTAGATGCCTCTCTGTCGCGACCACGGGGTGGTCGGTCTGCCATATTGTGCGCTGGAGATGAAGGTTTGTATGCTTCCTCCTCTAGTCGGGCGAGCAACTTGCGTTTTGGGTAGCTCTTGGAGGGGCGTTCGAATTCATACTCTTCGGCCGCGAGGACCTCGGTCCATCTGTCGGCCAGCAGGTCTTGATCAGCTTGAAGCTGTTGCTGCTTTTTCTTTAGGCTATTTGCCGTGGCGATAAGCCTGCGTTTAAAATGCTCTTGTTCGACGGGATCCTCTGGCACGACGAATTCTTTGTCGTTGAGGCTTGCCTCGTCTCCGGAGGGAGGCATGTAGTTGTCATCCTCCTCGTCTGCCGCTCTCTCTCGAGGGCTGGCCTCCCCGTCCTCCTATGCTGAATCTTCTTTGGAGGGGTTGTCTTCGACACTCTCACGGGTGTTATTATCTCCGGTGCGGAATCTCCATTCTTCTTGTGGCGGGATTTAGGCGGCGCACGACGTCGGCGCTTGGGCTGTTTCTTAGAAGAATCTGCCTCCGCTGCTTCTTCGTTGTCCCCATCCTTTGGGGTGTCCACCATGTATATGTCGTATGACGAGGTGGTCTTCCAGTGTCCTGTAGGCGCTGGTTCTTGATCGTCTCCGGCATCGTCGTCCATACCGTCGATGTCTTCGGAGTCATAGTCTAGCATGTCGGTTAGATCATCGACAGTGGCTACAAAGTGGGTGGTGGGTGGGCTTTGAATCTCTTCGTCGTCCGCATCCCAACCATCCTGACCGCAATCCGGCCAGGGCTCTCCTGATAATGAGAGATGCTTTAGCGAATTTAGGATGTCGCCAAAGGGTGAGTGCTGAAAGATGTCCGCGGCGGTGAACTCCATGATCGGCGCCCAATCGGATTCGATTGGCAGGGGCGTAGGAGGCTCCGAGTCCAGCAAGGAGTCCGGCGCCTCGGAGTCATGAGCTTTATAAGGGACAAGGTCAGTATTCGGCTCCATCGCCGTTGAAGTCACAGCCCCCGAGGCGGTGTCCAGCCACCTGTCCTCGATCTGCGCGGTCTGCTCCGAACTATGGGTTAGAGCGGACTCGTGTGCGGCCTCCAGGGCACTGTCCAGCGGCAGAGCAAAATCATGCCCATCGCGACAGCGCGGCACGCTCGGCTGTGGCTCGAATCCATCGAAGATCAAGTCTCCACGGATGTCGGCCGTGAAGTTTAGGCTTCCAAACCTGACCTGATGGCGGGCGTAGCTTCGATCTGCTCGGATGGCCAAGTGAATTGGCCCGCATGCAAAACCGCCCGAACACGAAGATCTGTCCGGGAGAAAAGTCTCACCGGATGGCGTTGTTGTTGATTGAAGAAGCAATCAAGCCTATCGGTGACGACACGCAGGAACTCTCAATGAAAGCACCAATGTCGGTGTCAAAACCGCGGATCTCGGGTAGGGGTCCCGACTGTAAGGCCCTGGCGCAGATGGTAACAGGAGAGAAGGGACACGATGTTTTTACCCAGGTTCGGGCCCTCTCGATGGAGGTAAAACCCTACTGAAAGGATCGATATGGTTGACTAGAGGGGGGGTGAATAGGCAACTAACAATTTTTAAGCTTTTCTTTACCAAATTAAACTTTGCAACAAAATAGGTTGTCTAGATGTGCAACTAGGTGAGCAACCTATATGATGCAAGAACAACTAGCATACAAGCAAGCAAGGAAGTAAGACAAGTAGGCTTGCAAAAGTAAAGGCACGAAATAACCAAGAGTGGAGCGGTGGAGGCGAGGAAGTGTTACGGAGTTCCTTCCTTTTCAAGGGAATGCGTCTCCGTTAGGCGGTGTGGAGGCACAATGCTCCCCAAGAAGCCACTAGGGCCACCGTATTCTCCTCATGCCCTCACACGATGCGAGATGCCGTGATTCCACTATTGGTGCCCTTGAAGGCGGCGGCCGAACCTTTACAAGCAAGGTTGGGGCAGTCTCCACAACAATCAGAGGCTCCCAACAACAACACCACGAAGCTTCACCACAATGGAGTATGGCTTCGAGGTGACCTCAACCGTCTAGGGTGCTCAACACCCAAGAGTAACAAGATCCGCAAGGGATAAGTGGGGGAAATCAAATATCCTGTGGTGGAAGTGTAGATCGGGCCCTTGTCACCCAATCCCGAGCAAATCAACAAGTTTGATTGGCTAGGGAGAGAGATCGGGCAAAAATGGAGCTTGGAGCAACAATGGAGCTTAGAGGTGGAAGAGGTAGTCAACTAGAGGTAGAAGACACCCCTTATATAGTCGTGGGAAAAATCCAACCGTTATCCAACATGTTCAGCCCGCGACACATGGTACTACCACTCCAGGGGCGCGGTCTCCGCAAGGCTGCGTGGTACTACCGTGGACGACCACGGTACTACCACAAAGAAGAAGACAGCCGAACTAGCGACTAAGGGCGATACTACGCTGGCGGTACTACCGCTCCCCTTGCGGTACTACCGCAAGGCGAGAGAGTCACGGCACGGAAGGGCGCGGATGAAATAAATTAAATCCGTGCCTACTTTACGCTGGCCGGGTGGTGCAAAACCCGGCGCGTACTACCGCTCACTAGGCGCGGTACTATTGTGGCGGCGCGGATGTAAAAATTACATCGCGCCTACTACCGTGACTTCTGCGGTACTAGGTCGAAGGACCACGGTACTACGACTCAAGGGAGCGGTACTACCGTGAGCCCCAGCAGTACTACCGCTCGGCCGAAGCGGTACTACCGTGGTGGTAGCGGATGTAAAAATTACATCCGCCCTACTACCGCACCGGCGGCACAAGGCCTGGGTGCCGCGGTACTACCGCTCCAGAGGGGCGGTACTACCGTGACACCCAGCGGTACTACCGCTTGTACCTGCGGTACTACCGCAATTACAGCAGTAGTCGCCAGGTTTCCGCATACCCAAGATAACGGAGGGCAGCTCCAAAGTGTAGGGAAAGGAGGGACAAGTGTACGTGTTGATTCCACCCAAACCTTTCCGACGCGGACCCCCTCTTAATAGTAGGCTCTCCTACGACTCAACTCCACCAAAGAGAAACGTAGAACAACGCCGACTTCAATAGTCTCCGAGGGGCAGCGAATCGTCTTGTGCCTAGTGATGAAGTATCTGAGAGACTCAAGGCACACGATTAGTCCGCAAAAGCATTGTCATCAATCACCAAAACACTTAAGGGATAAATATGCCCTTACAATCTCCCCCTTTTTGGTGGATTGATGACAACACGGGATTTGCACATAGATAAGATAATTGAGAGCAGGGGCAAACCCCACCTCTCTAAAATATAGACGGGCTCCCCCTAGATGTGTGCACTTTAGATGAATGCTTTGGACTGCATAGCACACAGACTAGGATCAACACTCCCCCTATATTTTAGAGACCAAGGCATGATAATAAGCATAGCATATCATGATAATAAGCATAGCATAGCATAGCATGAAGGTAGCATAATATAGCACAAGCTAGCTAGGATAGATAGAGAGCATATGTCTTACACCATACGAGGTAAAGTAACCAAAGTACGAACGAGAAAGCAGCAAATAGTTCAACCAAGAAAGCAGCAAACACACGACACACACGACTCGCAAACTCGCAAATCCCTACACTCTCTCCCCCTTTGGCATCGAGATGCCAAAAAGGCAGAGAGGACACCTACACACACGAGGTGGCTCAAGCAGAGAACTCGTCCCAGCCCTCTCCGTCGGTCTCCTCGGCAGCTGGGGTGGTCTCCTCGACATCCTCCTCAGACTCTGTCCACTTGTAACCTTGCTTCTCCATCCACTCGGCTTCAGGAGTGATGCGCTCCTCATACCCGCCAGACACGTCCTCACCATAGAGCTGCAAGACCTTGTTGTGCCGGCGACGACTCTCCTTGGACTCCACATGAGCCCTGTACTGCCCCTTGGCTTGCATGCAGAACAGTGTCTTCATCTTGTCCTTCAGCTTCTGGGCCCATGATGGCATAGGGGCACTCTAGGAAGGCCTAGCAGCACGGCCCTCAGCAACATCCGCGGCCCCAGCATCATTCTCATCAACAGCCGCCCTAGCAGCAGTCGCCTCGGCACGAGTAGCGGTGTTGGCCCAGTTAGACTTGATACGAAGACAAATGGGCTCATGGCGAATCTAGTTAGGAGCAAGGAACTCCTCCTGGGTTGCGCAGACGCTTGGAGCCAGTGTCACGAATGGGATTGGACTAGCGAGAGCCACCACCTGAGACACATACGCAAAGCACCAAAACAAAAATGCGAAGAAGATCAATGCAAAGGCCATGAAAAAAGCACAGGAAACTCATAGAAGGCATACGAGAAAGTTGGCATGCGATAGATGTGAGCCACGGTAGAACTGCCACTGTCTGCGGTACTAAAAGATTAGTACAGCTCCAGATGCGGTAGTACCGTGCGAAGTCACAGTAGTACCGTGGCTAGAGCGGTAGTAAGTTCTTAGTACCGCACGGGGCGCAGTAGTACCGCTCCCGAGGGGCGGTAGTACCGTGCAAGCTGTAGTACCACACCATACGGGCGGTAGTACCGCGTCGCGTCAGATCTAACACGTGATTTGAACCTGAAAAGAACCGCGAAACCATGGCAGTGCTACGGTGATCAGATCTAGCGCAAGACAACAATACAAGTATAAATCCTATGCAATACCACACTCCTTCATCCTATTCTTGCAGAGATTAAGCCTATGAATCTCAAGAACGCACAAGCCTCCCCCAAAACCTAAAAGCACCAAACACAATCAAAAGGAGAGGTAGTTGGGGAAAAACCTTGGTACATAGCAAGAGCACGTGGTGGGGAACGATCCCACCCGTCGGAATCACGGGAGGGCAGCCGGTGAAGGAGATCCGGCGACGAATGCCGGCTCTGTTCTTGAGCACGGGAGAGGAAGAGAGGACGTGGAGAGAGAGGACACGAATGGGTATGGGGAGTTAGAACTCCCCCTGCCCGTCCTTATCCCCACGCGCTCGAACCGGCGCGGTAGTACCGCGGATCATTGCGGTAGTACTGCTCGGGCGGAAGCACCGCGCCGAGGCGGTAGTACCTCTCAACCAGGCGGCAGTAAAAAATTACTGCCACGTGGGGACGGTAGTACCGTGCTCCCACCAGCGGTAGTACCGTGGCAGGCCGCTGTAGTACCGTGGCCAGCCGTGGTAGTACCGTGAGCTCAAGACACCGTAGGTTTCAAACAACAGAGAAAAACACCTTTGCACGGGAACTTTCCACACACAAGAAACCACAAGAACACGCACAGACCAGAGGTACAGCAGGGAATCCCCAAGGCACAAAGCCTCTCAAGGAGAGAGGGCGGTGGCCGAAGCCACCTATGTTTGAGTTGGATGGTATGGCACCGCGAAGAATTATCCTTGGGCCCATGACCAAAACTCGTCTTTGAAGCACAAGTACCATCAAAAATGGCGAATGTGAAAGAGGTGATCTGTTTATGCATAATGGGGGGAGGGAGAGTTCATTGAGAGAACAACACTCCCCTATGTCCATGCCTACACCTAAACTAGACAACAAGTTGAGTGTGGTGGGGGGTGCACGGTTTCAAGTCACATTGCTCAAATCAATGATATTTAGCTCATGCCTTAACTCGCGAAATCTTGCTTCGTCCAATGGCTTCGTGAAAATATCTGCAAGGTTATCATGAGTGTTGACATACTTGAGCTCGATCTCCCCTCGCCTAATGTGATCCCGGATGAAGTGATATCGAATCTCAATGTGCTTCGTCTTGAAGTGTTGCACCGGGTTGAGAGAAATCTTGATGGCACTTTCATTGTCACACCAAAGAGTCACTTTGTCACAAATGACACCGTACTCCTTTAAAGTTTGCCTCATCCATAGGAGTTGAGCACAACAACTACCGGCCGCCACATACTCCGCTTGATGGGCGAGAGAGACACACAACTTTGCTTCTTGGAAGACCAACTTACCAAAGAGCATCCAAGAAATTGGCACCCTCCGGAAGTGGACTTCCTATCCACTTTGTCTCCATGCCTAATCGAATCTGTGAAACCTTCAAGCTTGAAGTTTGCTCCTCTTGGGTACCATAAGCCAAAGTTTGGGGTATGAGCCAAATATCGAAGATTAAGCTTGACCGCCACAAAGTGACTTTCCTTTGGTGCGGCTTGAAAACGTGCACACATCCCCACACTCAACATGATATCCGGTCTAGATGCACAAAGGTAAAGCAAGGAGCCAATCATGGAGCGATATACCTTTTGATCCACCGCTTTACCATTGGGATCGATGTCAAGTTGGCACTTGGTAGGCATTGGTGTAGTAGCCGCTTGACATCACTTAGCTTGAATCTTTTAAGCATGTCTTGAGTGTATTTGGCTTGGTTGATGAAGGTTCCTTCTCTTCTTTGTTTGATGTCGAAACCAAGGAAGAACTTCAACTCTCCCATCGAAGACATCTTGAACTTGGAGGTCATGAGGCGGCAAATTCTTCATTGAAAGCTTTGTTAGGAGAACCAAAGATAATATCATCAACATATAGTTGGCATACAAACAACTCCCGTTGACCTTCTTAGTAAAAAGAGTGGGGTCGATTAGCCCCACCTCAAATGCACGATCTTGTAACAACTCGGTAAGGTGGTCATACCACGCACGGGGGCTTGTTTAAGGCCATAGAGTGCCTTATCGAGTTGGTACACATGATCCGGAAAGTAGGGATCCTCAAACCCGGGGGGTTGCTTGACATAGACCAACTCATTAATAGGACCATTAAGAAAAGCACTTTTCACATCCATTTGTTGCAACTTAAAGTTGTGATGGGAAGCATAAGCAATCAACAAGCGAATGGATTCAAGGCGAGCAACGGAGCAAAGGTTTCACCGTAGTCGATACCCTCGACTTGGGAGTAGCCTTGTGCTACCAATCTCGCCTTGTTGTGAATGATGTTCCCATGAGCATCTTGCTTGTTATTGAATATCCACTTGGTTCCAATGACGTTGTGGTTCCTGGATGGTCTTGGCACCAATCTCCACACCTTGTTGTACTCGAAGTTGTTGAGTTCTTCATGCATGGCATTGAGCCAATCCGAGTCTTCGAGCGCCTCAGAGACCTTTTGGGGTTCAACACAAGAGACAAACGCGTGATGTTCACAATAGTTTGCCAATTGTCTCTGATGCTTACCCCTTTCTTAGGCTTCCAACCACATTTTCCATGAGATGGCCTTGGGTGGTGAGCTTGGAAGCAATCTTCATGACACGATGCTCTAATTCATCATCGGGTGTGGAAGGAGGAGGTTGACTTGATCATCTTGGCGCCGTCTTGAGCTTGTTCTTGATCTTGAGGTTGCTCTTGATCTTGAACTTGCTCGAGGGGAGAACTTGACCTTGGGCATCATTTAGAGGTTCACCACCGTCTTGAGGTTGATCTTGCCCTTGGTCTTGTTCACGAGGTTGAGGGCCTTCACTTTGTTCTTGAGCGTGTGGGTCTTGATGAGGTGATGGCTCTACTTGAGTAGAGCATTGTCCTTCTCCTTGACCACAAGGGTTCCTCAATGGGTAGGATTTGACCAATACCCATTCTTCTTATGGCTTGGGGAGGAATTTCACCACCTACATCACAAGTACCACTTTTCTCCACTTGGGAGCCGTTATTTTCGTCAAACTCCACGTTACACGTCTCAATGAGTCCGGTGGACTTGTTGAGGACACGGTAAGCATGAGAGTTTGTAGCACAACCAACAAATATGCCCTCATGAGCTCTAGCCTCAAATTTAGACAAGCGAACACCTTTCTTGAGAATGAAACACTTAGAACCGAACACCCGGAAGTACTTGAGGTTGGGCTTGTTGCCGGTGAGTATCTCATAAGGAGTCTTGTTCAAGCCTTTGCGAAGATAGAGCCGATTGGATGCATGACATGCTGTGTTGATGGCTTCGGCCCAAAAGTTGTATGGAGACTTGAACTACGCCATCATGGTCCTTGCCGCATCCATCAACGTTCGGTTCTTCCTCTCCGCAACACCATTTTGTTGAGGGTTATAAGGTGCCACATATTGATGCTTGATCCCCTCATCACTAAGAAACTCATCCAAGGTGTAGTTCTTGAACTCGGTGCTGTTGTCACTTCTTATTGTCAAGATCTTTGCATCATGTTGACGTTGAGCTTCATTTGCAAAGTCGATGACGGTTTGTTGGGTCTCACTCTTCCTCTTGAAGAAGTATACCCAAGTGTATCTTGAATAATCATCCACAATCACCAAGCAATACTTTCTTCCTCCAAGACTATGAAAAGATGGAGGCCCGAAGAGATCCATGTGAAGGAGCTCCGAGGGTCTCTTCGAGTAGATGATGGTTGAGGGAGGGTGAGCCTTTTCATGAAGCTTTCCTTCGATACAAGCACTACACGCACGATCTTTCGCAAAACTAACATTTGTTAGTCCACGGACATGGTCCCCCTTGAGAAGACTTTGCAAAGATCTCATATTGACGTGGGCTAAACGGCGATGCCAAAGCCATCCCACGTCAACTTTAGCCATTAGGCATGTCGCGGTCTTAGTGGGTCGCTCCGAAAAGTTAATCACATTGAGACCGTTCTCGACATGCCCAACAAAGGCTACTTTAAGAGTCTTGCTCCACAAGAGGGCCACGGTATCGATATCAAAGAATGTAGCAACGCCCATGAGTGCAAGTTGACGAACGGAAAGTAAATTGAATGCAAGGGACTCAACAAGCATGGCTTTCTCGATCGTTAGATCATGAGAAATGACAACCTTGCCAAGACCCAATACCTTAGAATGTGATGCATCACCCCACTCGACATTGGTGGGCATAGATGGAATCTCTTGCATGTCCACCACCAAGTCCTTGCTCCCGATCATATGATTTGTTGCTCCACTATCAAGCAACCATGATCCCTCACCGGAAGCAAACACCTACACGAGATCAATGCTTGGTTTTAGGTACCCATTTAGTAATGGGTCCTTTGATGTTAGTAACAAGGGTCTTGGGAACCCAAATAGACCATTCAATGTACTCATAAGAAGAACCAACAAATTTAGCATAAACATGTCCATCACTAGCACGGCACAACACATATGACGGGTTAAAGTCGCCGGCTTTGTTTGAGGAAATGCTTTTGCCCTTTTGGACATCATCTCCCTTCACTTTCTCCTTCTTCTTCTTAGGACCACCCTCTCCCTCTTTCACAAACGTTTGTTTGAGAGGAGGAGGACGTTTGGTCTTGTTGTTCTTCTTCTTCTTGCTCTTGGACTTGGGTGCAAACCCAATTCCTTCTTTGGCCACAACTTCCTTTTGATTGCTCAAAAGGTCGTTGAGGTTCTTCTCACCTTGAATACAAGTCACAAGGCCTTTCTCAAGTTGATCCTTCAACTTGGCATTCTCCTCCACAAGATGCACATGCTCACAACATGGGTTAGTAGCACATGCATTATCAATTAATACCATATGAGGAAAGGTGGCCTTTTCCTTGATTAGCTTAACTTGGAGTTGAGCATGAGACTCCTTGAGGTTAGCATGAGTACCCTTCAAGACCTTGTGGGCCTTGTCAAGTAACTCAAACTCCTCTTTGAGTCTAGCATGATCAACCCCAAGTTTAGCCTTCTCGGAGGTTAGCACACGAGACACTACAAGAGCATGATCAAGATCTTTCTTTAACTTAGCATGGTCATCATTGTGTGACTCCTCAAGAGTCAAACGATGCACACGCTCTTCCTCAAGAGCATTAGAGAGATCCGATGTCTCATCGGCATAGTCACGACTATGACCTTCCATCTTGGAGATGGTTTCTTCGTGAGCCTCGATCATGTCATTGGCCTCACCAAGTTGTTCCAAGAGAGCAACAAAGTGCTTCTTGGACTTTCCCTTGATCTTACTCATAAAAGACTCAAATTCATTCACTTCCTCATTAGACTCAACATGTTCATCAATGCAATCCTCCAAGGAGGGATTAGTAATGATGGTGGTTGTGATGTTGGGGGTTACCTTGTTTGAAGCTTTAGCCATGAGGCATCTGGCGGTGATGTTTTCGTTGGGTGATTCGAAGAGAGACACCCGGGGAGTAGTAGCAATGGCAACGGACGCCATGGCTGTTACTTCTTCATTTTCATCATCATCGTCATCCTCTTGGTATTCTTCTTGAACCACCAACCCATGAGTAGGAGTCTTCTTGGCAAAGTTGTTCTTTTTGGGGAAGGACTTGGCTTTGTCTTTTCAGATGAACTTGCCACCGTTGTCTTCCCGCTTCTCGTAAGGACAATCCGCAATGAAATGGCTCACATTGCCACAGTTGAAGCAAGTTCTAACTCGTTGCTTGCCCTTGACGCCACTTGAGTTGTTCTTGTTGAAGTTGGGTCTTGAGCTCTTCTTGCTCCAAAATTGTCTTGAAGCAAGGGCCATGTGCTCATGGTAGTCAAACTTGGTGTCTTCGGGGTTGCTTTCCTCATCTTCCACTTCTTCCTCTTCTTCCATAGTAACCTTGGCCTTCAAAGCAAGGTTAGGCTTCTTTGCTCTTTGAGAATGGAGCACCGCATTGTCGGCGGTCTTGTCCAAGATGCTCATTGCAACGAACTCATCCAACACTTCACTTGAGGTCATGGAGTGGAAGTCCGGTCGTTGACGAATGACGGAGGACATGGCCTTGTTGTAGGGTATCATGGCCTTGAGGAACTTCCGCTTGATCCAATTGTCATCCGTGTCCTTGCTTCCATGATCTCGAAGTGCGACCACGAGTTTGGTCACTCTTCGGAAGAGCTCACGAGGTTCTTCATCTTCTTTCATTGCAAACTCATCGGCTTCATCTTGCACCACTTCATAGTTGGAGCATTGAATGCTAGAACTTCCACGATAGAGACCCTCTACACATTTCCATGCTTCTTTAGCCATGACATGGGGTCGAAGATGAGGGAGATCTTCGGGAAGGATTGCATCTTGGAGGATGAAGAGAGCACTCTCATTGAATTGATTGTCCACGGCTTCTCGAGGGGTGAAGTTGCTCGGGTCATGAGGATAAAAACCTTCTTCAATGATTCTCCAAAGGTTAGTGTTCACATGTTTCAAATGACGCTTAAAGCGATAGACCCAAGAATCAAAATCTTCATGTTTCTCATATTTAGGAGGAGGACCAGCATGATTAAAATGAGTGGAGGGGATTGGCCCTCCATAAACCGGGGGTTCCACATGGGCAAAGATGCCGGTGCCATTTCTACCACTAGTAGAAGGACTCTTTTCATTGTTAGCTTCCCCCTTGTCGGAGATAGCATCCGTCACCTTGTTAGTAGGATCACCCACTTTCATTGGCGCGGTAGATAGTTTAAGTCCTTCTAGAAATTTATTAAACATGCTTTTAACCTCGGCCGTCATGGAGGTTTTCAATGTGTCTAAAGCCACATTGAATTCCTCACGAGAGACCGAGGTTCCCCCTTCGGTCGAAGACGAGATGGGATTCACACCGGAGTGTTCCTCCGCACCATCGTTGGTGTCAACCATACTCTTCGGACGGCAAAGTCCTTAATAAAGAGACGAGGATCTGATACCAATTGAAAGGATCAATATGGTTGACTAGAGGGGGGGTGAATAGGCAACTAACAATTTTTAAGCTTTTCTTTACCAAATTAAACTTTGCAACAAAATAGGTTGTCTAGATGTGCAACTAGGTGAGCAACCTATATGATGCAAGAACAACTAGCATACAAGCAAGCAAGGAAGTAAGACAAGTAGGCTTGCAAAAGTAAAGGCACGAAATAACCAAGAGTGGAGCCGGTGGAGACGAGGATGTGTTACCGGAGTTCCTTCCTTTTCAAGGGAAGTACGTCTCCATTAGAGCGGTGTGGAGGCACAATGCTCCCCAAGAAGCCACTAGGGCCACCGTATTCTCCTCACGCCCTCACACGATGCGAGATGCCGTGATTCCACTATTGGTGCCCTTGAAGGTGGCGACCGAACCTTTACAAGCAAGGTTGGGGCAGTCTCCACAACAATCGGAGGCTCCCAACAACAACAACACCACGAAGCTTCACCACAATGGAGTATGGCTTCGAGGTGACCTCAACCGTCTAGGGTGCTCAACACCCAAGAGTAACAAGATCCGCAAGGGATAAGTGGGGGAAATCAAATATCCTATGGTGGAAGTGTAGATCGGGCCCTTGTCACCCAATCCCGAGCAAATCAACAAGTTTGATTGGCTAGGGAGAGAGATCGGGCGAAAATGGAGCTTGGAGCAACAATGGAGCTTAGAGGTGGAAGAGGTAGTCAACTAGAGGTAGAAGACACCCCTTATATAGTCGTGGAAAAAATCCAACCGTTATCCAACATGTTCAGCCCGCGACACACGGTACTACCGCTCCAGGGGCGCGGTACTACCGCGAGGCTGCGCGGTACTACTGTGGACGACCACGGTACTACCGCAGCAGCAGCACAGGCCGGAACTAGCCTGACTAAGGGGCAGTACTACCGCTGGCGCGGTACTACCGCTCCCCCTTGCGGTACTACCGCAAGGCAGGAGAGTCACGGCCTCGGAAGGGTGCGGATGAAATAAATTACATCCGTGCCTACTTCTGCTGAAACTGGGTGGTGCAAAAACCCGACGCGGTACTACCGCTCACTAGGCGCGGTACTACCGTGGCAGGCACGGATGTAAAAAATTACATCTGCGCCTACTACCGTGACACTGCGGTACTAGGTCGAAGGACCACAGTACTACGACTCCAAGGGAGAGGTACTACCGTGAGCCCCCGCGGTACTACCGCTCAGGCCGAGCGGTACTACCGTGGTGGGCGCGGATGTAAAAATTACATCCGCCCTACTACCGCACCGAGGCGGCACAAGGCACAGGTGCAGCGGTACTACCGCTCTAGAGGCGGTACTCTTTGTGACACCAGCGGTACTACCGCTTGTACCTACGGTAGTACTACCGCAAGTACAAAGATAGTCGCCAGTTTCGCATACCCAAGATAACGGAGGCAGCTCCAAAGTGCGAGGAAAGGAGGGACAAGTGTATGTGTTGATTCCACCCAAACCTTTCCGACGCGGACCCCTCTTAATAGTACGGCTCTCCTCGACTCAACTCCACCAAAGAGAAGCGTAGAACAACGCCGACTTCAATAGTCTCCGAGGGCAGCGAATCGTCTTGTGCCTAGTGATGAAGTATCTGAGAGACTCAAGGCACACGATTAGTCCGCAAAAGCATTGTCATCAATCACCAAAACACTTAAGGGATAAATATGCCCTTACACCTACTCCTGCTTGATTGATATTGATGATATGGGTAGTACAAGAGTGGATCTACCACGAGATCAAGGAGGCTAAACCCTAGAAGCTAGCCTATGGTATGATTGTTGTAATGGTTGTTGTCCTACGGACTAAAACCCTCCGGTTTATATAGACACCGGGGAGGGCTAGGGTTACACAGAGTCGGTTACAATGGTAGGATATCTACATATCCGTATCGCCAAGCTTGCCCTCCACGCCAAGGAAAGTCCCATCCGGACACGGGACGCAGTCTTCAATCTTGTATCTTCATAGTCTTGGAGTCCGGCTGACGATGATAGTCCGGCTGTCCGGACACCCCCTAGTCCAGGACTCCCTCAGAACCCATGGCCAGGATAGCCATCGTCGTCCTCTTCTTCTTCATTGTCTTCCATCATAACCCATATTTCTCCGTGCTTGGTCCATACATTATAGTGGGGCATGAAACCGGACTCAAATAGGTGGACGTGAATGGTTCTTGGCATAGAGTAATTGTGACCATTCTTACAGCCAGCACATGGATAAGGCATAAAACCATCCTCCCGCTTGTTTGCCTCGGCGACAAGCGAAAAAAAGTATACTGCGCCATGAATGAACTCGGGAGAGCATCGGTCATCATACATCCATTGTCGGCTCATCTTCATTACACAACACCGAATAGACCAAATTAATACAAGTTCATACATAAAGTTCATATACAACACTTAATTAAATGCAACATACAAATAACTCTCTAGCTAAAGAATTTAAATACAACAACAAATGCGATCAAGATCGCAACTAAGGTAACAATTGATCCAACGGCATAATGATACCAAGCCACACTATCAATGGCATATTTTCTAATCTTTCTAATCTTCAACCTCATTTTCTCCATCTTGATCTTGTGATCATCGACGACATCGGCAACATGCAACTCCGATTCCATCTTGGCCCCCTCAATTCTTTTCAATTTTTCTTTCAAATACTCGTTTTCTCTTTCAACTAAATTTAACCTCTCGACAGTAGGGTCGGTTGGAATTTCCGGTTCACATACCTCCTAGATAAAAATATCTATGTCAACTTGATGGGCATAATTTGTCATAAACACGAAATGCAACAACTAGTTTTAAAAGAGAATATACCACATCCGAATCATAACAAGGACGAGGGCCGACGGGGACGGATATCAAAATGGCACTATGTATAACAAACAACGTACGGGTAAGATAATTATACGAGTAACTATATATCCAAATCACACAAACATCAATTTGGTAATGTAAAACATTCATGAACAAGAGCCTCACCACAAGGTGGTGCCGCGTGACGAGACGATCTTGAGCGTCGGCGGTGGTTCTGACGGAGATTTAGAAGGTACTAAGTAAACCACACCTACATATGCAAACTAAGTGTTATTTTTGACCTCAAATTGCATATAAATCAAATACTAGCACATATAATTCCTCCCAAAATTACTAAACTCACAAATTAATCACTATACAAAGCATTGCAAGAGCTAATCTAGCAATGAGAGATGAAAGGACAAAGTTGCTAACCTTTGTGATTATTTGAATGGATGGGGGCCTTCAAATCTTGAAAAATTTTGGGCAAAATTTATGATGAGCTCGAGGAGGAGAGGGGAAGAACAGAGGAAGTGAGGGGGACGGGGAAGAACAGAGCAAGCTCGGCTGGACGAAGGGTTTATGTACGACGACCTTTAGTACCGGTTCGTGCCACGAACCGGTACTAAAGGTGCTGGAGGGGCCCCAGATTGATAACATCCTGCCACCACTCTCTTTAATACCGGTTCGTGGCACGAACCGGTGCTAAAAGTTTGCCACGAACTGTTGGGGAACGTAGTAATTTCAAAAAATTTCCTACGCACACGCAAGATCATGGTGATGCATAGCAACGAGAGGGGAGAGTGTTTTCTACGTACCCTCATAGACCGAAGCGAAGCGTTGGCGCAGCGTAGAGGAAGTAGTCGTCGTCCTCCGGTTCAACCGATCCAAGCACCGTTACTCGGCACCTCCGAGTTCTTGACACGTACAGCTCGATGGCGTACCCGATCTCCGATCCAGCGAGGCGCGGGGAGGAGTTCCGTCGGCTGCGACGGCGTGGTGGCGATCTTGATGTTCTCTGTCGCGAGGCTTCGCCTAAGCACCACTACAATATGACCGAGGTGTAATATCGTGGAGGGGCACCGCACACAGCTAAGGAACGATCTCAATGATCAACTTGTGTGTCTAGGGTGCCCCCTACCCCGTATATAAGGAGGGAGGGAGGAGGAGGCCGGCCCAAGGGGTGGCGCGCCTAGGGGGCAATCCTACTCCAAGTAGGTTTGCCCCCCCTTCCTATTCGGAGTAGGAGAAGGAAGGAAGAGGGGAGGAGAGAAGGAAAGGGGGCGGCCTCCTCCCAATTCGGATTGGGCTTGGGGCGCCTCCCTTGCTCCTTCTCCTCCATTCCACTAAGGCCCAAGAAGGCCCATATACTTACCGAGGTTCGGTAACCTCCGAGCTCGGTATATTCCCAAACTCTCCGGAACCTTTCCGGTGTCCAAATATATCCGTCCAATATATCAATCTTTATGTCTCGACCATTTGAGACTCCTCGTCATGTCCGTGATCGCATCCGGGACTCGAACAACCTTGGTACATCAAAATACATAAACTCATAATATAACTGTCATCGAAACCTTAAGCGTGCGGACCCTACGGTTCGAGAACAATGTAGACATGACCGAGACATGTCTCTAGTCAATAACCAATAGCGGGACCTGGATGCCCATATTGGTTCCTTACATATTCTACGAAGATCTTTATCGGTCAAACCGCATAACAACGTACTTTGTTCCCTTTGTCATCGGTATGTTACTTGCCGAGATTTGATCGTCGGTATCAATACCTAGTTCAATCTCGTTACGGCAAGTCTCTTTACTCGTTCACATGTCGTCATCTCATAACTAACTCATTAGTTACATGCTTGCAAGGCTTAGGTGATGAGTATTACCGAGAGGGCCCAGAGATACCTCTCCGACAATCGGAGTGACAAATCCTAATCTCAAATTATGCCAACTCAACATGTACCTTCGGAAACACCTGTAGAGCACTTTTATAATCACCCAGTTACGTTGTGACGTTTGGTAGCACACAAAGTGTTCTTCCGGTAAACGGGAGTTGCACAATCTCATAGTTGCAGGAAGTTTGTATAAGTCATGAAGAAAGCAATAGCAGTATACTAAACGATCAAGTGCTAAGCTAACAGAATGGGTCATGTCAATCACATCATTCTTCTAATGATGTGATCCCACTAATCAAATGACAACACATGTCTATGGTCAGGAAACATAACCATCTTTGATTAATGAGCTAGTCAAGTAGAGGCATACTAGTGACTATAGTTTTGTCTATGTATTCACACATGTATTATGTTTCCGGTTAATACAATTCTAGCATGAATAATAAACATTTATCATGATATGAGGAAATAAATAATAACTTTATTATTGCCTCTAGGGCATATTTCCTTGAGTCTCCCACTTGCACTAGAGTCAATAATCTAGATTACATAGTAATGATTCTAACACCCATGGAGTCTTGGTGCTGATCATGTTTTGCTCGTGAGAGAGGCTTAGTCAGCAGGTTACGCAACATTCAGATCCGTATGTATCTTGCAAATCTCTGTGTCTCCCACTTGGACTTGGTCCCGAATGGAATTGAAGCGTCTCTTGATGTGTTTGGTCCTCTTGTGAAATCTAGATTCCTTTGCTAAAGCAATTGCACGATATTGTCACGAAGATCTTCATTGGTCCCGATGCACTAGGTTTTAGACCTAGATCGAAATGAACTCCTTCATTCAGACTCCTTCATTTGCTGCTTCAGAAGCAGCTATGTACTCCGCTTCACATGTAGATCCCGCCACGACGCTTTGTTTAGAACTGCACCAACTTACAGCTCCACCGTTTAATATAAACACGTATCCGGTTTGCGATTTAGAATCGTGCGGATCGGTGTCAAAGCTTGCATCGGCGTAACCATTTACGACTAGCTCTTTTTCACCTCCATATATGAAAACATATCCTTAGTCCTTTTCGGTATTTCAGATGTTCTTGACCGCTGTCCGATGATCCACTCTGGATTACTTTGGTACCTTCTGCTAAGCTTATTGCTAGGCATCGTCGGTCAGTACACATTGCATACATGATAGAGCCTATGGCTGAAGCATAGGAACATTTTCATTTTCTCTCTATCTTCTGCTGTGGTGGGGCATTGAGTTCGACTCGACTTCACACCTTGTAGCACGGCAAGAATCCTTTCTTTGCACGATCCATATTGAACTTTTTCAATATTTTGTCAAGGTATGTGCTTTGTGAAAGTCCTATTAAGCGTCTTGATCTATCTCTGTAGATCTTGATGCCTAATATATAAGCAGCTTCACGAGGTCTTTCATCAAAAACTTTTATTCAAGTATCCCTTTATGCTATCCAGAAATTCTATATCATTTCCAATTAATAATATGTCATCAACATATAAAACTAGAAATGCTACTGAGCTCCCACTCACTTTCTTGTAAATCTGAGGCTTCTACAAAAGTGCATATAAAACCATATGCCTTGATCACACTATCAAAACGTTTATTCCAACTCCGAGATGCTTGCACCAGTCCATAAATGGAACGCTGGAGCTTGCACACTTTGTCAGCACCTTTTGGATCAACAAAACCTTTTGCAACAAGTCGAGCTTTATAGACTGTAATATACCATCAGCGTCAGTCTTCTTCTTAAAGATCCATTTATTCTCAATTGCTTGCCGATCATCAGGCAAGTCAACCAAAGTCCATACTTTGTTTTCATACATGGATCCTATCTCAGATTTCATGGCTTCTAGCCATTTTGCGGAATCTGGGCTCATCATCGCTTCCTCATAGTTCGTAGGTTCATCATGGTCAAGTAACATGACTTCGAATAGGATTACCGTACCACTCAGTGCGGATCTTACTCTGGTAGACCTATGAGGTTCAATGAAACTTGATCTGAAGTTTCATGATCAATATCATTAGCTTCCTCACTAATTGGTGTAGTTGTCACGGAACCGGTTCCGTGATGAACTACCTTCAATAAGGGTGTAGATCTGATTATCTCATCAAGTTCTACTTTCCTCCCACTCACTTCTTTCGAGAGAAACTCCTTCTCTAGAAAGGATCCATTCTTAACAACGAATGTCTTGTCTTGGATCTGTGATAGAAGGTGTACCCAACAGTCTCTTTTGGGTATCCTATGAAGACACATTTCTCGATTTGGGTTCGAGCTTATCGGTTGAAGTTTCTTCACATAAGCATCGCAGCTCAAACTTTAAGAAACGACAACTTTGGTTTCTTGCCAAACCACAGTTCATAAGGCGTCGTCTCAACAGATTTTGATGGTGCCCTATTTAGCGTGAATGCGGCCGTCTCTAAAGCATAACCCCAAAATGATAGCGGTAAATCGGTAAGAGATATCATAGATCGCACCATATCAAGTAAAATACGATTCGACGTTCGGACACACCATTTCGTTGTGGTGTTCGGTGGCGTGAGTTGCGAAACTATTCCGCATTGTTTCAAATGTAAACCAAACTCGTAACTCAAATATTCTCCTCCACGATCGGATCGCGAAATTTTATTTTCTTGTTACGATGATTCTCCACTTCACTCTGAAATTCTTTGAACTTTTCAAATGTTTCAGACTTGTGCTTCATTAAGTAGATATACCCATATCTGCTTAAATCATCTGTGAAGGTGAGAAAATAACGATATCCGCCACGAGCCTCAACATTCATCGGACCACATACATCTGTATGTATGATTTCCAACAAATCTGTTGCTCTCTCCATAGTACCGAGAAGCGGTGTTTTAGTCATCTTGCCCATGAGGCACGGTTACATAAGTACCAAGTGATTCATAATCAAGTGATTCGAAGTCCATCGGTATGGAGTTTCTTCATGCGTTTTACACCGATATGACCCAAACGGCAGTGCCACAAATAAGTTGCACTATCATTATCAACTCTGCATCTTTTGGCTTCAACATTATGAATATGTGTATCACTACTATCGAGATTCAATAAAAATAGACCACTCTTCAAGGGTGCATGACCATAAAGATATTACTCATATAAATAGAACAACCATTATTCTCTCGATTTAAATGAATAACCGTCTCACATCAAACAAGATCCAGATATAATGTTCATGCTCAACGCAGCACCAAATAACAATTATTCAGGTCTAAAACTAATCCGATGGTAGATGTAGAGGTAGCGTGCGACGGCGATCACATCGACTTTGGAACCGTTTCCCAGCGCATCGTCACCTCGTCCTTGGCGATGCTCGCTTATTCCGTAGTCCTGTTTGAGTTGCAAATATTAGCAATGTAACCAGTATCAAATACCAGTGCTACTACGAGCTCTAGTTAGGTACACATCAATAACATGTATATCACATATACCTTTGTTTACTTTGCCATCCTTCTTATCCGCCAAATACTTGGGGCAGTTCCGCTTCGGTGTCGATCGCTTGCGGTAGAAGCACTCAATTTCAGGCTTAGGTCCGACTTGGGTTTCTTCTCTTGAGCAGCAACTTGCTTGCCGTTCTTTTGAAGTTCCCTTCTTCTTCCCTTTGCCCTTTTCTTGAAACTAGTGGTCTTGTTGACCATCAACACTTGATGCTCCTTCATGATTTCTACCTCCATGACTTTCGGCATCGCGAAGAGCTCGGGAATAGTCTTGTTCATCCCTTGCATATTATAGTTCATCACAAAGCTCTTGTAGCTTGGTGGCGATGATTGAAGAATTACATCAATGACACTATCATCGGAAGATTAACTCCCGGTTGAATCAAGTGATTGTTATACCCAGACATTACGAGTATATGTTCACCGATGAAACTATTCTCCTCCATCTTGCAGCTATAGAACTTATTGGAGACTTCATATCTCTCAATCCGGGCATTTGCTTGAAATATTAACTTCAACTCTTGGAACATCTCATATGCTCCATGACGTTCAAAACGTCGTTGAAGACCGGTTCTAAGCCGTAAAGCATGGCACACTTGAACTATAGAGTAGTCATCGGCTTTGCTCGCGGGACGTTCTTAACGTCGTCGGTTACATCGGCAGCGAGCTGGCACCCAGCGGTGCTTCGGGGCGTAACTCTTACAGGCAGCAATGAGGATAATCCTCGGTAAGGACCCGATCCGTGTAATTGCTACCATCATCTTTCAACTTTGCTTTCTCAAGGAGCGCATTAAAATTCAACGGAACAACAAAGACGAGCCATCTATCTACAAACAACCATAGACAAGCAATATACTATCGGTACTAAGTTCATGATAAATTTAAGTTCAATTAATCATATTACTTAAGAACTCCCACTTAGGCAGACATCTCTCTAGTCATCTAAGTGATCACGTGATCCAAATCAACTAAACCATAACCGATCATCACGTGAGATGGAGTAGTTTTCAATGGTGAACATCATTATGTTGATCATATCTACTATATGACTCACGCTCGACCTTTCGGTCTCCGTGTTCGAGGCCATATCTGCATATGCTAGGCTCGTCAAGTTTAACTTTGAGTATTCGCTTGTGCAAAACTGGCTTGTACCCGTTGTAGATGGACGTAGAGCTTATCACACCGATCATCACGTGGTGTCTCGACACGACGAACTTTGGCAGCGGTGCATACTCGGGAGAACACTTCTTGATAATTTTAGTGAGAGATCATCTTAAAATGCTACCGTCAATCAAAGCAAGATAAGATGCATAAAGGATAAACATCACATGCAATCAATATAAGTGATATGATATGGCCATCATCATCTTGTGCTTGTGATCTCCATCTCAAAGCACCGTCGTGATCACCATCGTCACCGGTAGCGACACCTTGATCTCCATCGTAGCATCGTTGTCGTTCGCCATCTATTGCTTCTCGACTATCGCTACCGCTTAGTGATAAAGTAAAGCAATTACAGAGCGTTGCATTTCATACAATAAGCGACAACCATATGGCTCCTGCCGATTGCCGATAACCGGTTACAAAACATGATCATCTCATACAATAAAATATAGCATCACGTCTTGACCATATCACATCACAACATGCCCTGCAAAAACAAGTTAGACATCCTCTACTTTGTTGTTGCAAATTTTACGTGGCTGCTACGGGCTTAGCAAGAACCGTTCTTACCTACGCATCAAAACCACAACGAGTCTGTCAAATAGACTCCGTTTTAACCTTCACAAGGACCGGGCGTAGTCACACTCGGTTCAACTAAAGTGAGAGAGACAGACACCCGCCAGCCACCTTTAAGCATGAGTGCTCGTAACGGTGAAACCAGTCTCGCGTAAGCGTCTGGCGTAATGTCGGTCCGGCGCTTCATCTCACAATACCGCTGAACCAAAGTATGACATCTTTGGTAGGCAGTATGACTTATATCGTCCACAACTCACTTGTGTTCTACTCGTGCATATAACATCAACGCATAAAACCTGGCTCTGATACCACTGTTGGGGAACGTAGTAATTTCAAAAAAATTCCTACGCACACGCAAGATCATGGTGATGCATAGCAACGAGAGGGGAGAGTGTTGTCTACGTACCCTCGTAGACCGAAGCGGAAGCGTTGACGCAACATAGAGGAAGTAGTCGTACGTCCTCCGGTTCAACCGATCCAAGCACCGTTACTCCGGCACCTCCGAGTTCTTGACACACGTACAACTCGATGGCGCACCCCGATCTCCGATCCAGCGAGGCGCTGGAGGAGTTCCGTCGGCCTGACGGCGTGGTGGCGATCTTGATGTTCTCTGTCGCGGGGCTTCACCTAAGCACCACTACAATATGACCGAGGTGTAATATCGTGGAGGGGCACCGCACAGCTAAGGAACGATCTCAATGATCAACTTGTGTGTCTAGGGTGCCCCCTACCCCCGTATATAAAGGAGGGAGGGAGGAGGAGGCCGGCCCAAGGGGGAGGCGCGCCCTAGGGGGGCAAACCTACTCCAAGTAGGTTTGCCCCCCTTTCCTATTCGGAGTAGGAGAAGGAAGGAAGAGGGGGGAGGAGAGAAGGAAAGGGGGCGGCCCCCTCCCAGTCGGATTGGGCTTGGGGTGCGCCCCCTCCCTTGCTCCTTCTCCCTCCCTTCCACTAAGGCCCAATAAGGCCCATATACTTACCGGGGGGTTCCGGTAACCTCCCGGAACTCGGTATATTCCCAAACTCTCCGGAACCTTTCCGTGTCCAAATATATCCGTCCAATATATCAATCTTTATGTCTCGACCATTTGAGACTCCTCGTCATGTCCGTGATCGCATCCGGACTCGAACAACCTTGGTACATCAAAATACATAAACTCATAATATAAGCATCATCGAAACCTTAAGCGTGCGGACCCTACGGTTCGAGAACAATGTAGACATGACCGAGACATGTCTCGGTCAATAACCAATAGCGGGACCTGGATGCCCATATTGGTTCCTTACATATTCTCGAAGATCTTTATCGGTCAAACCGCATAACAACATTCTTTGTTCCCTTTGTCATCGGTATGTTACTTGCCCGAGATTTGATCGTCGGTATCAATACCTAGTTCAATCTCGTTACGGCAAGTCTCTTTACTCGTTCATGTCGTCATCTCATAACTAACTCATTAGTTACATGCTTGCAAGGCTTAGGTGATGAGTATTACCGAGAGGGCCCAGAGATACCTCTCCGACAATCGGAGTGACAAATCCTAATCTCGAATTATGCCAACTCAACATGTACCTTCGAAACACACGTAGAGCACCTTTATAATCACCCGATTCGTTGTGGCGTTTGGTAGCACACAAAGTGTTCTTCCGTAAACAGGAGTTGCACAATCTCATAGTTGCGAGAACTTTGTATAAGTCATGAAGAAAGCAATAGCAGTATACTAAGCGATCAAGTGCTAAGCTAACGAGATGGGTCATGTCAATCACATCATTTTTCTAATGATGTGATCCCACTAATCAAATGACAACACATGTCTATGGTCAGGAAACATAACCATCTTTGATTAATGAGCTAGTCAAGTAGAGGCATACTAGTGACTATAGTTTTGTCTATGTATTCACACATGTATTATGTTTCCGGTTAATACAATTCTAGCATGAATAATAAACATTTATCATGATATGAGGAAATAAATAATAACTTTATTATTGCCTCTAGGGCATATTTCCTTCACGAACCGGTACTAATGAGAGCGGCCGGCTAGCCGTTGGAACCGGCACTAATGGACACATTAGTGCCGGCTCAAAATCAAACCGGTACTAATGTACCTCAGATTTGCCCCTTTTTCTACTAGTGGGCACAAGTGATGCTACTCGTACCATCACCAACCCCGAATACGAGCAGTGGTGGACTCTTGATCAAAAGGTCCTTGGGCATCTCCTCGGCTCCATGAGCGTGGAGATATCCGCGCAATGATCGGCTCTGGGGCGGCGGCATTGCATGGGCTGCCGTGCACACCATGTTCGCCGCCGAGAACAACGCCGGCGTGCGCAACCTTCGGCGTCAGATTCAGGCGCTGCGCAAAGGAGATAGACCGCCGGCGAGTACATGCAGAAGGTTAAATCTCTCGCCGATTCGATGGCCGCCGCTGGTTCTCCTCTTCGCGATGATGAGATCATCGACTACATGCTGACCGGGCTCGGCTCGGCGTTCAACCCCATCGCTGCTTTGATGAACTTCGCCGGCGTGCCGGTCACGTTTCCGGCGTTCTACTCTAGCGTCCTCCACTACGAGGCCCTCCAGCAGCAGCAATCGGAAGTTGAGGACTGGCAGTCCTCCGCGAACGCCGCCTCCCGACCGGCCTACCACGATCACGCCGGTCGTGTGCCCGATTCCGGACGCCCAAGTGGCGGCCGCTCCTCCGCTGTCTCTCTTCCGCCTGGATCGGCGAGCTATGGCTCCGCCCACGGCGGTGCCCCTGGCCGTAACAACGGCAACACCGGCGGCAACGGCCGCAATGGAGGAGGCAATGGGGGTGGCCGCCATCGCTGGCGCCCTAGGTGCGAGATATGTAAGAACTGGGGGGTATGAGGCGCCTCTACCCCATCCCGTTTGGCCGCGCATCGTCTTCCTCCACTCGCCAAGCGTCTCTCAGTGTCAAGACCACTCCGTCCCAGTGGCATCAGCGTCTCGGTCATCCCTCGAATAATATTGTTCAAAACATTGTTAAGAGCAATGATTTAGTGTGTTCTTCTGAACGTCATCTTTCAGTGTGTGATGCTTGTCAGTGTGCTAAGAATAGACAGTTACCATATACTTTATCCACTCATGTTTCTACTATGCCTCTTGAGTTAATTCATTCTGATGTTTGGGGGCCTGCCCTTGCCTCTTCCAGAGGCTATAAGTATTATGTGAGCTTTGTCGATGATTATTCACGTTTCACTTGGATATATCTTCTTAAGCACAAGTGACGTTGAGCAAGTATTTTATGTTTTTCAGGCTCATGTTGAGCGTCTCCTTCACACTAAAATCATATCCGTTCAGTCAGACTGGGGTGGCGAGTACCACAAATTACATATTTCCAATGCACTGGGATCTCTCATCGTGTGTCCTGCCCACACACCTCGCAGCAAAACGGGGTTGCTGAACGCAAACACCGTTATCTTGTGGAAACAGGTCTGGCCTTACTGGCTCATTCGTCTCTCCTTTTATGGTATTGGGATGAAGCTTTCCTTGCTGCATGTTACCTGATTAATTGCATGCCTACACCTGTTCTCCAACAAGATACACCCTTGTACCGTCTCCTTAAGGTCAAACCCGATTACACCTTTCTCCGCACCTTTGGGTGCGCCTGCTGGCCTAGCTTGCGCAAATATAACGCCCACAGCTTGCTTTCCGGTCCACTATGTGTGTGTTCTTAGGCTATAGCCAGCTGCATAAGGGGTACAAATGTCTCGATCGTTCCACGGGCCGTATCTACATCTCCCGTGATGTTGTGTTTGATGAGTCTGTGTTTCCATATGCCACCCCTGGGGTCACCGTCGATATCTCCTCCTTGGCTGATGTTCTCTCATTTCCTTCCAATGAGCCGGTTACGGGTGACCATATGCGTAAATACGACTTATCCTACCTATCTACTGATCCGCCTGTTCCAGGCCATATTGCTTTTGTGCAGGCAACCCAGGACGCCGCTCCTTCCTCCTCGGCGATCGACGTGCATGGCGCATACACGTCGCCCGGCTCGCCGGCTGACTCGTCGCCCGGCCCATCATCCGCGACATGCCCGCCCCCCGTGGGCCGCTCGGCTGGTCAGCCCGCTGCGGATGCACCGACCTCCCCGGCCACATCACCCGGCCCGACGGTTGCCCCGTCGCATGGCCCATCCTCAGCGGCCACGCCGGCCACTTCATCGCCTGTTGTCACGTCGCCCTCGGTGCAGGAGGCTGCTGCTCCCTCCTCGCCGTCCGACCAGCTCGCGTCGCCTTCTGTTGAGGGCAGCCCTGTCCCCTCAACCGCAACGCCTCCAGCTGCTCCGGGCCACACCATGGTCACGCGCACTCGCGATCATACTCGTCGTGCGCTTGTCCCAACTGATGGAACTGTCCGCTACGACCCTCGCCGTGCTTTTCACGTTGTACCTGTCTCTCACCGCGATGCCCTCCGTGAGCATGCTTGGCGCACCGCAATGATGGATGAGCTCGACGCTCTTCGTCGCAACAGGACTTGGGTTCTTGTGTCTCGTCCGCGTGGTGTTAATGTCATTGGGAGCAAGTGGATCTTCAAGACTAAGCATCGTCCGGATGGCTCCATTGATAAGTATAAAGCTCGTTTGGTCGTGCGTGGTTTCACACAACAGCTTGGCATTGACTATGGTGATACGTTCAGTCCGGTTGTCAAGCCAGCCACCATTTGACTGGTTCTTGCTCTTGCTGTGTCTCCCGGCTGGATCCTCCGACAGATTGATGTTAGCAACGCTTTCCTTCATGGTTACTTGTCTAAGGATGTCTACATGCAGCAGCCACCAGGTTTTGAGGACGCTCGGTATCCCTCTCATGTGTGCAAGTTGCAGCGGGCTCTCTATGGACTTAAACAGTCTCCTCGCGCATGGTATGCTCGGCTCAGTTCCCGTCTTCTCCAGTTGGGTTTTGTTCCCTCCCAAGCCGACGCCTCTCTGTTTTTCTTCCGCCATCGGGATGTTCAGATTTATATGCTTGTCTACGTGGATGATATCATTATTGCTGGCTCTTCTCCACGTGTAGTTGACGGTCTTGTTCATTCACTTGCGGTCACCTTTCCTATTAAGGATCTTGGGCCGTTGGAGTACTTTCTTGGCTTGGAAGCGTCATACAATTCAGGGGGGATGACCTTGACACAACAGAAGTATGCCATGGATCTTTTACACCGTGTGAACATGGAGAATTGTAGGCCCACTTCCACACCGTTGTCTACCTTCGATCAGCTCGCACGGGTGTCTGGACAGCCTCTTGGTGCCGATGATTCTTTCCGGTATCGCGATGTCGTTGGTGGATTGCGATGTTGACTCTCACTCGCCCGGATATTTCATTTGCGATGAACAAGGTATGCGGTTTCTTTCACACCCATGATGTTCATTGGGAAGCATTAAGCGCATCTGCGCTATGTAAAGGAACATTGCAAAGCTGGATGAAGTTTGGAAGGCTGTCTCCACCAAAGATTAGTATTTTCCTTTGGCGCAGACTGGGCTGGGTGTCCTCATGATCAACGATCCACTGGAGGCTTTGCCATCTTTGTTGGCCCGAATCTCATCTCCTGGAGTTCTAAGAAGCAACCGACGGTGTCGAGATCTAGTACGGAGGCCGAGTACAAAGCTTTGGCAAATGGAACTGCTGAGGCCATCTGGGTAGAATCACTACTCAAGGAGCTTGGTGTTTCCCAGCAGCGTGTTCCTGTTCTATGGTGTGATAATTTACGAGCCACATATCTGACTACCAACCCAGTTTTTCATGCACGCACCAAGCACATTGAGATCGATTTCCACTTTGTGCGTGAGCGTGTTGCTCTGGAGCTCTTGAGGTCAGGTTCATTTCTTCTAATGATTAGCTGGCTGACGTGTTTACCAAACCAGCCACTCGACAGATGCTAGACCGATTTAGTACCAATCTAAACCTTGTACAGAGTAGAAGTTCAGATTGAGGGGGTATGTTAAAATAGGTCTAGCGTGTCATGTACACGTATTATGTATGTATGTAACTTGTATATGCTGATCATTATAAAAAGACGTAGAGAGGCTTTGCCCCACGGGAAACCCTAAACCTATTCTCAAACTTTTGGCACTCGACATACACGGTAAAACTACGTGCAATACAAATCATGCCTTCTCCTGAGCTATAAACATTACTCCATCTGTACAGTAAGTAGACGTTTTTGCAGTTCTCGGCATAGCCAAATCTGATTTGCACCATGCATGCATTGGACTCTGTGTCACACTTGTGTTACTAGCTGGCTGTAATGAACCAAGGAGTTAAAAGTCAACACGCTGAGAAATGCATGATCAAGGAGCTAAAGTCGTAGCGACTGAACTAAGCCGCACGTTTTAATCCCAGTGGGGCAGAGATTGTTTTAACCCGTCGGTGTGAGGACCTGTGCATTCAGTCACGCACCCAGCCGCGAGCTAGACCTAAATTCCCGTAAAATATCTGGAAAATCGGTAGATGTGTAGTGCTTTGTTTTACACCACCACGGCTTAGTCAACGTCCCACATATTCGGTCGGTCGGCGATCGATTCTTTTTCTTCTTCTTGTATCCTTATCACCAGGCAAGTACGCACACACTTTCGCTAATGCTTTTATTTCCCCATCGCTTTCGTGATCTTTTACGTCCAGATTTTCCATGGCGCGGCCTACGTGTTGCCAGATAGGCCTCGCTAGCTTATCGATGACGCCGGCGGCCGTGACGAGCAGGCGACGAGCCTGGAATCTGCTTCTCCGGTAAAATTAAATTTATCGTCTCTGATCATGTGATCAAATTAAGGAGCTCCACTTGTCACGGCGTATCTTCGGTCAGATCCTCGCGACGAACTGCTCTGTGCTGACGTGACCTAGCTACACATGGTTACATCCGCGATATAGTAATATTTCGCTATTGAGTCAGCATGAGATTATACTGAACTATTGGTCCATGTCAGAGAAAATGATAGGCGGTTATTTCAATGGAGGAGGTGGACATTATGAGACTGATCGGTTCACAGCAACCCAACTCCAAACAAACTGGGCATACTAATCAATGTGGTGTGCTATCTTATTTTGGTTTTGCGGTGTATATTAGTATTCAGTAAAGTTATATGACAGGATCAACGGCGTCAACCGAAGATGGGCCTCCTGCAGAGGAACAGATGCACGTTCCAAAACAAGGTGGCATCCACATCTAACATTGTGAGAGTTTTGAAAAGTTCGCTAGAGCTATGGAGACTCGCGGGAGCGAGCTGTATTGAGAGCCCCTTCGGGGATCCTCCGTGAGATTATAGGTTATGAGAGGCATCTCTTTTTATTTTTCTCTCCATTTTTCTCCTTGGTCAATGACCATCACGCACCCTGTTTTATTTTCACCATGTTTTCCCTGCTATGAATCAATGAAATAGCCAGCAATTGCTGGACATTTTTTTAAAAAAAAGATGAGCCTCCTGCTGCTGCTGCTGCTGCTTATCAGCTTATCCGGAGCTGCCGGTGAAGTGATTCCACCCGCGCCGGCCGTTTTGGGAGGATGAATCAGCTGGTTCAGAGCACGACGTGGCCATCTCTCCTACAACGGGTAGTACTATATAAAGCGATGAGATCAGTCCTAGCGTTGCTGTTTACGTATGTAAAGGACAGAAATGAATGGATAGATCGAGACATGGAGGTAGATGGATAGAGTTTGGCCGTGTGTATCCTGCTTATCCGATCAGGTCTGACACGATCCTAATCCTTCTCCAGTTCCTAGCGCCGGTACTACATATCTTCAGTTTCTTCTCAAAAGAAAAGGGAAAGAAAAGGAAAGAGTTCAGTTCGGTCTGCCTGGCAAGAGCACAATCTGAACTCCACGTTGGCTCGCAGAACACATCGACATGGTTTGGATAAGTCTCTCTGTTGTGGAATACACACTGGTATTGGTATTGCTTCTTATTTTTAGCATTATAAATGACCGCCTCCCAAGTACTACGAGTAGTACTCACGAGGCAAGAACCCAGCAAATGATTAAGTATTGATGTCAAAACAGCGCAAGGAATAGTAACAGTACTCTGAACCAAGTGCTTCTCAACAATGTCTGGAATGCAATAATTCCTGCCAGAATCGATCCAAACATGAGATATAAATCCTGCTAGGCTTCACAAATTTGGAAAGCGGATTATTTCTTCAACAGACCAAAGGTAGGGTGTGCAAGAAAATGGGAGTGACATGTTTTTTTAAAGTTTTTTTAGACAATCTCGTGAAGCTTTATTGAATTGTCACAATGTTTACAAAGATTAAATTACCGACCTGACCTAACCAAACATGACGGACAATCCCCTAACGACAACGCATGTTCCGCTAAATTGTGAGCCTCGGTATTTGAACTCCTAAACTCATGAATAAAATTACACATAGGGGAAAAGAGTGGATTTTATACTCTCGGCTGTACTACACCTGAGTTGTTCAAAAACTGAAAAAGACCACTTCTGGCAACATCTAAATAATCTAAATTTTTTTGACATCATTCTCTATGAAATGTCTGAGGTTGTTGCAAAGTTTCATCAGAAAATAACATCTGAGGAGTTCCCACAAAAAAATGCTGCTTAAACAATGCACAAAATTTTGAGCAGCGTTTTTTCTTCTGTTTGTGAGAGAGCTCTTTGCGATGTTGCTTTTGGATGTAATTTTACAAGAACCTCAAACATTTGATAGAGTTCCTTGTCGCAAAATTTCAGGGCGAAAAACTTGCCGCCTCGCCGTTTTGTGCGTGTGGCCGCTGCGTCCGCCTCTGTTCGCAGGCGTTGCCATGCGCCGATGCCCTGTGGTCGACTGAACTGTTTTTTTTTTAAGGAATGGTCGACTGAACTGGTTGAAGAATGCCCAAAACGCGGGGTAAGGATTGTGTCTTGTTGCTTCCCGGTGCTCCTAACGAGCTTATTTTCACTATTTTTGTTTGTAGTTTTCCAGTAATTCTAGATACATGTTTGAAATTTTGGGTCTTTTTTTGTTTAAACCGTGGGTGTTGGGCCTATTGTTTGGGTATTGGGCCTCCTGTTGTAGCGAGCCACGGGACGAAATTTATGATTACCGCCTTGCCCTGGCCCAAATCCCTTCCCCCGACCCGATTAATGCTCGCACTGGCCATAATAAAAAAGGAAGGCCTCCCCGCCGCCTGCCGAGGCGCTGATTCCTCCTGCCGACTCGAGGCGGCGGCTGCTCTGCTCCTGCGGAATGCTCACCTCGCCGCGGCAGTCGGGTCGCCGGCGTGGTCTCCACCTCAGGTGAGCACTTCCCCGTGTCTGTATTCGCCGCTCCTCACAGGATCCCCACGACGCCGGGTCTGTACTCTGTAGAGTTCAGTTTAACAGTGGGATTGCCGTAGCGAGGTGGACTAATAGTGTCTTGGTGGGTTTGATTGATCTGTTGGATCGTGCGTAATTGCGATGCTGCTGCCTTCGGTTGTTTCGATGGATGCACCGAGATAGGATCACGGTGGCCCAAGAATAGATTAGCTAATTAGGAGGAGTTGATCATAATCCCCCAAAGTTAGATGTGGTGAGCCTTCGCTCTTGTCCTCTGATTCGGTATGCCTTTCACATCATCGGGTCTCGAACGTGCAAGAGTGCAGTACATCGGGTCTCCTACTGTCACAGAATATGCACCACCAAAACCAATGCATCCTTGGTTCATCTATGATACTATTTTGAATGGTAAAATGCTATTATTAATTGATTGAGTTCTAATTTTAGATCTGTCCTGCTTGTACCGTTTCTATTGCAACTAAGAGTGCTGCTGCTCGTGTTTGCCGCCGTGATCGTTTTAACAAAATGCATGATTTTCTCTCAGGTTCTATTGATGGCAACTTCACTTATTAAGGCTCAACATGTGCCGCCATACTGATTGGGCAAGCAGGTCTGGTCTCTGCATATGTAGCCTCCCCCTTTTAATTTAATGAAAATAGATATCACATTTCTTTTGAGAAATAAATATCACATCTGGTTCTGGTACCATGGCAATTCTAGTTTCAGTCTTGTTACAGCATTTTTTCTTGTTGGCCTTAGCAGCGACTCTGTATTGGCTCGGGATGATTCGGTTGCTCCAGCAGCTACAACTGAGCAAGCTGATGCAAATTTTACTTGTCAACGTTGTATTGAATATGGTTCGGTGATTTTAAATAAACAAACAAACAAATGGAGAATCTTCACTAATAGTGCATGATATTTGCTCTTGGAAACAAGTATATCATTATCATTACCTTCATCTGAACAACGTTTGGCATTGTCTTTCTGAGAAAAAACTTGCTACATCATAGTTTCCCCCTTCGTTCACGTACTCCCTTTTCCATATGTGTTCCATAAAATGATGCAAAACTCAACCACAATCATCTTGATACATCATAGCCTAGAGAGAATAACTCTAGCATAGTCCCCAAGGCTAGCTGATTTCATATAACCTGTTTGGTCCACACTCTTTAGGTTACTTGTTGCAACTCTTACTATGGGAGTCAGCCCTTTATAGTTTCTTCAATTAACTATGTGGAAGTGGAAGGTTTAACCGTCCTACTACTTGGGGTTTCATGTTAATACACGAAAACTATCCCCGCAAAAAAAAAAAAATACACGAAAACTGGGTATTGATATTCATTGAACGCTTGGGTTTAGGAACTTCTCGTAACTACATATTCCAAGATCTTGCTTCAGTTAGGAAACCATGCAACTATTGAGTGTGTGCATTAAGTATGAATCTTTGGACCATATACCCTGTGCATTACAAGTTTTTATCACCTTAATGTTGCTTGGAGTGTGACTATGTGAAAAGAGGAAAGGAGGAGTGTCTCTTTAGTTACTCCTACTCTTTATTCGACCATAAAGTACAGTTGTTGTTAGCCTATTATATTCATTTATACTGATTTTCCAGGGAAAACTAGAGGAAGCTGAGAAGCTCTTCAAGGCAGCACTGCACGTAGCTAAAGAAGGATTTGGACTGAGAAATCCACATTCTGCATCACCTCTGAACAACTTGGTAAGTGTTCTGTTGACTATGAAATAAGGATTTTAAATAACATATATGCTTCTTTCTAATGAATGGAGCTGCAGTGCTCATTTAAGACCGTAAGCTAGCTTATTAGATTGCCGCGGTGCGAGCACCACATGGGTGTCCATTTGCTAATCCACGACTTGGGTATTCCAACCAAGGATACTCGTTTGCAATACCGCGTTGTATTCATGCTTAACTATTATGTTTTATGTCATCATCTCATGGTCATGGAATTGCTCTCTTCAGTTTGATTTGGGTCAAAGGACGGATACTTAATATCATCCTCCTATGGTCCATGTTGGCTACAAATGGCCCGTAGAAGGAGTTGACGAGAGCCAATGTTAGTACATACTGCAATAGGGAGACACATGTTAATGTTTAACATAAGCAAACTAATATTTGAAAATGACAACCACTTACAACTGGGGACTTGAATATGTTATATTTGGGAAAAGGCGGGACCATGACATTATCAATCTACGACGTGGTGCGGTTTCATTGTTGCATCCACGACCACTCGAAGACATATGCTTGAGCCTGAAACTGCACGTCAAAAAGATGTAGGCATCCAAGATATTCAGTGTCTGCGTGTCTCTCAAATTCAATGCAAACAAGCCTATGGACTACGAGATTGAAGCAGTTGACATGAACTCGTCCAACAACCTGGATGGTTTGTTGGATCATCCGGAGGCTAATCTCAATCACCTATGGTCTAAGCTCCTTGTGCGATCGAGATTAGCCTCAGGATGATCTAGCAAACCGTCCAGGTTGTAGAACGAGTTCATGTCGACTGCTTTAATTTCGAATTCCATAGGCTTGATTGCGCTGAAGTTGAGAGACATGCAACACCAAATATCTAGGATTCCTGCACCTTTTCGACTTGTAATTTCAAGCTCAAGCACAATCCTCGAGGCGCTTGTGGATGCAACAAGCAATCCGCACCGCGACGCTAATTGATATTGTTGTGGTCTCACTTTCTCCTAGATACAACATATTGAACTCTACAGTTATAAGTGGTTGCCATTTTCAAATATTAGTTTGCTTATGTTAGCCATTAACATTAGTTTCTCTATCGCCGTATGTACCACCATTGTCTCCCGCCGACTCCTCCTATGGGTTACCTGTATTCCACATAGACCGAAGCAGGACGATCTTGATGAATTCGTCGTTTGACCCAAATGAAACAAAAGAGTGTTTCATGTCCATGAGATGACGAAGGACAAAATAATAGTGACGCGGGAATTCAAACGAGGTGTTTAGAATGAGGATCCCTAGTTGGAATACCCAAGTCGTGGATTGGCTAATGAACAACCATTTCAACCTCGCCTACAAATGCAATTAAGTTTTTCATCCTCTTCCTGTGTTGAACAAAATGCGTTAGCATGTTAGCTGCTGAGCAATCTACAATTCTCACTGTTTGACTAGTTATCTTGTACTGTGTTACCACGTGTCGCAAGTAATTCAGTTCTGATATAACCCAACATAGAGAAAGATATGATCTTGTGGGAATGAAATTGGTATATGCATAATGCTTACAAGTTATGTTAGTTTGCCAACTACTTCCTCCGTTCATAAAAAAGATGTCCTAACTTTTTTTGAATCGGATGTATATAGTCACGTTTTAGTGTGTTTGCTCATTCATTTCAGTCCTTATGCAGTCCAATATTGAAATATCAAAAACATCTTATATTTGTGAACGGGGGGAGTATAATTCTAGAGTTTCCTCCGCACTATACTGTAAATTAAGATGGGATAAGATTTTTTTTCAATGGTACGTCTCAAAGGATTCCTCTTAGCAGTGTCATCCTAAAACTAACTTGGGTACCATCATGTTTGTTATTAAAGGAAAGTTAAGAAGAGGTTATAATATACTCCGTACTATGCAAGCAGGTTGCCTATACAACTAAATGTCATTACAAAAATACACTGGCCTAGCTTCCTTCCTTGTAAAGATTTAGAGTACTAAAGGCTTCATGGATAAGAGCATAGTGATCCAAACCAAAGAGAAGGAAAAACCAGTTAACCCACTTATATCAAGTTTCTCTAAGAGCATTTGAGATTCTCTTGGGAGGCGCTGTGCACTGACTTTACAACAAATGATGCATATTGTCTGAATTTTTCTGGGTTTTATATCCGTGCGTGATATGAGAAAAACTTCCGAGCATCCGGAACTTTAATATGCACTCAAAGGCTGAAACAAAATTTGTCTTACTATTTCTACATGAAGGGGAATAAGATTCACAACCATGGAAAATTATATGGGTTTAAAATAGACCATGACCACAACCAGACAAACAAAAAACAATGGGGCAATAATTTTTTCCTTAACTTTACCTCAGCAACCAAATTTCTATTCCGTTATTTCCAAGTACCAAACACAAGCTACAGAGCGAATCACATTACTGCTATAGTGATTCTATCCAGATTCTGAAACCATGTGGAAGTATAAATGGATCTTCAATAGCCATTATTTAAACTGACCAGAATTGCAAAAGGAGGTGAATATTTGCATGTTTAAACTGATAATTGAAGCCAGGAAGATCGGTAAATTACCTGCAGTCGAAAGGGAGGGAGAGGGGCGCGAGGTGGCCGCCATGATCGTGGGCGATGGCTGCTGGCTCAACTTTGTCCAAGTGGAGGCAATCTGGAGTCTGGAGAGACTAAACATTCAGCATTTGAAAAACTGCAACCTGAGAATATCGTAAGCACTCGCACTCACACATGCCAACTTGAGTTCATACTGAATTTCTGTTATACACAAATCACCATGGCGCAACAAGGCATAACAATTATATGTTCTAACAGGGCTGCGTCGAACAAAAGCGAAGTACAGATAAGGGATTTCAAGCCCTGGTGTGACCCCAAAATGTTCAGGCCCGGTATGCAGCTATCGTTTTGCTGAATACCAAACCATTTAGATCGCTAACTGTCACTGAAGAACAGAAACAGAACGGAAAATAACCAGTTGGCTGTGTTTGCCCTTTCGTCGTCCACGGGTCTACTCGAGTGTCTACAGGTCTACTGAGAACGGGTGGTCCAAATTCAAGATGTACCAAGAAAATTGAACGAGTAGATATTTGGATCCATCTACACGTTTTATTTAATGCGGCTAGATTTTCTTTTATCCAGACTTGGTCCACCGCAAGTCCCGTGATATGTACTCCCTTTGTCCGAAAATATAAGAACATTTTTAACACTACACTAGTGTAAAAAACGATCTTATATTATGGAACGGAGGGAGTATACAGTATTGAGTTTCCGTCGCAACAGGCGGGCATTTTGCTACTAGAGCTTTAATAGTATACTTTCTCTTCAGTGGACTGTCATATGAAACAGATCGTGAACATAATGTGGGTCTTCAATCATAGGCGTAAATGTGCATTTGGTTAGTTTGGGTATGTGAATATGATCGTTGACGTTGAGTAAATAAGATATGAAACTGAAAATACGGTTTAGTTTCAGTACTACTGTGAGTTCAGTTGTTGGGATGTGGGTTTCCTCTGTACAATTCAACTTGTTGAGTACTCCCTCCGTTCCTAAATATTTGTCTTTCTAAAGATTTCAACAAGTGACTACATACGAAGCAAAATGAATGAATCTACACTCTAAAATATGACTACATACATCGGTATGTTATGTCCATTTGAAACGCCTAGAAAGACAAATATTTGGGAACGGATGGAGTATTATTTATTCAACTCATTGGTCGTCTGTTTCTTGTACATAGAAACCACGCCTAGTTAGTCTGGTGTTCTCGTTAAAAAATCCAATCCTTCTAAATTGGGAAGATTTTTATCCGTCAAGGTAAGAGTGGGTTACCGAAAAAGGCTCGCGCCCCGCTTTATAGATAAAGCCAATGCCCAAGACAACATCCACAAGGTTCACACAACCACAAACACACAGAGGTTCACACGCACACAAAGAATCCAGCGCACGAAGGCACAAGGGTTAATGCTGAGGGCACAGCTCAACAAGCCCAACACACACAACCAAAAAAGGAACAAATGCCAAGAGGCCAGCACTAATCAGGCTCCGGGGGCGGCGGCGGGAGCGGAGGCGCCAGGCGGAAGGCCAACGAACGTAGGTCGGAGAGGAGTCTATCGATGGCGTCCCGATCCGGAGGGCGACTAAGCGGCCGCCAAAGCTGCAAGTAGCCACACATTTTAAAGATGGAGTCGATCGCCGCGTCGAAGGGCACCTTCAATCACAAGCCTATTGCGAACCGTCCACGGGGTCGAGCCCGGCACCCCAACGCACAACCATCTAATATGCATGGCGAAGGGGAGGCTGAATTCAGCGAGCAAGTCGGGAAGTTGGTATTACACCATCGTCGCCGACCGTTTCACGGAAACACGACGAGGAACGGGGCGAGCAACACGAGAAGAAGATGTGATTAGCATCCTCAACCGTGGCACAAAGGGGCACATTCCATCACCCGGCCATGGCGTCGAGGACCTCCACGCCGGACGGAGGCGGCGCGGATCCACTGCCACAGAAAGATCCGGATCTTTAGAGGGAGACGAATGTCCCAAATAAGGCCAAAAGGCTCCGGAGCAGTCGAGGGGGCAATAGCCGCGTATAGGGACTTGGTGGAGAAGCGGCGAGAAGGATCCAGGCGCCAGGAGACGGTATCCGGACCGTCAGCCATCTCCATAGGTAACAAGGCGATGTCTGTAGCAGGCCGTCGAGCAGCCACCTCGGCCGGACCAAAAGGGCGGCGGGCGAGGCGCCCTAAGTCGATAAGGGCCGCCTCGGCAGAGACCCGAGGGTCGACTACAATGTCGAAGAGGATGGGGAACCGGCGGCTAGGGGAGTTCCCACCATCTATCCAGCCGAACAAGGTCGGCGCCGAGCCAACAGAGATGGATGTGCCTATCGTAACACCGAGCAGGCACGACGGCTGCCAAAACCGAGAAACGCCCGGCGTTGGCGAGAACGCCACCGCCGTCCACGCAGTACTTGTTCGGATGATAGTCGACCAGAGGCCACCCTCCCCATTGGCAATGCGCCACAGCCAGGTGGTCGAGGGCAATGTTCATGCGCCGAGAGGAAAGAATCCCAAGACCGCCTGGTCTTTGGGTTTGCGATATCCGCCAACTAACCATGTGATATTTCTGCTGCCCTCCTCCCCGCCCGAAGAATCTGGACTGGTACTTGGCGATCTCTTGGTGGAGCGTCTCATGCGGTGTAGAAGCTCATGAGGAACCACGGAGGCTGGCCAGCGAGGAGTTTATCGAGAATCACGCGGGCCGCCTTGAAAGCCGCGCCCTTTCGAGGCTCAACACGGTGTGCATCATGCGGTCACCGTGGGGGAGGTCCGCCACGGTGAGGCGCGAGTCACTAATGGGAATCCCCAGATAAGTGGTGGGGAAGGATCCCAGCCGGCAATTAAGCCGATCGGCGATGGACTGAGCCTCCTCGGCGGGATACCCGAGCACCATCACTTCGCTCTTGTCGAAGTTGATGGTAAGGCCCGACATGTCTTTGGAAGCACGAAGGAGAACTTCAGGTTAGAAATCTCGAGGGCGGATCCTCGACCATAATAATGGTGTCATCCGCGTATTGGAGGAGGAGACCCTCCCTCCAACCAAGTCTTGGGACCAAGCCGCGAATATGGCCCGCCGCCTTGGCCTTGTCTAGTATGGCAGCCAGGGCATCCACGACCATGTTGAATAGGAGCGGCGAGAAGGGTCCCTTGCCGACCCCACGAGGGTAGGGAAGAAGGGCCGATGTCACCATTGATGTTCACAGCCGTCCGGCCACAGGAGACCAGCTGCATGACGCGCGTCACCCACCGGTCGTCAAAGCCCTTGCGAAGAAGGACTTCCCTCAGGAACGGCCAGTGGACAGTGTCGTATGCTTTGTGAAAGTCCAGCTTTAAGAAGACCGCCTTATGCCGCCTCAAATGGACCTCATGGAGCACCTCGTGGAACACCAAGACCCCATCAAGGATAAACCGACCTTGGATGAAAGCGGATTGGTTCGGGTGAGTGATCGAATCCGCGAGGAGGGTCACCCTATTGGCGTACCCCTTCGCCAGGATCCTAAAGATCACATTAATCACTGTGATGGGGCGGAATTGGCCAATCTCGGCGGCACCCAGGACCTTGGGGATGAGGGTCACCACCCCATAGTTGAGGCGACCCAAATCCATGGAGCCCGAGTAGAATTCCTTGAAGAGCGCCATGACCTCGAGCTTGATGGTAGGCCAGAACGTCTTGAAGAAAGCTACAGGGAGACCGTCCGGTCCCGGTGCCGAGGCGGAGTTCATCCCCTTAATGGCAGCGAGGACCTCGTCCTCGCTGAAAGGGGCAATCAGGGCAGCATTGGCTGCAGCCGAAACGCCTAACGCTCCCGACCAAATGTCGGGGGCGAGGCTCACCCCACCCCGCGGAGTGGGGGTAAAGAGATCTCTATAGAAGCCATCCACATGGGTGCGGATGGCCTCAGGCCGCACTAGCTGCGTGCCTCCATCCCACAAGCAGTGGATGGAATTGCGGCGGCGCCGGCCGTTCGCAATCGCCTGGAAGTAGGCGGTGTTGGCATTGCCCTGAAGGACCCATCTCTGAGCCCCCCTCACGCGCCAGTAAGCCTCCTCATCCGAGTAGATGATGGAGAGTTGATCCTCCAGGTCGTAGCGAAGCAGCCACTCGTCCGAGGAGAGCCCAGTCGAGTCCGCACGCGCATCCAGAGGTTGAATGGCGGACAGGATGGACTTCTTGCGCTCTCTCAAGTCTCGGCCTAGGTTAGCCCCCCAACCCTTCATGAACTGGCGGGCCATCTTGGCACAGAAGTGCCAAGAGTCGACCGCAGACATGGAGCGGTGGGGTGCCGACCTAGCGGAGACCAATGACGACAACTGACCTCCAAGCCCGCTGGTTGAGCGAGAAGAGCTCGAACCTGAACCGCGGCGGGGAGGGGGAGCGCTCGTCAGCGGAGGAAAGGAGGAGGGGGACATGGTCGGAGCCAATCCGGGTGACTGCCCGGAGCGATGCCAGAGGGCAACGCAGATCCCACTCCGGGGAAACTAGGACACGATCCAGCACGGATCGTGTCGGGTCAGCTTGCCGGTTGGTCCAGGTGAATCTGGCACCAGTCCGGTCAAGCTCACGGAGCCCCAGCTCCGCTATCCAATCGTTGAATAATTGCATCCGGGGAAAATTAATCCAGGAGTTATTCTTCTCCTCGGGGGAGCGGATGAGATTGAAGTCGCCACCCACTAACACCGGAGAGTGGAGTTGGAGATCTTCACCGCAGCTCGGCAAGGAAGGCGGGAACGGCGGTGGTCCGCCGTCCGTGACAACAATGACCTCCCACTTGAAGTTCATCGCCTACTCAAAGATCTCCATACTAACGAAGAACTCCCCGGTCCATGCCTCCCACCTCAAAAGTGGCGTCCTTAACCCCAAGGAGGATGCCACCCGAGTGGCCTGAAGTCCCACTAGAAGGGAGCCAGTGCCACGCGAAGAGGTGGGGGCTCAGATGTTCGAGCTCTTGGAGGGTGAACTCGGATCTAAGGTTTTCCTGAATGGCCACAATGTCAATATGTTCATCCCGCATGTACTCGATGAGCTGGCGGCGACGGCCGTCGTGGCCGAAGCCGCGGAGGTTCCAGAAAAGGGCCCTCATCTAAACCCCCATCGGGGCTGCTGACCCAAAACACGGAGGCGCTTTGGCGCGGAGGCGGCCGTCGAGACCGGTGCGGCCACGAATCACCCGTCGACCGCCGGAGGAGGCGGACCACGGGTCGTGGCAAGGGCGGGCGCGGTCTCGGCCAGCTTGCCATCGAGTATCTCGCGGGCCCTAATGGCCTCAATCTGAACTAAGGGGACCGACCTCCCCACAACGATGGCAGTCATTGGCCACCTTGGCGAGTGGCCAAGAGGAGCGCCTCGAGAGCGAAAATGAGCATCTAGAAGAACTGGAAGGCGGGGACCGCACTGGCTCGAGGTTCGGGCGCGCGGCGCTGAGCTCCGCCCGCTTCGACGAAGGCGCAGGAGAGTCGTCCGGCCGTGACGCCTCAGCGGGCTGCTGGCGGGAGGACGCCACCGGCGTCGAGGCGGAGCGAGGCCTCTGGCGTCGCCACCGCCGGAGGGGGCGCGGAGGCCGGGAGGAGACGCCCACCGCCACCGAGGCGGCCGGAGAAGCCGGGCGAGGCGAGGAGCAGGCGGGCGGCGCCGACTCAAGGGGTGGCGGAGGCCCAGAGCATCCCCATCGCAGCCCTGTGGGCGAAGACGAGGCGCCGAGGCAACGCCCACGGGGACACCGGGAGGCCGAGCCGGCGGGGTAGGCTCCGCCTCGAGTGCATGAGGGGGGCGGGGCGGTGCCGGGGAGCGGGGGCGAGGTGGGGCGACGAGGAGGCGACGCTAGAGACATCCCCTGACGATCGCGGCGCGAAGGAAGCAACCGAGGAGTGGCAGACGGAGGCCACCGCCAGATCGTTGGCGAGACCCGACGCCTGGTCCCGACCCGCCCGACCCGTGGGAGGATGGGGAGTCCCGAGCCGGAGAGCGAGAGTGCTCGGACTCGTCCTCATCCTCTGCGCAGGTCGTCGAAGCGGGAGGAGCGCTTGCGGCGGTGGGAGTCGTCATCCTCCGCTTTGCCCCCCGAGAGACGCCAATGATGGGGCGGGCGGCCGGCGTGGGGACGGAGGCTCGGGCGGATCTTGAGGTCGTGCCGCGTCGTTGAAGAAGACCGGATCGTGCCAAGAAGCTGGAGGAGTCCGGCATTTGACCTTAACCCGACCTCCTCCTCCTTGCGCAGGGAGAGCTCATCCACCACCACCACACGCCCAATATCTTGGACATCTGCGGATGGTCCGCTCGAGCAAGGCAACATCGGGAGGCCGGCAATGAGGATCCAAGCCGTGTCGAGTGGTAGCGACGGCTCTGGGGTCCCAGCTGCGGCTCGAGATGTTCACCACAATGTCGTTGAGGGCGTGGTGATGTTGTTGCTGCGGTGCAGAGGCCCATGCTCATCGCGTCTGGAAACACCACCGAGAAGGAGCCGGGAGCCGTGGGGTCACTGCGCCATCCCACGTCTGCGGCACAAGTGGTTGAGCTCCGCCTCAATCAGCTCGAGTAGCGACAACCTCCCCACCACCGCCACCAGAGCCAAGCGGCGAGGGATGGGGAGTCTGAGCTCAGCACCTCAATGTGGAAGAAGGCCAAGTCCTCAATGCCATGCCCATACATCATGAGCTCCTCCGTCACCGGGCGATCCGGACAGAGAATAGCGGGGTGCGGTCTCCTTGCATAAGTAGCACGATGGAGGGTTGGGGCAAGCCACCTGAAGTGACCGGTCGACCCTTGATTGAAGCACGGTGAGCCACGGCTACGGTGGAGGACCCGAGGAGGGCCACGGAGCGGCGAGGCGGCGGCTTGGGGGCGCGGAGGGCCCTTCTTCTTCTTCTTCTTGGAGCCCGGGCGGCCATGGTTGCCGTTACCGCCGTTGGCCGGCGGGAACGCAGCCTGGGACCTCGGCGGTTGGTAGCGGCGGGAGGGGGCTTCGGCGTCGAGGTTGGAGGAGGGTTGGCGAACCGGCGACGGGGACCGGTCGCGGCGCCGGGGCGGGAGCGAGGATGTTAGTATGGATGAACAAACTCTTCATATTGTTTTGCACTACAATGCTTGTACTTCAACCATACTAACATAGAGATGTGGATCATTTGTAGATAAAACTTGAGATACATTCTTCATCAGCTCGGATTTAGTTCCGAACTGGCAAAGGCTTACTCAATGGACCCAAGCGGTCAGCTTAGCTGCGGTACTAAGCAGCTTATTACAATTTACAATACGGCAATAACAATCGATCAAGCTAAGACTTCTCACATCCCATTCTTTTCCTTATGCGGTCTGAGTATGGAACGCAGACCCAATGCTCACATACCTTCCTCATCTTCTGCTGCATGTATCGCAAGCCATACATGTTAAGCCATACATGTTTGTAGTGCTAAGCTTCCTACTATTTGTTGTACTACTATAATTTTTTGCATTCCTTCCACGTGCATTGTCGTGTGCGTCGGCGCTTCCTAGCATCCAAAGTCATAGGAAACCAATCCTTGCAGCTCTGGGCCGTTCAGTCTGCTGTTGTTCTCGAAGCTGGAAAAGTAACAGTTATGTCTTATTAGCCATTCATCGCATGAATTCATTCTCAGAGAAGATGCTATATCTGATATGAAAGCTATCAACTTTTGAATGACAAAGCAGTCCAAAAAAAAAAAACTTATGAATGACACGACCTCAAACACCATCATCCGAACATTTCTAGTCTATGCAATCATGAAAAACTAGACCATCGCCCTTGAGGACATCACAGTACAAATGTAGAGGTTTTTAGGTCTCCAGATCCACATTAGTTCCACAAAATATGCTAGTGGACTTTGAGATATTACCTTCGAAGAGGGAAGCTTGAGAATGGACCATCGACGGGGATCGTCCCACACAAGTCATTGTTAGACAGATCACTGCATGTCACGACAACTTAAAAGTCAGCAACCATAAAGAATCAACGGCATAACCAAATCTGGTATACATATATGTTAAGATGCACACTCACATGACTTTCAGGTTGGAGAGTTTGGCCAGCTCCCGTGGAATTGATCCAGCAAGTTTGTTGTTGTTCAAACGCCTGTAATAAATTGATTAGTATTCGCTTGGGGAGAATTGTTCGCATATGAATTAAGGGAGACAAACTTAGATCATTTTCATACATCTAATGCTTAACTATGCCAAAAGCAAAATTTTAAATTGCATTTAAGTTTATTCAGAACTATGGCCACGGCTGCCCAGCCATTCTGGGTACATCACTTGGACTAAGGAGGCCATGAATTAGTGCTGTAGTCTTTTTTTAGAGGGGGCATTTGTACTGTAGAGGAATGAAGTGCAATCAGAGGATAATACGTACATGAATCTCAGTGAGCTGAGCTTGGAAAGCGACTTGGGGATTCTTCCGGTGAACTTATTGGCATACAGATCCAAGCTGATCAAATTCTTCAGCTTGCCCAACTCTTTTGGGATCTCGCCGTTGAGGTTGTTCCTGTACAGCTCCCTGCAAATCAAGTTCCAATTGAGCAAATCAAACCATTTTGCTCCGCTCAAATAACAGAAACGGTGCAATTCATCAATCACAGGGGCACATACAGGTACTGAAGATTCACAAGGCGGCTGAGCTCGGGGCCGATGGAGCCGGACACGTTGGAGTTGCCTAAATCCCTGCACAAGTTTGCCACAAAGAGCGTCACGCAACACGGTCATCCAACCAACAGGATGGAGGATGGAATATTGTTGAACTATGACAGACGCCACGTTACTGGTTACGCTTGCAAATTTCATTTGTTTCAAATCGGCCCTTTTGAACAAGATTATTAATTAATCAGTTATTGCTTAAGCTAGCAATCCCTTGAACAAGAAGCAAGTGGAAGACCAAAGACCATGGATATCCTTGCCAGCACGCAAGCAAAAAAATAAAAATAAAATTGAGCAAGCAATTTGACCTAGTAATCAAAATCGAGCTGGGCTTCTGGGCTAATCTGGGCAGGCGCGGGGAAACCCTGGAAGACGAAAGCTTTGATTGAGCTAGAGGGGAACGAGCTTAGCTTACAGGCGGACGACGCGGCTGGCGCTGTCGCAAGTGACGTGGAACCAGGTGCAGGGGTTGACGAGGGTGGGATCCCAGCTCTGGAGCACGCCGTTGGGGTCGGACAGCCGCATCCGCAGCGCGTACAGCGCGTCCCCCTCCTCGTTGGACGCCCGCGCCGTGCCGGCCGCCAGGCCCAGGAGCAGCGCGGCGCCGACGAGGAGGAGGGAGGAGGGCACGCGAGGCGCCATGGCGGAGAGGAGCGGCCGGGCGCGGGGGGAGGAGGGCGGAGGAGATCGACGGGGCTGCTGCTTGTGGTCTGCTCTGCTCTGCTGTAGCGTGGGAGGAGGAGGAGGACGGGCGGTTGTGGAAATGGGAAAGGCGCTGCGTGACCGAGTGGTGTGGTCAATACGGCAAAGGGAGGGTACAAGTCCACGGTCAAACTTTGGACCGAGCACGCGGAGGAATCAATTTATCTGCAAAGGCTCACTGGGGTGGAAGCTGCGTCAGTAATGAAAAGTGATAAGGACAGGAGGTAGAAAATGAAAAGAAAAGCTGGAACGAACCGATCAAAAAGCTTTGTAGTACATGGAACTGAAAGATACGATGCAGGCAAAAGCAAATTCATGATCTCAGGAACCATGATGCCGAAGCTGTACACATCAGACTTCACTCAGAATTCCTAGACATGGTACACTCAGGATACATGTAACCACTAATTGACATCTGAATTATAAAAAATTCTATAAAATCTCGATAGAGCATTTAAAACTGAAGTCTCGGTGAACATAGGCCAAGCTCTTGTTTGGAATGTATTTGTAGACAAAAATCATCCCTTCTTTTTGAATTTGAAACCCCAGAAACTCCTTTTCTCTTTGAACGCAAAACCCAAGTATCCTACTTACATTTCCGTGTTAAAGATTTGCAATCGTTTCAATCTCGGCAGTCAATTCTGTTGATCCTTGAGTTGGTGATGATGTCAATCTTTTGACTGCAATCTCAATCCCGCTAGTTACTTCTCCCTGAAACCTCAATATCAAGTTCCAAAAACAATATCAACTTTCTTTTGGTGGACAAAGAAATATAAATATATCTGACCCATCTCTTCACTAAGCACAACAGTCTGAAGACTTAAGGGATCTCAAGACTCTTATTTACAATACAGGAAATCAAAAGTGAATATAATCTTAGTACATAATGGAACATAATGTACAAAATTTTGGCTCATGATAGAAAATAACGTGACTATGAAAGACACATACAATCTTATTTGATTACCTTACATCATTTTATAAAGGGTAGTAGCCTAATAATATGGGTGTCATACTTTAAAGAAAGGTATACTTTTCATCCCTCAACTCTTGGCACAGTCTAAATTTGGTCCCTCGACGCTCAACGCAAAAACCGGATAATTTGTACCCTCAACTGCTGAAACCTGACAAGGTTACACCATGTACTCGTTTTGAGCGTTTTGGTGCTGACTCACCCTGGTCTTGACCATATTGACTCAAATTCACATAATTATTTCAAAATTGCGAACATGTTTGAAATCTGCATACTTTTTTCAAATCCGCATACTTTTTCCAAGTTCACGTAATTTTTCAAAATTTGCGTACTTTTTCCAAATCCATGATTTTTAGAAAACATTGTGTACTTTTTTCATATCCGCGTACTTTTTCCAAGTTTGCGTAATTTTTAAAAAATACATGAACTTTTAAGAATTTCATATACCTTTTTCATGTTCGCGTAATTTGTTCAAATTCATATACATTTTTAGTATTCATATAAGTTACTTGGAAAAATTTATTGAATTTGAAAAAATCGCAAACTTGCAGAAAGTAGGCGGTTTCGAAAAAAGTACGTGAACATGAAAAAAGTAAGCCGATTTGAAAAAATGAAAATGAATTAGATAAACAATGTGTGGGTTTGAAAAAATTACGCGAACTTGAAAAACTACATGAACTTGAAAATTTTTACGTGAAATTGGAAAAACTACTTGAATTTCAAAAAAGTTGACGGATTTGAAAAGAGTACGTGAATTTTGAGTCAGCACCGGTCAAAACCGGGGTGGGTCTGCACTAAAACCGGTCAAAACCGAGACTAGAGACGTACCTTCTCTAGTAGAAAACAGGGCTTTGGTTCAGGCCGAGCCAACCCATTAGTCCCGGTTCAGCCCAGAACCGGGACCCATGGGGGCATAGGTCCCGGTTCGTGAGGCCAGGGCGCCGGCCGGGCCATCATGGGGCATTGGTCCCGGTTCATCTGGCGCTCCTGGCCCACCACCATTGGTCTCGGTTGGTGGCTTGAACCGGAACCAAAGGGTGTCCTTTAGTCCAGGTTCCAGCCACGAACCGGGACCAATGACCAGCGAGGAGAAAAATAAGAAGATCTGTGAAGCCCAAGTGAAGGACTTCTTTGAAACGCAAAAAGCTAAGAAACATCCACCTTCGGAGGAGAAGATAGATCCGGTGAAAGCGAAGCGCACTTTGGATGCCCTGAAGCAAAGCACCACCGCCTCCGCCGCAAACCAACTATGACTGCATTATTGAAAGGACATATAAGGAAGCGGAGCTGTCGGGAAGTGCTTGCAGTGATCGAAGGTTAGCAGAACGAAGAAGTGGGAAAAAATTACCCAGCTCGGCGAACAAGTGAAGCAATCGTGCCTCCCGCTCAAGGTGTCTAGCGATATCGTCGCTAATCTTCCGAGGATGGTGCCCGGTGCCAATCCTGGAGATTACATGCCCGACGATGCACTTTTTGATACAATGGGGGTGGACACATTCAAATACCGGCACGGGAAGCCTCTCGTCCAACCTGGTCATCCTCCTCTAACAACGATGATGCGAAGATTTCATGATTGGTACATGGACATTTGCAGCAAGACCAGGGACGTACTTGTCCGGTTTCAAAAATTGGGGATGCAAGTTGTCCGGTTTTAAAGTTGAGGGACCAAATCCAGACTCCACCAAAAGTTGAGAATGAAAAGTATACTTTTCTCTATACTTTAATTGCCTAAAAAGAAACACTAATAGAATAGCTATGGCAGTACTACATAAATGACGTTAAGGAAAATAGTCCCTTGTAAACATAACAAAAAGCACTGTATCTAACCACGTTATCCAATTTGACATGTAAAGTTTTCGACCTGGGAGTGGGAGAGTTAGAATAGAATGACAACAATCGTGAACGTCCTTCTACAAGTATGTTCTTGCCCATAGCAACTCCTTTCATCCATCCATAGGAAATACTGCTTCCTATCATTAATTACGAATCATAGTACAGATTAAATAGTATCTTGAAAGAAAATACATGTCTATTAGTACTATTTTGTAAATAACGTATGGCTATCATCAACAAGAAGCATATGTATTTCATTGGTAGCACACAAGAGTTGCAGTCAATGGCCTGCTTTTCCAAATAGAAGACACTCCGCATGGCGTCCAGGTGAAGAGATAGAATAAGAGGCTGTTTGGTTTTCGCCTGTGCCTGCCCTGCCAATCTTGGCCAGCCAAAAAATTGGCGCAGGATCTGGCCGCCGGTGACTTGCCAAAATATTGGCACCAAACTGAACTAGAGGCGTTGAGATGGGTTGGGTGCACCAAAATATTGGTGCTCATCCAAAAAGAACTCCTAGCCTGGCCAATGACCAATTTTTTGGATCGGTAGCTGAGGACTGCAATCCAAACAACCCCTAAACCATATCTACAGTTTTCAGGAAGCTATTGCAGTCGTGACCCCAAAGATTGTCATTATCGGTTTTGAAAAAAGTCTTGTTAAATTGTAGGGCAGATTGTAGCGAAGTATTGATTCCTATCACAACCCATAAACTTTCAAACCGAATTCAAATCTAATCAGCCGTCTGCGAAGGCATGTCAAGAGATTGAGCTGTCCAATTGACACATACACGTTAAATCAGGATTATTCCTCTCTAGTCTCGACTATTCTCTCTTGGATCCTATAATCTCCTTAATTGATGTATATATGTAGTTGAAGTGCACGCTGCAAATAGAAATGCGAGAGTACCGTTCTGCATGCACTTTTCTATAACCTACTAAGAAATGTAGAAGCATGCATAATGTAAGAAAAAGGTTGAAACAAATTGGTTAGTATTTAAATTGGGCCAACCTGATCCTTGAGTTAACATGAGCTCTGATTTGTTTATAGTGGAATAGGGGTAATAGAACTGAACAAGCACAAATTTCGTTTATAATAATAATACTTAACAAGAGCATGTGTTCTGAATTACATAACCAAAATAACATTATTTTGAGTAGGATTCACCCCTACTCTTCTCATTTTCTAAATAACAAATCAAATTAAGATAGCAACCTAAAAAAATAGAATTATATTGTACAATATAGAATGGTTGTTTGGAGAAGACCTAAATGTGTGACTAATGAATATAATTACCCCGCAAAAAATAATGAATATAATTACTTGATAATTGTTCTTTATCATCTGTCAGCTTCTTATTTGCTCCCTAAAGTCTTGATTCAACAATCTCAGTTGCGGCTTAAATCCTGAAATTTGTAATCCAATGCACAAAGAAATAAAATGTAAGCTTCGGGTATCACTACTAGGGAAAAGGCTAGCAGCAGCGCGGGTTTTCAGGCTAGCAGCAGCGCGGGTGGCCGCGCTACTAATAAGGCGCTACAGTTAACTCATAGTAGTAGCGCGCCCAACCAGCCTTCTCTTCGTTGAACGATATCGCAGCGCTTTTTAGCACGCTACTATTAGCTAGCAGTAGCGATTTCCTCATCCAACGCTACTGCTACCTCTTTCATCATTTTCCATTTCAATTCTCCCTTCAGATGCTAGAAACTAGGTACTATCTGTTGGGGAACGTAGTAATTTCAAAAATTTTCCTACGCACACGCAAGATCATGGTGATGTATAGCAACGAGAGGGAGAGTGTTGTCCACATACCCTTGTAGACCCGGCGAAGCGATCACAACGTAGAGGAAGTAGTCGACGTTCTCCTCGCGATCCGACCGATCCGGCGCCGTTACTCGACGCCCGAGTTCTTGACACACGACAGCTCGATGACGCCCCTCGACTCGATCCAGCCGAGTGTCGAGGAGAGTTCCGTCGACCGACGGCGTGGTGACGATCTTGATGTTTCACGGCGTGGGCTTCGCCTAAGCTTCGACAGATAACCGAGGTGGAATATGGTGGAGGGGGCACCGCACACGGCTAAGGAACGATCTCACGATCAACTTGTGTGTTCTAAGGTGCCCCCCGCCTTGTGATATAAAGGAGCAAGGGGGAGGGGGGCGGCCAAGGGAGGCGCATACAGGGAGTCCTACTCCTCCGGGAGTAGGATTCCCCAATCCTAGTTGGACTAGGATTCCTGGAGGGGAAAGAGAGAGGGGCCGCCCCTTCTCCTTTCCACTAAGGCCCATCGAGGCCCATTTACTTCCGGGGGTTCCAGAACCTCCCTAGACTCGAGAAATTCCGTTTTACGAACCATTCGAACTCCAAACATAGGCTTCCAATATATCAATCTTTATGTCTCGACCATTCCGAGACTCCTCGTCATGTCCGTGATCACATCCGGGACTCGAACTCCTTCGGTACATCAAAATACATAAACTCATAATAACCGCCATCGAAACCTTAAGCGCAGCGGACCCTACGGTTCGAGAACAATGTAGACATGACCTAGAACTATTCACGGTCAATAACCAACAGCGGGACCTGGATGCCCATATTGGTTCCTACATATTCTACGAAGATCTTTGTCGGTCGATCCGCATAACAACATACGTTGTTCCTTTGTCATCGGTATGTTACTTGCCCGAGATTCGATCGTCGGTATCCAATACCTAGTTCAATCTCGCTACGGCAAGTCTCTTTACTCGCTCCGTAATACATCATCTCACAACTAACTCATTAGTTGTAGTGCTTGCAAGGCTTCATGATGTGCATTACCGAGAGGGCCCAGAGATACCTCTCCGACTATCGGAGTGACAAAACCTAATCTCAAATACGCCAACCCAACATCTGCCTTTGGAGACACCTGTAGTACTCCTTTATAATCACCCGATTCGTTGTGACGTTTGGTAGCACCCAAAGTGTTCCTCCGTAAACGGAGTTGCATAATCTCATAGTTATAGGAACATGTATATGTCATGGATAAAAGCAGTAGCAACATACTAAAACGATCGTGTGCTAAGCTAATGGAATGGGTCATGTCAATCGATCATTCAAATAATGATGTGACCTTGTTAATCAAATAACAACTCTTTGTTCATGGTTAGGAAACATAACCATCTTTGATTAACAAGCTAGTCAAGTAGAGGCATACTAGTGACACTGTTTGTCTATATATTCATACATGTATTATGTTTCCTGTTAATACAATTCTAGCATGAATAATAAACATTTATCATGATATGAGGAAATATATAATAATTTTATTATTGCCTCTAGGGCATATTTCCTTCAGCCTCCCACTTGCACTAGAGTCAATAATCTAGATCACATCACCATGTGATTAACATTGATAGTTCACATCATCATGTGATTAACACCCATAGTTCACATCGCCATGTGACCAACACCCAAAGGGTTTACTAGATTCAGAATCTAGTTCACATCGCTATGTGATTAACACCCAAAGAGTACTAAGGTGTGATCATGTTTTGCTTGTGAGAGAGTCTTAGTCAACGGTCTTTCACATTCAGATCCGTTATGTATTTTGCAATTTTTCTATGTCTACAATGCTCGCATTTAAGCTACTCTAGCTAATTGCTCCCACTTTCAATATGTATCTAGATCGAGACTTAGAGTCATCCGATCGGTGTCAAAACTTGCATCGACGTAACCCTTTACGCACCTAACCTTTTGTCACTTCCATAATCGAGAAACATATCCTTATTCCACTAAGGATAATTTTGACCGCTGTCCATGATCTACTCCTAGATCACTATTGTATTCCTCATAAACTCGGTCAGGGTATACAATAGATCCGTACACAAGATGGCATTCTTTAAAGAAACTATGGCCAAGGCATAGTGAATGACTTTCATTCTCTTTCTATCTTCTGCTTGTGGTCGGGTTTTGAGTCTTACTCAATTTCACACCTTGTAACACGTGCAAGAACTCTTTCTTTGATCGTTTCATTTTGAACTACTTCAAAATCTTGTCAAGGTATGTACTCATTGAAAAACTTATCAAGCATCTTGATCTATCTCTATAGATCTTGATGCTCAATATGTAAGTAGCTTTACCGAGGTCTTTCTTTGAAAAACTCCTTTCAAAACACTTCTTTATGCTTTGCGAATAATTCTACATTATTTCCGATCTACAATATGTTATTCACATATACTTATCGAAATGCAGTAGTGCTCCCACTCACTTTTTAGTAAATACAGGCTTCACCGTAAGTCTCAGATAAAACTATATGCTTTGATCAACTCATCAAAGCGTATATTCCAACTCCGAGATGCTTGCACCAGTCCATAGATGGGTCATTTGGAGCTTGCACACTTTGTTAGCTCCTTTGGATCGATAAAACCTTCGGTTGCATCATATACAACTCTTCCTCCTAAAACCCATTCAGAATGCAGTTTTACATCCATTTGCCAAATTTCATAAATTGTGGCAATTGCTAACATGATTCGGACAGACTTAAGCATCGCTACAGCTTGAGAAAAACTCATTGTAGTCAACACCTTGAACTTGTCAAAACCTTTTTGCATAAGTCGAGCTTTGTAGATAGTAACACTACTATCGGCGTCCGCCTTCCTCTTGAAGATCCATTTATTTTCTATGGCTTGCCGATCATCGGCAACGCCACCAAAGTCCACACTTTGTTCTCATACATGGATCTCATCTCGATTTCATGGCCTCAAGCCATTTCGCGGAATCTGGGCTCATCATCGCTTCCTCATAGTTCGTGAGGTTCATCATGGTCTAGTTACATGACTTCGAACAGGATTACCGCACCACTTTGGTGCGGATCTCACTCTGGTTTACCTACGAGATTCGGTAGTAACTTGATCTGAAGTTACATGATCATCATCATTAGCTTCCTCACTAATTGGTGTAGTAGTCACAGAACAGATTTACGTGATGAACTACTTTCCAATAAGGAGAAGGTACAATTACCTCATCAAGTTCTACTTTCCTCCCACTCACTTCTTTCGAGAGAAACTCCTTCTCTAGAAAGGATCCATTTATTAGCAACGAATGTTTTGCCTTCGGATCTGTGATAGAAGGTGTACCCAACAGCTTCCTTTGGGTATTCTATGAAGACGACTTCTCCGATTTGGGTTCGAGCTTATCAGATGAAACTTTTTCACATAAGCATCGCAGCCCCAAACTTTAAGAAACGACAACTTTGGTTTCTTGCTAAACCACAGCTCATATAGTGTCGCCTCAACGGATTTAGATGGTGCCCTATTTAACGTGAATGCAGCTGTCTCTAATGCATGATCCCAAAACGATATTGGTAAATCGGTAAGAAACATCATAGATTGTACTATATCCAATAAAGTACGGTTATGACGCTCGGACACACCATTATGATGTGGTGTTCGGTGGCATGAATTTGTGAAACTATTCCACGTTGTTTTAATTGAAGACCAAACTCGTAACTCAAATATTCATCTCCACGATCGATCGCAGAAACTTTATTTTCTTGTCACGATGATTTTCCACTTCACTCTGAAATTCTTTGAACATTTCAACTATTTCGGACTTATGTTTCATCAAGTAGATATACCCATATCTGCTCAAATCATCTTGTGAAGGTCGAAAATAACGATACTTGCCACGAGCATCAACACTCATTGGATCGCATACATCGGTATGTATTATTTCCAATAAGTCAAGAGCTTGTTCCATTGTTCCGAGAACGGAGTTTTAGTCATCTTGCCCATGAGGCACGGTTCGCAAGTGCCAAGTGATTCATAATCAAGTGACTCCAAAAGTCCATCAAGATGGAGTTTCTTCATGCGCTTTACACCGATATGACCTAAACGGCAAGGCCACAAATAAGTTGCACTATCATTATTAACTTTGCATCTTTTGGTTTCAATATTATGAATATGTGTATCACTACGATCGAGATCCCATGAACCATTTTCATTGGGTGTGTAACCATATAAGGTTTTATTCATGTAAATGAATAACAATTTATTCTCTTACTTAAATGAATAACCGTATTGCAATAAACATGATCAAATCATATTCATGCTCAACGCAAACACCAAATAACATTTATTTAGGTTCAACACTAATCCCGAAAGTATAGGGAGTGCGCGATGATGATTATATCAATCTTGAAACTACTTTCAACACACATCGTCACTTCACTCTTAACTAGTTTCGCTTATTCGCAACTCCGCTTGAAGTTACTACTCTTAGCAACCGAACCAGTACCAAATACCGAGGGTTGCTATAAACACTAGTAAAGCACACATAAAACACCAGATATCAAATATACCCTTTTTCACTTTGCCATCCTTCTTATCCACCAAATATTTAGGGCGTTCGCTTCCAAAGGACCATTTCCTTTGCAAAGGTAAGCACTCGGTTTAGTGCTTTGGTTCAGCTTTGGGTTTCTTCGTGGGAGTGACAACTTGCTTGTCAATCTACTTGAAGTTCCCCTTTCTTTCTTGAAACTAGTGATCTTGTCAACCATCAACACTTGATGCTCTTTCTTGATTTCTACCTTCGTCGATTTCAACATCACGAAGAGCTCGGGAATCATTTTCGTCATCCCTTACATACTATAGTTCATCACGAAGTTCTACTAACTTGGTGATGGTGACTAGAGAATTCTGTCAATCACTATCTTATCTCGGAAGATTAACTCCCACTTGATTCAAGCGATTGAAGTACCTGCATAATCTGAGTACATGCTCACTAGTTGAGCGATTCTCCTCCATCTTTTAGCTATAGAACTTGTTGGAGACTTTCATATCTCTCAACTCGGTATTTGCTTGAAATATTAACTTCAATTCTGGAACATCTCATATGGTCCATGATGTTCAAAACATCTTTGAAGTCCCGATTCTAAGCCATAAAGTTTGGTGCACAAAACTATCAAGTAGTCATCATATCGAGCTAGCCAAACGCTCATAACGCCTGCATCCGCTCCTGCAATAAGTCCGCACCTAGCGGTGCATTAAGGACATAATTCTTCAGGCAAAGAATGAGGATAAACCTCGATCACGGATCAAATCCGCATCATTGCTACTAACATTTTTCAACACAATTTTCTAGGAACATATCAAAATAAACATATGAAAACAACAACGCAAGCTATTGATCTTACAACATAATTTGCAAAATACTACCAGACTAAGTTCATGATAAATTTAAGTTCAATTAATCATATTACTTAAGAACTCCCACTTAGATAGACATCTCTAGTCATCTAAGTGATCACGTGACCCAAATCAACTAAACCATAACCGATCATCACGTGAGATGGAGTAGTTTTCAATGGTGAACATCTTATGTTGATCATATCTACTATATGATTCACGCCGACCTTTCGGTCTCCGTGTTCCGAGGCCATATCTGCATATGCTAGGCTCGTCAAGTATAACCCGAGTATTCTGCGTGTGCAAAACTGGCTTGCACCCGTTGTAGATGGACGAGAGCTTATCACACCCGATCATCATGTGGTGTCCGGGCACGACGAACTTTGGCAACGGTGCATACTGGGAGAACACTTCTTGATAATTTAGTGAGAGATCATCTTATAATGCTACCGTCAATCAAAGCAAGATAAGATGCATAAAGGATAAACATCACATGCAAATCAATATAAGTGATATGATATGGTCATCATCATCTTGTGCTTCGTGATCTCCATCTTGCAGCACCACCATGATCACCATCGTCACCGGCGCGACACCTTGATCTCCATCGTAGCATCGTTGTCGTCTCGCCAATCTTATGCTTCTACGACTATCTCTACCGCTTAGTGATAAAGTAAAGCATTACAGGGCGATTGCATTGCATACAATAAAGCGACAACCATATGGCTCCTGCCAGTTGCCGATAACTTCGGTTACAAAACATGATCATCTCATACAATAAAATATAGCATCACGTCTTGACCATATCACATCACAACATGCCCTACAAAAACAAGTTAGACGTCCTCTACTTTGTTGTTGCAAATTTTACGTGGCTGCTACGGGCTTAAGCAAGAACCAGTCTCACCTCGATCAAAACCACAACGATACTTCGTCAAATAGACTCCGCTTTTAACCTTCTCAAGGACCGGGCGTAGTCACACTCGGTTCAACTAAAGTGAGAGAGACAGCACCCACCAGTCACCTTTAAGCAACGAGTGCTCGTGGCGGTGAAACCAGTCTCGCGTAAGCGTCGCGTAATGTCGGTCCGGGCCGCTTCATCTCACAATACCGCTGAACCAAAGTATGACATGCTTTGGTAGGTAGTATGACTTGTATCGCCCACAACTCACTTGTGTTCTACTCGTGCAAAACATCAAACCATAAAAACCTAGGCTCGGATGCCACTGTTGGGGAACGAGTAATTTCAAAAATTTTCCTCGCACACGCAAGATCATGGTGATGTATAGCAACGAGAGGAGAGTGTTGTCCACATACCCTTGTAGACCCGGCGAAGCGATCACAACGTAGAGGAAGTAGTCGACGTTCTCCTCGCGATCCGACCGATCCGGCGCCGTTACTCCGACGCCCGAGTTCTTGACACACGTACAGCTCGATGACGTCCCTCGACTCGATCCAGCCGAGTGTCGAGGAGAGTTCCACAAGACGACGGCGACGGCGTGGTGACGATCTTGATGTTTCACGGCGCAGGCTTCGCTAAGCTTCATGACGGTATAACCGAGGTGGAATATGGTGGAGGGGGCACCGCACACGGCTAAGGAACGATCTCACGATCAACTTGTGTGTTCAAGGTGCCCCCTGCCTCAGTATATAAAGGAGCAGGGGAGGGGCGGCGGCCAAGGAGGCGCTACAGGGAGTCCTACTCCCTCAGGAGTAGGATTCCCCCAATCCTAGTTGGACTAGGATTCCCGGAGGGGGAAAGAGAGAGGGGCCGCCCCTTCTCCTTTCCACTAAGGCCCATCGAGGCCCATTTACTTCCGGGGTTCCAGTAACCTCCGGTACTCGAGAAATTCCGTTTACCTCGAACCATTCCAACTCCAAACATAGGCTTCCAATATATCAATCTTTATGTCTCGACCATTCCGAGACTCCTCGTCATGTCCGTGATCACATCCGGACTCGAACTCCTTCGGTACATCAAAATACATAAACTCATAATAACTGTCATCGAAACCTTAAGCGTGCGGACCCTACGGTTCGAGAACAATGTAGACATGACCTAGAACTATTCACGGTCAATAACCAACAGCGGGACCTGGATGCCCATATTGGTTCCTACATATTCTACGAAGATCTTTGTCGGTCAGACCGCATAACAACATACGTTGTTCCCTTTGTCATCGGTATGTTACTTGCCCGAGATTCGATCGTCGGTATCCAATACCTAGTTCAATCTCGTTACCGGCAAGTCTCTTTACTCGTTCCGTAATACATCATCTCACAACTAACTCATTAGTTGTAGTGCTTGCAAGGCTTCAGTGATGTGCATTACCGAGAGGGCCCAGAGATACCTCTCCGACTATCGGAGTGACAAAACCTAATCTCGAAATACGCCAACCCAACATCTGCCTTTGGAGACACCTGTAGTACTCCTTTATAATCACCCGATTACGCCAGTGACGTTTGGTAGCACCAAAGTGTTCCTCCGTAAACGGAGTTGCATAATCTCATAGTTATAGGAACATGTATATGTCATGGATAAAAGCAGAGCAACATACTAAAACGATCGTGTGCTAAGCTAATGGAATGGGTCATGTCAATCGATCATTCAAATAATGATGTGACCTTGTTAATCAAATAACAACTCTTTGTTCATGGTTAGGAAACATAACCATCTTTGATTAACAAGCTAGTCAAGTAGAGGCATACTAGTGACACTCTGTTTGTCTATATATTCATACATGTATTATGTTTCCGGTTAATACAATTCTAGCATGAATAATAAACATTTATCATGATATGAGGAAATATATAATAATTTTATTATTGCCTCTAGGGCATATTTCCTTCACTATCTTTCATCAAATTCATAAACCATTATTAGGTACGGTAGTACTCCCTTCGTTCCAAATTACTCGTCGTGGTTTTAGTTCAAACCACGACGAGTAATTTGGAACGAAGGGAGTACTAAGATAACAATTTCATGCACAGCCAAAATGTATCCTCAAGCAGTACATGCATGGTCATATCAACGGCCATCATCATATGTAGTTTTAGATGATATCGACGACGATCATCATATGTAGTTCTAGATGATATAGCCACACACACATATGTATTTCTAGATGATATAGCCACACACACATGTAGTTCTAGATGATATCGAAGACAATCATCATCCTCAAGCCTCGGGCGGTTGGTGTTCTGATAGTAATTAGGATAGCCTGTCCAACACGAAGATTCTTGCCATCGAGGAATTTCTTCCACCCAACCGAGCTTAAGTGTAAAGCGACCGTCCGTGTCCACGCTGTAAGTACAGGTTGTGACGGAGCCCCTTGCAAGAAGGCGTAGTCCAGTGAGCCTTCTTCATCGTGCTCGATACCATAACTCATGATATGCTCTTTGCCAATTTCTGAATAAGAAAAACATATCAATTAATAAGCATGTGATCGAACTCTACACAAAACATATATATTATCGACTAGATTCCACACAACATATACCATATCATTGGACTGTACACTAAGTAATTCACACTATTAATTTGCATTTGTAAGTATAACATACCATATCATGTCGATCAACCATGGTATTTGTCAAGCGGGTCACGAATGGCACCCGACAAAGTCAAGACGTGGCGGAATTATGTCCCACAAAGTTGGACACCTCCTCCTCACTCAGCCTTGTTCTTTGAGCTACGATGGCTTCATGAAGTGGGTCCTCATCATCTTCATCATCTTCATCATCTTCATCATCTTCGCCATCTTCATCATCTTCCACCAGGTTGAGATAAATGACAGCTAGTTTGGGTCTTTCTACTCGAAGTTGAAGCTGATCAACTCACCACCAAGAAGATGCATGCGAGCGACAAACGGGCCCATCCATCTCCTCCAATCTGCGACATATTGCGCCCTTTCTCGACCTCCATAGTGTACGGCCCCCAGAGCCTCAAATGTCACAAAGGTGTCTCCTGTCACTTGTTGAATTTCAACCTCACATTGCATGGGACGATCTGTGTGAACTAAGCAAAATGACACAATGCAGTAATGCCAACACTAAAAATAAAATAGTTATTACATTTCATCTAATTTCTTACCGCATGACTTAAAACTCGGCCGAAGTAGATGCCGAACAGCTTGCCGGGCAAGGTCTGTCAAGATCTTGACTTGCACAGCTAACATAGTGGTGGTGGTGGCGCCATTCTTCCTAAAGCAATATGAGCAAAGGATTACTAAATCAACTAAATCAAAATGTTCTAAGTCAACTAAATCAACTAGCCTACTAAATCAACTAAATCAAAATGTTCTAAGTCAACTAAATAAACTAACCTACTAAATAAACTAAAGCAATATGTTCTAAGTCAACTAAATCAACTAAATCAAAATGTTCTAAGTCAACTAAATCAACTAGCCTACTAAATCAACTAAATCAAAATGTTCTAAGTCAACTAAATCAACTAGCCTACTAAATCAACTAAATCAAAATGTTCCAAGTCAACTAAATCAACTAGCCTACTACATCAACTAAATCAAAATGTTCTAAGTCAACTAAATCAACTAGCCTACTAAGTCAACTAAAGTAATATGTTCTAAGTCAACTAAATCAACTAAATCAAAATGTTCTAAGTCAACTAAATTAACTAAATGAATTAGCCTACTAAATCAACTAAATCAAAATGTTCTAAGTCAACTAAATAAACTAACCTACTAAGTCAACTAAATCAAAATATTCTAAGGCAACTAAATCAACTAGCCTACTAAATCAACTAAATCAAAATGTTCTACTAAGTCAAATAAATCAACTAAATCAAATGTTGCATATGAGCAGGAGGGAGAAGGAGGGCGACTCAAGGAGGGAGAAGAGAGTAGGATGGAGGAGGAAGGCGGAGCTGGGAGGGGCGGCCGGCCGCGCCAGATTGAGGGAGAACGGAGGAGGAAGGCGGAGCGAGGAGGGCCGGCCAGCAAGCGAGTGGAGAGGAGGACGGAGGAGGAGGCCGGCACCGAGTCCAGCAAGGAGGAGGAGGTGACGCGCAAGGTGCATTTGGAGGAGCGGCGACGGGCGCAAGCAAGCAGACGCTGGAGGAGAGGGCGACGGCGGGCGCCTGGGCGCAGATAGAATTTGTGGCTGTGTGTGTGAGTGGATCCGATCGAAGGAGGAGATAGATGGCTTAGCAAGAGCGCTCTTGGAAAAAAGCGCCATCAAGGCTATCTAGCAGCAGCAGCTTTTCAAGATAAAGCGCCATCGATATATGTCAAGATGCAAAATACACATTGATCATCAACGATCTTTTGTGTACACTGATTCGACAATATGAGTCCTCACCGTTTAGGAACAGGTGAAGACTCATATTGCAGCCACAAATTCTACACATAGAGTTCAATGAAGATCAAGTGCTTGTCAAAGTGTGGGAAGTAACATATTTAAGGTGGTATAAACTCTCTCACGGAGCGAGGTGGGACTAAATTTTTGTAGGAAACTTAGCAATGGCGCTTGTCGGGAAAGGCGCCGCTACTATGCTAAGTAGCGATGGCGCTGCGTCGTGCTAACGCTGTTGCTGCTATAACTAGCCTCGCGGCGGCCTCGTAGAATTATAGCAGCAGCGCGTCTTTTCGCCGACGCGCTTCGCTATATTTTTACCAAAGAGCGGGTTGTTTGTGGACGCGCCATCGCTAGTTAGCAGCAGCGAGTTATTTTGAGGCGCGCTGCTGATAAGATTCTGTGTATAGGCTTTTCCCTAGTAGTGTATAAACATTCAAGTGTTGTGATTAATGAAATAGCAAGATTCCAGTTAGTATGGCTGATATGATTTAGTGGAGGAAGGCAGGAGAAACTACATATGTAGATTGTAAATATGAATGTGAGGCTAGTTTAATGGTTTGGATCAGTTGCAACTGAATTTCACAGTTACTTTTTTAAACAGAGGCAAACGCTTTGTCTTTTTCATTAATTAAAAAAAATAGTTTGCCTAGTTAATTGGCAAAAAACCGGGAGAAAACCATTACATCCAAGGCCAAGCGCACACAACATCTCAAACAGCCGACAAAGACCAGACAGATGGCAAGCCACAACAAGATAATCCATGAAACCACATGGGCCCTTGAGCTAGTTGATGTACACCTCAGATTTCGCGGTTACAATACTGATCTATGTATTGTGTGGGAGGGTCTTAAAAAATGAAAACAATTATCAACTGTCCATATTTTTATTTGACCAAATAAAAGAGCTAGTTATCGACTAGAGGGGGGTGAATAGGCGATTTTTATGAAAGTCTTCAAAACATGGGAGTTTCGAAGACAAATGTAACACCCTCGATGCGGCTATATCTCCCACGTGTCGAAGCACGACTTAGAGGCATAACCGCATTGAAAGCAATGTCGCAAGTGAGGTAATCTTCACACAACCCATTTAATACATAAGGGAAGAGATACATAGTTGGCTTACAATTGCCACTTCACACAATTACATGAATAAAGCATTACATCATCCAGATACAATCAAGGTCCGACTACGGAACCAAAATAAAAGAAGAACCCCAAATGCGACAAAGGTCCCCGATCGACCCCAACCGGGCTCCACTCTTGATCAACTAGAACGAAACAACACAAAGGGCAAGATCTTCATCGAGCTCCTCCTTGAGCTTGGTTGCGTCACCTGCTCGGTAACATAGGCACCTGCAAACTGGTTTTGGAAGTATCTGTGAGTCACGAGGACTCAGCAATCTCACACCCGCGAGATCAAGACTATTTAAGCTTATAGGAAGGATGGGGTAATGAGGTGGAGCTACAGCAAGCACTAAGCAAATATGGTGGCTAACATACGCAAATGAGAGCGAGAAGAGGAGCAAAGGAACGGTCGTCAACTAGAAATGATCCAGAGGTGATCCTGAACTCCTACTTACGTCAAACATAACCCAAAAACCGTGTTCACTTCCCGGACTCCGCCGAGAAGAGACCATCACGGCTATACACGTGGTTGATGCGTTTTAATTCAGATCTGGTGTCAAGTTACCTACAACCGGACATTAACAAATTCCCATCTGCCACATAACCGCGGGCACGGCTCTCGAAAGTTTATACCCTGCAGGGGTGTCCCAACTTAGCCCATCACAAGCTCTCACGGTCAATGAAGGATATTCCTTCTCCCAGGAAGACCCGATCAGTCTCGGAATCCCGGTTCGCAAGACATTTCAACAATGGTAAAACAAGACCAGCAAGACCACCCGACTGTGCCGACAAATCCCGATAGGAGCTGCACAATATCTCGTTCTCAGGGCACACCGGATAAGCGAAGCGTACAGGTACCGACGTAATCCAAGTTGCCAAGGAATGGTCCCGCACGGTGCTCTAGTTTGGACCAACACTCAGAGGAGCACTGGCCCGGGGTGGGGGTAAAATAAAGATGACCCTTGAGTCTACAGAACCCAAGGGAAAAAGGCTTAGGTGGCAAATGTTAAAACCAATGTTGGGCCTTGCTGGAGGAGTTTTATTCAAAGCGAACTGTCAAGGGGGTCCCATAAATCACCCAACCGCGTAAGGAACGCAAAATCAAGGAACATAACACCGGTATGACGGAAACTAGGGCGACAAGAGTGGAACAAAACAGCAGGCATAAGGCCGAGCCTTCCACCCTTTACCAAGTATATAGATGCATTAATTAAAATAAGAGATATTGTGATATCCCAAAATCATCATGTTCCAACATGGAGCAATCTTCAACTTCACCTGCAACTAGCAACGCTATAAGAGGGGCTGAGCAAAGCGGTTACATAGCCAAGCAATGGTTTGCTAGGAAGGGTGAAAATGTTAGAGGCTAACAAGGCAATTTGGGAGGCTTGGTAAAACAAGTAATTGGTAGCGCAGCATAGCGATAGAACGAAGCAACTAGCAAGCAAAGATAGAAGTGATATCGAGGGTAATGGTCATCTTGCCTGAGATTCCGCAAGGAAGAAGAATGAGTCCATGAAGAAGACAAACGCACGTAGACGAACGAATCCTCACAACTCCGGAACGAAACCGAAGCTAACAAGAGAAGCAAACTGGAAAGAAACAAACAACATGGTAAACACACAAGCATAAACATGTCATGATGCATGTCCGGTTTAATGAGGCATGGCATGGCAATATGCACAAACAACACTACAAGTTAAGTGGAGCTCAATATGCAACGAGTTGCATATTGACGGAACACCGCATTTAATTATTAAGTTAACTCTCGTTTAGGAGCACAACAATATTAAATATGGTTAAACATGGCAAGAGGTGAAACATAATTAAACTACCTATTTAGGCATGTTTAAATGAGGCCGGAACAACAAACAACAATTCCGGAAAATCCCCATATCATTTAGTAGTTTAATGCAAACACAATATTAAACATTTTAATTGTTGTTATCATGATGCGGATGACATACAAAAGTTTTATGCAATTTTATGAAAATGTTGACATAAGCATGTTATGAAGCATTTGGTCACTATGGCGGAACAAAACGGGTGCCACGGCAACGAATCCGAAAATGATGCCACGGCAACATATCGGTTCCGGTAGCTCACGGAGATACCGGTGCAAAAGGAAGTGAACGTGAGCGAGTCATGCAAGATGGTGGGGTGCTCCCGGTTACCGGGTTCCCACGAGTCGACGGCATGGCAAACGAGGAGGAACGTGCACGAAACAAACGGGCACGATGCAAACATACGGTTCATCTCATACAACATGCATTCGTTCACGGGCATCGTCTCGGTGTTATACCTTCGAAGCGTGCGTTTCTGGGCAAAACGAGTTCGTCGAAGGAAGTAGTGGTACACGGGCCGTAGTGGAGGTAGTCGTTCTCGCGACGGTCGTAGTGGAAGTAGTTGTACACGTATCTTGTCGGATCCACGGCGACAGTAGTCGTACACGGTTCGTAGATGTTCGGGACAGTAGTGGTACATGTTTCGGAGAGGAACTTGTCGTATCCATGTAGTCGAACTTGGCGTATCCGCATGGTACTTGGTGAACAATGGTCGTCGTGGTACTTGTCGAAAGGAATCCACAGAGGCGGTCTGGTGTTCGTGGATTCTGTGGCCTTGGCAACGACAGAAGGGGCAGTACCACATAGCATGCTTGGCGAGGGGCTACAGGTGAGAGGCCAAGGCAGCGGCAAGGCGAGCAGCACCAGCACGAGTCACGGACAGAGGAGGTGCTGCTGGGCGCTGATGGTGGTGGAGCAGGGGAAGTCAACGCGGACTCGCGCGTGGCCTGCGGTGGAGGTCAACTCCGACGGGGATGGGCCACCGGAGTCAGATCCGACCGGGAACGGGCAAGGCGGTGGAGGCCAGCCGGATCTGGACGGGGTTGGAGGAGGACTGCGCTCCCGCGGTTGAAGACGAACGGTGACGGCACGACACTCTAGGAGGCAGCAGGACGCGGGGACGACAGGGGCGTGGCCGCGGGGCTCGTCCATGGTGGCCCTGACCTCCGGAGCACAACGGGGCAACAAGGAGGGGTGGAGACGCGAGTTGCAGGCGCTCACGGACGACGCAGAGCGGCATCCTACTGCTAGTCGTCGGCATGGGCGAGACGAGGACGGTGAAGCGCCATGGCTGAGGGAGCAGATGAGGGGGCGAAGTAGAGGAGGAGGCTTGGGCGCTGGAGGGAGCAGCAAGGCAGCGCCATGGAAGGGAACGGCTGGCCAGGAGGGTGCGAGCAGAAGGGAGCTCCTCTCCCTGGCTCGATGGGTGCGTGTGTGTGAGTGGCGGCGGAGGGGGAACGAGGAGGAGGGATCGAGGGAGAGATGTTGAGCGGATCGGGCAGGGGGTTCGGGCTAGGGTTTAGGAGGGCTGCGGGGGATGGTTGGGCCGGCCTGGTTGGTTAGGCCCAAGAGGCCGGCGGGTGCAGGCTCTCTCTCTCCCTTCCTCTCATATTTTCCTTAACAGAAAAGAATTAGAGAGAAGGAAAGAAAGAAAGGGTTAGGAAAAGAATATGCGCAAGGGGTTAATTTCCCTGGACTCACAAAAATAAGCTTGATCCAAGAAAATGGAAAGGCAGCGTGGGCGTGGAGTTGAATTCCACCTCATTTGAATTTAATTCAAATGAGTGTGAGAAAGAAGTGGGTATTCGGTATGTCCAAAAATGTTGATAAATTTGGTGGAGCTCGGGAAAATGACGAAAGAATTTATGGGTAGAGTTGGAGACCAAGAATTGAGATAACGAAAGCATTGGGATTTATTTTGCAAGTGTGTCAAAGGTAATTCCACATCAATGGAATATTTTATAATAGCTCCCTAATATTGGGAGGATATGTTATAAAGAGAAGTCACTCTTCCCTCAATTTAAATGGATCGAAGATCCATACAATTTATTTAGAGTTTTTTTAAAAATTACATAACATGATGGCATGATGACATGATGCAATGCAAAAAATAAAAGAGCAAGCACAAAAGAAACACATGGCGAAACTCGGAATAGCTGGAAGTCTTCTGTTGTGTCGGTCTCGGGGCGTTACAACACTCCACCACTACAAGAGGATCTCGTCCCGAGATCTAGGATGGCACCGGAGAGAAATGGAAGAGGAAGAGAAGAGGGTAAACTAAGTTGCTTCTTCGACAAAAGAGTGAAACCAAAGAACCTTGAGAGGTTGAACAAATTGAAAGAAAGAGTACAATGGAGATGAACAAGATTGCAAACACTCCGTTAGCAAAGAGAAACAAGGAATATTACGAGGACTTGAAGGTTGCAAAGACATGAATCAAGAGTTTAATGGACAAGATAGAATTTGAAACCACTCCGGTTAAAACAAGATGAGAGAGGAAGAATTCGGGCAGCACTCCGGTTGAACATGGAAGGAATAGAACATGAACTTGAGAAAATGGGATGATACTTGATGAAATCAACAACACACTGCCTCCGGAACTATTGAAAGAATGGCACAAGGGGTAAGATGGATTTCAGACAGCACTCAGGTTGAAAAGAGAGGCAAAACTTGATAAGATGAAAGAACTTGAAGTGATGACACAGCACTTCGGTTAAATGGATAAGCACGAAAAGAACACGATCCTCACAATCGAGATGATGAGTGAAAAGAGCAACATCACAATGTCTCCGGAAGAAAGAATAGAAGATAGATCATTGGAATAACAGAATGGAGAAGAAAATGCCAACTTCTGCCATAAATGAGCTTGGAAAGCCCCTTCCAAGAAGGTTAGAATGGAGTTGTTGGAAAACTAACAACGAAACGAATAAGCTTGTAGTGGGCTTATGAAAAACATCTCAAAATTATGAGGTGACAACTGGCCACTAACTGAAACAATTTCTTGCTTGAGATCAACGAAGAGATCAAAACTGCTTTCGCCGAGAGGATAGGAGAAAACTTGGATCATTGATAAGCACCACAATACAACATTCCTTAGGGAAAGCTTTAGGTGAAATGTATACCAAGATAACTCCAACGAAGTGATTAACGGTTGAAAAGATCTCTTGAACAAAGAGAAAATGATGGATTTAAATATGTCACTCTTGAAAACTTGTGAATCATGAAACGCGAAGGGAAATTATCAAGAATGACCTAACACCACCTCAGAAGATAAGGTAGAAAGAATTGCACTTTGGAATGCAAGATGAAGAATGCTTGAACTCCTCAAAACAAGACATGTGTTGAATACCATGTTTTAGTTTTGAGTATAGCTTGGCTGATCTTAACTTCAAGAGAAATCTTGAAGAACAATTGAAGAATGAAAAGAATCCTTGATGAACCATCATGTAGAGCCTCCATGAAGAGCTCCGGTAATAGAAGGATGATAAAAAGAAAGAGAAGTTGAAAACACAAGGTGAAGCCTTGCGATGATTTAGATGGAGCTTCGCGATGAGATAATGCAGAAAACTTGGAACTCCGGAAAAGAAAAGATGAAGTATCTCGAACCGAGAAATATGACATGATGAACAACTCTGGAAAGAAGAAACTAGATCACTTGAAACAATAATAAGAATTAAGTTATGCATATCCTTCACCAATTTAATTGATGACAAGCAACGGATTTGGCATACTACTTATTCTTCTTGAGGGATTAAGGATAGAGATAGCGCAAACTTAAGAAGGTATTGATGTAACCACCGGTGGGATTTGGAAACAACGAATGAATTAATATGATAACGAAGGAAGTGAAATCTTGAACGAACCACCATAAGAATTGAAAATGAAAGTAGCAAAGGCACAATTCATCGGGAAGAATTGGAAAAGGAATGAAGATACTTGAGGGGATTTAGATACATGAGAACGAAGAGATCATGAACTGATTAGAGGGTATTTGAACGATGCACCGGTAAGATTTGGAGAATGATTGCTACACGCTGAGAATGAAGAATTATGACATGATGGCCTTCGGAGGAAAGAAATGGAAACAACTCATGAAATGCTCCGGATGGTAAGAAAAGAATTGTCACAATCAAAACAATTATGAGGATGGTATAAAGCTTGATCCATGAATCTTGAAGAGAATGGAGCGAGATTTAAGAGAAATCCTTCTTCGGTCTTCAAATGTTGAGGATGATGATGAGAACCACCACCATGAATTGTTGAGATACTCCGGGAGAATGTAAACAAAAAGGTTGAGCCAACAATGAAAAATAATTTGAAATTGGTCTTAGAAAACATCTGACTGATGAAATTCATTCTTATGTCAAACTTCAAAAAGAATTCAGAAATAGCTCCGGGGAAAATTAGAAGAGTCAGGTAAGATCCTGGGAAAGACATGTGGGTTAGGGCCCACTGAAAAGGAACACCGTTGAAATGATTACTTGAAAAGGAGATTGCACCAGTTGAATTAAATGGCTTGAATGAGGTAACAACCTCGAAATAGTTAGAATTGATGCGGAGTGGAAACACGAATCTTCAGAGATATCTTCAGCACTCTGGAACAATTGAATAGCAAGCGGGGAATGATTAAGAGATACACCGGCATACGCAAACACTTGAAACGAGGAAGGGAATATGATCAACACCGAAAACTTGACTTGAATCCACCGGAGAAGAAAAGAGAACGAAGGATGATGAACTTGAAACTCCCCTTAGTATCTTCCTAAGAATCACCGGATAAGAACATTGACGGAAAAGAATGGAGAGACTTCACATGAATAAATGGATACTTGATTAAGAAATCTGAGTCCTTCAATAAAAAGGGTGGGAGGGCGGGAAAACAAAGGCAAATTGGAGACGGATGAAACAAACACCGTTGAGAAGAAATGATAATTGGTCTTGCTGATGTTGAAGTGATCGGATCCACTTGAAGAGAAACACGACGGTTGAAAAGGATTGACATGACAATCTCGATTGTCGAGAAGGATTGGTATTCACATCGGAGTATGAGAACACCATTTCGGAAAGGTATGGAATCAACATTTGACATTGAAGCAACTCGAATACCACAACTCAAAACAAAAACAAAGGACTGGCTTGCAGAATAAGCCGGAACAAACATATGATAGAGATTTCGTCCGAAGTTTTCGTGGTGGGGCCTACACGGGCTCGATCAGACAGCACCATCATGTACAAGGCAAGGCACATGACATACGGTGTCCCCGAGTCGGCATAGCCAAGGACTCTTTAAGACACAACGAGACCATCGTTAAACCAACCGTGAATAGGCGGACCACTAAACGTCGAACCCCAATTTCATATCATACATCCGTCGGAAAGATATCCTAAGAGCTACTTGAATTCCCACCTATGAAACTCCCGAAATTCTCCGGTTATGCAATCAGTGTTGGGGATACAGGAAGCATAATATCTCACTCAAAACTAGCAAATCCTACATCCAACAGTATCCATCCTTCAACACATAACCAAGAAACCTTCGAAATCGTCTACCACAACCTTCAAAAGCATCCGTTATACAAGTTATGGCGATATTCCCGAACTCCCGCCCCAAGATCGGGTGGCGCCGAGGTTATCTCACCAACGAACAGCATAAAAGAGATTTTCGATGTCGGCGCATTAAACTCGTATTCCGAATCTGCAACGATAAAATTATGGCGACAACACCTCGAGCTCAACTCCCGGACACTTCCACTAAACCCTGACAGAGGCACCAAAACAATGTTCTCATCATAAAACCATCGAACGATTCCAAGATACCCGCGTGATCCTAAAATTTTTTAGTGAAATTTGAGAAGAGAAGAGTCAAAACTCTACGTCAGATGCCTTACCAGAGCGATGAAGAGACCGGGAGTAAAAAGAATTCCTAACTCTCCGATATATATAATCCTAAATGACTCAAAACATTTTTATAGACACAACTCGGCCGCAAAAACGATCAAGCAAGGGGCTCCTAAGGTCGGGAAGGCTCGATTACCAACTTGTAACGCCTCGATGCGGCTATATCTCCCACGTGTCGAAGCACGACTTAGAGGCATAAACGCATTGAAAGCAATGTCGCAAGTGAGGTAATCTTCACACAACCCATGTAATACATAAGGAAGAGATACATAGTTGGCTTACAATCGCCACTTCACACAATTACATGAATAAAGCATTACATCATCCAGATACAATCAAGGTCCGACTACTGAAACCAAAATAAAAGAAGAACCCCAAATGCGATAAAGGTCCCCGATCGACCCTAACCGGGCTCCACTCTCGATCAACTAGAACGAAACAACACAAAGGGCAAGATCTTCATCGAGCTCCTCCTTGAGCTTGGTTGCGCCACCGCCGGTAACATAGGCACCGCAAACTGGTTTTGGAAGTATCTGTGAGTCACGAGGACTCAGCAATCTCACACCCGCGAGATCAAGACTATTTAAGCTTATAGGAAGGATGGGGTAATGAGGTGGAGCTGCAGCAAGCACTAAGCAAATATGGCGGCTAGCATACGCAAATGAGAGCGAGAAGAGGAGCAAAGGAACGGTCGTCAACTAGAAATGATCCAGAGGTGATCCTGAACTCCTACTTACGTCAAACATAACCCAAAAACCGTGTTCACTTCCGGACTCACGAGAAGAGACCATCACGGCTATACACGCGTTGATGCATTTTAATTCGGATCTGTGTCAAGTTATCTACAACCGACATTAACAAATTCCCATCTGCCACATAACCGCGGGCACGGCTCTCGAAAGTTTATACCCTGCAGGGGTGTCCCAACTTAGCCCATCACAAGCTCTCACGGTCAATGAAGGATATTCCTTCTCCCAGGAAGACCCGATCAGTCTCGAATCCGGTTCGCAAGACATTTCAACAATGGTAAAACAAGACCAGCAAGACCACCCGATCGTGCCGACAAATCCCGATAGGAGCTGCACAATATCTCGCTCTCGTGGCACACCGGATAAGCGAAGCGTCTGGTACCGACGTAATCCAAGTTGCCAAGGAATGGTCCCAAGACGGTGTTCTAGTTTGGACCAACACTCGAGGAGCACCGCCCCGGGGGGTAAAATAAAGATGACCCTTGAGTCTGTAGAACCCAAGGGAAAAAGGCTTAGGTGGCAAATGTTAAAACCAATGTTGGGCCTTGCTGGAGGAGTTTTATTCAAAGCGAACTGTCAAGGGGGTCCCATAAATCACCCAACCGCGTAAGGAACGCAAAATCAAGGAACATAACACTGGTATGACGGAAACTAGGGCGGCAAGAGTGGAACAAAACACCAGGCATAAGGCCGAGCCTTCCACCCTTTACCAAGTATATAGATGCATTAATTAAAATAAGAGATATTGTGATATCCCAAAATCATCATGTTCCAACATGGAGCAATCTTCAACTTCACCTGCAACTAGCAACGCTATAAGAGGGGCTGAGCAAAGTGGTTACATAGCCAAGCAATGGTTTGCTAGGAAGGGTGAAAATGTTAGAGGCTGACAAGGCAATTTGGGTGGCTTGGTAAAACAAGTGATAGGTAGCGCAACATAGTGATAGAACGAAGCAACTAGCAAGCAAAGATAGAAGTGATATCGAGGGTAATGGTCATCTTGCCTGAGATTCCGCAAGGAAGAAGAACGAGTCCATGAAGAAGACAAACGCACGTAGACGAACAAATCCTCACAACTCCGGAATGAAACCGAAGCTAACGAGAGAAGCAAACCGGAAAGAAACAAACAACATGGTAAACACACAAGCATAAACATGTCATGATGCACAACCAAGTATGATGCATGTCCGGTTTAATGAGGCATGGCATGGCAATATGCACAAACAACACTACAAGTTAAGTGGAGCTCAATATGCAACGAGTTGCATATTGACGGAACACCACATTTAATTATTAAGTTAACTCTCGTTTAGGAGCACAACAATATTAAATATGGTTAAACATGGCAAGAGGTGAAACATAATTAAACTACCTATTTAGGCATGTTTAAATGAGGCCGGAACAACAAACAACAATTCCGGAAAATCCCCATATCATTTAGTAGTTTAATGCAAACACAATATTAAACATTTTAATTGTTGTTATCATGATGCGGATGACATACAAAAGTTTTATGCAATTTTATGAAAATGTTGACATAAGCATGTTATGAAGCATTTGGTCACTATGGCGGAACAAAACGGGTGCCACGGCAATGAATCCAAAAATGATGCCACGGCAACATATCGGTTCCGGTAGCTCACGGAGATACCGGTGCAAAAGGAAGTGAGCATGAGCGAGTCATGCAAGATGGTGGGGTGCTCCCGGTTACCGGGTTCCCACGAGTCGACGGCATGGCAAACGAGGAGGAACGTGCACGAAACAAATGGGCACGATGCAAACATACGGTTCATCTCATACAACATGCATTCGTTCACGGGCATCGTCTCGGTGTTATACCTTCGAAGCGTGCGTTTCTGGGCAAAATGAGTTCGTCGAAGGAAGTAGTGGTACACTGGCCGTAGTGGAGGTAGTCGTTCTCGCGACGGTCATAGTGGAAGTAGTTGTACACGTATCTTGTCGGATCCACGGCAATGGTAGTCGTACACGGTTCATAGATGTTCGGGTCGACAGTAGTGGTACACGTTTCGGAGAGGAACTTGTCGTATCCATGTAGTCGAACTTGGCGTATCCGCATGGTACTTGGTGAACAATGGTCGTCGTGGTACTTGTCGAAAGGAATCCACAGAGGCGGTCTGGTGTCCGTGGATTCAGTGGCCTTGGCAACGACAAAAGGGGCAGTACCACATAGCATGCTTGGCGAGGGGCTACAGGTGAGAGGCCAAGGCAGCGGCAAGGCGAGCAGCACCAGCGCGAGTCACGTACAGAGGAGGTGCTGCTGGGCGCTGATGGTGGTGGAGCAGGGGAAGTCAACACGGGCTCGCGCGTGGCCTGCGGTGGAGGTCAACTCCGACGGGGACGGGCCACCGGAGTCAGATCCGACCGGGAACGGGCAAGGCGGCGGAGGCCAGCCGGATTTGGACGGGGTTGGAGGAGGACTGCGCTCCCACGGTTGAAGACGAACGGCGACGGCACGACACTCTAGGAGGCAGCAGGACGCGGGGACGACATGGGCGTGGCCGCGGGGCTCGTCCATGGCGGCCCTGACCTCCGGAGCACAACGGGGCAACAAGGAGGGGTGGAGACGCGAGCTGCAGGCGCTCACGGACGACGCAGAGCGGCGACCTACTGCTGGTCGTCGGCATGGGCGAGACGAGGACGGCGAAGCGCCATGGCTGAGGGAGCAGATGAGGGGGCGAAGTAGAGGAGGAGGCTTGGGCGCTGGAGGGAGCAGCAAGGCAGCGCCATGGAAGGGAACGGCTGGCCAGGAGGGTGCGAGCAGAAGGGAGCTCCTCTCCCTGGCTCGATGGGTGCGTGTGTGTGAGTGGCGACGGAGGGGGAACAAGGAGGAGGGATCGAGGGAGAGATGTTGAGCGGATCGGGCAGGGGGTTCGGGCTAGGGTTTAGGAGGGCTGCGGGGGATGGTTGGGCCGGCCTGGTTGGTTAGGCCCAAGAGGCCGGCGGGTGCAGGCTCTCTCTCTCCCTTCCTCTCATATTTTCCTCAACAGAAAAGAATTAGAGAGAAGGAAAGAAAGAAAGGGTTAGGAAAATAATATGCGCAAGGGGTTAATTTCCCTGGGCTCACAAAAATAAGCTTGATCCAAGAAAATGGAAAGGGAGCGTGGGCGTGGAGTTGAATTCCACCTCATTTGAATTTAATTCAAATGAGTGTGAGAAAGAAGTGGGTAATTGGTATGTCCAAAAATGTTGATAAATTTGGTGGAGCTCGGGAAAATGACGAAAGAATTTATGGGTAGAGTTGGAGACCAAGAATTGAGATAACAAAGGCATTGGGATTTATTTTGCAAGTGTGTCAAAGGTAATTCCACATCAATGGAATATTTTATAATAGCTCCCTAATATTGGGAGGATATGTTATAAAGAGAAGTCACTCTTCCCTCGATTTAAATGGATCGAAGATCCATACAATTTATTTAGAGTTTTTTTAAAAATTACATGACATGATGGCATGATGACATGATGCAATGCAAAAAATAAAAGAGCAAGCACAAAAGAAACACACGGCGAAACTCGGAATAGCTGGAAGTCTTCTGGAGCGTCAGTCTCGGGGCGTTACAACAAACAACAGAACTAACACTATTCGTATGCAGCCGAAGGTAGACTACACTAGACAAGCCATAGTCAAGTATTCAATGAAGTGAAAGCACGAAGACTATCAGCAGCTAGGTAGTAAGGATCAAGATGGAAGATAGTATGAAGTCAATCAGGACAAGTAGTCACACAGTGAAGTCAAACAGATAATGCAAGCAGGCAATGACTTCATGAAGACAAACTGTAAGTAAAGAGAAATGAGAGATAGAACCAGTAGCTTCGGGAGGACAGAGATTTGTTCGACCAGTTCCAGTTGCTGTGACAACTGTACGTCTGGTTAGGGAGGCTGAGATTCAACTCAGAAGACCGCGTCTTCACCTTATTCCCCTTGAGCTAAGGACACCTAGTCCCCGCCCAATCGCTCTGGTAAGTCTTCAAGGTAGACTTCCGAACCTTCACAGACTTCATTCACTGGCAATCCACAATGACTCTTGGATGCTCAGAATGCGACGCCTAACCGGCTGGAGGATTCACAGACCTCAAGTGTAACAAGTCTTCATATCACGCGGACAGAAAGACTTCAGTGATGCCAAACACTCTTTGGGCTCTGGGTGGTTTGGGATTTGTCCTCGCAAGGATTCTCTCTCAAATGCTTCGGAGGTGGGTTGCTCTCAAACGACAAAAGCCATATACTAACTCTGAGCAGCCACCAATTTATGGTGTAGGGGGTGGGCTATTTATAGCCACCGGGCAACTTGACCTGATTTGTCCGAAATGACCCTGGGTCACTAAGGAACTGACACGTGTCCCAACAGTCAGATTTCAAACACACGCGGCAGCTTGACTTGGGCTACAAGTAAAGCTGACTCATCCGACTCTGGATAAGATTTGCTCTCATTGTCTTCGCTCGAACACATAGGATTTGGTTGAGCATCACTTTAGTCACTCTGACTTTGTTCACTTGGACCCTACTTAACAGTGCGGTGGTTCCTATGAAACAACAAAGAAGAAAAGGAAACAACAAAACAACTAAGTCTTCGTGCTCCATAGTCTTCACACGATGTCTTCTCATGTCATAGTCTTCAACGTGAATAGCTTCATAGACCACCATTGTCTTCAATGTCTTCACACATTTTTAGGGGTCATCTCCGGTAGGTAAACGGAATCAATGAGGGACTACTGCCTTTGTTATCCTGCAATTCTCACAAACACATTAGTCCCTCAACCAGGTTTGTCGTCAATACTCCAAAACCAACTAGGGGTGGCACGAGATGCACTTACAATCTCCCCCTTTTTAGTGATTGATGACAACCTGGTTGAAGTTTTCAATGGGGATAAAAGTGTGTGAAATTGTAAAGGATTAAGATATTGTCTTCATAGGTGGCAAAAAGGCTCCCCCTGAAGATGTGCATATAAATGTTTTGCGTTGGAATGCAAATGCACATGGCAGGTTGTACTTGTGGAGATCCTCTTCACCATATGAAGACAATACATCATGCATGAATAGATATACATGAATATTGACATGCATAATGAAAAATGGACGTCTGCGGAATGACTTCGTGCAGGATTTATCATCGCACATGCGGAATTTATCATCGCATCACGTAATAGCGTAAAAGTAGCGCATTTACCATCAAGTTTAAGTGTTACAACTCAAAGAACCAAATGTATCAAAAGAGAGAGTTGTAAACATTAGGCAAAAGTATAGCAACCACCCATATGGACCCGCTTGAAGACTATCAACATATGCTTCTCCCCCTTTTGTCAGTAAGGACCAAAAAGGTATGAAGACATAGTCTCTACTCATTCCCATGAGGAGTAGGTGAGGCAGCAGGGTCGTCATTTAGGTTTGGTGGTGCAGACGAAGTTGGTGCAGTGCCGATACGCGCCGAAGTTGGAGGTGGTGAAGTAGCATCATCAGCGTCATCAAGGATACTGGCATTAACAATTGCCGCGAGGAGGAGTACTCTGAATCTTCAAGGGACGGGGTTCGACGCAAGACAGCATTCCTGGGAGGAGTGGTGTCGAACTTGAATCTTTCTGTGAAGCCATCATCTTGAAGATCAGCTTCAGCACTGAGCAATGTCAAACTCTTCTAGGACCGCCGACAGGTTTCATGAGTGATAAAGGCATTCTTGGTGGCAAGGTTGCAAATGCGATTGATATCCACCAAGAGGCATTGCATCTGACGCTTTAGCCAGTAATGATGCTTGTCATGTTTCTGATGCAAGGCCACGAGAAGCTCTCGGTCATTGAGCACACGAGATCGCTTCCGAGGCCTTGGAGCAATAGTGCTTCGTGGGTTTCAGATGTGCACGCATTTAGTATTGCCAGCCAGCGGATAAACACGAGAAGCAGCCTGAACACCTTCAACATGCTGAGAGAAACTCTGACAATCGACATTGTGAAGATAAATTGCCTCCTTGGCAGGCTCTGGGTAAATGGCTTCGACGGACATATCAACCTCTGGCAGAAATATGAGATGGTTGCGTGCAGAGGGCTGATAGTCAACAGCAGAGTGAAGCTTGATCAGTCGCATAACCCATGGAGCATAGAATTTCAAACCAAATATGTCTGAGCCAGATGCAGCAAATTAGCGAATGAAGAAATCCTGAGCATTGAAGTTGATGCCATTGAGAATATAGAAGACCAATGTCTTCATTGTGCCTTCCAGCTTTGCTGAGGAAGAATGTCCTTTGCTGGGCCATAGAGTTCGCCTGATAATGTGATAGATGGTGCGGGGCAGATACTCTAGGTCTTCAACAAAGAATTCCTTGGGATATTCAGCATCCTGTGGTAGTGGCTTCATCATACTCAACATTTGGCTCATGTTGGGGTCAAGCTTATGAAAGATGCTTTCCAACGCATTGTGGTGATGCTGACAACCAGGTTCATAAAGTTCACCTATAGTGTACAAGACAGTAAGCTCAATGAGATCAAGAGCTTTGGCTTCATGATGGACATTGCCTGTCATCCACTCAAGGACCCATGTCTTCGGATCACTGTTGTAGCCGCGAATGTGGAGAGTTGCATAGAATTGCAGCAGAAGCTCTTCATTCCAATTCTCCTTATCTGTCACAAACTGGAGAAGGCCTGCATCTCTGAAACAGTCAAGGGCTTCTTCTAAGCAGGGCAGGCCAGCAATGGCTTCAGAATCCAGACGCATATGAGGAAATATGTGCCCTTGATTGTATAGAACACAAGAGTAATAGTTGCGCTGCTGATAACTCCAGGACCAATCAGATGATATTCTTGGCTTGGAATATGGGTTCTTGGATCTATCGAAGAAGGTGTTGTGTGCAATGAAGCCATTGACATTGAATGATCCTGGTGCAGCTGCAATACCTGGAAACCTTGGTAGCCTCGGCTTTGGCCTCTGAACCTGTGGCCTATGCTCCACATGATAATCAAACTGTGGTCCGGGAGTAGGTGAAGGAACCAAAATTAGCCATCTGACAGTGACAAGCTCGCCTTGGTAAAATGCTTGCTCAATAGTGTGTGGCCTTGGTGGCGGAACCTGAGCAGTGGCATTAGCAAGGGTGTCAGGCTGCACATTTGTTGCAAGTGCATCATTGGCTTCATGCACGGTGTTCATGGCAGGCGCCACATTATCTTCAGCCATGACAACGTCATAGGCTTCAGTAGCGTTGATGGTGGCCGCCTCAGGATTTTCAACCTCCATCTAAGTAGCTGGAGGGTCGGACACAGACACGTTCTCCTCGAGAACATCTTCTTGGTTGGTAGGGGGTGTGGAAACATGTTCTTCTTCTTCATGGGGTTCTTGATTTTCCTCGGCTGATGCCGCCGGTAAGTCTTCAGCAGCATGTGCTTCTGACGCAGAGACATTCTCAGAAGGAGTGGCTTCAGGAAATTCTAGTTGTGCTGCCACATTGGGTTGCACTTCTCCTTCTGGAACGCTCGACGGAGCGACTTGTGGCCTTGGTCCTTCGCGAAGCCTGCGAAATGCGGGCGACGCCTTTGGAGTTGGAGTGGGATGGACCACATAGTCGTCGTCATCATCAAGCACCGGATTGGTGACTTCAAGTGGGGGAGTTTGAGGTGAGTCTTGACTTGGTGTAGCTGGTTGGGGGCGATCAGCCCATGAGGCATCCTAGGAGATTGGCGTCAAAGGACGACCAATACTGATGAGTTCGCTGGTCATGAGAACAAGCGATGATACCATTGGGCGCTCTATCTGAGGAAGGACTTCATCATCAACTACATTATCTTGGGGACCAATGTCTTCAGCTGTGATGGGGTCAACGGCTGGAAGTTCTTCAGCTTCAGGAGCCTCTGTGGAAGCAGGCTCATGAACTATCAACTGACATTCTTGGTGTTCGGATGCAGGTCGAGAAAAAGCGATGGGCTCGACAACGAGGGGCTCTGTGGGAGCAACCCGATATTTCTTCTTGGTCTTTCTCTTCTTGGTGGGTGGTGCATCGTCAGTGGTGTTCTTGAGTTTGCGCTTTCTGGCTTCGGCTTCAGCTGCCCTGGTTTTCTTCTGTTTTGAAGCCACTGTGGGGACCTTAGGCTTTGAGCCTGTCATACTGGCAGGGAAGACAATGCGAGGTTCTTCCCGCCTTGGTGCTTCAGTTTGGGCCACAACAGCTTCTTTTTCTTGGCAGCCAGCTTGGGGTCGATGCCAGGACGCCCAAGTGCCTTGCGCTTCTCAGCTTCATTGTAAGCTTGAACACACTTGGTAGCTAGATTGTTCATTCGCACTTCTTGCGAAACGCCTCCTTGAGGTCATGCAACATCAGCTTGAAGTTTTGAACATCAGCCACACTGAGCTTGGCCACAGGCTTCTTGAACTGTTCTTTCTCAAAATCAATTTTGTTCTTTAGTTCAACTATCCGCTGAGCCAGAGCCAGCTCTTGAGCAATGGTGCCTTGAAAGGAGATGCTGATGCCAATTGGGAGCTGAAGATCATCAAAGCTGAGATTGGGGTTGTCAAACCATTCATCAATGAAGTTATCCAGAATGTTTACGTCGAAGAGGGGCAGATCATTGAAGATCTTCGCCTCTTGCTTGCTCTTTATCAGCTGCTCAAGAGCATCATCTCCACACTCATCATCTGATGATAGATCAATGGCCTCGGTTTCGTTTCTCAGAACGGCAGCAGGTGTCAGGGCTTGACCAGAACTTTGAACATTTTTCTTATGTGTCTTCTCTTTCTTCTTGGAGATGCGAGAGAGATCTTCAGAATTGTTACTTGGAGCAGGAGGGGTAGTTGCCAATGGCTTCACTCGAGAGGCTTTTGGTGCAGCAGTAGGTTTTGAAGCCTTAGATTTCTTTTGCTTCTGCGGTTTAGGAGGAGGAGCTGGTGCATCATCAGAGTCAGCATCATCACTAGAGTGATCCACATTTGCTCCTTGGACGGCAATGTGAGTGATGAGGCCTTCGAGGTTGTAGAAGGGGCCGATTCGATTCTGTTTTCATTGGCTTCACCGGTGCCATCTTCCCGAGGAGCAGACGGACCTAGGTTGAAGTGAAGTCCAAATGCCTTCTTGTTCTTCACAGCAGAGTCTTTTGCAAACTTGAAGTTGCGCTTGAACAGATTGTCTTCACGACACCACAACAGAGATGAAGGGTCAGCATCCTCTGGCTGTGATCCGCGAACCATGCATGGATAGAAGCCTTGCTCAATAGCTTCAGTCTTGGACCTGCGAGGAAGATTTTTGTATAGTATATCTCCCCAGGGTTGCTTGATGGCATTCTTCTCGGCATACTCTTCAGTGACAAATCTGTACTTGAACCATTCCTCTGCCCAATATCTTCGAATCCATTGGATTCGATTCTTGCGTTCACCATAAGTCTCCTCTGGGTCTGTCTTGTATAGTTCATGCAGATCAGGTGGCAAATCTTTGTAAGTATTCCCACGGTGCTGTCTAACACCCTTTCTTGCTGACTTCTCTGTAGCCATGAAGCTTACCTGGAAAGGCTTCAGAGCTAGCAAAGGCTTCCGACGGCTGGTCAGACAAGAACTGGCTTCAGGAGAATTTATGTGACTCTGTAAGAATTCTGTAAATGAATGCAGACTATGAGAACCAAGGGATTCTCCCACGGACATGTACCTGTGACAGCATTAGAGGTGCAAGGGAAGGGGAAGAGGTCATATGCATTCTCAGAATATTTTGAAGATAAATCAGTTTTAAGACATTGACCTCATAACGCGAAGACATTCACTTATTTGTTGAGAGTTGGTTCCAGATTTGTATGAATCCAAGAATAAGTACAAGTGAGGAATCTAACTTGCAGAGAAGCATAAGTGAACAGACTAGGCATTGTATGAGATGCAGAAAGAGATAGATTCAACTTTGGAGATCTAGAAACCGCTTTTCGTGAAGAAGGATGAATCTATCAGATAAAAAATGGTAAAAAGTGAGTTTTAATTACCACACGAAGAACTGCTAGACGGAGCGAAGTTGGCGGCCGAGCAGTACGATCTTCCATGCCCTAACTTGGCGACAGAAGACACCTACGGCGGTGACGGAGAAGACGAGGTCCGCGGCCGGCGTGAGGACGGCGTCGGTGAAGTCGCGGCAGCTAAGCGCTTCGTCACCAGCGTCGTCGAGAGATAGCGGTGGCGCTAGGGTTTGCGAGAGGTGGCGAGGTGGAAGAATGATTTTGATCGTGATGTGATGGGTATTTATAAGGAAAGGGACGGCACATCGCAATTACGCAGGTGCCTCTGGCGGTTCACATCTGAAGGGCACGTGGCAAGCATGCAACACCTTGGAAGTTGTTCCATGTTCCCATGCATGCCTGGATTGTCGGGGTGGTCATTCCGAATTCTCCGGCTTTCAGGAAAAAGGGATATAGCATTAAAAACAGATATAAATGTTTGTCAGATTGACTTTAGCTTACAAGGTCTCAGTGAAGACAATCGACAGTTCTCAACAGAATGCATATGATTTGGACAGATAGAGTTGAGGTAGAAGCATAGATAGGTTAGGGCCCGATCACATTCACTTAGATCAAAAGATTCAGCACGAGTCATATCTATAAGTGAATGCTGTAGAGGACAGAACACAAATATGTATACGACCAAATCAACAAGATGAAGATAAACTTGAATATAAGTCAGGGATGAAGACAAATCAAATATGAATACTTTGCAATCAAAACGCCAAGGGAACCACTTCGAACAAAAGTTTCGTGGTGGCGTTACCCACCGTATAGGAAGTATTAGACCCAGACACGACGCACAATTATCGTGGTGCTCCGAAGTCAAATTCCGCATTAATGCATTGACACTTAGAGTGTATGTCTTCATTGATTGAAGATATACATTACTTCGTGTGTTGCACATCTAAGTCATCAAAATGCATAAGTTTTCGGATGTGTGTCCAATCATAGGACATTTGAGGATTCCAAGATATTTAGCTCACACCGCAGCTTGCAAAACCTTTTCTCATCCAAGGGCTTGGTGAAGATATCGGCCAATTGCTCTTCAGTGTTGATGTGAATGATATCAATATCTTCCTTCATGACATGATCTCTGAGAAAGTGATGACGAATTTCAATGTGCTTTGTCTTCGAGTGCTGAAAGTGCTAGTATCGACTAGAGGGGGGGGGGTGAGTAGGCGATTTTTATTGAAAGTCTTCAAATAATGATAGTTTCAAAGACAACCAGCAGAAATGACCTAATTGATATGCAGCAGAAGATAAACTACGATAAGCAAACCATAGTCAAGTATGCAATGATGTGAAAGTACATGACTAATAGCAGCTAAGTAGTAAGGATCAGGATGGAAGATAGTATGAAGCCAATCAACAGTAGTAGTCAAGCAATGAAGTCAAACAGGTACACAGATAGGCAATGACTTAATGAAGACAAACTTAAGTAAAGGAAGGGAGAGGATAGAACCAGTCACTTGTTGAAGACATAGGATTTGTTGGACCAGTTCGAGCTTTTGTGACAACTGACGCGTCTGTTAGGGAGGCTGAGATTCAACTCAAGACCGTGTCTTCACGTTATTCCCTTTGAGCTAAGGACACACAGTCCTCGCCCAATCACTCTGGTAAGTCTTCAAGGTAGACTTCCAAACCTTCACAGACTTTGTTCACTCGCAATCCACAATGACTCTTGGATGCTCAGAACGCGACGCCTAACCGGCCGGAGGATTCACAGTCCTCAAGTGTAATAACTCTTCAGTCACATGCATGTAAAGACTTCATGATGCCTAACACTCTTTGGCTCGGGTGTTTGGGCTTGGTCCTCGCAAGGATTTCTCTCTCAAAGGCTTCGAGGTGGGTTGCTCTCAAACGACAAAAGCCGTGCACTAACTCTGAGCAGCCACCAATTTATGGTGTAGGGGTGGGCTATTTATAGCCACCGGGCAACCCGACCGATATGTCCGAAATGACCCTGGTCACTAAGGAACCGACACGTGTTCCAACGGTCGATTTCAAACACACACGGCAACTTTACTTGGGCTACAAGCAAAGCTGACTCATCCAGCTCTGGATAAGATTTGCTCTCATTGTCTTCGCCAAGACATAGGATTTGGGTTGAGCATCACTTCAGCCATTCTGACTTAGTTCACTTGGACCCCACTTAACAATCGGTGGTTCCTATGACTCAACAAAGAAGAAAAGGAAACAAATAAACAACACGTCTTCGGCCCATAGTCTTCACTCAATGTCTTCTCATGTCATAGTCTTCAATATGATTATCTTCACATACCACCATTGTCTTCAATGTCTTGATACAGTTTTAGGGGTCATCTCCGGTAGGTGAACCGAATCAATGAGGGACACTACCTGCATTATCCTGCAATTCTCACAAACGCATTAGTCCCTCAACCAACTTTGTCGTCAATACTCCAAAACCAACTAGGGGTGGCACTAGATGCACTTACAAGTGCTAAACTGGGTTGTTGGCAATCTTGATGGCGCTCTCGTTGTCACAGTAGAGTGGCACATTCTTCAGGTGGATACCATAGTCCTTGAGAGTTTGCTTCATCCAGAGAAGCTAAGCACAACAAGATCCAGCAGCAATGTATTCGGATTCAGCAGTGGAGAGAGATACACAGTTCTTCTTCTTTGAAGACCAACAGACAAGAGATCGTCCCAGAAAGTGACATGTGCCAGATGTGGACTTGCGATCAACCTTGTCACTAGCATAATCAGCATCTGAGAATAAAACTAGATCAAACTCTGAGCCCTCTGGATACCATAATCCTAGTGTTGCGGTGTAAGCCATATCGAAGAATTTGCTTCACTGCTAAGTGATGCGATTCCTTTGGTGCCTCTTGGAATCGGGCACACATGCAAACACTAAGCATTATATCTAGACTAGATGCACATAAATAAAGCAAATAACCAATCATGGAGCGGTATACCTTTTGATCGAACTCTTTAACATTGGCGTCGGGACCCAGATGACTTTTGGTTGGCATTGGCATCGTGTATCTTTTGCAGTCTTGCATTCCAAACTTCTTCAGGCAATCTTTGAGGTATTTTTCTTGAGATATGAAGATGCCATTGCATTGCTGATGGATTTGGAGACCCAGAAAGAACTTCAGCTCGCCCATCATGGACATCTGATATTGCTCTTGCATCATGTGACCAAACTCATCGTTGTATTTCTTGTTGGTGCAGCTGAAGATAATGTCATCCACATAGATTTGGCACACAAATAGTTCACCATCGTATATCTTCGTGAAGAGTGTAGGATCTAGTGAACCAGGTTTGAAGCCTTTGCTCTTTAGGAAGTCTTTGACCGTGTCATACCAAGCACGAGGGGCTTGTTTGAGGCCATACAGTGCCTTGTTGAGCTTGTATACCATATCAGGATGTTTTGGATCTTCAAAGCCTGGAGGTTGTGCGACATATACTTCTTCTTCTATCTTTCCATTGAGAAAAGCAATGTTCACATCCATTTGATACAGAAGGATGTTGTGATGATTTGCATAGGCTAGCAGTGTGCAAATGGCTTCAAGCCTTGCCACCGGAGCAAATGTTTCATCGAAGTCAATCCCTTCCACTTGAGTGTAACCTTCTGCAACGAGATGAGCCTTGTTTGTGACAACTTGACCATGCTCATCTCTTGTCTTCAGGATGTTGTGATCATTTGCATAGGCTACCAGCATGCAAATGGCTGAGCATTGTCTTCAGGTTGATTAGGTGCAGAAATGATAAGTTCCTCTTCAGTCTGAGCTTCAGATAGTATGATCTCTCCAATTCCCATCTGCTTGATTGATTCACTTGGAGGCACTTCATCTAGCACATTTGGTAGGTGCTCTCTTTGCAAGCCGTTAGTCTCATTGAACTGCACATCCACAGTTTCAACCACTTTACAGTGAAAGAGGTTGAAGACTCTGTAGGAGTGTGAATCCTTTCTATAACCAAGCATAAAACCTTCATGTGCTTTCGATGCAAATTTTGAAGTGTGATGTGGATCCTTGATCCAGCACCTAGCACCAAATACTCTGAAGTAGCTTACATTTGGCTTCTTACCAGTCAGGAGTTCATAGGATGTTTTCTTTAGAAACTTGTGAAGATAAACACGGTTGATGATGTGGCATGCAGTATCAATGGCTTTAGGCCAGAACTTCCGTGGGGTCTTGTACTCATCGAGCATTGTTCGGGCCATCTCAATAAGGGTTCTGTTCTTGCGCTCCATGATGCCATTCTGCTGAGGTGTGTATGGAGCTGAGAACTCATGAGTGATGCCCATAGTATCCAGATAAAGGTCGAGGCCGGTGTTCTTGAACTCAGTGCCGTTGTCACTTATGATATGCTTGATCTTGATGCCATAGGTCGTCATGGCACGATTAGCAAAGCGTCTGAAGACATCCTACACTTCATTCTTGTAGAGGATTATATGCACCCAAGTATATCTTGAATAATCATCAACAAAGACGAAACCATAGAGGCAGGCAGTGGTAGTAAGGGTAGAGTAGTGGGTAGGGCCAAATAAGTCCATGTGTAGCAGCTCAAAGGGTTGAGATGTAGTCATGATTGTCTTCGAGGGATGCTTGGCCCTAGTCATCTTTCCAGCTTCGCAGGCACCACATAGATGATCCTTCTTGAACTTGACGCCTTCGATGCCTACGACGTGCTTCTTCTTCGCGAGAGTGTGCAATTTCCTCATGCCAGCATGCCCTAGCCTTCGATGCCAAAGCTAGCACTCTGAAGCTTTTGCTCGAAGACATACGGCCATCTGTGGTCCTGCTGAGAAATCTACCATATACAGATCATCTTTCTGATACCATTCAAAGACTAGAGACTTGTCAAATTCCATTAGCACAAGGCATCGATATTTTCCAAATAGCAAAATCATGTTTAAGTCATAAAACATTGAGACAGACATTAAGTTGAAACCAAGGGATTCAACAAGCATCACTTTATCCATGTGCTGATCCCTTGATATTGCAACTCTACCTAGACCCAATACCTTGCTTTTACCAGTGTCAGCAAATGTGATGTGACTCTTGTCTGATGGACGTAGCGTTGAATCCATCAGAAGACTTCGATCACCAGTCATGTGGTTAGTGCATCCACTGTCCATAATCCATTCTGATGTACGAGGTGTCATAGCCTACAGTGCAGTTTGGGGGATAGGCTTCACCAAGCGAGTTGTGAAGCATAAACATTTGACGAACAAGTGGAACATGCAAATTCAGATCTTGGTTAGGATAGATAGGATGAGTGTCAAGGAATCCCGGAGCGAAATATATAGTAAGACCATTTGGGCATTTTATCTTGCGCCCCACAAGATGTTTAAGGTCCCCAGCATTAGTATTGGACTCCTTTGATTTCCGGCTGGAGACCTTTCCCTGCAAAAGAGAGTTAAGTTTTCTTAACCACCCACATTTTCAGGGGTGGCTTAGAAGCAATAAGTCTAAGTGTAGCATCTGAGAACTTCGGCTTTGGAGCCCTAGTATATAGCCTTGCAGGAGGTGAATAATACTCATAGGAATAAGCAGAAAAGTTCTTAGTTCTATGAACATAGCGGTTTGAGGAAACACACTCATATTCATGTGTCTGAGTATGACTTCCCTACAAACCATTGACGTTAGGGTGACTCAGATGAGTCATCGGTCTGTATGAAGATTTTGGACCATATGAAGCCTTTGGTATGGGGTTTGTCTTCTTCACAGGTGGTGTCATGATGACATTCACTGGAAGATTCTCAAGACAACTTTTGGGCACCCATATCTTCTTCATAGGTGGCCCATTCCTGCAGTTAGTACCAATATACCTGGCAAACACTTCGCCATTCTAATTCTTAAACAGTTTATAGTTTGCATCAAAGGAATCATCAATGATAATGGGGTTAGCACAAGTGAAACCAGATAAGGTGGATGGATCTACTAAAGGTTCCTTTGCAGCAACCCATGTAGTTTTGGGGTACTGCTCAGGCTTCCAGTACGACCCATCAACATTCATTTTCCTCTCGAACCCAACACCCTCTTTCCTAGGGTTTCGGTTCAGGGTCTGCTTTTTGAGGACATCACATAATGTCTGATGCCCTTTGAGACATTTGTACATCCCTATCTCAAGCAGTGTCTTCAACCTAGCATTCTCATCAGCAATAGTAGTGGTATCTGTCAGTGCATCTAGTGCCACCCCTAGTTGGTTTTGGAGTATTGACGACAAACCTGGTTGAGGGACTAATGTGTTTGTGAGAATTGCAGGATAACACATGTAGTAGTCCTTCATTGATTCGGTTTACCTACCGGAGATGACCCCTAAAAATGTGTGAAGACATTGAAGACAATGGTGGTCTGTGAAGCTATTCACGTCGAAGACTATGACATGAGAAGACATCAAGTGAAGACTATGGAGCACGAACACTTAGTTGTTTCGTTGTTTCCTTTTCTTCTTTGTTGACTCATAGGAACCACCGCACTGTTAACTGGGGTCCAAGTGAACAAAGTCAGAGTGACTGAAGTGATGCTCAACCAAATCCTATGTCTTCAAGCGAAGACAATGAGAGCAAATCTTATCCAGAGTCGGATGAGTCAGCTTTACTTGTAGCCCAAGTCAAGCTGCCACGTGTGTTTGAAATCTGACCGTTGTGACACGTGTTAGTTCCTTAGTGACCCAGGGTCATTTCGGACAAATCAGGTCGGGTTGCCCAGTGGCTATAAATAGCCCACCCCTACACCATAAATTGGTGACTGCCCAGAGTTAGTACACGGCTTTTGTCATTTGAGAGCAACCCACCGTCGAAGCTTTTGAGAGAGATCCTTGTGAGGACAAAGCCCAAACCACCCAGAGCCCAAAGAGTATTTGGCATCATCAAGTCTTTCGTCGCGTGATCTCAAGACTTGTTACACTTGAGGACTGTGAATCCTCCAAATGGTTAGGCGTCACGCTCGAGCATCCAAGAGTCATTGTGGATTGCCGTGAACGAAGTCTGTGATGGTTCGAAGTCTACCTTGAAGACTTACCAGAGTGATTGGGCGGGACTAGGTGTCCTTAGCTCAAGAGGAATAAGGTGAAGACGCGGTCTTCGAGTTGAATCTCAGCCTCCCTAACCCGACGTCACAGCTTGTCACAGCCATCGAATTGGTCGAACAAATCCTCGTCCTCCGGCTCTTGGTTCTATCTCTCACTTCTCTCTACTTACAGTTTGTCTTCGTGAAGTCATTCCCTGCTTGCATTATCTGTTTGGCTTCACTATATGACTACCTGTTCTGATTGGCTTCATACTATCTTCCATCCTGATCTTTACTACCTAGCTGCTATTAGTCTTCGTGCCTTCACTTCATTGAATACTTGACTATGGCTTGTCTAGTGTAGTCTACCTTCCGCTGCATACGAATAGTGACGTTTCTATTGTTTGTCTTCGAAACTCCCACATTTTGAAGACTTTCATAAAAATCGTCTATTCACCCCCCTCTAGTCGATCACTATCCCTTTCAATTGGTATCAGAGCAAGGTACTCCCTTGTTCTGTGTGATTCGGTTTAACCACCTGGAGTTTTAGCTATGTCGACTGCAGTGATAATCAAAATCTCCGCTGCGTGCCCCATCTTCGATGGCACTGAATATCCCTACTGGAAGAATAGGATGTGCATGCATATTGAAGCCATTGATGTCGATCTATGGTATGTCATCAAGAACGGTGTTCCCAAGACTGTTGAAGGTGTCACCCCTGTTGATGTCAAGAAGTTCATTCAACTAGACTCTACCGCCAAGAACATCATCTGTGGTCATCTGACCAAAGGACAGTATGGCCGTGTGAGTGCTCTGGAAATGTCCAAGCTAGTCTGGGACTGGCTCTCCAAGGTCAATGTTGGCGTCTCAACTCAGCGAGATCAACGGATCAGTACTCTCCGCAACCTCTTTCACCGCTTCAAGAGACACGACAATGAGAATGTTCAGCTGATGTTTGAGCGCCTCACTGATATCACAAATGAGCTCCAAGCACTTGGCACCACTGAGATTACGAAGCATGAAATAGTGAAGACACTACTGAGATCTCTTGACATCTCATTTGACACCTTAGCCCTGATGATACAAGAACGCCCTGACTTCAAGACACTCGATCCGTCTGACATACTTGAGAGGCTCAACACACATGAGTACCAGCTATCTGAGAAACGAGATATCTATGGCCCCAACTATGGCCAAACTCGCACTTTGAAGGCAAAGGTTGCTGCTTCCTCATCTGAAGAAGAATCAGACTGCAGTCCTGGTGATCCTGAAGACATTGGAAAGGAGCTTGCTATGCTTGTGAAGAAGTTCCAGAAATTCACCAAGAAGAAAGGCTTCAGAAAGTCTTCACGATCCAGCTCAAGGAATGATGAAGCTTATGCTTATGACCACAACAAGAGAACCAGTACAAGTGCAAGAAACCTACTCACTACATCTTTGAGTGTCCACAGTGGGACGATGAGAAGAAGAAGAAGAAGAAGAAGAAGAGCAAAGAATATGACTCTGATGACAAGAAGAAGAAGAAATCCTCTTCTTCCAAGTCTTCTTCCAAGTCTTCATCACACAAGAAGAGCTCATCTGGCAAGGCTCGTGCTTTTGTTGGCAAGGAAATGGATTCAGAGGAGGAGTCAACTTCTGAGGAGGCGGAGGTGGAGTCTGAGGAGGAGTCTGACTCTGGTGTTGCTAGTCTGGCTATAGCTACAGCCTACGTTGCCGGTCCATCTTCAACACCGAAGACAATGGCTCCGTCACCAACGCTGATGATAATGACAAGGACGACTCGCCACCCACCTACTACTTCATGGCATGTGGTGCCAAGGTAAAATCACGCGATGCTTACTTTCAAACATCAAGTGAAGATGACTCTGATGGTGAATCCAAACCTAGTTACAAAACACTTGCTAAAATTGCAACTGAACAACAGAAAGCTATGGAACATACTCAAAAACGGTTAGACAAAAGCGATGACCTGTTGGACGCGAAAATGACCAAGTCTCAGTCCTTAATTGAAGACATCAAAAATCTTCATGTTAAGTACCAGGAACTTGAAGGTCAACATGAATCGCTCTCAACTTCTCATGAAAAGCTTTCCTATGATTATCTTCAAAGGAAGTAGGAACTTGAGAAATTGAGATCGGCTCATGAAGATCCTCAAAAGGAGAACGAGTCACTTCGCGCTCAACAGATCAGTCCCACTCAGGAAGGATTTGAACCACCATGGCTAAAATGCATTGAGCATGATAACGCTACCTCTGTTGCTGAATGTTCCACTGCTACTACTGTTTCAATATCTTCAACTGCTGATGTGGTAACTAACCTGTCTACTGAGGATATCACTACTATTGCTTATGAGAATGCCAGGTTGAAGACACTGCTTGAGACAGGGATGTACAAAAGTCTCAAAGGGCATCATACATTATGTGAAGTCTTCAAAAAGCAAATTCTGAACTAAAACCCTAGGAAAGAGGGTGTTGGGTTTGAGAGGAAAATGTATGTTGATGGGTCGTACTGGAAGCCCGAGCAGTACCCCAAAACCACAGGGGTTGCTGCAAAGGAACCTTCAGTAGATCCATCCACCTTGTCTGGTTTCATTTGTGCTAACCCCATTATCATTGATGAATCCTCTGATGCAAACTATAAACTATTTAAGAATCTGAATGGTGAAGTGTTTGCCAGGTATATTGGTACTAACTGCAGGAATGGGCCACCTATGAAGAAGATATGGGTACCCAAAAGCTGTCTTGAGAATCTTCCAGTGAATGTCATCATGACACCTCCTGTGAAGAAGACAAACCCCATACCAAAGGCTTCATATGGTCCAAAAGCTTCATACAGACCGAGGACTCATCTGAGTCACCCTAACGTTAATGTTTTGCAGGGAAATCATACTCAGACCCATCAATATGAGCGTGTTTCCTCAAACCGCTATGTTCATAGAACTAAGAACTTTTCTGCTTATTCCTATGAGTATTATTCACCTCCTGCAAGGCTATTTACCAGGGCTCCAAAGCGAAATTCGGATGTCTGCACTTAGACTCATTGCTTCTAAGCCACCCCTGAAAATGTGGGTGGTTAAGAAAACTTAACTCTCTTTTGCAGGGAAAGGTCTCCAGCCGGAAATCTAAGGCGTCCAAAACTAATGCTGGGTGTCGTGGTTCTAAGTCTGACAATAGAATGGGGGTAGGTATGGAGAGGCAAGATCTTAGCTATGGAGCAGTTGTACAGACAAGGGATTTACGAGTTCAGGCCCTTCTCGGAGGAAGTAATAGCCCTACATCTCGGAGCCCGGAGGCGGTCGACTGGAATATGTGTGTATAGATTACAGGGGTTCGAACCCCTTACACTGAGGAGGGGGTGGCTTATATAGTGTCCGCTAGACCCCTCCGGCCCTCAGTTATGCAGGGCTTTAAAGTACATAAATGTTTGGTGTTACAGGAAACGCCCTATGTAAAGTGTCATCAATGCCATAAAGACTACTTAATTACATACCGTTTGGATACAGAGTGACTCTTGATCTCCTAGTGGTCGAGTGAGTCTTCATGGTCGAGTCCTTCGAGTCCGTCGAGTGAAGTCTCTCTTGGTCGACTGGAAGGCAGCTTCTTCTGAGGATGTCCTTGGGAAGGGTACTTAAGACAGGTCTGTGACCCTACCCTAGGTACATGACTTCATCATTAGCCCCCGAATGGATCGAGGTTTGAGTGAGGAAGGAGTTGATAATTTTTCCGACCTGTTTTTGTGTTCTAAAAATGTCTCATTTTGGACCAATAATCTTTTTGATGATGGCAGCAACTGTTCTTTCAGTCGCCTTGATCCATTCCTCTCTTCTGTCGAGTGAACTTTTGAACTTAGTAAACTTTCGAGCGACGGATCGCAGGAAATCTACCGTCTGACAGATTGATCTGATGTTAGCGGATTTTGTGGGATCCGAATTTTGGGAAGCACGCTGGGCGGGCGGATCATGGCGCTTCGGTGGATAAGGCGTAACGCCGATTTCAGCCCGCCTTTTTCGCCACGTATCACACGTGCGCGACTGTTTCGGGATGTGATAGGATTGCCCGGGCCTACTTGTCAGCCACTCGGAAGCGTCCTTATATAAGGCGCCGGGCGAGGGTTTTTGAACAGTGCGTTCCTATTCCCCTCTCTTCCCTCTTCGCCTCCGCCCGCTGCGTCTGCTCTCGCCTCCTCCCATCCACTCCTCACGTGCTTCACCGGCACAATGGTGAAGGAGAAGACGGCGGCCTTGGAGCGCGTGAAGAAGGTGACGGTGACGGGGAAAGCGAAGGGAAGGGCATCCAGTCGGGGTGGATCTTTGTCAAGGTCCCGCCTGCCGCAAGGTTGGGTCCAAGGGGATTGGATCCGCTCGACCATCACTGAGACGGATCTCAATGACCTGGCCAACGAGGGTCTGATCCCTCACGGGGCAGCGAGGCTCCCGGGGACCGAGTGGCAACCGCAGCCGCAGGAGGGTGAGTGCGCTCTTCTAGCTACTCACATAGACCGTGGGTTCTCTCTGCCGCCGAGTGTTTTCTTCTGAGGGTTCCTAAATTTCTTTAGGGCGCAGCTCCACCATTTCAATCCAAATTCCATTGCCTATCTTGCTGCTTTCGTGTCCATGTGCGAGAACTTCCTGGGTTGTCGACCACACTGGGTCTCTTTACACATATTCACCGCCGCCACAGACGGTGAAAAAGGCGAGTCCGGATGATGAGAGGACTAAGGTTATTCAAATGTGCGGGGGTCTTGGGATTCAGATGAGGAGCAAGAGTACTTTTCCGGCCATGACCCTTCCCGAGTCGGTCAGAGGATGGCAGTCGACTTGGTTCTACTGCCAAGACGAGTCGACGCCGGGGCAGTCGACTGGTCTTCCTCCATTTTCCATGGACCGAGTGAACAAGCCCTCTTCTCTGAAGGTGCTTCCTGAAGAGAAAGCCCAAGTAAAAATGTTGATGGAGCGTGTAGTCCAGCTCGTTCGGGACGGAGTGACGGGCATGGACCTTTTGGAGGTCTTCCTTAGACGGCGCATCCAACCGCTTCAGTACCGAGGCCACCCGATGTGGCTGTACTACGAAACCGAGGATGAAACTCGGGTCCATCCAGAAGAAGTTGACGTCGCCACACTGGAGAGGTGGATGACCGCAATCACTGGGAATAAGGACAACCCTCAAGGGGCCAGGAGGATTCCACCGCTCGACCATACCTACACTCCGGACACGGTATGCCCACTTTATCCTCAATTGTAATCTTGCTTTATTCATTCTGCTTTGCTGCAAATTGGTTGATTGACCTTTGTTTTATTTTGTTGTCTGTCAGGCCACCACTGAGTTATACTTGATGCCCAATGGAGCGCAGACGCCGACTGAGGAGGAAGGAAGTGGGGGCGAAAGCCCGAAGGAGTGGGATTCGGATGCTGCTGATGATGATGAGGGTGATGACTCTGGTGAGGAGGAAGAGGAGGAGGAGGAGGAGGAAGTTGGACCTCCTCGCTCAAAAAGACGCTCAAAGCTTGTCCATGACCCTGCGACCGAGCGTGGTAAGGGGGTCTCGACTGTCGCGTAGTCGACTAAGCGCCCTCGGACCACTTCTCCGGTGCCGACTGAGAAAGCTCCGAAGCAATCTCGAGTGGTGCCGTCGAAGCCGGCGAAACTCTTGCCGAAGGTGAAGATGGTGATTCCCACTATATCAGGGTAATGGTGCTACTCGAGTCTTCTTGTTCCACATGAATTTATCCTTGGTCGACTAGTGAGTCAACCGACTGACTTCTGGAATTGCAGCGCTGCTACTTCTGATACTTCGGCCAGGGCTGAAGATCATGAGATGGAAGACGCTGCTACTTCTAAACCTGGTATGACCTTTATAGTTCCATCTTCAGTCGATCGACTCGTCGTCTCTAATTGTTGATTCTTTTCTGCAGCTCCACCTAACATTGTTACTGACCTTCCTGACGACGACGATGAAGAACCAGTGAGGCAGAGGAGAAACAGGAAAACGTCTGCTGGCAAGGCGACTCAAGACGTGCCAGCACCTGAGACGCTGGTCGCAGAGGGAGAGAACGTCATTCGGCCTACCGTATCTTTTTCGGTGCCATTGACGAGTGCTCGCCCCTCGTCGTCGAGTGCTGCTCAGCCTTCACTTTTCTCGACCCACTACGTCCTGGAGGACCAAGCGATCTTTGCGAAGAAGCAATACGCCAGCAGAGTCATGATGGAGCAAGTGAAGGCCATTCGAGAAGCCAGCCAGCAGCCTATGACGCCAGCTTCAGCTCTTCGAGTAATGTTCAGTCGACCGGTCACCGCTGCTCATAGGGATATGATATCTGAAAATTCTTCTTCTGAAATTCCTAGTGATTGTCCCACACCCACCGGGTGTGTCGATTGAAATTCGGGTTAGTGGGGCACGCTGAGTGCACCCAAGGGTGTAGTCCCCAAGGCTATGGTGGATCGGCGGCGATCGACCATAGTCTTTGTGTCTTAAGTTTTTCCTTTATTCGACTAGGTCGAATGGATTCATAGACCGGTGGGGGCACGCTGAGTGCACCCACTGGGTGTAGTCCCCGAGACTGTGGTCGACTGCTGGCAGTCGATTACAGTCTAAAGAAAGCCTCCTGTTTTTTTTGTTAGGGCTAGTGGGGGCACGCTAAGTGCACCCACTGGGTGTAGTCCCCGGGACTATGGTCGAATGCTTATATTCGGCCGTAGTCTTAGAAACGCTATGATTTTTCCTTAATCACTCAGAAGTGAATTGTCTTTGACATCTGTCGATTGATTGTCCGTAGAAATCCTGCGACCTTGCGGCTCGTTATACTGAGTTGGAGAACAAACACATCCAGCTTGAGCTTGACCTGAAGCTGGCCCAAGAGAACTTAACGAAGGCGAAGGAGGAAGCTAAAGGTATGTTTGGTGAGGCCTTCGACGACTGCCTTTGCCCCTCGTTTGTTTCAGTCGTCCCTCTACCAGAACTTTGCAGCAAAGTGAGGGATGCCCCAAGAAGAAAGACCTTGAGTTGGCTGAAATGCAGAAAGCAGCTTTAGAGAAAACCAAGCTCGCAGATGAGAAGCTGGCTTCGATCACCAAGCTTGAAGAAGAAAACTCCAATCTGAAAGCTGCTCTTGATGCTGCCAACAAAGAGGTCACTCGATTGAAAAGTGATAAGATTGCCCTGAGAGACAAGGCTAGTGAATTGGTGGGAAAGAAGAACGATCTGGAGGCTTATCTGGGCGGACTCGCCAAGAAGCTATTCCTCATGCTTGAAGGTAATCTTTTGTATTAAAAAGATATTTTAACTGTGATCTTTCCATCCGACTGTTGTCTTGACTCGGTGGTTGTGCTTGCAGAATTTTGCCAAAACTTTGAAGAGGAGACTGGTCGACTGGAAATAAACCTGGATCCCATCAACTCTCCTGTGAAGGATGAAGTCGCCATGAATATGCTCCGGCTCGAATCTCATGTTGCTGCCGTCGTTGATTATCTCGCAAGGCTGAAGGTTGCCACTTCCCGCATCGACACCACACTCTGGCCCAGAGAGACGCTCCAGAATGACCTCGAGTCTCTGATGACTCGACTGAACACGGTCCCAAGTCGAGTGCAGGAGTGGAAGAAGTCTTCTGCCAGGTGTGGCGCAGACGTTGCCCTATCTCTGGCTCGCGTTCACTGCAAGGATGCACGAGAGGACGAGCTGGCGGCTCTTAGGGTTGCTAATACCAAGAAGCACGATTTTCGGTCTTTCATGGAAACCTTCATCGCTGCTGCCACTCGGATTGCAGATGGAATCGACCCGGATGAGTTTTATTGCACCTTCCAGCCCTCCACAGGAGGGGTAAAAAACTTCTGAGCTTGATTCTTTTAAATTTGCCTTGTTATGCCAAGTGATTTTTGTAACCGACAAACCTTAACTGGCTTAGCGCCTGAGCACTTTCGATTCCGTTAGGTGTTATCCGAACTTGGATTTGACTTATAAATATGCTTGCATTTGGTTTGAGGTGTCTTTTGCAGGTTAAATCGAGGTGCTTATTGCAATCGACTTTTTCTCCAATACACTTAGGCAGGTATTGGGCTGCAGCTAAGTCCCCGAGTGGGAGGTCTGCTCTCCACTCGGTAGGATTTACAAAACTTAGGCGAGCACTGGGCTGCAGCTAAGCCTCCGAGTGGGAGGTCTGCTCTCCACTCGGTAGGATTTTCAAAACTTAGGCGAGCACTGGGCTGCAGCTAAGCCCCCGAGTGGGAGGTCTGCTCTCCACTCGGTAGGATTTTCAAAACTTAGGCGAGCACTGGGCTGCAGCTAAGCCTCCGAGTGGGAGGTCGGCTCTCCACTCGGTAGGATTTTCAAAACTTAGGCGAGCACTAGGCTGTAGCTAAGCCGCCGAGTGGGAGGTCGGCTCTCCACTCGGTAGGATTTTCAAAACTTAGGCGAGCACTGGGCTGCAGCTAAGCCTCCGAGTGGGAGGTCTGCCCTCCACTCGGTAGGATTTTCAAAAACTTAGGCGAGCATTGGGCTGTAGCTAAGCCCCCGAGTGGGAGGTCTGCTCTCCACTCGGTAGGATTTTCAAAACTTAGGCGAGCACTGGACTGCAGCTAAGCCTCCGAGTGGGAGGTCTGCTCTCCACTCGGTAGGATTTTTATGGCGTCTCTCTAAAGAATAAGGCGTTAATCGACCTTGTCTTTCTTATGGAGAACACATTATACTTGTGGCGTAGCTCAGAAGGAGAGGGTGGCGGTCGACCTGCACCTCGTCCCCCTTGCGGAGCGCACGTTGTACTTGTGGCGTAGCTCGGAGGAGAGGGTAGCAGTCGACCTGCACTTCGTCCTCCTTGCAGAGTGCACGTTGTACTTGTGGCGTAGCTCGGAGGAGAGGGTAGCAGTCGACCTGCACCTCATCCTCCTTGCGGAGCGCATGTTGTACTTGTGGCGTAGCTCGGAGGAGAGGGTAGCAGTCGACCTGCACCTCCTCCCTCTTGCGGAGCGCACGTTGTACTTGTGGTGTAGCTCAGAGGAGAGGGTAGCAGTCGACCTGCACCTCGTCCTCCTTGCGGAGCGCATGTTTGAATTTGTACTTAGGCAAGTGTTTAGACTGCAGCTAAGCCTCTGAGTGGGAGGCTGACTCTGCACTCTGTAGGATTTTTGAAACTTAGGCGAGTACTTGGACTGCAGCTAAGCCCCCGAGTGAGAGGCTGGCTCAACCACTCGGTAGGATTTTATTGAAACTTAGGCGAGTACTTGGACTGCAGCTAAGCCCCTGAGTGGGAGGCTGGCTCACCACTCGGTAGGATTTGATTGAAACTTAGGCGAGTACTTGGACTGCAGCTAAGCCCCCGAGTGGGAGGCCGGCTCACCACTCGGTAGGAATTTATTGAAACTTAGGCGAAACGGATTCGCAGCTAAGCCCCCGAGTGGGAGGGAGGCTCTCCACTCGGCAAGGATTTTTTTTACAAACTTAGGCGAGACAGATTCGCAGCTAAGCCACCTGATGAAGTCATGTACCTAGGGTAGGGTCACAGACATGTCTTAAGTACCCTTCCCAAGCACATCCTCAGAAGAAGCTGCCTTCCAGTCGACCAAGAGAGATTTCACTCGACAGACTCGAAGGACTCGACCATGAAGACTCACTCGACCACTAGGAGATCAAGAGTCACTCTGTATCCATACGGTCTGTAATTAAGTAGTCTTTATGGCATTGATGACACTTTACATAGGGCGTTTCTAGTAACACCAAACCTTTATGTACTTTAAAGCCCTGCATAACTGAGGGCCCGAGGGGTCTGGCGGACACTATATAAGCCACCCCCTCCTCAGTGTAAGGGGTTCGCACCCCTGTAATCTATACACACATAATCCAATGACCGCCTCCGGGCCGAGACGAGGGCTGTTACTTCCTCCGAGAAGGGCCTCGAACTCAGAAATCCCTTTGTCTGCATAACCGCTCCATAGCTAAGATCTTGCCTCTCCATACCTACCCCCATTCTACTGCCGACTTAGAACCACGACGGTTGGCGCCAACCTTGGGGCAGGTGTCTTAGCGATTTTGAGAAGTTGCAATTGTTCCAATTGCCTTCATCATGGTTTCGTGGAGTTTTGCTGAGGGTCGCGAGATCCGCCTCGCTGCCACCTTCATCGCCGATTTACTCCGCTTGGCTCTAGGAGGCTCCACTCGACATCGACACGCTCCCCGTCCGCGGTGCGATGCATTTTTGAGCGTGTGTCCGCGGTATTCTGCTGCGACAACCGCCGACCAGACGCCGACTCAGATCATCCTCCTCGCTGTCTCCCGCCAAAGACAAGCGCTCTGGTCGGTCGAGGCTCCATCGGTGGGTGAGGCACGCAGGGCTCGCCAATCGCCACCACCCAAGTCGCGCAATCGAGCCCGACGAATCTCTATGGCTTGTTCGATCCGCCGACCGGCTCAGAGAGAGCGCATCCGAAAAGCGACAAAGAGTGATTCAGCGGTGGAAGTCTTGATGGTCAATGGGCCTCGTAGCCCTCCCGGCTTCCCCCGCGATGATGAGACGGACGGTGGAGGCGACCCCGCTCAGGCCCATGAGGAATATCAACCCGAGCCACTTACTTCCCTGCAAAGGGAAGAACTTCGCCGCAGGAATGTGGATGCTCTGCATACTCCCATCGCCGGAGAAACTCCCGAGGCTCGTGCCTTGGAAGAAGCGCGTTTGGCCAACTTGGCTGAGCGCACTCGACTGGAGAACCTCCAGCGAGCACTCGACGAGCGCGCGTGACAACGAGTACCCGACTCCAGTCGATGTCAACTCTTTCCGCAACCGACTCAGGTATATCAAACCCCGATTCAAAATTTAGCAGCTGCAACCCGTATAGCAGAGTTAATTCAGCCCTCTCGATCGAGGTCGGCATGTGCTTGATGCAGATCGTGATTTGCTCCGAGCAGCGGAGATCGAATTCAGCCAGTGTCACGCCATGCAACAGATTCACAATGATCCGCTGCTGCGAATACAGCTTCATTCGCTCACAGCCCAAGATCGCCTTCGGGCGTGAGGGACGCGAGGTTCATGAGGATGATTCGAGCGTTTACTCACTCAAATCACCGGAACGTGGAAGCGCATATGGATGATATTGTGGTCAAATTACGAAAGGGTTCCGACCTGCTGACCGACCTAGCCAAACATTTGCCAATCTCGGGAGGTATGATATCAAGCTCAATCCATCAAAGTGCACATTCGAGTTCCAGTGGAAAGTTACTCGGTTTCGCTTCAATGAGGAATCGATGCTAACCTGTAAAAGTTGGCACTATACTCCGAATGAAACGCCTACGGCGAAAGTGCACGATGTCCGTGGCTTACCGGATGCTTGGCCACGTTAAGTCGATTCATCTCGCCTCGGTGAAAAGGCATTGCCTCTTTACCGATCGATGAAGAAGGCGCATAAGTTCGAGTGGACTCGTGGTCGATGCAAAGATTTGCCGAGCTAAAAGCTCGCTCTCCACCCAGCCGGTGCTTGCTGCTCCAATTAGCAAAGAGCCTCTGTTGCTTTATATTGCAGCCATAGGACAAGTCGTCAAGATAAAGGTTTACGGTCGAAGGAACAAGAAGGAAAGCCTTCAAAGTTCAAAGGCTCAAAGATATTATCTTTCAAGTTTTGACTCCATCAAAGCAAAGATATCCTCATTATCAGAAGCTTGTGTATGGGTTCTACATGACCACAAAGAAGGTTGCTCATTATTTCTCTGATCATTCCATTATAGTCGTCAGTGACGCTCCACTTTCAGAGATTCTGCACAACAGAGATGCAACTGGTCGAGTGGCGAAATGGGGGATTGAACTCCTTCCCCTTGATATCATGTTTGAGGCAAAGAAAGCCATTAAGTCCCAAGCAATAGCAGATTTCCTTGCCGAGTGGATTGAACAGCAGCAGCCGACTCAAGTTCACTCAGAGCATTGGACCATGTTCTTTGATGGCTCTAAGATGTTAAATGGTTCCGGTGCTGGGGTACTCTTGGTTTCCCCCAGAGGAGATAAGCTCAGATATGTGCTCCAGATTCACTTTGATTCCTCCAACAATGAGGCAGAATACGAGGCCCTTTTGTATGGGTTGTGCATGGCCATTTCACTCGGCGTCCGTCGCCTTATGGTTTATGGCGACTCAGATTTGGTGGTCAACCAAGTGATGAGGCACTACTAGGAAAAGGCATGCTAGTGGCGCACCAGTTTTGCCTTCTAATGGCGCATGGCTGGTGCGCCACTGGCATCACGCCATTAGAATTTCTTTCTAATGGCGCACCACATGTGCGCCATTAGAATCAGAGTTTCTAATGGCGCTTTTGGCGATGCGCCATTAGTACGCCACAAGGCGCCACTATTATCTCTGCTATACTTACAGTAAAGACATTGTAGTCGCCATTAGTAACAACTTTTTAATTCTTTTCTTCTTAGTCTCATGTCACTATTTCACATATGAGATATTCAACACATATATATGTACAACAAGCATCCATATAGCAATCATATCCAACACACAAGTTTCATCATATATACATACGCATATAGCCAACACATAGTTCCGCTGTTACAAAAGTTTCACATTGTTCATCCAACACCGTTATCCATCAATTCACAAAAGTTTCACATTCATACAAAATAAAAACAGAAATGGAAAAGAAGCACCCCATCCACGCAAGCTTCCGTCAATTAAATCAAATCTGCAAAATGATAAACAAGAAGTTAGAAGAAGAAAAGAAGAAGACTAGAAGAAGAATAAGAAGAGTTTTGGAAAAGAAGAAGATTAAGAAAAGACTATAAGCTTATTATGTAAACTTGATCATTTTGTGCTAACATAAGTTATTTTGGAGCTAACCTATAGGAAACTAAGCATATAAGGTCTAAGTTAGTATATTAGAGCCAACTTAGGTAAAATGAAGCTAACCTATGTCATTTTGGAAAAGAAGAAGATTAAGAAAAGACTATAAGCTTATTATGTAAACTTGATCATTTTGTGCTAACATAAGTTATTTTGGAGCTAACCTATAGGAAACTAAGCATATAAGCTCTAAGTTAGTATATTAGAGCCAACTTAGGTAAAATGAAGCTAACCTATAGGAAACTAAGCATATTAGAGATAACATAGGTAACTAAGTATATATATATATCATTTTGGATAGCTAACCTATAGGAGATCTGACATACCTGACAAAGTAGGCAGTTCTTCTCCTTCTTCTCCTTCATCTCCCTGATGCGCCTAGAGCGGCGAGGCTGTGGAGGCAGTGGAGGTAGTGGGATGTAGTCTTCTACCAAATTTTTAGTTCTATGTTGCATTTTTAGTTCCTGATGTTAACAAGAGTGTTTGTCAAAAGGAAAAACAAAGTTCATGGCAGTGTAGCTAGCTTCTCATGCATCCCTCTTATCATCTAGCTAGCTAACTCTTGAATCCATGGGTGTCCAAGATTTTCTTTATAATTATTAGTATATCATCGTATGAACAGATAAATCTTAAAAAAAATTATGAACAGAGAGAAAAAGAAAGGAAAGAACAAGAGCAAAGAGTACTACTACTAGCTAGCTAGCTGGTCTCGATCTAGCTTCTCGCATGCATTTCTCTCAATTTTGTTATACTTAAACACTACAAGGAATTATACTTTGTCATAGCTATTAGTCTTTGGACTAAGGGCACTAGCACACTAGTAAGTGATAGGCAACCATCCTACATGGAAATGTGAAGAGTTACATGGATGAGTACCAGCTCTAAGTGAAGGCTCAATGGATTCAAGATCAACCGATCAAGTTGCCCAAACCTGCAAGGAAAAGAGAGAATAATGATTTGAACTGCTTCGATGGCATACATAAGCATAAGTTCAGTCCCCAAATCAAGCATGGTTTCTTCGCCCATCTAAACAACCACCACCACAAGGAGCAGATGTAGATAACTCACTCAAAAAGACTAATAAACACCATTCAGATGGATCACTTCCTTTTAACCTTACTAATGATATATATGGTCCCTTATTGCAACATTGCTAATAGAGGATGACATCAATTTGCTAAAATAGCTATAATAGAACACGATAGTCAATCAGCTAGAGAGCTTACTTCTAGGCTAGCAACAACTAAAGGCGTATGGGTCAACTCCTGAAACTTGTCACTAAATGGCCAAGAAATGATCTAGTTTTGAAAACTCTCGCTTTGACACTCCATCTGCTGGACACTCCATCGTAAATGTAACATCCAAACTCGATTCAGTTGACTAACTAAAACATATGTACATGGAAACATGAACTAAAACACCGAGTCAAACAAACCCACAAGCAAACCATCACAACTAAAACTAGAACAATACCAGATCTAATAGCACATACATATCATTACCAAAGATCGGTTTGAGGGTGAGACCAACCTAATGCATAGCAAATTAATTCAAGAAACTGCAGCTTGGACAAAACAGAAATTTAGAAGCATTCTACATAGAGCACAAGGAAGCAGTAATGAAATCTCAATCTACTTCAGATGCATTTGCAAGCTGAACAATGTCCAGAGGTTGAGCAACTTGCATGCTTATAGCCTCCTGAACTCATCTTCACCATGTATAGGTTGGGGAGGGAGGAAGGATGGAGAGGGAGGAAGGAGGAAGGAGGAGAGGTACTGGGCAGTGCGCCGGCCGCCAGAGTCGGGTCGGGTCGGGTCCGAGCTCGTCAGGTCCCGCCACCGCGGTCGAAGGAGAGCAGGGGCCGGTGGGCGGGCGGGAGGGAGGAGGACTCCTGCGGGAGGGAGGAGGAGAGGAGAGGAGCGGGCGGCGCGGGCGGAGGAGAGGAGAGGAGCGGGCGGCGGGGGCTCGGCCGATCCTGCTCGGGGCGCGGGCGGCGGGGTGGACTCTGCGGGGTCGGGCGGCGGCGCTGGGCAGCGAAGACCACAGCGGCGGCGGCACCGGCGCAGGCAAAGCGACAGACGGAGGGGCGGAGCAAGGAGCGGGCGTCTGGTGAGAGGGGAACAGTGAGATCTGGCGAGGGAGGGAGGGAGGCAACAGTGAGAGGGGAACAGGTGAACTGGGGAGAGGGATCTAATGGCGCACGCAAGCCTAGTGCGCCATAAGTACAACCATTCTAATGGCGCACCCGGCCTAGGTGCGCCATTAGAATTTACTAGCCCGATTGGTCAGGTTATATACCACATAACCCCCACTCCATCAGAACAAGCCCACTATAGCCCGATCGTCAAGACGCAAAGACACACACGAGGAGGTCCCGGGTTCGATTCCTGTGGCTCCCCATTTTTGTATTTATGCATTTAAAATGATGTTTGATATTTATTTGTGTTTAAATATGTTCAAACTTGTTTAAATCATAATAGTAATATTTTTATCAAAATAGAAATAATTTTTTAAAAAATATCATCAAATTTGTTATTTGGAAATATTTATGAATATGAAAAAATATCATCAAATTTATTATTTGAAAATATCATCAAATTTCTTATTTGGAAATATAATCAAATTTGTTTTTTTTTTGCAATTTTAGTTGCATCCATTTGTGACGGTGGAGCGGGCCGGGAGGTGCGGGGAGAGGGTGCAGTGGTCGTCGACGGCGGTGGAGTGGGGGACGGTCTTGGGCCGGGGTCGGCGGCAGCGGCCGTGGAGCGAGGAGGTGCGGTGGGACGCGTGGCGGTGGAGTGGGAAGGAGTGCGGGCAGGGGTCGGCGGTGGAGTGGGGATGGTGTTTTATATTTATTTGTGTTTATCAAACTTGTTTAAATTATAATAAAGTAATATTTTTATAAAAATAGTAAAAAAATAAAAATATGTTCAAAATGTCTTGGGCTTGTGGGGGCGGGCCGTGCTCGGCGGTGGAGCGGGGAGGGTTGCGATGGGTAGAGCTAGCGGGGGAGGTGCGGGTGCGACGAGATGGAGGGATCGAGGTCGAGATGGAGGGGATATGATAATGGCGCATACACTGAGACGGTGCGCCATTAGAAGTTATATATAGTAATGCGCGCATTGGGTGAAACATGCGCCATTAGTTTGTATGGGAAAATGGAAAAAAAAGAATTATACTAATGGCGCTCTGTCATTCGCCAGGCGCCATTAGAGTCTTCCACTCTAATGGCGATGAGGAACAGTGCGCCATTAGTATATAGTAGTGGCGCATCGCACTCCACGGTGCGCCATTAGAATCAATCCTATCTATAGCCCTTTTCCTAGTAGTGAGGAGGACGTTAGAAGCCCAGCCATATGACCGGATATCGCAATGCAAAGGAGGAAGCTTGAAAAGAAGTTTGAAGGGTTAGAGCTTCATCATATACCCCGATCGAAAAATCAAGCGGCCGATGATTTGGCAAAAATAGGTTCCAAGAGAGAAGCCATTCCCAAAGGATGTGTTCTTGGAGCATATCCATACTCCATCACCAAAGAAGATCCTTTTATCAAGAAGCTCCGCAGCCCAAGAGTGCCACAGATCCGACCGAGGTTGAAGTTCCATGAGTGGTCGACCTGGCCATGGAGGCTTTAGTGATCACTCCCGATTGACAAAGGCAGATATCGCGTATATCTTGAGAAAAGAGCTCCCAGAGGACGAGGAAGAGGCTCGACAGATCGTCCACCGATCCAAGGCCTTTATCTTGTGATCAAGGGCAGCTGTATAGAGAGCGCGACCGAGTTGGTCGGTGCATAACGCCAGAGGAAGGTCGGATAATCCTTGATGACATCCACTCGGGGACCTGTGGCCATCATGAGTCCTCTCGGACCATCGTGGCCAATGCATACCGAGCCGGATTTTATTGGCCAAGAGCGAATGAAATGGCAAAGGAGATAGTCGACAAGTGTGAGGGATGTCAATTTAACTCCAACATGTCACACAAACCTGCATCGGCTCTGAAGACCATACCACTCGCCTGGCCCTTCGCAAAGATGGGGCTTGATATGGTTGGGCCCTTGAGAACAGGCGAAGCGGTTTTACACATGTACCGTAGCAATGACAAGTTCACCAAGTGGATCGAGGCTAAACCCATCAAGAACCTTGACGCCGATCTGTTGTCGCTTCATCGAGAGAATTGATATTCAGATATGGAGTCCCACACAGCATCATCACTCACAATGGGTCAAACTTGATTCGGAGGAATTCAGTATGCTTCGCACATCTCAGGGCACACGAGTCGACTATGCTTCAGTCGCCCATCCCCAGTCGAATGGACAAGCGGAGCGGGCCAATGGCTTGATTCTCAAAGGGTTGAAACCCCGACTGATGTGTGATCTCAAGCATGCGGCTGGAGCATGGGTCGACGAACTTCCCTCGGTGCTTTGGGGTCTAAGGACCACGCCTAATCGGTCGACTGGAAGAACTCCATTCTTCTTGGTCTACGGAGCTGAAGCGGTCTTGCCGAGTGACCTGCTCCACAACGCTCCTCAAGTCGAGCTCTACACCGAAGCTGAAGCAGAACAAGCGCGGTAGGATGCAGTCAACCTTTTAGAGGAAGAAAGTGAGATGGCTCTGATCTGATCGACCATTTACCAACAAGACTTGTGTCGCTTCCACGCCAAAAATGTGAAGAGTCGAGCCTTCCAGGAAGGAGATTTGGTTCTCCGAGTGGATCAGCAGAAACCACACAAGCTTGCTCCTTCTTGGGAAGGTCCCTTCATCGTCACCAAGGTTCTCCACAACGGAGCGTACCGTCTCTACAATGTCGAGCACAACATCGACGAGCCCCGAGCTTGGAACGCGGAGTTGCTCCGCCCCTTTTACACATAAGTATTCACTCGGATGAGTTGTAATAAAAGTACTTCTGTAGTTCATGTTTCACAAGATAATAGTGTCATAATTTCCCCAATGATTGATGTCACTTTTATTTGTTCAAAAAAAATCCCCCCTCAGTGGGTGGCTTAGCTGCGAATCTGTCTCGCCTAAGTTTGTAAAAAAAATCCTTACCGAGTGGAGAGCCTTCCTCCCACTCGGGGGCTTAGCTGCGAATCCGTTTCGCCCAAGCTTCAATAAAATCCTACCGAGTGGTGAGCCGGCCTCCCACTCGGGGGCTTAGCTGCAATCCAAGTACTCGCCTAAGTTTCAATAAAATCCTACTGAGTGGTGAGCCAGCCTCCCACTCGGGGGCTTAGCTGCAGTCCAAATACTCGCCTAAGTTTCAATAAAATCCTACTGAGTGGTGGGCCAGCCTCTCAATCGGGGGCTTAGCTGCAGTCCAAGTACTCGCCTAAGTTTCGAAAATCCTACCGAGTGGAGAATCATCCTCCCACTCGGAGGCTTAGCTGCAGTCTAAACACTCGCCTAAGTACAAATTCAAACGTGCGCTCCGCAAGGAGGACGAGGTGCAGGTCGACTGCTACCCTCTCCTATGAGCTACGCCACAAGTACAACGTGCGCTCCGCAAGAGGGACGAGGTGCAGGTCGACTGCTACCCTCTCCTTCGAGCTACGCCACAAGTACAACATGCACTCCACAAGGAGGACGAGGTGCAGGTCGACTGCTACCCTCTCCTCCGAGCTACGCCACAATTACAATGTGCGCTCTACAAGGAGGATGAAGTGCAGGTCGACTGCTACCCTCTCCTCCGAGCTACGCCACAAGTACAACGTACGCTCCGCAAGGAGGACGAGGTGTAGGTCGACCGCCACCCTCTCCTTCCGAGCTACGCCACAAGTATAATGTGTTCTCCATAAGAAAGACAAGGTCGATTAACGCCTTATTCTTCAGAGAGACGCCGTATAAATCCTACCGAGTGGAGAGCAGACCTCCCAATCGGAGGCTTAGCTGCAGCCTAGTGCTCGCCTAAGTTTTGAAAATCCTACCGAGTGGAGAGCAGACCTCCCACTCGGGGGCTTAGCTGCAGCCCAGTGCTCGCCTAAGTTTTTGAAAATCCTACCGAGTGGAGAGCAGACCTCCCACTCGGAGGCTTAGCTGCAGCCCAGTGCTCGCCTAAGTTTTGAAAATCCTACCGAGTGGAGAGCCGACCTCCCACTCGGAGGCTTAGCTGCAGCCCAGTGCTCGCCTAAGTTTTGAAAATCCTACCGAGTGGAGAGCCGACCTCCCATTCGGAGGCTCAGCTGCAGCCCAGTGCTCGCCTAAGTTTTGAAAATCCTACTGAGTGGAGAGCAGACCTCCCACTCGGGGGCTTAGCTGCAGCCCAGTGCTCGCCTAAGTTTTTGAAAATCCTACCGAGTGGAGAGCAGACCTCCCACTCGGAGGCTTAGCTGCAGCCCAGTGCTCGCCTAAGTTTTGTAAATCCTACCGAGTGGAGAGCAGACCTCCCACTCGGGGACTTAGCTGCAGCCCAGTACCTGCCTAAGTGTATTGGAGAACAAGTCGATTGCAATAAGAACCTTGCTTTAACCTGCAAAAGACACCTCAAACCAAATGCAAGCATATTTAAACGTCGAATCCAAGTTCGGATAACACCTAACGGAACCGAAAGTGCTCAGGCGCTAAGCCTGTTAAGGTTTGTCGGCTACAAAAATCACTCGACATACCGAGGCAAATTTAAAAGAATCAAGCTCAGAAGTTTTTTACCCTTCCTGTGGAGGGCTGGAAGGTGCAACAAACTCATCCAGGTCGATTCCATCTGCAATCCGAGTGGCAGCGGCGATGAAGGTTTCCATGAAAGACCGGAAATCGTGCTTCTTGGTATTAGCAACCCTAAGAGCCGCCAGCTTGTCCTCTCATGCATCCTTGCAGTGAACGCAAGCCAGAGATAGGGCAACGTCTGCGCCACACCTGGCAGATGACTTCTTCCACTCCTGCACTCGACTTGGGACCGTGTTCAGTCGAGTCATCAGAGACTCGAGGTCATTCTGGAGCGTCTCTCTGGGCCAGAGTGTGGTGTCGATGCGGGAAGTGGTGACCTTCAGCCTTGCGAGATAATCAACGACGGCAACAACACGAGATTCGAGCCGGAGCACATTCATGGCGACTTCATCCTTCACAGGAGAGTTGATGGGATCCAGGTTTATTTCCAGTCGACCAGTCTCCTCTTCAAAGTTCTGGCAAAATTCTGCAAGCACAACCACCGAGTCAAGACAACAGTCGGATGGAAAGATCACAGTTAAAATATCTGTTTAATACAAAAGATTACCTTCAAGCATGAGGAATAGCTTCTTGGCGAGTCCTCCCAGATAAGCCTCCAGATCGTTCTTCTTTCCCACCAATTCAATGGCCTTGTCACTCAGGGCAATCTTATCACTTTTCAGTCGACTGACCTCTTTGTTGGCAGCATCAAGAGCAGCTTTCAGATTGGTGTTTTCTTCTTCAAGCTTGGTGATCGAAGCCAGCTTCTCATCTGCGAGCTTGGTTTTCTAAATCCGCTTCGCATTTCAACCAACTCAAGGTCTTTCTTCTTCAGGGCATCCTCACTTTGCTGCGCAGTTACAAATGAGGTCGACTGAAAGAAACGAGGGGCAAAGGCAGTCGTCGAAGGCCTTACCAAACATACCTTTAGCTTCCTCCTTCGCCTTCGTTAAGTTCTCTTGGGCTAGCTTCAGGTCAAGCTCGAGCTGGTTGTGTTTGTTCTCCAACTCAGTATAACGAGCCGCAAGGTCGCAGGATTTCTACGGACAATCAATCGACAGATGTCAAAGACAATTCACTTCCGAGTGATTAAGGAAAAATCATAGCATTTCTAAGACTACGGCCGAATACAAGCATTCGACCATAGTCTCGGGGACTACACCCAGTGGGTGCACTCAGCGTGCCCCCACTAGCCCTAACAAAAAAAACAGGAGGTGTTCTTTAGACTGTAATCGACTGCCAGCAGTCAACCACAGTCTCGGGGACTACACCCAGTGGGTGCACTTAGCGTGCCCCCACCGGTCTATGAATCCATTCGACCTAGTCGAATAAAGGAAAAACTTAAGACATAAAGACTATGGTCGACTGCCCGCAGTCCACCATAGCCTTGGGGACTACACCCAGTGGGTGCACTCAGCGTGCCCCCACTAACCTAGAATTTCAATCGACACACCCAGTGGGTGTAGGACAATCACTAGGAATTTCAGAAAGAAGAATTTTCAGATATCATATCCCAACAGAATAGGCGGTGACCGACTGACCTGAACATTACTCTGAAGAGCTGAACCGGCGTCATAGGCTGCCTGGCTGGCTTCTCGAATGGCCTTCACTTGCTCCATCATGACTCCTGCCTGGCGTATTGCTTCTTTCGCAGCACTGCCTTGGTCCTCGGGGTCGTAGTGGGTCGAGAAAAGTGAAGGCTGAGCAGCACTCGACGACGAGGGGCGAGCACTCGTCAATGGCACCGCAAAAGATACGGTAGGCCGAGTGATGTTGTCTCCCTCCGCGACCAGCGTCTCAGGTGCTGGCACGTCTTGAGTCGCCTTGCCAGCAGACATTTTCCTGTTTCTCCTCTGCCTCAGTGGTTCTTCATTGTCGTCGTCAGGAAGGTCAATAACAACGTTAGGTGGAGCTGCAGAAAAGAATCAAAAATTAGAGACGACGAGTCGATCGACTGAAGACGGAACTATAAAGGTCATACCAGGTTTAGAAGTAGCAGCGTCTTCCATCTCATGATCTTCAGCCCTGGCCGAAGTATCAGAAGTAGCAGCGCTGCAATTCCAGAAGTCAGTTGGTTGACTCATCAGTCGACCAAGGATAAATTCATGTGGAACAAGAAGACTCGAGTAGCACCATTACCCTGATATAGTGGGAATCACCATCTTCATCTTCGGCAAGACTTTCGCCGGCTTCGACGGCGCCACTCGAGATTGCTTCGGCGCTTTCTCAGTCGGCACCGGAGAAGTGGTCCGAGGGCGCTTAGTCGACTGCGCGACAGTCGCGACCCCCTTACCACGCTCGGTCGCAGTGTCATGGACAAGCCTCAAGCGTCTTTCCGAGCGAGGAGGTGCAACTTCCTCCTCCTCCTCCTCCTCTTCCTCCTCACCAGAGTCATCACCCTCATCATCATCAGCAGCATCCGAATCCCACTCCTCCGGGCTTTCGCCCCCACTTCCTTCCTCCTCAGTCGGTGTCTGCGCTCCATTGGGCATCGAGTATAACTCAGTGGTGGCCTGACAGACAACAAAATAAAACAAAGGTCAATCGACCAATTTGCAGCAAAGCAGAATGAATAAAGCAAGATTACAATTGAGGATAAAGTGGGCATACCGTGTCCGGAGTGTAGGTGTGGTCGAGTGGTGGAATCCTCCTGGCCCCTCGAGGGTTGTCCTTATTCCCGGTGATTGCGGTCATCCACCTCTCCAGTGTGGCATCGTCGACTGCTTCTGGATGGACCCGAGTTTCATCCTCGGTTCCGCAGTACAGCCACATCGGGTGTCCTCGGTACTGAAGCGGTTGGATGCGCCATCTAAGGAAGATTTCCAGAAGGTCCATGCCCGTCACTCCGTCCCGAACGAGCTGGACTACATGCTCCATCAACATTTTTACTTGGGCTTTCTCTTCAGGAAGCACCTTCAGAGAAGAGGGCTTGTTCACTCGGTCCATGGAAAACGGAGGAAGACCAGTCGACTGCCCCGATGTCGACTCGTCTTGGCAGTAGAACCAAGTCGACTGCCATCCTCTGACCGACTCGGGAAGGGTCATGGCCGGAAAAGTACTCTTGCTCCTCATCTGAATCCCAAGACCCCCGCACATCTGAATAACCTTAGTCCTCTCATCATCCGGAATCGCCTTTTTCACCGTGTGTGAGCGACAGGTGAATATGTGCTTAAAGAGACCCCAGTGTGGTCGACAACCCAGGAAGTTCTCGCACATGGACACGAAAGCAGCAAGATAGGCAATGGAATTTGGATTGAAATGGTGGAGCTGCGCCCCAAAGAAATTCAGGAACCCTCGGAAGAAAACACTCGGCGGCAGAGAGAACCCACGGTCTATGTGAGTAGCTAGAAGAGCGCACTCACCCTCCTGCGGCTGCGGTTGCCACTCGGTCCCCGGGAGCCTCGCTGCCACGTGAGGGATCAGACCCTCGTTGGCCAGGTCATTGAGATCCGTCTCAGTGATGGTCGAGCGGCGCCTTATATAAGGACGCTTCCGAGTGGCTGACAAGTAGGCCCAGGCGATCCTATCACATCCCGAAACTGTCGCGCACGCGTGATACATGGCGAAAAAAGCCGCGCGGAAATCGAGGCGTCTACGCCTTATCCCATCCGAGCGCCGCGGTCCGCCCCGCTTCGCGTGCTTCCCGAAATTCGGATCCCACAAAATCCGCTAACAGCAGATCAATTTGTCAGACGGTAGATTTCCTGCGATCCGTCGCTCGGAAGTTTACTAAGTTCAAAAGTTCACTCGACAGAAGAGAGGAATGGATCAAGGCGACTGAAAGAAAAGTTGCTGCCATCATCAAAAAGATTATTGGTCCAAAATGAGACATGTTCAGAACACAAAAACAGGTCGGAAAAATTATCAACTCCTTCCTCACTCAAACCTCGATCCATTCGGGGGCTAATGATGAAGTCATGTACCTAGGGTAGGGTCACAGACCTGTCTTAAGTACCCTTCCCAAGGACATCCTCAGAAGAAGCTGCCTTCCAGTCGACCAAGAGAGACTTCACTCGACGGACTCAAAGGACTCAACCATGAAGACTCACTCGACCACTAGGAGATCAAGAGTCACTCTGTATCCAAACGGTCTGTAATTAAGTAGTCTTTATGGCATTGATGACACTTTACATTGGGCGTTTCCAGTAACGCCAAACCTTTATGTACTTTAAAGCCCTGCATAACTGAGGGCCGGAGGGGTCTGGCGGACACTATATAAGCCACCCCCCTCCTCAGTGTAAGGGGTTCGCACCCCTGTAATCTATACACACATAATCTAGTCGACCACCTCCGGGCTCCGAGACGTAGGGTTGTTACTTCCTCCGAGAAGGGCCTGAACTCGTAAATCCCTTGTCTGTACAACTGCTCCATAGCTAAGATCTTGCCTCTCCATACCTACCCCCCATTCTACTGTCAGACTTAGAACCACGACACCACCCACTGAGGGGGATTTTTTTTGAACAAATAAAAGTGACATCAATCATTGGGGAAATTATGACACTATTATCTTGTGAAACATGCACTACATAAGTACTTTTATTACAACTCATCCGAGTGAATACTTATGTGTAAAAGGGGCGGAGCAACTCCGCGTTCCAAGCTTGGGGCTCGTCGATGTTGTGGTCGACGTTGTAGAGACGGTACGCTCCATTGTGGAGAACCTTGGTGACGATGAAGGGACCTTCCCAAGAAGGAGCAAGCTTGTGTGGTTTCTGCTGATCCACTCGGAGAACCAAATCTCTTTCCTGGAAGGCTCGACTCTTCACATTTTTGGCGTGGAAGCGACGCAAGTCTTGTTGGTAAATGGTCGATCGGATCAGAGCCATCTCCCTTTCTTCCTCTAAAAGGTCGATCGCATCCCCGCCGCTTTGTTCTCGCTTCACTTCGTGTAGAACTCGACCCGAGGAGCGTTGTGGAGCAGGTCACTCGGCAAGACCGCTTCAGCTCCGTAGACCAAGAAGAATGGAGTTCTTCCAGTCGACCGGTTAGGAGTGGTCCTTAGACCCCAAAGCACCAAGGGAAGTTCGTCGACCCATGCTCCAGCCGCATGCTTGAGATCACGCATCAGTCGGGGTTTCAACCCTTTGAGAATCAAGCCATTGGCCCTCTCCGCTTGTCCATTCGACTAGGGATGGGCGACTGAAGCATAGTCGACTCGTGTGCCCTGAGATGTGTAGAACACCCTGAATTCCTCCGAATCGAAGTTTGACCCATTGTCAGTTATGATGCTGTGTGGGACTACATATCTGAATATCAATTCTCTGATGAAGCCGACAACAAGATCAAGTCCAAGGTTCTTGATGGGTTTAGCCTCGATCCACTTGGTGAACTTGTCGACTGCTACCAGTACATGTGTAAAACCGCTTCGGCCTGTTCTCAAGGGCCCAACCATATCCAATCCCCATACTGCGAAGGGCCAGACGAGTGGTATGGTCTTCAGAGCCGATGCAGGTTTGTGTGACATGTTGGAGTAAAATTGACATCCCTCACACTTGTCGACTATCTCCTTTGCCATTTCATTCGCTCTTGGCCAATAAAATCTAGCTCGGTATGCTTTGGCTACGATGGTCCGAGAGGACGCATGATGGCCACAGGTCCCCGAGTTGATGTCATCAAGGATTATCCGACCTTCCTCTGGCGTTATGCACTTCTGACCAACTCCAGTCGCGCTCTCTCTGTACAGCTGCCCTTTCATCACAGTAAAGCCCTTGGATCGGCGGACGATCTGTCGAGCCTCTTCCTCGTCCTCTGGGAGCTCTTTTCTCAAGATATATGCGATATACGGCACTGTCCAATCGGGAGTGATCACTAAAGCCTCCATGGCCAGGTCGACCACTGCTGGAACTTCAACCTCAGTCGGATCTATGGCACTCTTGGGCTGCGGAGCTTCTTCGGTAAAATGATCTTCTTTGACTGATGGAGTATGGATATGCTCCAAGAACACATCATTGGGAATGGCTTCTCTCTTGGAACCTATTTTTGCCAAATCATCAGCCGCTTGATTTTTCAGTCGGGGTATATGATGAAGATCTAACCCTTCGAACTTCTTTTCAAGCTTCCTCACTGCATTGCAGTATCCAGTCATGGCTGGGCTTCTAACGTCCCACTCCTTCATCACTTGGTTGACCACCAAATCTGAGTCGCCATAAACCGTATAAGCGACGGACGCCGAGCTTAAATGGCCATCATAACCCATACAAAAGGGCCTCAGATTCGCCTCATTGTTGGAGGAATCAAAGTGAATCTGGAGCACATATCTGAGCTTATCTCCTCTGGGGAAACCAAGACTACCCCAAAGACCGAACCATTTAACATCTTAGAGCCATCAAAGAACATGGTCCAATGCTCGAGTGAACTTGAGTCGGTTGCTCATCGCTCAATCCACTCGTCAAGGAAATCGGCTATTGCTTGGGACTTAATGGCTTTCTTTGCCTCAAACTTGATATCAATGGGAAGGAGTTCAATCGCCCATTTCGCCACTCGCCGATTGCATCTCTCACAGTGTAATCTCTCGAAAGTGGAGTGTCGATTTAATCGTAATGGAATGATCGAGAAATAATGAGCAACCTTCTTTGTGGTCATGTAGATCCCATACACAAGCTTCGATAATGAGGATATCTTTGCTTTGATGGAGTCAAAACTTGAAAAGATAATATACTGGGCGCTGAACTTTGAAGGCTTTCCCTTCTTCTTCCCGCTCGACCGTAAGAACTGTACTGACGACTTGTCCTGTGGCTGCAATATAAAGCAACAGAGGCTCTTTGCTGATTGGAGCAGCAAGCATCGGCTGGGTGGAGAGCAGAGCTTTCAACTCGCAAACGCCGCATCGACTTCGAGTCCACTCGAACTTGTTCCGCCTTCTTCATCGATCGGTAAAGAGGCAATGCCTTTTCACCGAGGCGAGAGATGAATCGACTTAACGCGCCAAGCATCCAAGAAGCTTCGACATCGTGCACTCGCATGTATGCGTTTCATTGAGTATAGTGCCAACTTTTTCTGGGTTAGCGTCGATTCCTCGTTCGAAAACGAGAAAACCGAGTAACTTTCCACCTGGAACTCTGAATGTGCACTTTGATGGATTGAGCTTGATATCATACCTACTGAGATTGGCAAATGTTTCGGCTAGGTCAGTCAACAGGTCGGAACCCTTTCGCGATTTGACCACAATATCATCCATGTACGCTTCCACGTTCCGACTGATTTGAGTGAGTAAACACTTCTGAATCATCCTCATGAACGTGGCTCCGGCATTCTTGAGACTGAATGGCATGGTGACACACCAGAAGCACCCGAATGGAGTGATGAAAGCGATTTTGATCTCATCGGGTCCATACAGACGGATCTGATGGTATCCGGAATAGGCGTCCAGAAAAGACAATCTCTCACATCCCGCAGTCGAGTCGACAATTTGGTCGATGCGAGGGAGAGCAAAATGATCTTTCGGGCAGGCGCGATTGATGTGTTTGAAATCAATGCACATGCAGAGTGACTTGTCCTTCTTGGGAACCATGACGACATTGGCGAGCCACTCTGAGTGGTATATCTCTCGGATAAACTCTGCCGCCAACAGTCGAGCCACCTCCTCGCCAATGGCATTTCTCTTCTGCACGGCGGACCGTCGAAGATGTTCTTTGACAGGTTTTGCTGTTGAGTCGACTCTAAGGCGATGCTCAGCCAGCCCCCTGGGAACACCCGGCATGCCAGCAGGCTTCCATACAAAGATGTCCCAGTTCTCACGGAGGAACTGGATGAGCGCTTCTTCCTATTTAGGGTCGAGTGTTGTGGAAATGTGGGTCGGAGCTGCATCGGGGTCGGTCGGGTGAATGTGAACGGGCTTTGTCTCACCGGGCGACTGAAATGCTGATTCTGTAGCGGGCTTCTTGGCTCGCAACAAATCACTCGGATCTGCATTTTTCTTGTACCCTTCCAGCTCTACCATTGTTATGTGGGAATCGGCGATTTTCGAGCCTTTCTGGAAACACTCTTCTGCCTTCTTCCGATTGCCAGTGAGAATGATCACGCCCTTGGGGCCGGGCATGTTCAGTTTGAGGTACACGTAACATGGTCGAGCCATGAACCGTGCGTAAGCTGGTCGCCCCAAAATAGCGTGGTAAGCGCTCTGAAAATCGACGACCTGAAACATTCTAGACCTGAAACATGGACTCGGCTGCTAGTGGGCGCATCTATGTCATGGCCACCTCGATGAGCTCTGTTCCGATTGACCAGACCTTGCACGATAATGGATCGCGCGTCAAAGCCTGGTTCCCTGGGGTCGACCAGAGCTCTTCGCCCCACACTGAGCTGGCGCCTGTCATCTAACTGCCGATGAGCGTAAGACCCACCCCTTGGGGGAGGAGTGGGCACTCGACGCCTATCATCACGATAGAATCGGTCACCATATTGATCACGTCGACCCTCGCGTCCCTCATGCCGCGGAGGCGATCTTGGGCTGTGAGCCGACTGAACTGTATTCGCAGTGTCGGATCGACTGTGAATCCTGTTGCGTGACTGTGACACAGCTGAATTCTGATCTCCCGCTGCTCGGAGCAAATCCCTATTCTGCATCAAGCCTCTGCCGGCCTCCGACTGAGAGGGCTGAATTGACTCTGCTATACGGGCTGCAGCTGCTAAATTTTGAATTGGGGTTCGATATACATGAGTCGGTTGTGGAAAGAGTTGACATCGACTGGAGTCGGGTACTCGTTGTCGCGCGCGCTCGTCGAGTTCTCGCTGGAGGTTCTCCAGTCGAGTGCGCTCAGCCAAATTGGCCAAACGCGCTTCTTCCAAGGCACGAGCCTCGGGAGTTTCTCCGGCGATGGGAGTATGCAGAGCATCCATGTTCCTGCGGCGAGTTCTTCCCTTTGCAGGGAAGTAAGTGGCTCGGGTTGATATTCCTCATGGGCCTGAGCAGGGTCGCCTCCACCGTCCGTCCCGTCGTCGCGGGGGAAGCAGGGAGGGGTACGAGGCCCATTGACCATCAAGACTTCCGCCATTGGATCATCTTTGCCGCTTTTCGGATGCGCTTTCTCGAGCGGTCGACAGATCGAACAGCCGTAGAGAGATTCGTCCCGCTCGATTGCCGCGACTTGGTGGTGGCGATTGGCGAAAAGCCTCACGGCCTCCCCCACCGCTGGAGCCTTGACCGACCAGAGCGCTTGCGCTGGCGGGAGACAGCGAGGGAGGATGATACGGGAGTCGACTCATACGGAGTCGACAGTTGCCGCAGTAGAATACCGCGGACACACGCTCGAAAATGCGTCGCACCGCAGACGGGGAGCGTGTCGATGTAGAGTGGAGCCTCCTGGAGCCAAGCGGAGTCGTCGGTGATGAAGGTGAGCGCGCCGAGACGGATCTCGCGGCCCTCGACCAAAACTCCACCAGAAACCATGATGAAGGCAATCGGAACAATTGCAACTTCTCCAAAAATCGCTAAGACACCTGCCCCACGGTGGGCGCCAGCTGTCGTGGTTCTAAGTCTGACAGTAGAATGGGGGGTAGGTATGGAGAGGCAAGATCTTAGCTATGGAGCAGTTGTACAGACAAGGGATTTACGAGTTCAGGCCCTTCTCGGAGGAAGTACTAGCCCTACTCTCGGAGCCCGGAGGCGGTCGACTGGATTATGTGTGTATAGATTACAGGGGTGCGAACCCCTTACACTGAGGAGGGGGGTGGCTTATATAGTGTCCGCCAGACCCCTCCGGCCCTCAGTTATGCAGCGCTTTAAAGTACATAAAGGTTTGGCGTTACTGGAAACGCCCTATGTAAAGTATCATCAATGCCATAAAGACTACTTAATTACAGACCGTTTGGATACAGAGTGACTCTTGATCTCCTAGTGGTCGAGTGAGTATTCATGGTCGAGTCCTTCGAGTCCGTCAAGTGAAGTCTCTCTTGGTCGACTGGAAGGCAGCTTCTTCTGAGGATGTCCTTGGGAAGGGTACTTAAGACAGGTCTGTGACCCTACCCTAGGTACATGACTTCATCACTGGGGACCGTAACCTTCTTGTGGGGTGCAAGATAAAATGCCCAAATGGTCTTACTATGTATTTTGTTCCGGGATTCCTTGACACTCATCCTATTTATCCTAACCAAGGTCTGAATTTCCATGTTCCACTTGTTCGTCAAATGTTTATGCTTCACAACTCGTTTGGTGAAGCCTATCCCCCAAACTGCACTGTAGGCTATGATATCTCGTGCTTCGTAATGGATTATGGACAGTGGATGCACTAACCACATGACTAGCGATCGAAGTCTTCTGATGGATTCAACGCTACGTCCATCAGACAAGAGTCACATCACATTTGCTGACACTAGTAAAAGCAAGGTATTGGGTCTAGGTAGAGTTGCAATGTCAAGGGATCAGCACGTGGATAAAGTGATGCTTGTTGAATCCCTTGGTTTCAACTTAATGTCTGTCTCAATGCTTTGTGACTTAAACATGATTGTGCTATTTGGAAAATATCGATGCCTTGTGCTAATGGAATCTGACAAGTCTCTAGTCTTTGAAGGGTATCAAAAAGATGATCTGTATAAGGTAGATTTCTCAGCAGGACCAAAGATGGCCGTATGTCTTCTAGCAAAAGCTTCAGAATGTTGGCTTTGGCATCGAAGACTAGGACATGCTGGCATGAAGAACTTGCACACTCTCGCAAAGAAGAAGCATGTTGTGGTCATTCATCAAAAGCGTCAAGTTCAAGAAGGATCATCTATGTGGCGCCTACGAAGCTGGAAAGATGACCAGGGCCAAGCATCCCTCGAAGACAATCATGACTACATCTCAACCCTTCGAGCTGCTACACATGGACTTATTTGGCCCTACTCACTACTCTACTCTCAATGCTATTGCTTGCCTCTATGGCTTTGTCATTGTTGATGATTACTCTAGATATACTTGGGTGCATATAATCCTCTACAAGACTGAAGTGCAGGATGTCTTCAGACGCTTTGCCAATCGTGCCATGACGAACTATGGCATCAAGATCAAACACATCAGAAGCGACAATGGCACTGAGTTCAAGAACACCGGCCTCGATCTCTATCTGGATACTCTGGGTATCACTCATGAGTTCTCTGCTCCTTAAACACCTCAGCAGAATGGAATCGTAGAGCGGAAGAACAAAACGCTTATTGAGATGGCCCGAACGATGCTTGATGAGTACAAGACTCCACGGAAGTTCTGGCCTGAAGCCATTGATACTGCATGCCACATCATCAACCGTGTTTATCTTCACAAGCTTCTAAAGAAAACATCCTATGAACTCCTAACTTGTAAGAAGCCAAATGTAAGCTACTTCAGAGTACTTGGTGCTAGGTGCTGGATCAAGGATCCACATCACACGTCCAAATTTGCACCGAAAGCACATGAAGGTTTTATGCTTGGTTACGGAAAGGATTCGCACTCCTGGAGAATCTTCAACCTCTTTCACTATAAAGTGGTTGAAACTGTGGATGTGCGGTTCGATGAGACTAACGGCTCACAAAGAGAGCACCTGCCAAATGTGCTAGATGAAGTACCTCCAAGTGAATCAATCAAGCAGATGGGAATTGGAGATATCATACCTTCTGAGAATCAGACTGAAGACAATTCCCCAAGTGATGACATTGATCAGCAAGAGAATCTTCGTCCTGTTCATCCTCGTGTTGCAAATGAAGTTCAGATTGAGAATATAATTAACAGCTTGAATGCACCTGGTCCACTCACTCGTTCAAAAACAACTCAAAGAGCAGCACAACTAACTAATTTTTGTGGTCATTTTGCATTTGTCTCAATCTCTGAACCCAAGAAAGTTGATGAAGCCTTCATGGAACCTGAATGGATTCCAGGTATGCAAGAAGAGCTTCAATAGTTCGAGCTGAATAATGTGTGGGAATTGGTCAAGCGTCCTGATCCTCGGAAGCACAATATCATTGGCACCAAATGGATATATCGCAACAAGCAAGATGAGCATGGACAAGTCATCAGAAACAAGGCTCGTCTCGTTGCACAAGGTTACACTCAAGTGAAGGAATTGACTTCGATGAAACATTTGCTCCGGTGGCAAGGCTTGAAGCCATTCGCATACTGCTAGCCTATGCAAATCGTCACAACATCCTTCTGTATCAAATGGATGTGAACAGTGCTTTTCTCAATGGAAAGATAGAAGAAGAAGTATATGTCGCACAACCTCCTGGCTTTGAAGATCCACAACATCCTGATATGGTATACAAGCTCAACAAGACACTGTATGGCCTCAAACAAGCCCCTCGTGCTTGGTATGATACGCTCAAAGACTTCCTGAAGAGCAAAGGCTTCAAACCTGGTTCACTAGATCCTACACTCTTCACGAAGACATATGATGGTGAACTGTTTGTATGCCAAATCTATGTGGATGACATTATCTTCGGCTGCACCAACAAGAAATACAGTGATGAGTTTGGTCACATGATGCAAGAGCAATATCAAATGTCCATGATGGGTGAGCTGAAGTTCTTTCTGGGTCTCCAAATCCGTCAGCAACGCAACGGCATCTTCATATCTCAAGAAAAATATCTCATAGATTGCCTGAAGAAGTGTGGAATGCAAGACTGCAAAGGATACACGACGCCAATGCCAACCAAAAGTCATCTGGGTCCCGACGACAATGGTAAAGAGTTCGATCAAAAGGTATACCGCTCCATGATTGGTTCTTTGCTTTATTTATGTGCATCTAGGTCAGATATAATGCTTAGTGTTTGCATGTGTGCCCGATTCCAAGCGGCACCAAATGAATCACATCACTTAGCTGTGAAGCGAATTCTTCGATATTTGGCTTACACCCCAACATTAGGATTATGGTATCTAAAGGGCTCAGAGTTTGATCTAGTTGGATTCTCATATGCTGATTATGCTGGTGACAAGGTTGATCGCAAGTCCACATCAGGCACATGTCACTTTCTGGGACGATCTCTTGTCTGTTGGTCTTCAAAGAAGCAGAACTGTGTATCTCTCTCCACTGCTGAATCCGAATACATTGCTGCTGGATCGTGTTGTGCTCAGCTTCTCTGGATGAAGCAAACTCTCAAGGACTATGGTATCCATTTGAAGAATGTGCCTCTCTACTGCGACAACGAGAGTGCCATCAAGATTGCCAACAACCCAGTTCAGCACTCGAAGACAAAGCACATTGAAATTCGTCATCACTTACTCAGAGATCATGTTATGAAGGAAGATATTGATATCATTCATGTCAAGATAGAAGAGCAATTGGCTGATATCTTCACAAAGCCCTTGGATGAGAAAAGGTTTTGCAAGTTGGGGTGTGACGTAAATATCTTGGAATCCTCAAATGTCCTGTGATTAGGCACACAGCTTAACACTTATGCATTTTGATGACTTAGATGTGCAACACACGAAGTAATGTATATCTTCAATCAAGGAAGACATACACTCTAAGTGTGAATACATTAATGCGGAATATGACTTCAGAGCGCCACGATAATTGTGCGTAGTGTCTGGGTCTAATACTTCCTATACGGTGGGTACCGCCACCACCAAACTTTTGTTTGAAGTGTTTCTCTTGGCGTCATATTTGCAAAGTCTTCATATTTGATTTATCATCATCCCTGGCTTATTTTCAAGTTTATCTTCATTTGGTTGATTTGGCCTTATACTAGTTATATACATATTTGTGTTTTGTCCTCTACAGCATTCACTTATAGCTATGACTTTGTGCTTAATCTTTTAGTCTAAGTGAATGTGATCGGACCCTAACCTATCTATGCTTCTACCTCAACTCTATCTATCCAAGTCATATGCATTCTATTGAAAATTGTCGATTGTCTTCACTAAGACCTTGTCAGCTGAAGTCAATATGACAAACATTTATATCTGTTTTTAATGTTATATCCTTTTTGCCCGAAAGCCGGAGAATTCGGAACGGCCACCCCGACAATCCTGGCGTGCATGGGAACATGGAACAACTTCCAAGGTGTTGCATGCTTGCCATGTGCCCTTCAGATGTGAACCGCCAGGGGCACCTGCGTAATTGCACTGTGCCGTCTCTTTCCTTATAAATACCCATCACATCTTGGTCAAAAATTCTTCTTCCACCTCGCCACCTCTCGCAAACCGTAGCACCTCCGCTAGCTCTCTACGACGCCAGCGACAAAGCGCTTAGCTGCCGCGACTTCTCCGACGCCGTCCTCACGTCGGCCGCGGACCTCGTCCTCTCTACCGTTGCCGTAGGTGTCCTCCGTCGCCAAGTTAGGGCACGAAAGATCAAACTGCTCGGCCTCCAACTTCGCTCCATCTAGCAGTTCTTCGTGTGGTAATTAAAATTCACTTTTTACCGGGTTTTTTCGATCTGATGGATTCATCCTTATTTACCAAAAGTAGTTTCTAGTTCTCCAAAATTCACTTATGCTGCTCTACAAGTTAGATTCCTCACTTGTACTTATTCTTGGATTCGTACAAATCTTGAACCAACTCTCGTCAAATAAGTGAATGTCTTCGCGTTGAGGTTAATGTCTTCAAACTGTTTTATCTTCAAAATCTTCTGAGAATGCATATGACCTCTTCCCCTTCCCTCGCACCCTAATGCTGTCACAGGTACATGTCCGTGGGAGAATCCCTTGGTTCTCATAGTCTGCATTCGTTTGTAGAATTCTTACAGAGTCACATAAATTCTCCTGAAGCCAGTTCTTGTCTGACCAGCCGACGAAAGCCTTTGCAAGTACTGAAGCCTTTCAAGTTAAGCTTCATGGCTACTGAGATGTCAGCAAGAAAGGGTGGCAGACAGCGCCGTGGGAACACTTCCAAGGATTTGCCTCTAGAATTGCACGAGTTGTACAAAACAGACCCGGAGGAAACCTATAGAGGACGCAAGAATCGAATCCAATGGATTCGAAGATATTGGGCAGAGGAATGGTTCAAGTACTGATTCTCACAAAAGAGTATGCAAAGAAGAATGCCATCAAGCAACCCTGGGGTGATATACTGTACAAAAATCTTCCTTCCAGGATCCAGGCTAAAGCTATTGAGCAAGGTTTCTATGCATGCATGGTGCAGACCACAGCCAGAGAACGTTGACCCTTCTTCTCTGCTGTGGTGCCGCGAAGACAATCTATTCAAGCGCAACTACCAGTTCGCCAAAGACTCTGCCAAGAAGGAATTCGGACTTGACTTCAACCCAGGTCCATATGCTCCTCGGGAAGATGGGACCCGTGAAGCCAATGAAAACAGGATCGGCCCCTTCTACAACCTTGCAGGCCTCATCACACACATTGCCGTCCAAGGTGCAAAAGTGGATCATTCTGGTGATGATGCTGACACTGATGATGCACCAGCTCCTCCTCCTAAGCCGCAGAAGCAAAAGAAAGCTAAGGCTTCAAAACCAACTGCTGCACCAAAAGCTTCTCGAGTGAAGCCATTGGCAACTGCCCCTCCCGCTCCCAGTAACATTTCTGAAGATCTATCTCACATCTCAAGAAACGCGAGAAGACACAGAAGAAAAATGTTCAAAGTTCTGGTCAAGCCCTGACACCTGCTGCCGTTCTGAGGAACAAGACTGAAGCCATTGATCTGTCAACAGACGATGAGTGCGATGATGATGCTCTTGAGCAGCTGATTAAGAGCAAGCAAGAGGCGGAGATCTTCAATGATCTGCCCCTCTTCGATGTGAACATTTTGGACAACTTCAATGATGAGTAGTTTGACAACCCCAATCTCAGCTTTGATGATCTTCAGCTCCCGGTTGGCATCAGCGTCGCCTTCCAAGGCGCAATTGCTCCTGAGCTAGCTCTGGCTCAGCAAATTGTTGAACTGAAGAACAAGATTGACTATGACAAAGGGCAATTCAAGAAGCATGTAGCCAAGCTTAGTGTGGCTGATGTTCAAAACTTCAAGGTGATGCTGCATGACCTCAAGGAGGCGTTTCGCAAGAAGCACGAAGAAGCCAAAGGTTCAAGAGAGTGCATGAAGAATCTTGCTACCAAGTGTGTTTAAGTTTACAATGAAGCTGAGAAGCGCAAGGCACTTGGGCGTCCTGGCATCGACCCCAAGCTGGCTGCCAAGAAGAAGAAGCCTACTATGGCCCAAACTAAAGCTCCAAGGCGGGAAGAACCTCACATTGTCTTCCCTGCCAGCATGACAGGCTCGAAGCCTAAGGTCCCCACAGTGGCTTCAGAACAGAAGAAAACCAAGGCAGCTGAAGCCGAAGCCAGAAAGCGCAAAATGAAGAACATCACTGATGATGCACCACCCACCAAGAAGAGAAAGACTAAGAAGAGAGATCGGGCTGCTCCCAAAGAGCCCCTTGTTGTCGAGCCCATTGCTTTTGCTCATCCTGCATCTGAAAATCAAGAGCGTCAGTTGATAGTTCATGAGTCTACTTCCACAGAGGCTCCTGAAGCTGAAGAAGATCCCGTCGTTGACCCCATCACGGCTGAAGACATTGGTCCTCAAGACAATGTAGAAGATGATGAAGTCCTTCCTCAGATTGAGCGCCCAACGGTATCATCGCCTGTTCTCACGAACAGCGAGCTCATCAGTATTGGTCGTCCTTTGACGCCAATCTCCCAGGATGAAGGAAATATGCCCTAGAGGCAATAATAAAGTTATTATTTATTTCCTTATTTCACGATAAATGTTTATTATTCATGCTAGAATTGTATTAACCGGAAACATAATACATGTGTGAATACATAGACAAACATAGTGTCACTAGTATGCCTCTCCTTGACTAGCTTGTGAGTCAAAGATGGTTAAGTTTCCTAGCCATAGACATGGGTTCTCATTTGATTAACGGGATCACATAATTAGGAGAATGATGTGATTGACTTGACTCATTCCGTTAGCTTAGCACTTGATCGTTTAGTATGTTGCTATTGCTTTCTTCATGACTTATACAAGTTCCTATAACTATGAGATTATGCAACTCCCGTTTACCGAAGAAACACTTTGTGTGCTACCAAACATCACAACATAACTGGGTGATTATAAAGGAGCTCTGCAGGTGTCTCCAAAGGTACATGTTGAGTTGGCGTATTTCGAGATTAGGTTTTGTCACTCCGATTCTCGGAGAGGTATCTCTGGGCCCTCTCGGTAATGCACATCACTATAAGCCTTGCAAGCAATGTAGCTAATGAGTTAGTTACGGAATAATGCATTACGTAACGAGTAAAGAGACTTGCCGGTAACGAGATTGAACTAGGTATTGAGATACCGACAATCGAATCTCAGGCAAGTAACATACCGATGACAAAGGTAACAACGTTTGTTGTTATGCGGTTTGACCGATAAAGATCTTCGTAGAATATGTACGAGCCAATTTGAGCATCCAGGTTCCGCTATTGGTTATTGACTAGAAACGTGTTTCAGTCATGTCTACATAGTTCTCAAACCCGTAGGGTCCGCACGCTTAAGGTCTCGATGACAGTTTTATTATGAGTTTATGAGTTTTGATGTACCGAAGGATTTCGGAGTCCCGGATGAGATCAGGGACAAACGAGGAGTCTCGAAATGGTCGAGACGTAAAGATCGATATATTGGACGACTATATTTGGACATCGGAAAGGTTCTGAGTGATTCGGGTATTTTTCGGAGTACCGGGGAGTTACGGGAATACGGGGAAGAGTATTGGGCCTTAATGGGCCTTAGTGGGAAGGAGCCAGGAGGTGGCGCGCGCCCCTCCCAAAGCCCAGTCCGAATTGGACAAGGGGTTTGGGGCACGGCCCCCCTCTCCCTTCCTTCTCCACTCCCCTCCTTTCCCCCTTTCTCCTAGTTGGACTAGGAAAGAAGGAAACCTACTCCTACTAGGAGTAGGAATCCTACTCCCTTGCGCGCCCCTCCTAGGGCCAGCCTCCTCCTCCCTTGCTCCTTTATATACGGGGGCAGGGGGCACCCCATAGACACAACAATTGGTCTCTTGATCTCTTAGCCGTGTGCGGTGCCCCCCTCCATCATAGTCCTCGATAATATTGTAGCAGTGCTTAGGCGAAGCCCTGCGATGGTAGAACATCAAGATCGTCACTACGCCGTCGTGCTGACGGAACTCTTCCCCGACATTCTGCTGGATTGGAGTACGGGGAACGTCATCGAGCTGAACGTGTGCTAGAACTCGGAGGTGTCGTAGTTTCGGTGCTTGATCGGTCGGGCCATGAAGATGTACGACTACATCAACCACGTTGTTCGAATGCTTCCGCTTTCGGTCTACGAGGGTACATGGACAACACTCTCCCCTCTCGTTGCTATGCATCACCATGATCTTGCGTGTGCGTAGGAATTTTTTTTAAATTACTACGTTCCCCAATAGTGGCATCCGAGCCAGGTTTTATGCGTAGATGTTATATGCACGAGTAGAACACAAGTGAGTTGTGGGCGATACAAGTCATACTTCTTACCAGCATGTCATACTTTGGTTCGGCGGTATTGTTGGATGAAGCGGCCCAGACCAACATTATGCGTATGCTACGCGAGACTGGTTCTACCGACGTGCTTCGCACACAGGTGGCTAGCGGGTGTCTGTTTCTCCAACTTTAGTTGAACCGAGTGTGGCTACGCCCGGTCCTTGCGAAGGTTAAAACAACACTAACTTGACGAACTATCGTTGTGGTTTTTGATGCGTAGGTAAGAACGGTTCTTGCTCAGCCCGTAGCAGCCACGTAAAATTTGCAACAACAAAGTAGAGGACGTCTAACTTGTTTTTGCACGGCATGTTGTGATGTGATATGGTCAAGACGTGATGCTATATTTTATTGTATGAAATGATCATGTTTTGTAACCGAAGTTATCGGCAACTGGCAAGAGCCATATGGTTGTCGCTTTATTGTATGAAATGCAAGCATACATAATTGCTTTACTTTATCACTAAGCGGTAGCGATAGTTGTAGAAGCAATAGATGGCGTAACAACAACGATGCTACGATGGAGATCAAGGTGTCGCATCGGTGACGATGGTGATCACGACGGTGCTTCGGAGATGGAGATCGCAAGCACAAGATGATGATGGCCATATCAAATCACTTATATTGATTGCATGTGATCTTTATCCTTTATGCATCTTATCTTGCTTTGATTGACGGTAGCATTTTAAGATGATCTATCACTAATTATCAAGAAGTGTTCTCCCTGAGTATGCACCGTTGCAAAAGTTCTTCGTGCTGAGACACCACGTGATGATCGGGTGTGATAGGCTCTACGTTCAAATACAACGGTGCAAAACCAGTTACAACGCGGAATACTCAAGGTTAAACTTGACGAGCCTAGCATATACAGATATGGCCTCGGAACACGGAGACCGAAAGGTCGAACGTGAATCATATAGTAGATATGATCAACATAGTGATGTTCACCATTGAAAACTACTCCATCTCACGTGATGATCGGACATGGTTTAGTTGATTTGGATCACGTGATCACTTAGATGACTAGAGAGATGTCTTTCCAAGTGGGAGTTCTTTAGTAATATGATTAATTGAACTTAAATTTATCATGAACTTAGTCCTGGTAGTATTTTGCAAATTATGTTGTAGATCTATAGCTCGCGTTGTTGCTTTCATATGTTTATTTTGATATGTTCCTAGAGAAAACTGTGTTGAAAGATGTTAGTAGAAATGATGCGGATTGGATCCGTGATCTGAGGTTTATCCTCATTGCTGCACAGAAGAATTATTTCCTTAATGCACCGCTAGGTGACAGACCTATTGCAGGAGCAGATGCAGATGTTATGAACGTTTGGCTAGCTCAATATGATGACTACTTGATAGTTAAGTGCGCCATGCTTAACGTCTTAGAATCGGGACTTCAAAGACGTTTTGAACGTCATGGACCATATGAGATGTTACAGTAATTGAAGTTAAATATTTCAAGCAAATACCCGAGTTGAGAGATATGGAGTCTCCAACAAGTTCTGTAGCTAAAAGATGGAGGAGAATCGCTCAACTAGTGAGCATGTGCTCAGATTGTCTGGGTACTACAATCGCTTGAATCAAGTGGGAGTTAATCTTCTAGATAAGATAGTGATTGACAGAGTTCTCTAGTCACCATCACCAAGTTACTAGAACTTCATGATGAACTATAGTATGCAAGGGATGACGAAAATGATTCCTGAGCTCTTCGTGATGTTGAAATCGACGAAGGTAGAAATCAAGAAAGAGCATCAAGTGTTGATGATTGACAAGACCACTAGTTTCATGAGAAGGGCAAAGGGAAATAAAGGGAACTTCAAGTAGAATGACAAGCAAGTTGTCACTCCCACGAAGAAGCCCAAAACTGGACCAAAGCCTAAAACTGAGTGCTTACACTTCAAAGGAAATGGTCACTGGAAGCGGAAATGCCCTGAATATTTGGTGGATAAGAAGGATGGCAAAGTGAACAAGGGTATATTTGATATACAGGTTATTGATGTGTACCTTACTAGTGTTTATAGTAGCCCCGAGTATTTGATACTTGTTTGGTTGCTTGAGATTAGTAACTCAAAGCAGAGTTCTGAATAAACAGAGACTAGTTGAGGGGAAGTGGCGATGAGTGTTGGAAGTAGTTCCAAAATTGATATGATCATCATCACACACTCCTATATTTTCTAGATTAGTGTTAAACCTAAATAAATGTTATTTGGTGTTTGCGTTGAGCATAAATATGATAAGATCATGTTTATTGCGATACGATTATTCAACTAAGATAGAGAATAAATTGTTATTCTGTTTACATGAATAAAACCTTCTATGGTCATACACCCAATGGTGATGGTTTATTGAATCTTGATCATAGTGATACACATATTCATAATGTTGATGCCAAAAGATGCAAAGTTAATAATGATAGTGCAACTTATTTGTGGCACTGCCGTTTGGGTCATATCGGTGTAAAGCGCATGAAGAAACTCCATACAGATGGATTTTCGGAATCACTTGGTTATGAATCATTTGATGCTTCCGAACCGTGCCTTTTGGGCAAGATGACTAAAACTCCATTCTCCGGAACAATGGAACGAGCTACTAACTTGGTGGAAATAATACATACCGATGTATGGGGTCCAATGAGTGTTGATGCTCGTGGCGGATCATTATTTTTTGACCTTCACAGATGATTTGAGCAGAGATGTGTATGTCTACTTAATGAAGCACAAGTCTGAAACATTTGAAAAGTTCAAATAATTTCAGAGTGAAGTGGAGAATCATCATAATAAGAAAATAAAGTTTTTTACAATCTGATCGTAGAAAAGAATATTTGGGTTACGAGTTTGGCCTTCATTTTAAACAATGTGGAATAGTTTCACAGTTCACGCCACATGGAACACCACAGCGTAATGGTGTGTCCGAATGTCGTAACCGCACTTTATTGGATATGGTGCAAGCTATGATGTAGCTTACTGATTTACCACTATCGTTTTGGGGTTATGCATTAGAGATAGCTGCATTCACTTTAAATAGGGCACCATCTAAATCCGTTGAGACGACACCGTATGAACTATGGTTTAGCAGTAAACCTAAGCTATCGTTTCTTAAAGTTTGGAGTTGTGATGCTTATGTGAAAAAGGTTCCAACCTGATAAGCTCGAACCCAAATCAGAGAAGTGCGTCTTCATAGAATACCCAAAGGAAACAGTTGGGTACACCTTCTATCACAGATCCGAAGGCAAAACATTCGTTGCTAAGAATGGATCCTTTCTAGAGAAGGAGTTTCTCTCGAAAGAAGTGAGTGGGAGGAAAGTAGAACTTGATGAGGTAATTGTACCTGCTCCCTTATTGGAAAGTAGTTCATCACAGAATCGGTTCCTGTGACAACTACACCAATCAGTGAGGAAGCTAATGATCATGAAACTTCAGATCAAGTTACTACCGAACCTCGTAGGTCAACCAGAGTAAGATCCGCACCAGAGTGGTACGGTAATCCTATTCTGGAAGTCATGTTACTTGACCATGGCGAACCTACGAATTATGAGGAAGCGATGATGAGCCCAGATTCCACAAAATGGCTTGAGGCCATGAAATCTGAGATGGGATCCATGTACGAGAACAAAGTATGGACTTTGGTTGACTTGCCCGATAATCGGCAAGCTATCGAGAATAAATGGATCTTCAAGAAAAAGACTGACGTTGATCGTAATGTAACTGTCTACAAAGCTCGACTTGTTGCGAAAGGTTTTCGACAAGTTCAAGGGGTTGACTACGATGAGACTTTCTCACCCGTAGCGATGCTTAAGCCTGTCCGAATCATGTTGGCAATTGCCACATTTTATGAAATCTGGAAAATGGATGTCAAAACTGCATTCCTTAATGGTTTTCTTAAAGAAAAGTTGTATATGATGCAATCAGAAGGTTTTGTCAATCCTAAAGGTGCTAACAAAATGTGCAAGCTCCAGCGATCCATCTATGGACTGGTGCAAGCATCTCGGAGTTGGAATATACGCTTTGATAAGTTGATCAAAGCATATAGTTTTATACGGACTTACAGTGAAGCTTGTATTTACAATAAAGTGAGTGGGAGCACTACAGCCTTTCTGATTAGTATATGTGAGTGACATATTGTCGATCAGAAATGATGTAGAATTTTTCCAGAAAGCATAAAGGAGTGTTTGAAAGGAGTTCTTTAAAAGAAAGACCTCAGTAAAGCTACTTACATATTGAGCATCAAGATCTATTAATATAGATCAAGACGCTTGATAAGATTTTCAATGAGTACATACCTTGACAAGATTTTGAAATAGTTCAAAATGGAACAGTCAAAGAAAGAGTTCTTGCCTGTGTTGCAAAGGTGTGAAATTGAGTAAGACTCAAATCCCGACCACGACAGAAAATAGAAAAGAGAATGAAAGTCATTCCCTATGCCTCAGTCATAGGTTCTATAAAGTATGCTATGCTATTTGCCAGACCTATTGTATACCTTGCTCTGAATTTTGCAAGGGAGTACAATAGTGATCTAGGAGTAGATCACTGGACATTGGTCAAGAATATCCTTAGTGAGGACTAAGGAAATATTTCTCGATTATGGAGGTGATAAAAGAGCCCGTCGTAAAGAGTTACATCGGTGCAAACTTTCACCCCGATCCAGATGACTCTAAGTCTCAATCTGGATACATATTCAAAGTGGGAGCAATTAGCTAGAGTAGCTCCGTGCAGAGCATTGTAGACATAGAATATTTGCAAAATACATACAGCTCTGAATGTGACAGACCTGTTGACTAAGCTTCTCTCACGAGCAAAACATGATCACACCTTAGTACTCTTTGGGTGTTAATCACGTAGCGATGTGAACTAGATTATTGACTCTAGTAAACCCTTTGGGTGTTGGTCAGATGACGATGTGAACTATGGGTGTTAATCATATACAGATATGAATATTGGTGTTAAATCACATGGCGATGTGAACTAGATTATTGACACTAGTGCAAGTGGGAGACTGAAGGAAATATGCCCTAGAGGCAATAATAAAGTTATTATTTATTTCCTTATTTCATGATAAATGTTTATTATTCATGCTAGAATTGTATTAACCGAAAACATAATACATGTATGAATACATAGACAAACATAGTGTCACTAGTATGCCTCTACTTGACTAGCTCATGAATCAAAGATGGTTAAGTTTCCTAGCCATAGACATGAGTTGTCATTTGATTAACGGGATCACATCATTAGGAGAATGATGTGATTGACTTGACCCATTCTGTTAGCTTAGCACTTGATCGTTTAGTATGTTGCTATTGCTTTCTTCATGACTTATACAAGTTCCTATAACTATGAGATTATGAAACTCCCGTTTACCGGAGAAACACTTTGTGTGCTACCAAACGTCTAGCGTAATCGGGTGATTATAAAGGAGCTCTACAGGTGTCTCCAAAGGTACATGTTGAGTTGGCGTATTTCGAGATTAGGTTTTGTCACTCCGATTGTCGGAGAGGTATCTCTGGGCCCTCTCGGTAATGCACATCACTATAAGCCTTGCAAGCAATGTAGCTAATGAGTTAGTTACGGAATGATGCATTACGTAATGAGTAAAGAGACTTGCCGGTAATGAGATTGAACTAGGTAGTGAGATACCGACGATCGAATCTCAGGCAAGTAACATACCGATGACAAAGGGAACAACGTATGTTGTTATGCGGTTTGACCGACAAAGATCTTCGTAGAATATGTAGGAGCCAATATGAGCATCCAGATTCCACTATTGGTTATTGACCGGAAACATGTTTCGGTCATGTCTACATCGTTCTCGAACCCGCGGGGTCCGCACGCTTAAGGTTTCGATGACAGTTTTATTATGAGTTTATGAGTTTTGATGTACCGAAGGATTTCGGAGTCCCGGATGAGATCGGGAACATAACGAGGAGTCTCAAAATGGTCGAGACGTAGACATCGATATATTGGACGACTATATTCGGACATCGGAAAGGTTCCGAGTGATTCGGGTATTTTTCGGAGTACCTGGGAGTTACGGGAATACGGGGAAGAGTATTGGGCCTTAATGGGCCTTAGTGGGAACGAGCCAGGAGGTGGCGCGCGCCCTGATGAAGTCATGTACCTACGGTAGGGTCATAGGCCTGATCTAAGCACCCTACCCAAGGACACCCTCAGAAGAAACTGCCTTCTAGTCGACCTAGAGGGACTTCACTCGACGAACTCGAAGGACTCGACCATGAAGACTCACTCGACCACCAGGAGATCAAGAGCCACTTTGCATCCAAACGGTCTGTAATTAAGTAGTCTTTATGGCATTTAGGACACTTTATGTAAGGCGTTACCAGTAACGCCTAGACTTAATGTACTTTAAACCCTGCATTACTGAGGGCCGGAGGGGTCTGGCGGACACTATATAAGCCACCCTGTCGGTGTCAAAACCGGCGGATCTCGGGTAGGGGGTGCCGAACTGTGCGTCTAGGCGGATGGTAACAAGAGACAAGGGACACGATGTTTTACCCAGGTTCGGGCCCTCTTGATGGAGGTAAAACCCTACGTCCTGCTTGATTAATATTGATGATATGGGTAGTACAAGAGTGGATCTACCACGAGATCAAGGAGGCTAAACCCTAAAGCTGGCCTATGGTATGATTGTTGTAATGTATGTTGTCCTACGGACTAAAGCCCTCCGGTTTATATAGACACGGAGGAGGCTAGGAATTACAGTCGGTTACAATGGTAGGAGATCTACATATCCGTATCGCCAAGCTTGCCTTCCACGACAAGGAAAGTCCCATCCGGACACGGGACGAGTCTTCAATCTTGTATCTTCGTAGTCTTGGAGTCCGTGGGACGATGACATCCGACTATCCGGACACCCCTAGTCGAGACTCCTCGGTAGCCCTGAACCAGGCTTCAATGACGATAAGTCCGTAGCGCATAATGTTCGGCATTGCCGGAGGGTTCCTCCCTTGAATAATCCAGAGAAGATCATGAACACCAGGATAGTGTCTGGCTCTGCAAAATAAATTCCACATTCCACCGTAGAGAGAATAATGCACATAAACCCAATCTGCTGACGTTTTCTGCGGCATGACATCACACCGCTTCCAAGCCTTTATTTGAATCATTTTTTATTATACCACCTCAGCACATTTAGCGAAGCGGTTTCCTTGGCACGTCTTGTCGAAGCAGAGATCGTGTTCACCTTATTCTGGGATTCTCATCAATACGGACGTGGGTAACCCAACAGCGCCATTGATGGTGGCGCTTGGGGGATAAGCGAGTTTTACCGGGCCGGTGGGGGACGCATAGTCCTCGTCCACCTATATATAAGGGATAAGGATTTACCTTCTCACCTACGCCTTCTTCCTCCTTTGCTTACCCATCTCCGCGCACTCAAGCTCCAACGCCCAAGCTCGCGCATCTCGCCTCGGCCTTCTCCGAATATGTCCGGAGCGGGAGGCAAATGGTTGGCCTCCACCGTCAAGGAGGAGCACATCACCAAGCTGCGCAGCGCCGGATACCTCTCCGGCGATATCGTGCATCGGCTGCCCGACGAGGGGCAGCTCATCCCTACCCCGGGCCCCATGAGAGGGTCGTCTTTCTCCCCCACTTCCTCCGCGGACTGGGCTTTCCACTCCACCCATTCGTCCGGGGGCTCATGTTTTACTACGGCCTGGATTTCCACGATCTGGCGCCGAACTTCATCCTCAACATCTCCGCGTTTATTGTTGGTGTGCGAGGCCTTCCTCGCATCCGGCCCACTTCGCCTGTGGCTCAAGACCTTCAACGAAGCCGAAGGTTGTGAAGAACGCATAAGCGGAATCTTGGAGGTGCCATGTTGGGTAAGTTACCCAACGTCCTTTGGCTCGAAGGGGCCTTTGTGGACTCCGTCAAGGGGTGGCAATCGGGGTGGTTCTTCATCACCGAGCCGCGCGATCCCACATGGGCGGCGGCCCCCGAATTTAGATCTGGCATCCCCACGCAGCTCACCTCCTGGAAAGAAAAGGGCTTGCTGTGGGGCAATCCGAAGGAGCTGACGGGACTCCGAAACTGCATCCAGAAACTGGTGAGCAATAAGCTCAGGCTCGTCGACGTGGTCCAAGTCATGCTCATCCGCCGGATTCTCCCATGCCAAGAACGGGCATTCAATCTGTGGGAGTTCAATCCGGAACAGCACCAGGCGCTAAGCGGCCTCTTCGATACGACATATGAAGGCGCCTGGAGGGTGCTGTTTAAGGGTGCCAAAGCCCCCGCATCTGCGACGGAAGATCGCGGATTTTTCTCGCAGCATCCGGCTGACGAGGTAAGTGATTCAACCCCTTTACGGGACACTTGTGGTAATCAAATTGATTCTAAGAGGGTTTCAATCTCTCTTTTCCTTTGACAGGAATGGATGGAGAAGGCCGAGCAGCTCATCAGCCCGGCTCCCATGCCAGAGGACCAAGTGAATGCCCGTCTAGCAGGGCTGCTGGTTCCGGCACCACACGTGGTGCCGGAGAAGAAGGCCAAGAAGGTGGCCGCGGGGACTCGAAAGAGTTCCCGCCATCAGGCGTCCGACGACGAGGCGGACTCCTCCCCAGAAGACGAGGAGGAGGAAGAAGAATCTCTCCCGGAGGAGGGAGAGAAGAAGAGGAAGGCTTCCCCAATAGGGGAGGCCGAAGGGTCCAAGAGGGGGAGAACTATCCCCCCGGATAGTTTCGCCAACACCATCGTTGGCGAGGAGTGGCCTTTAAGGGCCAGGCGTCCGGCAAGATCGTAAGTATCCGGATCCTTGATATGAAATTTCTTTCGTATTGCGTAGTGTCCTTCTAATGCCGCATTTTGTCCATAGTCCGACCGATGATGATCTCCCGCTTCATCGGCGGGTCATTAACCCGTCGGATGTGGATTAACTCCGATCGCCACTACCCCTGCGCCAGCGAGGGCGCCGAGGTGGGATCGAAGAGGACCCATCGGGAGGAGGCTCGGGGCGCCGTCGGCAACCTCTGGACTTTGCACGGACTCTACGCCGGAACCCGCAGTGGTTCCAGAGTCCGGCAAGCGGCCCCTTCGAAAGAAGGGCAGGACTGTGACACCGGCGGCCTCCGTCCAACCGGAGGCGCCGGACAACTTGTTGGAGGCGCTTAAAGGCGCTTCCATCGAGGAAGAACACCGCACTCTCATGAGTGCGGTGATTGAAAGGTTCACTCGCCAGAGGCGGGCTGACCAAGCTTCAGCAGCCTTCTAATAGGCTTTGAGGTAAGAAGTTAAAGTTATGTAATGTAATACCACATAGATAGTAGCCCCTGATGCTCAGTTCGGTGTTCGGCAAGAAAAGCCGGACTGAGGATCTAACAAGATATACGCAGGGTTGCTTATAATATGTCAATATGGGTTTGCAGGTTGTGCTGCTGACCTCTGCCGCACTAACTGCGGAGGTCGGTGTGTTGAAGCAGGACCTCGAGCGGTCCGAGCAAGAGCTCGGCCATGCCAAGAAGCAGCTCGAGGACAAAGAAGGTGAGTAACACCGCTTTGAATAATTACCTTATAGAAAAGGATTTCGGTTGCAATAAAATTAACAAGGATAATATGGGTACTGCAGGGGCCACGAACGAGGTGGCTGCCCTAAAGGAGGCTGTGTCCGCGGCCGAACGCAGTGCGGCCGTGGAACGGGCAGAGCAAGAAAAGCAGGAGGCACGGGTGGCGGAAGTACGGCAAGAGCTCCAGGCTCTCATGGAGAAGCATGAGAGTTTGGAGCGTGACTCCAAGACTTGAGAGTCCGAGCTTGCCTCGGCTCTCGAAAGTGCCAAGTCTGCCAAGGCCGAAGCCCATAAGGCCCTTCAGGAGGTTGAAGATGTAAAGAAGATAGCGACGGGTAAGGCATTTTTCATGCAAAGCAAGCATGTTAATGTAAACTACCTGACACTTACCCGCATTCGGAGCTCTCCAGGGGCGTTTGCAGATCTGCTGGGTAGTGCGTCCGATGCCGCCGCATTCTATCATGGCGAGGAGGGGAGCTCGATGGAGAAGGTCTTCTGGTCTCAGTAAGCTGAGGCCGGCCATCCGGTGCCCCCAAGCGACCAGCTGAAACAGCTGGTCGAACTCCACAAGGTAGCTGAGGAGGCCATGAAGGGCCTTATAATCCGGTGTGGCACGATGTGCGATGCCATGCACAGCTACACCGGCCTCGTCGGCGGCTGGTGGATCGTGCCCACGGGTGGAGTTCATCAAGCGCTCCGCTTTGTATTGAAGGTGCTCGTCGGGCCCTTGCCCGCGAAGGTGCATTAGGGCAGGTTGGATGCGGAGAAGCTCACGGGACCCACCGCCACCGGCAAGGAGTATCGCATACGCCGAAATGTATTATAAAACTGTCCTGAAGGGAGCCCGCGATATTGCGGATGAGTGCCCGAGAAATGTAATCTTTGAGTAAACTCGCTATGTGTTATCATGTGCGCTGAAAACTTTGTTCATGTGCGCATTAAGCAACGCTTATTTAATTTAAAATATTACCTTCTGTGCAGCCGTTTATAAGATCTGAGAGATGGCAAGTCGTTGGCTTCAGCCCCCGAGCTACTAGTGCTGGGGTGTTCGGGATAAACTTGAGCACTCTTGTTCCCATTTTTGGGTCCATCTAGGGAGGCGCTCAACACAACGAACAAGGCAACCGGACTTATAATGCTTGAACACTCTCCTTAGCCATAGAATTCTATAATTTTAAATTTAGTGAAGCCCCGGTATTCGGAAGACCGAATCAGGGTGCTATCCACGCCTTCGTCGGACATTGTCCGAACTTATTTCAGCGGCGTGAGTCTTTAAGGACCGAAAAAACCTCTCGAACAGCGACCAGTCTCTCGCCTTATCATGCCGGTCAGTTTTAGCTTTCTCCATCGAGGCGCTCGCCTGCTCAACCGGTGCAATCGCAGATGGTTCTCCAGTGCCACCTTAGCCGCCGAGCGGGCGTAAGGCATCAAAAGCGTGGGGCCGCAAACCCAACTATTGACCCAAGACATGATTGAGCCGATTCATATAATGTTATAAGTTCGGGGTGCCGCACTTGTGAAAGTGTTCGGACTTATCACACCATATTGTGGGGAACATAAGCCCCTGGTGTATTCGGCCATACCAAAATGTACGGGTGCAAGATGTCATGTAATGAACATATATATAAAAAGTAATGCAATTGCCGTCGAAAAGTGCTGCATTATTTATTAAAGAAAGTCTGCTATGAGTGCGGACTGATACAAATAGTGCGGTAAGCAAGGGATTTGGACTAATTAAACATGTCCCCCTCCAGGGGTGAGCTGCGGACTTGGTGTATATAATCGAATTTAATGGCTCGTAATTGAGACTACCTGAGTGTTCGTCGTAGCCTTCTTTCTTCCCTGGCTGTTGCATCATGAGTTGGCGGGTTCACCGCGGACAGGCCTCTGTTAACGGAGTCCTGTGTACACAAAGAAGTAAAGTGAAAAAAGAAAAGAAGGGGCACACTTGCGAGCCCCTAGTGTGGTCGAGCCGCACTGGGTCCATTGTGATCGTGCCCTTCCCTGCGCCCATGGTATCTCCAAAGCGTAATGATGTCAGCGGAGAGTTGTTTTTGCAATCATGCGAGGGGGGGTTAGGGCGCATTACTACGCGTGCTCGATCATCTTTGGGTTGTCTTGGTTGGTGTTGCTTGAGCGTGTTTTGCTGTATCCGGCCGTTTGACAGCGGACTCGAAATTGCCTTAAAGGCTGCTCAGTACTTACGCGAGAGCGTATGTATGTTCCTCCATTCGGAGGGCGTTCGTATTTCCGTTGACCGTGATGACTCCACGAGGGCCTGGCATCTTGAGCTTGAGGTATGCATAATGCGGCACGCGTTGAATTTTACAAGCGGTTCGTCCAAGCGAGCGTGATAGCAGCTGCAAGCGGGACTATTTCAAGATTAACTCCTCACTCGAAAATTGTCAGGGATCCAAGACCACTTCGGTGTGGTGAGCACTGCATAGATTGGCTTCCACACCTGGTATGACACCTTTAAAGGTTGTCTTTGTAGGTTTAATCCTTGAGGGTCTATGCCCATCTTGCGCCTTTGTATCTGATAAACCAGGTTGAGGCTACTACCGCCGTCCATCGGGACTCTTGTGAGTGAAATCCATCAGCGATTTGGTCTAAAACCAATGCGGCGAATCCGCCATGGCGTATGCTGGTCGGATGGTCTCTTCGATCGAAAGTGATGGGACACGAGGACCATGGATTGAACTTGGGCGGCCGCTCCATCGCATAGACGTCCCTTAGTGCGCTTCCTCTCCCTCTTGGGTATATGGGTTGCATAAATCATGTTCACCGTCCGCACTTGTGGGGGAAACCTTACATCCTCTATTGTTCGTGCGGTCGGGTCTCTTCCTCGTCATCGCTGTTTAGCCCCTTGTCATTGTTTTGGCGGTTAACTTACTGCCGCTTGAACACCAGTAGTCTCTGTTGGTGTGATTAGCTGGCTTTCGAAGTGCCATGTATCGGCATAAGCGGTCGAGTATTCGGTCCAAATTGGGCGGACCGGAGTGGTTCTTTTGAATGGCTTCTTCCGTTGACGGGTTTAGAGCCTCGGAATCCGGCGACTGCCGTATCCTCCTTATAAATGCGCCGTTAATGCGGCGTTTGTTTTTGTTCCGACGTGACCTGCCGTTGTTGTCCTTAGTATCCGGACTGCCAGAATTTTTATGGAGGTTATTGCTGCGAGCTAGCCAGCTATCCTCTCCCACGCAAAAGTGGGTCATTAGTGACGTGAGGGCTGCCATGGATTTCGGCTTTTCCTGTCCCAGGTGTCGGGCTAGCCATTCGTCGCGGATGTTATGTTTGAAGGCTGCAAGAGCCTCTGCATCCGGACAGTCGATGATTTGGTTTTCTTTGTCAAGAACCGTGTCGTAATTGTCGGCGATTTGTCTGCTGCTTGTATGATGTGGCTTAGGTCATCGGCGTCGGTGGTGCTTTATCGTGCCCGTGAAGTTGTCGAGGAATGCGGCTTCGAGTCTTCCCAACACCCAATTGACTCTGCGGGCAAGCTGTTGAGCCAATGCCGAGCTGGTCCTTTAAGCTTGAGTGGGAGATACTTGATGGCATGGAGATGCGTGCCGCCGGGCCATGTGGATGTGGAGAAGATAATCTTGATCCAAACCGCGAGTCTGTTGTGCCATCGTAGGATTCAATGTTCTGGGTTTAAACCCTTGAGGATTTGATGATCCATTACTTCGTCGATGAAGCATAAGCGGGTGTCTTGGCGCCATCAGATTGAGCAATATCACGGCGCAGCTCGAGAGGCGTTATGCTGCTGTGTTCGGCCCGGCGGTTTTTGTATCCGGCGGCGGTATTTGTCATGGGTCGGGGCGCCCACGTGATCCGTAGATGGATCTGGATTTCCTTGCCTTGTCCTCAATATATCTACGCAAGTCGTAGCGTTCCCCTTGGCCCGTACTTTTGGAGCGATGCGGGGTATGGTCTTGATTGGGGCTGGATGCCTCTGTCCACGACCACGGGGTGGTCGATCGGCCGTATCGTCTTGTTGGTGATGTAGGTATGTACGCTTCCTCCTCTAATCGGGAAGCAACTTGCGTCTTAGGTAGCTTTTGGAGGCGTTCGAGTTTATACTCTTGACGCGAGGACCTCATCCAACGATCGGTCGGCAGGTCTGATCAGCTTGAAAGCTGCTGCTGCTTTTTCTTTAGGCTATTTCTTTGTGGCGATAAGCTGCGTTTAAAACGCTCTTGTTCGACGGAATCCTCGGACACGCATTTAATTCATCGTCATTGAGGCTTGCCTCGTCATCGGAGGAGGCATATAGTTATAATCCTCGGCCTCTTAAATGCGCGCCCTCTCGTGAGGGCTTGCTACACATCCTCTGCGCTGAGTCTTCTTTGGAGGGGTTATCTTCGGCACTCTACGGGGTATTATTACCTCATGTGCGGAATCTCCATTCTTCTTTGTGTCGGGACTTAGGCGGCGCCGCTAACGCTTGGCGCTTGGGCTGTTTCTTTAAAGAATCTGCCTCATTGTTTCTTCGCCGTCCCCATCTTTTGGGGTGTCCACCATGTATATGTCGTATGGCGAGGTGGTCTTCGAGTGCCTCGTGGCGCTGGTTCTGTTAAATCTCCGGCATCGTCGTCCATAAGCGTCAATGTCTTGGTCGTAGTCTAGCATGTCGGTTAGATCGTCGGCGGTGGCTACAAAGTGGGTGGTGGGTGGGCTCTGAATTTCTTCGTCGTCCGTATCCCAACCATCCCGCCATAGTCCAGCCAGACTCTCCGATAACGAGAGATGCTTTAGCGAATTTAGGATGTCGCCAAAGGGCGAGTATTGGAAGATGTCGCGATGGTGAATTCCATAACGGCGCCCAATCCGATTCGATTGGCGGTAGCGCTGGAGATCGAGTCCGGCAAGGAGTCCGGCACCTCGAATCACGAGTTTCGCGAGGACAAGATTGGCGTTCGGCTCCATCGCCGTGGAAGTTGAAGCCCCGGTGGTGTCCATCCACCGATCCTCGATCTGGCGATCGGCTCGGACTGAAAGCGAAGCGGATTCGTGTCGCGCCACCAAGGCCTTTGTTGTGGCGAGCTAGATCATGCCCATCGCAAAGTGTGGTGCGCTTGGCTTTGGCTCGAGCCGTCGAAGATCAAGTCCCGCGGATGTCGGCCGTGAAGTTTAAGCTTCCGAATCTGACCTGATTGCCAGGGGCGTAGCTTCGATCTGCTCCAGATGGCCAAGGGAATTAGCCCGCGATGTGAAGCTGCGAATCTGAAGATCTGTCCGGGAGAAAAGTCTCAACACGGACAGCGTTGTTGGCCAAGATGCCATCGAGCCTATCGGTGATGACACGGAGGAACTCTCAATGAAAGCACCAATGTCGGTGTCAAAACCGGCGGATCTCGGGTAGGGGTCCCGAATGTCGTCTAAGCGGATGGTAACGGGAGACAAGGGACACGATGTTTTACCTGGTTGGGCCCTCTTGATGGAGGTAAAACCCTCGTCTGCATGATTAATATTGATGATATGGGTAGTACAAGAGTGGATCTACCACGAGATCAAGGAGGCTAAACCCTAAAGCTAGCCTATGGTATGATTGTTGTAATGTATGTTGTCCTACGGACTAAAGCCCTCCGGTTTATATAGACACTGGAGGAGGCTAGGGTTACACAGAGTCGGTTACAATGGTAGGAGATCTACATATCCGTATCGCCAAGCTTGCCTTCCACACCAAGGAAAGTCCCATCCGGACACGGGACGGAGTCTTCAATCTTGTATCTTCGTAGTCTTGGAGTCCGGCGGACGATGACAGTCCGGCTGTCTGGACACCCCCTAGTCCAGGACTCCCTCACACCCCCCTCCTCAGTGTAAAGGGTTCGCACCCCTGTAATCCATACATACATAATCCAGTCGACCGCCTCCGGGCTCCGAGACGTAGGGCTATTACTTCCTCCGAGAAGGGGATGAACTCGTACATCCAGTGTCTTCACAACTGCTCCATAGCTAGGATCTTGCCTCCCCATACCTACCCCCCATTCTACTGTCAGATTTAGAACCACGACAGTTGGCGCCCACCGTGGGGCAGGTGTCTTAGTGATTTCTGGAGAAGTTGCAATTGTTCCGATTGTCTTCATCATGGTTTCCGGTGGAGTTTTGGTCGAGGGCCGCGAGATCCGTCTCGGTGCGCTCACCTTCATCGCCGGCGACTCCGCTTGGCTCCGGAGGCTCCACTCGGCGTCGATCGCTCCCCGTCCGCGGTGCGATGCATTTTCATGCATGTGTCCGCGGCGTTCTGCTGCGGCAACCGTCGACTCCATATCGGTCGACTCCCCATATCGGCCCCCTCCCTGTCTCCCGCCAGCGCAAGCGCTCTGGCCGGTCGAGACTCCAGCGGTGGGTGAGGCACGCGGTGGCTCGCAAGACGGCCACCACCCAAGTTGCGGCAATCAATCCCGACGAGTCTCTCTACGGCCTGTTCGATCTGTCGGCCGGCTCCGTGAAGCGCATCCGAGTCGCGATAGCGATGATCCAGCGGCGGAGGTCTTGATGGTCAACGGACCTTGTAGCCCTCCCGGCTTCCCTGCGACAGCGGGGTGGGCGGTGGGGCGACCCGCTCAAGTTCATGAGGAGTACCAACCCGAGCCACTTAATTCCTGCAAAGGAAGAACTTCGCCCGCGAGGAACATGGATGCCACATACTCCCATCGCGGAGAAACCCCGGCTCGCGCCTTGGAGGAGGCACGTTTGGCCAACTTGGCTGAACGCGCTCGTCTAGAGAACCTTCAGCGAGCACTCGGCGGCCTTGGCGGCAACGAGTACCGACTCGGTCGGCGTCAACTCTTCCGCCGACTCGGTATATCGAACCCGATTCAGAATTTAGCGGTACGCAACCCGTATAGCGAGTCCATTCAGCCCTCTCGGCGGAGGCTGGCGGAGGCTTGATGCAGATTAGAGATTTGCTCCGGCGGCGGAGATCGAAATTCAGCCGTGTCACGATCCGCGCAACAGATTCACAGTCGATCCATCGCTGCGAATACGGTTCAGTCAGCTCATAGCCCTAGATCGCCTCCGCAGCGTGAAGGACGTGAGAATCGACGAGACCAATATGGTGACCGATAAGATCATGATGATAGGCGTCGAGTGCCCACTCCTCCTCCGAGAGGCGGGTCTTACGCTCCTCGGCAGCAAGATGACAGGCGTCAACTCAGTGTGGGGTGAAGAGCTCCGGTCGACCCCCGGGAACTAGGCTTCAACGTGCGATCCATCATCGTGCAAGCCTTGGTCGATCGGAACAGGGCTCATCGAGGTGGCCACGACAGAGATGCGCCCACTAGCAGCCGAGTGCATGTTTCATGTCCGGAATGTTTCAGCAGGGCTATCAGAGCCACGGTGATTCCCCTCAACTTCAGGTTGGCGACTGGAGTAAGAAAGTTCACCGGTGAGTCTAAGCCTGAAACCTGGCTTGAGGATTACCGAGTGGCGGTACAGATCGGCGGCGGGAATGATGAGGTGGCCATGAAACATTTGCCACTCATGTTGGAGGTTCGGCCAGGGCGTGGCTGAATCAGTTAACTCCAAGCACCATTTACACTTGGGAAGATCTTTCCCGAGTGTTCGTCAGGACATTTGAGGGAACCTGCAAGCGACCAGCTGGATTGACAGAGCTACAAGTCTGCGTGCAGAAGTCGAATCAAACCTTAAGAGAGTACATTCAGAGATGGATTACTTTGCATCATACCGTGGAGAACGTGTCTGATCATCAGGCAGTCTGTGCTTTCAAAGATGGTGTCAAGAATAGAGAGTTAAGTTTGAAGTTTGGGCGGACCGGAGATATGACCCTGAGTCGAATGATGGAAATTGCCACCAAGTACGCCAATGGTGGAGAGGAGGACCGACTCCGCAGCGGCAAGTACAAGCCGAGTCAGTCGGAGAAGAAACTCGATCGGAGCGAAGCGGAAGGCGAACCAGCGGCTCCTGGGGAGGCTCTGGCCGTGACTCAGGGCAAGTTCAAGGGAAAACCCAAAGGATCCTGGAACCCCAAGAAGGTGAAGGATAAAGAAGGAAATGATGTGATGGATATGCCATGTCACATCCACACGAAGAAAGACGAAGAGGGTAATATCATCTACCCGAAGCATACCACTCGCCAGTGTCGACTCCTGATCCAGCAGTTCCAAGGTAAATAGCCCAAGGACAAAGAAAAGGAGTCGGAAAAAGCTGAAGACAAGGAGGACAGCGAGGGGGGATATCCTCATGTTAACTCCACTCTGATGATCTTTGCGGATGTGGAAAGCAAGAGCCGACTGAAGGTTATTAACCGTGTGGTGAACATGGTCGCCCCGGCGACACCCAGTTATTTGAGATGGTCCCAAACTCCCATTACATTCGACCAGTCCGATCACCCGACTCATATAGCCACCCCTGGGAGGCAAGCTTTGGTGGTCGACCCGGTCGTTGAAGGCATTCGACTGACGAAGGTGCTAATGGAAGGTGGTAGTGGACTGAACTTATTGTATGCGGACACGCTGAAAGGAATGGGCATTCCGATGTCCCGATTGAGCACCGATAACATGAGTTTTCATGGAGTTATACCGGGAAAGAAAGCCGAGTCACTCGGCTAAATAGCTCGGGCGTGGTGTTCGGTGACTCAAGCATTTTCGCAAAGAAGGCGGCGTTTGAGGTCGTGGATTTTCAGAGCGCTTACCACGCTATTTTGGGGAGACCAACTTACGCACGGTTCATGGCTCGACCATGTTACGTGTACCTCAAACTGAAGATGCCCGGCCCCTAGGGCGTGATTACTGTCACTGGTGATCGGAAAAAAGCAGAAGAGTGCTTCCAGAAAGGCTCAAAGATTGCCGATTCCCAGGTGACAGCGGTCGAGCTAGAGGAATACAAGCAAAATGCAGATCCGAGTGACTTACTGCAGGCTAAGAAGCCCGCCACAGAGTAAGCGTTTCAGTCGTCCGGTGAGACAAAGCCCGTTCACATTCACCCGACCGACCCCAATGCAGCCCCGACCCATATTTCTACAACACTCGACCCTAAATAGGAAGAAGCGCTCATCCAGTTCCTCCGTGAGAACTAGGACATATTTGCATGGAAGCCAGCTAACATGCCGGGTGTTCCCAGGGGACTGGCTGAGCATCGCCTTAGAGTCGACTCAGCCGCAAAACCGGTAAAACAACATCTTCGGCGGTCCTCCGTCCAGAAGAGAAAAGCCATTGGTGAGGAAGTGGCTCGACTATTGGCGGCAGGATTTATCCGAGAGATATACCACTCCGAGTGGCTCGCCAATGTCGTCATGGTTCCCAAGAAGGACAACTCACTCCGCATGTGCATTGATTTCAAGCACATCAATCGGGCCTGCCCGAAAGATCATTTTCCTCTCCCTCGCATCGATCAAATTGTCAACTCGACCGCGGGGTGCGAGAGATTGTCTTTTCTAGACGCCTATTCCGGGTACCATCAGATCCGTCTGTACGGACCCGATGAGATAAAAACAGCTTTCATCACTCCATTCGGGTGCTTCTTCTATATCACCATGCCATTCAGCCTCAAGAATGCCGGAGCCACGTTCATGCGAATGATTCAGAAGTGTTTGCTCACTCAAATCAGTCGGAATGTGGAAGCGTATATGGATGATATCGTGGTCAAGTCGCGAAAGGGTTCTCGACTGTTGCCGACCGACCTCGCGAAACATTTGCCAACCTCGGGAGGTATGATATCAAGCTCAATCCTTCAAAGTGCACATTGGAGTTCCCGGTGGCAAGTTACTCGGTTTTCGTTTCGAGCGAGGAATCGGCGCTAACCAGCGGCACTATACTCCGAATGAAAGCGCCCGTCGCGGTGCGATGTCGAAACTTCTTTGGATGCTTGGCGCTTTAAGTAGATTCATCTCACGACTCGGTGAAAAGGCATTGCCTCTTTACCGACTGATGAAGAAGCCAGACATGTTCGAGTGGACTCCAGAAGCTGATGCAACATTTGCCGAGCTAAAAGCTCTGCTCTCCACACAGCCGGTGCTTGCTGCTCCAATCAGCAAAGAGCCTCTGTTGCTTTATATTGCAGCCACAGGACAAGTCGTCAGTACAGTACTTACGGTCGAGCGGGAAGAAGAAGGGAAAGCCTTCAAAGTTCAACGCCCAGTGTATTATCTCTCTGAAGTTTTGACTCCATCCAAACAAAGATATCCTCATTATCAAAAGCTTGTGTATGGGATCTACATGACCACGAAGAAGGTTGCTCATTATTTCTCTGATCATTCCATTACGATCGTCGTGACGCTCCACTTTAGAGATTTTGCACAATGAGATGCAAGCGGGTCGAGTGGCGAAATGGGCGATCGAACTCCTTCCCTTGATATCAAGTTTGAGGCAAAAGCCATTAAGTCCCAAGCAATAGCAGATTTCCTTGCCGAGTGGATTGAACAACAGCAGCCGACTGAAGTTCACTCGAGCATTGGACCATGTTCTTTGATGGCTCTAAGATGTTGAATGGTTCGGTCTTTGGGGTTTTCTGGTTTCCCCGGAGGAGATAAGCTCGGATATGTGCTCGATTCACTTTGACTCCTCCAACAATGAGGCGAAATCTGAGGCCCTCTTGTATGGGTTGCGCATGGCCATCTCACTCGGCGTCCGCCACCTTATGGTTTATGGCGACTCAGATTTGGTGGTCAACAAGTGATGAAGGTGGGGCGTTAGAAGCCCAGCCATGTTGGATCTTGCAATGCGATGAGGAAGCTGGAAAAAAGTTCGAGGGTTAGAGCTCCATCATATACCCGGTTGAAAAATCAAGCGGTGATGATTTGGCAAAGATAGGTTCAAGAGAAGCCATTCCTAGTGGTGTGTTCTTGGAGCATATCCATACTCCATCAGTCAAAGAAGATCCTTTTACTGAAGAAGCTCCGCAGCCCAAGAGTGCCACAGATCCGGCTGAGGTTGAAGTTCCAGCGGTGGTCGACTTGATCATGGAAGCTTTAGTGATCACTCCCGATTGGACAATTCCATTATATCGCGTATATCCTAAGAAAAGAGCTCCCGGAGGGCGAAGAAGAGGCTCGACGGATCGTCCCGATCCAAAGCCTTCTGGTGATCAAGGGGATGCTATCTGAGAAAGTCTGTTGGAGTTGGTCAGAAGTGTATAATGCCAGAAGAAGGTCAAATCATCCTTGATGATATCCACTCGAGGTCCTGTGGTCATCATGCGTCCTCTCGGACCATCGTAGCCAAAGCATACCGAGCTGGATTTTACTGGCCAAGGGCGAATGAGATGGCAAAGGAGATAGTGGACAAGTGCGAGGGATGTCAGTTTTACTCCAACATGTCACACAAGCCTGCGTCAGCTCTAAAGACCATACCACTCGTCTGGCCCTTCGCAGTATGGGGGTTGGATATGGTGGGCCCCTTGAGGATAGGTCGAAGCGGTTTCACGCATGTACTGGTGGCAGTCGACAAGTTCACCAAGTGGATTGAGGCTAAACCCATCAAGAACCTTGACGTCGGTACTGTTGTTAGCTTCATCAGAGAACTGATATTCAGATATGGAGTCCCGCATAGCATCATCACCGACAATGGATCAAACTTCGATTCGGAGGAATTCAGAGCATTCTGCACATCTCAAGGCACACGAGTTGACTACGCTTCAGTCGCCCATCCACAGTCGAATGGACAAGCGGAGCGAGCCAATGGCTTGATCCTCAAAGGGTTGAAACCCGGTGATCGTGACCTTAAGCATGCGGTGGAGCATGGGTCGATGAACTTCCCTCGATGCTTTGGGGTCTAAGGACCACGCCTAATCGGTCGACCGGAAGGACTCCATTCTTCTTGGTCTATGGAGCTGAAGCGGTCTTGCCGAGTGATCTGCTCCACAATGCTCCTCGAGTTGAGCTCTACAACGAGGCTGAAGCGGAACAAGCGCGACAAGATGAAGTCGACCTTTTAGAAGAAGAAAGGGAGATGGCTCTGATCCGATCGACCATCTACCAACAAGACTTGCATCGCTTCCACGCCAAAAACGTGAAGAGTCGAGCCTTCCAGGAAGGAGATTTGGTTCTCCGAGTGGATCAGCAGAAACCACATAAGCTTGCTCCTTCTTGGGAAGGACCCTTCATCGTCACCAAGATTCTCCACAATGGAGCGTACCATCTCTACAACGTCAAGCACAATATCGACAAGCCCCGAGCTTAGAACGCGGAGTTACTCCGCCCCTTTTACACTTAAGTTTTCACTCGGACGAGTTGTAATAAAAGTACTTCTGTAGTTCATGTTTTGCAAGATAATAGTGTCATAATTTCCCCAATGATTTTTGTCACTTTTATTTATTCAGTAAAATTTCCCCTCGGTGGGTGGCTTAGCTGCGAATCCGTTTAGCCTAAGTTTGTAAAAAAATCCTTACCGAGTGGTGAGCCAGCCTCTCACTCGGGGGCTTAGCTGAAATCCGTTTAGCCTAAGTTTCAATAGAATCCTACCGAGTGGTGAGCAGGACTACCACTCGGGGCTTAACTGCAGTCCAAGTACTCGCCTAAATTTCAATAAAATCCTACCGAGTGGTGAGCAGACTCCCACTCGGGGCTTAGCTGCAGTCCAAGTACTGCGCCTAAGTTCAAATTCAACGTGCACTCCATGAGGGGCGAGGTGCATGTCGTTGCGACCCTCTCCTCCGAGCTCGCCACAAGTACAGCGTCTTGATGCAAGGAGGGCGAGGTGCAGGTCGACTGCGACCCTCTCCTCCGAGCTACGCCACAAGTACAACGTGCGGTTGCAAGGAGGACGAGGTGCAGGTCGACTGCGACCCTCTCCTCCGAGCTACGCCACAAGTACAACATGCGGTTGCAAGGAGGATGAGGCGCAAGTCGACTGCGACCCTCTCCTCCGAGCTACGCCACAAGTACAACGTGCGCTCGCAAGGAGGACGAGGTGCAGGTCGATTGCTACTCTCTCTTCCGAGCTACGCCACAAGTATAATGTGCCTTCCATAAGAAGGACGTTTTAAAAATCCTACCGAGTGGAGAGCAGACCTCCCACTCGGGGGCTTAGCTGCAGCCCCGTGCTCGCTTAAGTTTTAAAAATCCTACCGAGTGGAGAGCAGACTTCCCACTCGGGGCTTAGCTGCAGCCCGTGCTGCGCCTAAGTTTTAAAATCCTACCGAGTGGACAGCATACTTCCCACTCGGGGGCTTAGCTGCAGCCCCGTGCTCGCCTAAGTTTTAAAATCCTACCGAGTGGAGAGCATACCTCCCACTCGGGGGCTTAGTTGCAGCCCAGTGCTCGCCTAAGTTTTGAAAAATCCTACCGAGTGGAGAGCAGACCTCCCACTCGGGGGCTTAGCTGCAGCCCAGTGCTCGCCTAAGTTTTGAAAAATCCTACCGAGTGGAGAGCAGACCTCCCACTCGGGAGGCTTAGCTGCAGCTCTGTGCTCGCCTAAGTTTGAAAAATCCTACCGAGTGGAGAGCAGACCTCCCACTCGAGGGATTAGCTGCAGCCCAGTGCTCGCCTAAGTTTTGTAAAATCCTACCGAGTGGAGAGAAGACCTCCCACTCGGGAGGCTTAGCTGCAGCTCCGTGCTCGCCTAAGTTTTAAAAATCCTACCGAATGGAGAGCAGACCTCCCACTCGGGGGGCTTAGCTGCAGCTCCGTGCTCGCCTAAGTTTTAAAAATCCTACCGAGTGGAGAGCAGACCTCCCACTCGGAGGCTTAGCTGTAGCCAAGTGCTTGCCTAAGTGAATTGGGAACAAGTCGATTGCAATGAGCACCTCGCTTTAACCTGCAAAAGACATCTCAAACCAAATGCAAGCATATTCAAACATCGAATCCAAGTTCGGATAAATACCTAACGGAACCGAAAGTGCTCGGTAGCTTAGCACTTATTAAGGTTTATCGGTTACAAAATCGCTTCGACATACGAGGCAAATTTAAAGTGTCGAGCTCAAGAAGTTTTTACCCCTCTTGTGGAGGTGGAAGGTGCAACAAACTCATCGAGGTCGATCCCATCAGCAATCCAGTGGCGGCGGCGATGAAGGTCTCCATGAAGGACCGGAATCGTGCTTCTTGGTGTTAGCCACTCGAAGAGCCGCCAACTTGTCCTCTCGTGCATCCTTGCAATGGACTCGGGCGGACATAGGCGACATCGCACCACACACAGCGAAGACTTCTTCCACTCCACACTCGACACAGGCGTGTTCGATCGAGTCATCGAACTCAAGGTCATTCGGAGCATCTCTACGGGCGAGTGCGAGTCGATGCGGGAAGTAGAGACCTTCAGCCTTGTGAGATAGTCAATGACAGCAGCAACACGAGATTCTAGCTGGAGCACATTCATGGCGACTTCATCATTCACGGAGAGTTGATGGGGTCGAGTTAGGCTCGGTCGACCAGTCTCCTCTTCAAAGCTTTGGCAAAATTCTGCAAGCACAACCACGAGTCAAAACAATGGTCGAATGGAAAGATCCTTTGTAAAAATAATTGTTTGGTGCAAAGGATTACCTTGAGCATGAGGAACAACTTCTTGGCGAGTCCGCCCGAGATAGGCCTCGGATCGTTCCTCTTCCCGCCAACTCAACGGCCTTGTCGTTCGAGCAACTTTATAAGCTTTTGATCGGTTGACCTCCTTGTTGGCGATATCAAGAGCAGCTTTCAGATTGGTGTTTTCTTCTTCAAGCACGGTGACGAAGCCAACTTCTCGTCTGCAAGCTTGGTCTTCTCTAAAGCTGTCTTACGCATCTCGGCTAGCTCAATGTCTTTCTTCTTACGGGCCTCCTTCACTTTGCACGCAAAGTTCTGACAAGATCAGACTTTGAAACAAATGAGGGGCAAAAGCGTCGTCGCGCCTCACCAAACATACCTTTAGCTTCTTCCTTTGCCTTCGCCAAATTCTCTGGACCAGCTTGAGATCAAGCTCGAGTTGGATATGTTTGTTCTCCAACTCGGTGTAACGAGCCGCAAGGTCGCGAGGATTTCTCTGAAGGACCAATCGGCGGATGTCAAAACAATTCACTTCCGGTGACTAAGGAAAAACCATACGTTTCTAAGACTACGGGCGAATGCAAACATTCGACCATAGTCTCGGGGACTACACCGGTGGGTGCACTCAGCGTGCCCCACTAGTTCTATCAAGGAAGAGTCGACCGATCGACCAACAAAAAAAAACAGGGCGTATTCTTGAGGGCGTAGCCGATTGCGGCGATCGACCACGATCTCGGGGACTACACCGGTGGGTGCACTCAGCATGCCCCCACGGTCTGAAAGTCCGTTCGACCTAATCGAATGAAGGAAAAAGTTGAAACATAAAGACTATGGTCAATGCGGCGATCCACCATAGCCTTGGGGACTACACCCGGTGGGTGCACTCGGTGTGCCCCCACTAGTTGAATTTCAATCGACACACCCGGTGGGTGTAGGACAATCACTAAAATTTTGGAAAGAAGAATCTTGGACATCATATCCTAACAGAGCAGGCGGTGACCGGCCGACACGAGCGTTACTCGGAGGCGGGCTGGCGTCATAGGCTGCTGGCTAGCCTCCCGGATGGCCTTTACCTGCTCCATCATGACTCCCGCCTGGCGTATCGCTTCTTTTGCGGCACTGGCTTGGTCCTCTGGGACGTAGTGGGTCGAGAAGAGTGAAGGCTGTGCAGCACTCGACGATGCGGGGTGAGCACTCGTCAATGGCACCGCAAAAGATACGGTGGGCTGAGTGGTGTTCTCCCCCTCCGCGACCAGTGTCTCGGGTGCTGGCACGTCCTGAGTCACCCTGCCAGCAGACACTTTCCTGCTCTCCTTTGCTTCAGTGGTTCCTCATCGTCGTTGTCAGGAAGGGTGATAACGACATTGGATGGAGCTACAGAGAAGAATCAGAATTAGAGACCAAGAGCCAATTGACTAAAAGACGGAATTACGAGAGTCATACCAGGTTTTGAAGTGGCAGCGTCTTCCATCTCATGATCGTCAGCCCTAGCTGAGGTATCAGAAGTAGCAGCACAACGATTCCCAAAGACAGTTGGTTGATTTATGAGTCGGCCAAGGATAAGTTCATGGGGAACGGAAAAACTCAAGTAACATCATTACCCTGAGATAGTAGGGATCACCATCTTCATCTTCGGCAAGACCTTGGCCGACTTCGACGGCGCCACCTTGGATTGCTTCGGGGCTTTCTCAGTCGGCACCGGAGAAGTGGTTCGAGGGCGCTTCGATCGAGCGACGGTTGCGACCCCTTACCACGCTTCGGTGGCAGGGTCATGGATGAGCTTTGAGCGTCTCTCCGAGCGAGGCGGTGCAACTTCCTCCTCCTCCTCCTCTTCTTCCTGCCCATCAGAGTCATCACCATCGTCGTCATCAGCGGCATCCTAATCCCAGTCCTCTTGACTTTCGCCTCCACTTCCTTCCACCTCTTCAGTCGGCGTCTGCGCTCCATTGGGCATCGAGTATAGTTCGGTGAGGGCCTGACAGACAGCAAGACAAAGATCAATCGACCAATTTGCGCGAAGCGAAATAAGTATGGCAAGATTACAATTGGGGATAAAGTGGGCATACCTTATGCAGGTGCTAGAATGGTCGAGTGGCGGAATCCTCCGGCTCCTCGAGGTTGTCTTTATTCCTGTGACGCGACCATCCACCTCTCGAGTGTGGCGTCATCGATTATACGGATGGACCGAGTTTCATCCTCGGTTCCACAGTACAGCCACATACAATGGCCTCGATCTTGAAGTGGTTGGATCGCCGCCTAAGGAAGACCTCGGAAGGTCCATACCGTCCTCCTTCCCGAACTAGCTGGACTACGCTCCATCAACATCTTCACTTGGGCTTTCTCCTCGGGGAGCACCTTGAGAGAAGAGGGTTTGCTTGCTCGGTCCATGGTAAATGGAGGAGACCACTCGGCCTTGGCGTCGACTCGTTTTAGCGATAGAACCAAGTCATTGCCATCCTCTGACCGACTTCGGGAAGGGTCATGGCGGAAAAAGTACTCTTGCTCCTCATCTGAATCCCAAGACCCCCTTTTATCTGGATAACCTTAGTCCTATCGTCATCTGGACTCGCCTTTTCCTTTGTCACGAGAACGACAAGTGAATATGTGCTGAAACAGACCCAGTCTTGATCGGCAGCCGGAAGTTCTCGCACATGGACACGAAGGCAGCAAGGTAGGCGATGGAATTCGGATTGAAGTGGTGGAGTTGCGCCCAAAGAAATTCAAGAAACCACGGAAGAAAACACTCGGGCGAGAGAACCCACGGTCGGCGTGGGTAGCGAAGAACACACTCACCCTCTTCCGTGCGTGGTTGCCACTCGTTCCCGGGAGCCTCGCTGCTCCGTGGGGATCAAACCCTCGTTAGCCATCTCGGTGAGATCCTTCTCGGTGATGGTCGGCGGATTCAATCCTTGGACCCAGCCATGCGGCGCGGGACCTTGGCGAGATCCGCCCGGTAGTCGCTCTCCCTTCCGCCTTCCCCGTCGCCGTCGCCTTCTTCGCGCGCTCCAGAGCCGCCGTCTTCTCCTTCACCATTGTTGTTGGCGAAGCGTCCAAGCAGTGGTTGGGCGGAGGCGAGAGCAGGCGCGGTGGGCGGAGGCGGAGAAGACAGAAGGAGAAGTTGGGAGGTACTATTCAAAAAAACCCTCGCTGGGCGCACTTTATAAGGGCACTTCCGAGTGGATGACAAGTGGTCCCAGGCAATCCAATCACATCCCGAAACAGTCGCGCATACGCAATACATGGCGAAAAAGACGGTGCGGGAATCGAGGCGTCTATGCCCTATCCCATCCGAGCGCCGCGGTCCGCCCCGCTTCGCGCGCTTCCCGAAAATTCGGATCCCACAAAATCCGCTAATAGCAGATCGATCTGACAGACGAGAGATTTCCTGCGGTCCGTCGCTCGGAAATTACTAAGTTCAAAAGTTCACTCGACGAGAGAAAAGAATGGATCAAGGCGACTGAAAGAAAAGTTGCTGTTATCAACGAAGAGATTATAGGTCCAAGATGATACATGTCCAGAACACAAAAGCAAGTCGGAAATATTATCAACTCCTTTCTCACTCAAACCTCGATCCATTCGGGGGCTAATGATGAAGTCATGTACCTAGGGTAGGGTCATAGGCCTGATCTAAGCACCCTACCCAAGGACACCCTCAGAAGAAACTGCCTTCTAGTCGACCAAGAGGGACTTCACTCGACGAACTCGAAGGACTCGACCATGAAGACTCACTCGACCACCAGGAGATCAAGAGCCACTCTGCATCCAAACGGTTTGTAATTAAGTAGTCTTTATGGCATTTAGGACACTTTATGTAAGGCGTAACCGATGCGCCTAGACTTAATGTACTTTAAACCTGCATTCTTGAGGGCGGAGGGTGCAGCGGACACTATATAAGCCACTCCCCTCCTCAGTGTAAAGGGTTCGCACCCCTGTAATCCATACAAACATAATCCAGTCGACCGCCTCCGGGCTCCGAGACGTAGGGCTATTACTTCCTCCGAGAAGGGCCTGAACTCGTACATCTAGTGTCTTCACAACTGCTCCATAGCTAGGATCTTGCCTCCCCATACCTACCCCCCATTCTACTGTCAGACTTAGAACCACGACACGCCCCTCCCAAGCCCATTCCGAATTGGACAAGGGGTTTGGGGCGCGGCCCCCCTCTCCCTTCCTTCTCCACTCCCCTCCTTTCCCCCTTCTCCTAGTTGGACTAGGAAAGAAGGAAACCTACTCCTACTAGGAGTAGGAATCCTACTCCCTTGGCGCGCCCCTCCTAGGGCCGGCCTCCTCCTGCCTTGCACCTTTATATCTGAGGCGGGGGCACCCCATAGACACAACAATTGATCTCTTGATCTCTTAGCCGTGTCGGTGCCCCCTCCACCATAGTCCTCGATAATATTGTGGCGGTGCTTAGGCAAAGCCTGCTGACAGTAGAACATCAAGATCATCACCACGCCGTCGTCTTGTGGAACTCTTCCCGACATTCTTTGGATCGAGTGCGGGGAGCGTCATCGAGCTGAGCGTGTGCTAGAACTTCGGAGGTGCCGTGGTTTGATGCTTGATCGGTTGGGCTGTGAAGACATATGACTACATCAACCGCGTTGTTCTAACGCTTCCGCTTTCGGTCTACGAGGGTACGTGGACAACACTCTCCCCTCTCGTTGCTATGCATCACCATGATCTTGCGTGTGCGTTGGAATTTTTCTGAAATTACTACGTTCCCCAACACAGGATGCCTCATGGGCTGATCGTCCCCAACCACCAACACCAGGTCAAGACTCACCCAGTACACCCCGTCCTCCACCAGCGCAAGTCACCAGCCCAATGGTGAATGACGAAAATTTCATGGAAACTACACCATCACCAAAAGCGTCGCCCGTGTTCAAACGGCTTCGCAAGGGCCTAAAGCCATCAGTCTCCACGACAACCATCACAGAAGAAGCTTCAAACCAATCTAGCTCAGTGGCACGTCAAGTGTTCCCTGAAGAAAATCCCTTTGTGACGGTTCCCTCGTCCGAAGCCAATGCTGCTGAAGAAAATCTGGCAGCATCAGCCAATGAAAGACAAGGAGAAGAAGAATGTGTTACCACACCCCCTACCAACCAAGAAGTTGTTCTCGAGGAGAACGTGTCAGTGCCCGACCCTCCAGCTACTCAAGTGGAGGTTGAAAATCTTGAGGCGGCCACCAACAACACTACTGAAGCCAATGATGTTGTCATGGCTGAAGATAATGTGGCGCCTGCAATGACCATTGTGCATGAAGCCAATGATGCACCTTCAACAAATGTGCAGTCTGACGCCCTTGCAAATGCTATTGCTCCAGTTCCTCCACCAAGGCCCCATACGATTGAGCAAGAATTCTACCAAGGCGAGCTTGTCATTGTCAGATGGCCAATTCTGGTTCCTCTGCCTCCTCCCGGACCTCAGTTTGACTATCATGTGGAGCACAGGCCTCAGGTTCATAAGCCAAAACCAAGGCTGCCAAGGTTTCCAGGCACTGCATCTGCACCAGGATCGTTCAATGTCAATGGCTTCATTGCACACAACATCTTCTTCGATAAAGCCAAGAACCCATATTCCAAGCCAAGAATATCATCTGATCAGTTCTGGAGTTATCAGCAGTGCAGCTACTACTCATGTATTCTATACAATCAAGGGCGCATATTTCCTCATATGCGTCTAGATTCCGAAGCTATTGCTGGCTTGCCCTGCTTAGAAGAAGCCCTTGACTGTTTTCGAGATGCAGGCCTTCTCAAGTTTGTGACAGATAAGGAACATTGGAATGAAGAGCTTCTGCTGCAATTCTATGCAACCCTTCACATTCGCGGCTACAACAGGGATCCGAAGACATGGGTCCTTGAGTGGATGACAGGCAATGTCCATCATGAAGCTCTTGACCTCATTGAGCTTACTGGCCTATCCACTCCAGGTGAACTCTATGACCTGGTTGTCAGCTTCACCACAATGCGTTGGAAAAGTATCTTTCAGAAGCCAGAGCCCAACATGAGCCAAATGCTGAGCATGATGAAGCCGCTACCACAGGAAGCTGAATATCCCAAGGAATTCTTTGTTGAAGACCTAGAGTATCTGCCCCGCACCATCTAGCACATTATCATGCGAACTCTATGGCCCATCAAAGGACATTCTTCCTCAGCAAAGCTCGAAGGCACAATGAAGACATTGGTCTTCTATATTTTCAATGGCATCAACTTCAATGCTCAGGATTTCTTCATTCGCCAATTTGCTGCATCTAGCTCAGACATATTTGGTGTGAAATTCTATCTTCCTTGGATTATGCAACTGATCAAGCTTCACTCTGTTGTTGACTATCAGCCCTCTGCGCGCAATCATCTCATATTTTTGCCAGAGGTTGATATGTCCATCGAAGCCATCTACCCAGAGCCTGCCAAGGAAGCACTATATCTTCACAATGCAGATCGTCAGAGTTTCTCTCAGCATGTTGAAGGTGTTCAGGTTGCTTCTCGTGTTTATCCGCTGGCCGGCAACACTCGCCGTGCACGCACTGAAGCCACAGAAAGCATTATTTCTCTAAGGCCTTGAAAGCAATCTCGTGTGCTCAATGACCGAGAGCTTCTCGTGGCCTTGCCTCAGAAACATGACAAGCATCACTACTGGCTAAAGCATCAAATGCAAAGCCTCTTGGTGGCTTTCAATCGCATTCGCAACCTTGCCACCAAGAATACATTTGTCACTCATGAAACCTGTCGGAGGTCTTGGAAGAGTCTAACATTGCTCAATGCTGAAGCTGATCGTCAAGACGATGGCTTCACCGAGAGATTCAAGTTCGACTCCACTCCTCCCAGGAATGTTGTCTTGAATCGAACCCCGTATCTTGAAGATTCAGAGTACTCCTCCTCCGTAGCAACTGTTAATGCCAGAGTCCTTGATGACGCCGATGATGCTACTTCACCACCTCCAACCTCAGCGCATTTCAACACTGCACCAAGTTCTTCTGCACCACCAAACCTCAATGACGACCCTGCTCCTTCACCTACTCCTCATGAGAACGATTAGAGACTATGTCTTCAAACCTTTTTGGTCCTTACTGACAAAAGGAGGAGAAGCATATGTTGATAGTCTTCAAGCGGGTCCATATGGGTGGTTGATATACTTTTTCCTAGTGCTTACAACTCTCGCTTTTGATACATTTGGTTCTTTGAGTTGTAACACTTAAACTTGATGGTCGTCTGCTACTTTTTCTGCTATTCTGTGATGCGACGATAAATTCCGCATGTGCGATGATAAATCCCGCATGAAGTCATCTCGCAGAAGTCCATTTTTCATTATGCATGTCATTATTCCTGTATATCTGTTCATGCATGATGTATTGTCTTCATATGGTGAAGAGGATCTCCACAAGTACAACCTGCCATGTGCATTTGCATTCCAACACAAAACATTTATATGCACATCTTCAGGGGGAGCCTTTTTTTCACCTATGAAGACAATACCTTAATCCTCTACAATTTCACATACTTTTATCCCAAACTTCAAACAGTTAGTCATCAATCACCAAAAAGGGGGAGATTGTAAGTGCATCTAGTGCCACCCCTAGTTGGTTTTGGAGTATTGACGACAAACTAGGTTGAGGGACTAATGTGTTTGTGAGAATTGCAGGATAACACAGGTAGTAGTCACTCATTGATTCGGTTTACCTATCGGAGATGGCCCCTAAAAATGTGTGAAGACATTGAAGACAATGGTGGTCTGTGAAGCTATTCACGTTGAAGACTATGACATGAGAAGACATCGAGTGAAGACTATGGAGCGCGAAGACTTAGTTGTTTTGTTGTTTCCTTTTCTTCTTTGTTGAGTCATAGGAACCACCGCATTGTTAAGTGGTGTCCAAGTGAACAAAGTCAGAGTGACTGAAGTGATGCTCAACCAAATCCTATGTCTTCGAGCGAAGACAATGAGAGCAAATCTTATCCAGAGTCGGATGGGTCAGCTTTACTTGTAGCCCAAGTCAAGCTGCTGCGTGTGTTTGAAATCTGACCATTGTGACACGTGTCAGTTCCTTAGTGACCCAGGGTCATTTCGGACAAATCAGGTCGGGTTGCCCAGTGGCTATAAGTAGCCCACCCCCTACACCATAAATTGGTGGCTACTCAGAGTTAGTACACGGCTTTTGTCGTTTGAGAGCAACCCACCGCCGAAGCTTTTGAGAGAGAATCCTTGCGAGGACAAAGCCCAAACCACCCAGAGCCCAAAGAGTGGTTGGCATCACTGAAGTCTTTCTGTCTGCGTGATCTGAAGACTTGTTACACTTGAGGACTGTGAATCCTCCAGTCGGTTAGGTGTCATGTTTTGAGCATCCAAGAGTCATTGTGGATTGCCGGTGAATGAAGTCTGTGAAGGTTCGGAAGTCTACCTTGAAGACTTACCAGAGTGATTGGGCGGGGACTAGGTGTCCTTAGCTCAAGGGGAATAAGGTGAAGACGCGGTCTGTTGAGTTGAATCTCAACGTCCCTAACCAGACGTACAGTTGTCACAGCAACTGGAACTGGTCGAACAAATCCCTGTCCTCCTGAAGCTACTAGTACTATCTCTCACTTCTCTCTACTTACAGTTTGTCTTCGTGAAGTCATTGCCTGCTTGCATTATCTGTTTGGCTTCCTTTGTGTGACTACTGCTACGATTGGCTTCATACTATCTTCCATCCTGATCTTTACTACCTAGCTGCTATTAGTCTTTGTGCCTTCACTTCATTGAATACTTGACTATGGCTTGTCTAGTGTAGTCTACTTTCCGTTGCATGCGAATAGTGCTGTTTCTATTGTTTGTCTTCGAAACTCCCACATTTTGAAGACTTTCATAAAAATCGCCTATTCACCCCCCTCTAGTCGATCACTAACCTTTTCAGTATCCTCAGCTGAGGGGTTAGATACCACATCAGCAGTTGAAGATATTACAACAGTAGTAGCAGTAGAACATTCAGCAACAGAGGCAGCGTTATCACGCTCAATGCATTTTAGACATGGTGGTTCAAATCCTTCTTGAGCGGGACTGATCTGTTGAGCGCGAAGTGACTCATTCTCTTTTTGAAGATCTTCATGAATCGCTCTCAATTCTCAAGATCTTGCTTCCTTTGAAGATAATCGTAGGAAAGCTTTTCATGAGTTGTTGTGAGCGTTTCGTGACGACTTTCAAGTTCTTCGTACTTACCATGAAGATTTTTAATGTCTTCAATTAAGGACTGAGATCGGGTCATTTCCGCGTCCAACAGGCCATCGCTTTTGTCTAACAGTTTTTGAATATGTTCCATAGCTTTCTGTTGTTTAGTTGCAATTTTAGCAAGTGTTTTGTAACTTGGTTTGGATTCACCATCAGAGTCATCTTCACTTGATGTTTGAAAGTAAGCATCGTGTGATTTTACCTAGGCACCACGTGCCATGAAGCAGTAGGTGGGAGCCGAGTCGTCCTTGTCATTATCACCAGCGTTGGTGACGGAGCCATTGTCTTCAGTGTTGAAGATGGACTTGGTGACGTAGGTTGTAGCTAGAGCCAGACTCGCAACACCAGAGTTGGACTCTTCCTCAGACTTCACCTTTGCCTCCTCAGAAGCAGACTCCTCCTCTGAATCCATCTCCTTGCCAACAAAAGCACAAGCCTTGCCAGATGAGCTCTTCTTGTGTGATGAAGACTTAGAAGAAGACTTTGAGGATTTCTTCTTCTTCTTGTCATCAGAATCATATTCTTTGCTCTTCTTCTTCTTCTTCTCATTGTCCCACTATGGACACTCAGAGATGTAGTGACCAGGTTTCTTGCACTTGTGGCAGGTTCTCTTTTTGTGGTCATGGGTGGAAGCTTCATCATTCCTTGAGATGGATCGTGAAGACTTTCTGAAGCCTTTCTTCATGGTGAATTTCTGGAACTTCTTCACAAGCATAGCAAGCTCCTTTCCAATGTCTTCAGGATCACGAGAACTACAGTCAGATTCTTCTTCAGATGAGGAAGCAGCAGCCTTTGCCTTCAAAGTGCGAGTTCGGCCATAGTTGGGGCCATAGATATCTCGTTTCTTAGATAGCTGGAACTCATGTGTATTGAGCCTCTCAAGTATGTCAGACGGGTCGAGAGTCTTGAAGTCAGGGTGTTCTTGTATCATCAGGGCTAAGGTGTCAAATGAGCTGTCAAGTGATCTCAGTAGTGTCTTGACTATTTCATGCTTTGTGATCTCAGTGGCGCCGAGTGCTTGGAGCTCATTTGTGATATCAGTGAGGCGATCAAATGTGAGCTGGACTTTCTCGTTGTTGTGTCTCTTGAAGCGGTTGAAGAGGTTACGGAGAACACTGATCCTTTGATCTCGCTGAGTCGAGACGCCTTCATTGACCTTGGAGAGCCAGTCCCAGACTAGCTTCGATGTTTCCAGAGCACTCACACGGCCATACTGTCCTTTGGTCAGATGACCACAGATGATGTTCTTGGCAGTAGAGCCCAGTTGAACGAACTTCTTGACATCAGTAGGGGTGACACCTTCACCAGTCTTGGGAACGCCGTTCTTCACGACATACCACAGATTGACATCAATGGCTTCAAGATGCATGCGCATATTATTCTTCCGGTAGAGATACTCAGTGCCATTGAAGATGGGGCACGCAGTGGAGACTTTGATTATCCCTGCAGTCGACATAGCTAAAACTCCAGGTGGTTAAACCGAATCACACAGAACAAGGGAGTACCTTGCTCTGGTACCAATTGAAAGAGCTAGTTATCGACTAGAGGGGGCGTGAATAGGCGATTTTTATGAAAGTCTTCAAAACATGGGAGTTTCGAAGACAAACAACAGAACTGACACTATTCGTATGTAGCGGAAGGTAGATGTAACGCCCCGGATTCATTGCGCCAGGTGTCTGCCAGTTATTCACCGTCATTGCCATGTCATTTACTTGCGTGTTGCATTTTGCCATGTCATCATGTGCATTTCATTTTGCATACGTGTTCGTCTCATGCATCCGAGCATTTTCCCCGTTGTCCGTTTTGCAATCCGGCACTCCTATGTCCTCCGGCATCCCCCTTTTGTCTCTCGTTGTGAGCGGGTATTAAACTTTCTCGGAATGGCCCGAGGTTTGCCAAGCGGCCTTGGTATAGCACCGTGAACCGCTGTCAAGTTTCGTGCCATTTGGAGGTCGTTTGACACTCCAGCAGTTAGCAAGATAACCGTAAAGCCCTCTTTTGTTTGCAGCCCAACACCCCTTCCAAACTGGCCCAAAACCCATCTAACTCCACTCCATGCTCTCGGTCGTTCGATCACGATCGCGTGGCCAAAAACCGCACCTCATTTGGACTCTCCTAGCTCCCTCTACCTATAGAATCACCTCCCCCTCCGAAATTCGCGGCGCAAACCCTAGCTTCTTCCTCCTCCCGCCGACGGACACGTCCGCCCGCCGACGGACATGTCCGCTCCGCCCGCCTCCGCCAATCACAGCGCGCCACGTGGCGCCGCCCGGCTCCCAGCGCCGCCACCTGCATGGAGCCCATCCGGGGCCCCTGGCGGCCGATCCAGCGCCCGCCGCCCGCCATGCGCCGCCGCCCGCCCGCCCGGCCCGCGCCCGCCCGCCCCCGCCAGCGCGCCTCGCCGAACCACCGCCGCCATACGACCAGCGCGCCCGTCGGGCGCCGCCCTCCGACCTCCGCCGCCGCCCGGCACCTCCCGTCGTCTGAAGCTTGGCCCCGCGCCGCCCGCCGGACGCCGGCGCCCGCCACCCCCGCCGCGGCCTGCCTCCTCCGCCTCTCCGCCGTGCCCTCGCCTCCGGGGCCGCCGCCTTTCCCGCCTGTTGGCGCCTCCTCCGGCGGATCCGTGGCGGGCGGCGGATCCAGCTTTCCCCATCTCCGGCGGCGACTCGGTGACCCTCCGGCGAACCTCGTAAACCATAAAAAATCGAGGTTGCCCCGATTCCTCTAAGTCCCCGTTTTTCTTATTATGATGCCATGTTCATCATCTTTGTATCTCTGCATCCGTAGCTCGCTTTACGTGCGTATAATATGTTAAATTGTTCGTGTCGGCAGTACTTCATTTCATTCCATTGCATCATTTTCATTTGATCTCATTTTGATGCCCGAAATCTTTGTTGGAAGAGTGCATGTTGATGTTAATCTGCTTAAACTGTTATAACTTACTCATTTGTCATTTTGCCATGATTGATGTGTGCATCCTATGAGGTTGATGTCTACATGTGTTTTGATCTATGCCATGCCATCTTTCCAGGGGTGTATGCCATGTATTTTTGTGATCAATGTGGTGACTAGCACAAGCATGCAAACTAGGCTTCGTGATATTGCTGATTTTAGTCCCTGTTCTGCTGTTATCTTGATGCCATGTAAACTTGATGCTACAGAGAGATCCATGCATATTTTGAGATACTTCAGTAAGGGTGTTTTGAACATATGGTTGTTGTATATCCATCCCTGCCCTTGTTTGCAATTATGGAGTAGTCTAGCATGTCATTTTGGTGCTCTACTTTTGCTTCAAAATGTTTCCTGACAGATTGTTTACTTGTTATTCAATTTAGCCAAGGTTGCTATAGTTGATCCTTGTATGCTATGGACTTGTTCTTGCCTTGGTTGGCTACATAAACATGTCTTCTTGATGATGCTATGCTTATCTTGTCATGAAATGACTTGTGGTGAGTGAATCGAGCTTGTTAAGTAGTGTACTTGCTGTTGCTGTTTTGCTAGACAGATTCTGTTATATTTTGTTGCTATGTAAACATGCTTCTACTAATCATTCTATGCATAATCTGGAGATGTCCTATAAACATGTTTTGATCTACATGTCTTGCTCTATCCATTCATGCCCTTGGTTGCAATTATAGCCTGCTGGTACATGTTGTTATCTTGCTCCAAAGTTTGCTAAATGATGTTGCTGTCAGCCTGTTAACATTAAGTTCACTTGTTCCCATGTGTTTTCCTAGTGATCCATGCACCCTATGACCTTGCTATTGCCATGCTTAGCTTCATAAACATGTCTTATTACTGTTGGTTGCCTTGCCATGCCATGTATTGCTCTGTGGTGAGTGGTTCAAGCTCACGAACATGCTTACTTATTGTTTGTTCCTGCCATGTATGAATCTGTAATATAACTTGCCATGTTTACATGGGTGCCATCATATTTTCTATGCCTTTTTGGCTCATGGTCAGTAAGGGACTTTTGATCTATGCAATTAGTAGATTCATGCCATGCCTTTGTTTGCCATGATATGTTCCTGTAACATGTTGTTTGCTTGCTCTAAACATTCCAACCTGATGTTATTTCTGCAAAGTCTGAAACTGTTATTATTTGCAATCTTCCCATGTCATTTTGAGCATGTTCTAGTGATTTCTGGAGATAGCTCAGTGTTCATGTTTTGTTGTGCTTTACCTGTACTTCATGTCCATGCCTTTTGTTCTTATGTTGGGGTGCTGTAGCTTGTTGTTTTGATGCTTGCAAGATGCCTCGTTGCTGTTATGGACAGATTGTTGCTATGACTTGTATAGAGTGTATGTGTTGAACCGTTGCTCCGTTTTGAGTGTGCTCTATATGAAACTTGCTTGATTTTGCATGTAGCTTCATATTATCATGTTGCATCCTTGTTTTGAGGTGTTTGCTTGATGTTTGTATGCATTTTGCACCAATGCCATGTTTAACTTGTTTTGCTCATATATTCTAGGCCGTAGCTCCGAATCTAATGAACTTTATATGTAACTTGACTAGAATTTCGTGTAGATCATTGTGGTGCATCTTAACTTGCTGTTTAACAACTTGAACATAAGGTTTATTCAGTTCTGGACCAATTTCGAAATTTGCATATGAGGACTTACCGGAATTGTTATATGTTGTTTCTGGCCTCATTTAATCTTGCCTTGATGTGTTGTTCTTGTTTGCATCATCTCTTGCCACGAGTAGCTTCATGTAGCTTTGCCATGCATCATGCTTGTTGTGCATCATGTCTTGTTCTGTGTGTGTGTGTTTACTATGTTGTGTGCTTCTTCTCGATAGTTCCGTTTCGTTGCGATCGTGAGGATGCGTTAAATCTCACGCTTGGTTCGTCTTCGTGGTTTCATCTTCTTCATGGACTCGTTCTTCTTCCTTGCGGGATTTCGGGCAAGATGACCGCTACTACGGATCTCACTACTATCATTGCTATGCTAGTTGCTTCGTTCTATCGCTATGCTGCGTTACCTATCATTTGCTCTTCAAGCCTCCCAAATTGCCATGAACCTCTAACCTTTGACACCATTCCTAGCAAACCATTGTTTGGCTATGTTACCGCTTGCTCAGCCCCTCTTATAGCGTTGCTAGCTGCAGGTGAGTTGAAGATTTCTCCATGGTGGACAGGATTTTGGTTGGGATATCACAATATCTCTTATATTATTAATGCATCTATATATTTGGTAAAGGGTGGAAGGCTCGGCCTTATGCCTGGTGTTTTGTTCCACTCTTGCCGCCCTAGTTTCCGTCATACCGGTGTTATGTTCCCGGATTCTGCGTTCCTAACGTGGTCGGGTGATTTATGGGACCCTCCTGATAGTTCGCTTTGAATAAAACTTGTCCAGCAAGGCCCAACATTGGTTTTACCATTTGACTCACCACCACCTACTTTTCCCTTGGGAGTAATTAACCCAAGGGTCATCTTTATTATAGCCCCCTCGGGCCAATGCTTGTCTAAGTGTTGGTCCAAACCAGAGCCACTTGCGGTGCCGCCCCTAGGCAACTTGGGGTATCGTTGGTTGCCGTACGTAGTGTTCATCCGGTGTTGCCCTGAGAACGAGATATGTGTAGCTCCTATCGGGATTGTCGGCGCATCGGGCGGCTTTGCTGGTCTTGTTTTACCATTGTCGAAATGTCTTGTAAACCGGGATTCCGAGACTGATTGGGTCTTCCTGGGAGAAGGTCTATTCCTTCGTTGATCGCGAGAGCTTGTCATGGGCTAAGTTGGGACACCCCTGCAGGGTATAAACTTTCGAGAGTCGTGCCCGCGGTTATGTGGCAGATGGGAATTTGTTAATGTCCGGTTGTAGATAACTTGACACCAGATCCGAATTAAAACACATCAACCGAGTGTGTAGCCGTGATGGTCTCTCCTCGGCGGAGTCCGGGAAGTGAACACGATTTCTGTGTTATGTTTGACGTAAGTAGGTGTTCAGGATCACCTCTTGATCATTGCTAGCTTCACGACCGTTCCTTTGTTTCTCTTCTCGCTCTCATTTGCGTATGTTAGCCACCATACTTGCTTAGCCGCTGCTGCAACCTCACCACTTTACCCCTTTCTTTCCCATTTAAGCTTTGCTAGTCTTGATACCCATGGTAATGGGATTGCTGAGTCCTCGTGGCTCACAGATTACTACAACAACGATTGCAGTACAGGTTATCACGATGATCATGGCGTGAGAGCGATGTTTGTTTGTCTTGGAGTTCTTCTTACGCTTCTTCTTCGATCGGGGATAGGTTCGGTCGGCAGCTGGGCTAGCAGGGTGGATGTCGTTTGAGCTTCTGTTTGTGTTTCATCCGTAGTCAGATGGTGCTCTTATGTATGATGATGTTGTATTCGTGTGGCATTTTATGCCTTATGTATGTATCCCCATCTATTATGTAATGTTGATGTAATGATATCCACCTTGCAAAAGCGTTCCAATATGCGGGTCTATCCTTGGTGGGACCTTCGAGTTCCTTTTGGATAGGGTCGCATATTGGGCGTGACAAGTTGGTATCAGAGCCTCGACTGACCCTAGGAGCCCCCTTGATTGATCGTGTAGTTTGGCCGTTGTTGAGTCTAGAATAAAACTATTTTCGGAGTCTAGTTATATCGGAGAGCAGGAATTCTTTTTACTCCTCTGCCCCTTCGTGGCTCTGGTGAGGAATCTTGATGTAGGTGTTTTGAATTACTCCTCTTCCCCTTCAAAATTTTCTTTAGGATCTCGTGGTTAGTTTGTGAGTTGTCCATCCTCTTTTTATCCGGTGCTTTTCTCGTCAAGTTGACTCGAACCTCTTCATCTTTGAGTCCAATCCTCAGTTGTTTTCTTTCCCACCCGCCCACCCCTTTTCTTCTCGGAACCGGAGTCCCTAATCGAGTATCCATCCTACTCGTGCGAAGTCTTTGCTTTCTTTTCCTCAATTATTTCAACCGGTGTTTTCTCTTCTAGATATTCGTCGGTTTCCCCTTCCAAGTTTCCTTTCTTTTTCCCGCCCTCCCACCCTTTTCTTCCGGAGCCTGAGTCTGTTTCAAGCATCTATTTCATTCGTACGGAGGTTCTTCAGTCTTCCCTCAATTATTTCAACCGGTGAATTCTCGTCTCGTTCGTCATTCTTTATCTCCTTTTCTTTTCCGGTGGATTCAATTCAATTTTTTTGGTGTTGATCATATTCTTTTCCCTTGGCTCAAGTGTTTTCCCTGCTCGTTCGCCTCTCCCAGTTTATCCTTCCGGAGTGTTCAAGATATTTCAGGAGATTCGTCTGTGTTCCAATTAATTCGAGGTTGTCACCTCATTCAAATATTTTAATTGTTCCAGTGCATCATCTATCTGCTCAACAATCCTTTCCAACGGTGTTATCTCTTCAGTGGGCCCTAACCCACAGGTCTTTTCCCAGGATCTTACCTGACTCTTTTAAATTCCCCCGGAGTTATTCACAAATTCTTTTCAAGTGTGACGTAAGAATGGATTCCATCAGCCACATGCCTTCTCCAAGATCGCTTTCAAATTCTTTTCATTGTTGGCTCAACCTCTTTGTTTTTCATTCTCCCGGAGTATCTCAGTAATTTCGTGGTGTTTCTCGGCATCTTTGAAGATTGAAGAAGAGTTTTTCCTCTAAATCTTGTCCGTTCCCCGGAGATTCGCGATGGTAGCTCGATGTTATCCTATCAAATTGTTTCAAGTCATGCGAATTCTTTTCATCCATCCGGAGCATTTCAGGAGTTGCTTTATCTCTCGATCATTCGGAGGCCATCTTTTCGGAAGATTTCTTCATTCTAAGTTTTCAGATTCGTTCTCCAATTATTCTATATCTGTGCCCTTTCGTTCGTCTCAATATTCTTCCGGTGCTTCGTTCAAGTATTCTTCAATTAGTTCGCGATCTCTTCGTTCTTTTGCATCTAAATCCCCTCAAGCATATTTGTTCTTCTAATTCTTCCCGGTGATTCATTATCTTTCATTAGTCATTTTGTATACTTACGGTGGTTCGTTCAAGATTCTTTTTCCTTCATTATCATTTTAATCCATTCGTTCTTTTCAATTCTACCGGTGGTTCATGAAGACCTTCTCAAGTTTGCGCTATGTCACTTCTCAATCCTTTTCAAGAAGAATAAGTAGTATGCAAAATCCATTGCTTCTCATCAATTTAATTTGATGAAGGATAAGCATACAATAAATCTTATTCTTATTTCATTCAAGTGAGTAATCCCATCCTTCGGAGTTTGTTCTTGATGAATAAATTCTAGTTCCAAGTGTTTTCATCTTTTCTTTTCTGGAGTTCAAAATTTCCTCGGCCATTTCGTCGGAACCTCCATCTAAATCACCGCAAGGCTTGAATCTTTATTCTTTCTTCCTTCATTCTATCTCATCAACCATATTGTTACCGGAGTTCTTCACTGTGGCTCTTCATGATTTAATTCTTTCTACAAGAGTTCGTCAAGTGTCATTCCATCCTTTCTAACTCGTGTTCTATTCTTTCCATGTTCAGTCAGAGTTCTGCCTAAATCCTTTCAGTTTTATCCGTTTCTTTTCTCATTCTAACCACTCCGGTTAGAACGAGTGATTTCATAGTCTATCTGATTCCGTGAGTTTTCGATTCTCATCATTCTCGTTGTTCCTCTCTTCTTCTCGAGTGTTCTCGATTCTTTGCTTCCTTTCTTGAGTTCTTTCTTCACCTCATCCTTTTTTCCCTTCCGTCTTGGTCCTAAGATCTCGGGACGAGATCTCTTGTTAGTGGAGGAGTGTTGTAACGCCCCGGATTCGTTGCGCCATGTGTCTGCCAGTTATTCGCCGTCGTTGCCATGTCATTTACTTGCGTGTTGCATTTTGCCATGTCATCATGTGCATTTCATTTTGCATACGTGTTCGTCTCATGCATCCGAGCATTTTCCCCGTTGTCCGTTTTGCAATCCGGCACTCCTATGTCCTCCGGCATCCCCCTTTTGTCTCTTGTTGTGAGCGGGTATTAAACTTTCTCGGAATGGCCCGAGATTTGCCAAGCGGCCTTGGTATAGCACCGGTAGACCGTCTGTCAAGTTTCGTGCCATTTGGAGGTCGTTTGATACTCCAACGGTTAACCGGGTAACCGTAAAGCCCTCTTTTGTTTGCAGCCCAACACCCCTTCCAAACTGGCCCAAAACCCATCTAACTCCCCTCCATGCTCTCGGTCGTTCGATCACGATCGCGTGGCCAAAAACCGCACCTCATTTGGACTCTTCTAGCTCCCTCTACCTATAAAATCACCTCCCCCTCCGAAATTCGCGGCGCAAACCCTAGCTTCTTCCTCCTCCCGCCGACGGACACGTCCGCCCGCCGACGGACATGTCCGCTCCGCCCGCCTCCACCAATCGCAGCGCGCCACGTGGCCGCCGCCGCCCGCCGGAGCCCATCCGGGCCCACGGGCCGATCCACGCCGCCGCCCGCATGCGCCGCCGCCGCCGCCGCCGACCTCGCCGCCCGTGCCGCTGCCCGCCCAGCCCGCGCTGGCCTCGCCAAACCACCGCGCCGCGTCGACACATACCCGTCGGCGCCGCCCTCCGACCTCCGCCGCCCGCCAAGACCTCCGCCGTCGAAGCTTGGCCCGGCACCGACCTTCTCGGACGGCCGGCCGCCGCCAAACCCGCCCGCGGCCTCCTCCGCCTCTCCGCCGTGCCCTCCGCCTCCGGGGCTGCCGTCGCCGCCTTCCCCGCCTCGCCGGCGCCTCCTTCGGCCGGATCCGTGGCCGGGCCGGCCGGATCCAGCTTTCCCCATCTCCGGCGACGACTCCGGTGAACCTCGTAAACCGCGCAAAACTGGAGGTTGCCCCCGATTCCTCTAAGTCCCCAGTTTTTCTTATTATGATGCCATGTTCATCATGCTGTATCTCTGCATCCGTAGCTCTGTTTCGTACGTATAATATGTCAAATTGTTCGTATCGACGAGTACTTCATTTCATTCCATTGCATCGTTTTCATTTGATCTCATCTTGATGCCCGAAATGATGTTGGAAGAGTGCATGTTGATGTTAATCTGCTGAAACTGTTATAACTTGCTCATTTGTCATTTTTGCCATGATTGATGTGTGCATCCTATGAGGTTGATGTCTACATGTGTTTTGATCTATGCCATGCCATCTTTCCAGGGGTGTATGCCATGTATTTTTGTGATCAATGTGGTGACTAGCACAAGCATGCAAACTAGGCTTCGTGATATTGCTGATTTTAGTCCCTGTTCTGCTGTTATCTTGATGCCATGTAAACTTGATGCTACAGAGAGATCCATGCATATTTTGAGATACTTCAGTAAGGGTGTTTTGAACATACGGTTGTTGTCTATCCATCCCTGCCCTTGTTTGCAATTATGGAGTAGTCTAGCATGTCATTTTGGTGCTCTACTTTTGCTTCAAAATGTTTCCTGGCAGATTGTTTACTTGTTATTCAATTTAGCCAAGGTTGCTATAGTTGATCCTTGCATGCTATGGACTTGTTCTTGCCTTGGTTGGTTACATAAACATGTCTTCTTGATGATGCTATGCTTATCTTGTCATGAAATGACTTGTGGTGAGTGAATCGAGCTTGTTAAGTAGTGTACTTGCTGTTGCTGTTTTGCTAGACAGATTCTGTTATATTTTGTTGCTATGTAAACATGCTTCTACTAATCATTCTATGCATAATCTGGAGATGTCCTATAAACATGTTTTGATCTACATGTCTTGCTCTATCCATTCATGCCCTTGGTTGCAATTATAGCCTGCTGGTACATGTTATCTTGCTCCAAAGTTTGCTAAATGATGTTGCTGTCAGCCTGTTAACATTAAGTTCACTTGTTCCCATGTGTTTTCCTAGTGATCCATGCACCCTATGACCTTGCTATTGCCATGCTTAGCTTCATAAACATGTCTTATTACTGTTGGTTGCCTTGCCATGCCATGTATTGCTCTGTGGTGAGTGGTTCAAGCTCACGAACATGCTTACTTATTGTTTGTTCCTGCCATGTATGAATCTGTAATATAACTTGCCATGTTTACATGGGTGCCATCATATTTTCTAGGCCTTTTTGGCTCATGGTCAGTAAGGGACTTTTGATCTATGCAATTAGTAGATTCATGCCATGCCTTTGTTTGCCATGATATGTTCCTGTAACATGTTGTTTGCTTGCTCTAAACATTGCAACCTGATGTTATTTCTGCAAAGTCTGAAACTGTTATTATTTGCAATCTTCCCATGTCATTTTGAGCATGTTCTAGTGATTTCTGGAGATAGCTCAGTGTTCATGTTTTGTTGTGCTTTACCTGTATTTCATGTCCATGCCTTTTGTTCTTATGTTGGGGTGCTGTAGCTTGTTGTTTTGATGCTTGCAAGATGCCTAGTTGCTGTTATGGACAGATTGTTGCTACGACTTGTATAGAGTGTATGTGTTGAACCGTTGCTCCGTTTTGAGTGTGCTCTATATGAAACTTGCTTGATTTTGCATGTAGCTTCATATTATCATGTTGCATCCTTGTTTTGAGGTGTTTGCTTGATGTTTGTATGCATTTTGCACCAATGCCATGTTTAACTTGTTTTGCTCATATATTCTAGGCCGTAGCTCCGAATCTAATGAACTTTATATGTAACTTGACTAGAATTTCGTGTAGATCATTGTGGTGCATCTTAACTTGCTGTTTAACAACTTGAACATAAGGTTTATTCAGTTCTGGACCAATTTCGAAATTTGCATATGAGGACTTACCGGAATTGTTATATGTTGTTTCCGGTCTCATTTAAACTTGCCTTGATGTGTTGTTCTTGTTTGCATCATCTCTTGCCACGAGTAGCTTCATGTAGCTTTGCCATGCATCATGCTTGTTGTGCATCATGTCTTGTTCATGTGTGGTGTGTTTACTATGTTGTGTGCTTCTTCTTGATAGTTCCCATTTCGTTGCGATCGTGAGGATGCGTTCGTCTACGCTTGGTTCGTCTTCGTGGCTTCATCTTCTTCATGGACTCGTTCTTCTTCCTTGCGGGATTTCAGGCAAGATGACCGCTACCCTGGATCTCACTACTATCATTGCTATGCTAGTTAATTCGTTCTATCGCTATGCTGCGTTACCTATCATTTGCTCTTCAAGCCTCCCAAATTGCCATGAACCTCTAACCTTTGACACCATTCCTAGCAAACCATTGTTTGGCTATGTTACCGCTTGCTCAGCCCCTCTTATAGCGTTGCTAGCTGCAGGTGAGTTCAAGATTTCTCCATGGTGGACAGGATTTTGGTTGGGATATCACAATATCTCTTATATTATTAATGCATCTATATATTTGGTAAAGGGTGGAAGGCTCGGCCTTATGCACAGTGTTTTGTTCCACTCTTGCCGCCTAGTTTCCGTCATACCGGTGTTATGTTCCCGGATTTTGCGTTCCTAACGCGGTCGGGTGATTTATGGGACCCCCTGACGATTCGCTTTGAATAAAACTTGTCCAAAGAAGGCCCAACATTGGTTTTACCATTTGACTCACCACCACCTACTTTTCCCTTGGGAGTAATTAACCCAAGGGTCATCTTTATTATAGCCCCCCGGGCCAATGCTTGTCTAAGTGTTGGTCCAAACCAGAGCCACTTGCGGTGCCGCCCCTAGGCAACTTGGGGTATCGTCGGTTGCCGTACGTAGTGTTGATCCGGTGTTGCCCTGAGAACGAGATATGTGCAGCTCCTATCGGGATTGTCGGCGCATCGGGCGGCTTCGCTGGTCTTGTTTTACCATTGTCGAAATGTCTTGTAAACCGGGATTCCGAGACTGATCGGGTCTTCCTGGGAGAAGGTCTATTCCTTCGTTGATCGCGAGAGCTTGTCATGGGCTAAGTTGGGACACCCTGCAGGTATAAACTTTCAAGAGCCATGCCCGCGGTTATGTGGCGAGATGGGAATTTGTTAATGTCCGGTTGTAGATAACTTGACACGGATCCGAATTAAAACACATCAACCGAGTGTGTAGCCGTGATGGTCTCTTCTCGGAGTCCGGAAGTGAACACGGTTTCGTGTTATGTTTGGCGTAAGTAGGTGTTCGTGATCACCTCTTGATCATTGCTAGCTTCACGATCGTTCCTTTGTTTCTCTTCTCGCTCTCATTTGCGTATGTTAGCCACCATACTTGCTTAGCCTGCTGCAACCTCACCACTTTACCCCTTCCTTTCCCATTTAAGCTTTGCTAGTCTTGATACCCATGGTAATGGGATTCTTTGAGTCCTCGTGGCTCACTGATTACTACAACAACGATTGCAGTACAGGTTATCACGATGATCATGACGTGAGAGCGATGTTTGTTTGTCTTGGAGTTCTTCTTCTGCTTCTTCTTCGATCAGGGGATAGGTTCCAGGTCGGC